>OY829538.1:3489654-4123149 GCA_963691705.1 Viola odorata
AAAAGTTCTCTCTGCAACTTTAGCTCCTGCCCTTGCTCTGCTTCGCTTATTCGTTATTCAGCCATCACCAAGGCACTGGAGTTACTCTGCCCGGAAATATTACTATTGAGGGTGTAATAGTTGTTTCCCATGAATTTTATCTTATCACCTCCACAGCTCGTTCTTCGGTTGCCTTCCCACCAGTTCTTTCCCCATTATCAAATACAACCTTTGCGTATTTCTGGAAGTAGTATAAAACATTATGATCACTGCATCTCTTCTCTCTTGCTCTCATTTCCATCTCGTTTGGACTATTCCTTACGCTCCCGTAAGTCTCCAAAGGCTGCTGCAGAACTGTCAGAAGAGGGGTCAGTAGCTGTAATCAACTTTGAAGATGTTATGGAAAAGGATTGGTCTTTTCTTGATCAAGATGACTTAAGTGACACAGAGGAACATAACCAAAAGATTGGACAGATTGTTTCTGCTGGAGGGATTGAGGAGAGTTCAAGGGTTTTGGTTTCAATTGGCTCGGAAGGGTTCGTGGATCAGTTGGTTGAAACAGCACCCTGCAGTCTTTTGCTTCTTGTCCACGACTCACTTTTCATATTAGCTATCCTGAAAGAAAAATATGACAAGGTTAAATGTTGGCAAGGAGAGCTTATACATGTTCCAGAAAAGTGGGCACCATTAGATGTTGTGTTTCTCTACTTTCTGCCGGCCATGCCCTTTCAACTCGGCCAGATTTTCGAGACGCTTGCAAAATGTTGCTCACCAGGTAATCAGGAAGAGTAGTGCTTTATATTTTTAGCTAGTAGAATACATGACCCTGGTGCTTAATGCTCATTCACCGGCAAGTTCGATATCTAAAATGTTGGTTGCTTCAGTTTCTTTCTTTTTTCTTTTCGTGAACAGTTTTAAAGCTCCTTTAATCTTGAATGAACACAACTGTGATGTGTTTTGAACTCCCGATTCCGAGTTGTGACGTATAATTATCGATTCTGTAGGTGCAAGAGTGGTTATTAGCCATCCTCAAGGAAGGGAAATTCTGGAGCAGCAAAGGAAACAGTATCAAGATGTTATAGTCTCTGACTTGCCTGATAAGATGACATTGCAGAATGTTGCAGCTGATCATTCTTTTGAGATGGTTGAATTTGAGGATGAAGCAGGATTCTATCTTGCTGTTTTGAAGTTTTCGGGTTCTGGAAAATGAGAGATTTTGGTAGAATTTTACTGGTAAAGTTTTTTCTTTTTTGTTCATGGCTTAAATTGTGAATTGAACTCATGATTACTCTCACTGTACTTTATTGGGTGTTAACTCAAGTGTTGGTATAGTGGGTGCCTTGAGATGAATCCATATTGTCTTTCGAGGTCGGGCTTAGCTAGCTAGAGCAGCTTGTGCTCCTCCTGCATTTTGTTTTTTTAAAGGTATGTACTCCCTCCAGATTGAATTGTTTGTCGTTCTGCCCTTCTGCACAGGGATCAAGGCTAGACTTGGGTGGCCTATGGAATCACTTTTCTGCCCCTCCAAAATTTCATTATTTTCAAAAAGGCCAACCGCTCAATTTTTGTTTACATTTTGGCGAAAACCTAAAAACTCAAACAATCAGGGGCTGTTTCCCAAAAAATTTGCAAAAGCTGTTTAAAAGCCAAAATTTTCAAATATTTTTTTTTTTACTTTAGTTTAATAAATTCATATTGTTAATTTTAAAAAAATAATGTTATTTTAGACATATCTACCCTTGTAATTTATGTAAATTGATACAAATTGTGCTAAAAATACTTCATAATTGATATTTAACTAACTAATACTCCTAATTAAAATCATACGAGTAAAATTCAATGTTTAACATTCATTACAATGTTAAACATTGATTTTTTTTTACTCTAGTTCAATAAATCCATATTGTTAATCTAAAAAATAATAATGTTATTTTAGACATATCTACCCTCATAATTTATGTAGATTGATACCCTCAGATAGATTGATAACCTAAATTGGGGAAATTTTACAATGACGTGTTTATAATGTATGAGTTATAATGTTATTGAATAAATTTAATGACTAACTAATGATCTTATAATTATAAAATTTATATTATTGAATAGATCTAATGTTAATTAATAATGCGTCATTTAATTTAAAGTGACATTATGTTATCGTAAAAAAATGTAATTAAAAAGATTAATTTGAATAATAAAACTAACTTATTATTTGAAATATCGTAATTGGATTATCCACTTTAATTCGAATAGTTTGGAGTTTTTATTTGGATTTTTTTATTGTCAAAATTGCTTCTAATTGATATATATATTTATTTATTTATTTATTTTATAAAAAAAATACTTTTTTACTCCGTCCATTCCCAAAAAAATGGCGTTTACTATTTCGGCACACATCTTAAAACGGCCGGATGACTCACTATTTGACTCTAAAAAAAATCGTACTTTTTTTCGAACGTACGTTAATCCTTAACGTACTTCCGAAAAAAAATTAGGGGTAAAATTGTCTCAAATAGTGAGTCATCCGGCCGTCTTGGGATACGTGTTAGAATAGTAAATGTCATTCTTTTGGGAATGGAGGGAGAACCATTTAATATATAATGGAGAAGTCAATGAGTTGTTTGATTAGTAGTAAAAATATCAGTAAAAATGTAGATGAGGTTGGAATTACCAACCGGCCGACTACAATCATGCTATGAGCAATTAGTTTGCTCACGCGCTATTGCATGCTTCCTAACAACTGAAGAGAGCGCGTGGAGACTTTTATTTGCTTCGGAGGCGTCAACGTCAATGGTCGTTGATTGTGTCTAGATGATCCTGCTTATGCCACGTTTGTCCCTCCAAGGATGAATTTTATAATGATAAACCAACTTCTCCTTAGATTTCCTTTACCAACTTGGACCAATAATTAAGAAATTTAAATCCAAGTCACAAATTTTAGTCCATATTCTTAGAACCATAGTTATCAGAACCGGATTGGATAGTGAACTGAAAATAATTTTTTTTTAGTTCAATCGAGTTTAAATTTGTAGTATTCATGTCATGAACAAATAATTCAAAACTATTTTATATGTATTTTATTTTCATGAACGAAAATATTATATTTATATTTAATTTTTAATTCCAATTTTGAATTTTTAGATTAATTTTGGATTTTACAATTTTTTTGGAATTTTTTGATTAATTAATTTTCTTTTGGATTTCTACAATTTTTTTAAATAAATAATTTTATGTCCAAAAAATTCAAGACTATTGTTTTTTGAGTTTTTACATTTTTTGGGAATTTTTTATTTTATTTTTTGGGGGATTTTTACATTTTTTTGGATTTTTTACATTTTTTTCTAAACTTGTAGTGTTAATTCTGAAAAACCGTTTTGCAATTACAAAACTTTAAATATAGCGTTTGAAAAATTTTCTAAACTTGTAGTGTTAATTTTGAAAATCTGTTTTGCAACCCATGCTGCGGCAGCAACAACGATGATGTAACTGTGGCAGAACCACCAACGGAAATGAGAGAAAGAACTGTTGCGTCTGACCGCGATGCAGACCAAAATGTTGGCCGGTTGATTTCTAACCTAATTTTTCACTTTGAGTTATTTAGCATATTGGAGGAATAGGTACTGATTTTAGATTTTGAATTTTACATTGCATTTTTTGAGGAATGCATTCTTCAAGTTTATGTGTATGTTAAATCTATAGTTTAAACCATCGTTTCTCGGTTTAATTTAAGCTGAATTCTTATACTGCCATTAGGAAAATTAGGGGTCGTCAATGCTGTTAGTAATTGATAATTCTGATTCCATTTCCTTGAGTTGTTACTAGTAAATTTTCTCTGTATATGATCTGCTTGATTTGTCAATTTCTTTTGCATCTTCTGGTTTGGGCTTTCCATGGAAGTAGTGATTTCCTTCATTTGGCTGCCCATTTCACAACATGGGTTTTCAGTTTACTCGTTAATTTCCGTAGATTATTGTACAATGGATCAAAGTGAAAGGAGAGGGTTACAACTTGATTGAATGCATCTGATTCTCTGATTAGTGCTAGTCAAAACAATAGAATGACCCATTTTTCAATTCATGGTGTTGCATATACCTTTTTCTGTAAACCACCAATCTCATTTCTCTGTATGGTCATCCTTTTATTATTACTGCTGTTGGTGTTATCTTGAGCATTGGGCTGGATGATGCAATGGTTGCATTTAGATACTCTTTTGTGTTTTATGAGAAGTGTGTTCTAATGTGAGTTTTTTTATTAAATTTTAGATTATAAAATTGTCTTGTTCTAATGGGAGTAGTAGATAGTTTCCCCTACTTCTTGTGAGTTTTTTTATTAAATTTTGGATTATAAAAAAAATGATTTTATTGTTTCAGATTAAATTAAATTAAATTGAAGATATTGTATATAGTTTAAACAAGACAATTTTATTTCTGCTAAAGAGTAGTAATTTTTAAACAAATCACTTTTTTTATTCAAGAAACTTTTTTTAGCCTATTGCCCAACAATAGACACTATGATTCAGGGGTATTATCATTATTATTCATAATTTAAATACTTTTTAATACGCATATTAAAATAAAGTTACAAAATATTTCGTATTTTTAATTTTAATCATGCTAAAACATCTGTGTATTCTGTACACTGTACCGACAAATACTACTAGTAGTACTAGGGTTCGGATTTCTGATACTGTCGGTGCTAGGAAATCCTACTTCCATGAGGATTGAAGAGGCCCTAATCCCATCGGTTTATCATTGTATGAATAGAAATACAACGATTATGGAAACCTAATAAAGAAACAAGAACGTGTTCGTTCTTCTACAATCCTGTCTTCTGTCGCTCTCTCTCACAGAACAAGAAAACCCTTGTCTTGTTCTCCATTTCCTTGTTGTTTTTGTCTTGCAAACCAAGCAACCTTGCTCTGTCTTTTTTCCAATCATGTTCGATCCTCGTAGTCCGTTCTGGAACAAAAGTTCAACAAATCTTGCTGTTCTTCCCTCGCAGAACGCGCAAGAGTTTCGTTTTCCGAGAGGAATGAGATTCAGACCGAGCAATGAACTACTTGTCGGTCACTACCTCTACAAGAAAACCTACGGGGAGCTGGGGTCGTGTGACAGCAAAGTAATCCAGGATTGCGATCTTTACGGCGAGGAGGAGCCATGGCGGATCTATGACAGGCACGTTGGTTGCCACCGCGGTGATAAAGGGCTCTTTTTCTTCACCAACCTGAAGAAGAAACGTTCAAGATTTGAGCGCAAGATCGGGAATGGAACCTGGCACGGAGAAAATGGAGCTGATACGTTTCTGGCCAAGAATGGAGATGAGTGGATAACTTGTATGAAGAAAAGATTCGTCTACAAGGAACCCGGTACGAGCCAGGATGGTGGTTGGATGATGTACGAGTTCAGTGCTGGCTTCTCCAACAATCGTGTGATCTGTCAGTTGATCAAGAACGAAAAGACTAGCGCTCTAAAACGCGAGAATCTGGGTGGGAACAGAAAGGTTGTCGCGAACCAAGAACAAGAACCAGAACCTAAGCCTGATTGTGTTATCATCCATGATCATCAGGAGCAGAGGCCGGCTAAGCGAGTGAGAAGGATGTTGGCAGCATACGTGGATCCTGATCTTGATCACGGAGAGGTGATTGTCCAAAGAAGTGATTTCGGTTGGGTTCAAGAATCAGAAGTGTCAAGATTTCTCCAGCATATGATAGTGAATGGAGACGTTCTTGATTACCATTGTGCATCAAACCTTCCTGAATACGGATTCAATGCCTCTGCTCCTGCCATTTCAAAAGTAGAACAGTACTTCCCTGAAGAAACTGCCGGCGGTGATGATCCAAGAAGCAGTGGCATGGAAAAGCTGGTGCGAGTAGAAAATCTCAAGAGCTACACTGGTGGTGTTTACGGAAGTCAAGCAGTGATCGGAGCTGATGAGTTTCCAGTGCAGCATTATGATTTTAGTGTGTAAGAAAAAGAAAGCAAGTCATTGTTGCAAGAGAAATTGTACAATTGTTTAAGGAGTGCTAGTTTTCAGTTGATGAATTATATGTTTCTTCAAATTTAGTTCTAAGCCATTGATTGTCTGAAGTCAAATTTGCAACTAAATTATAGCTTAGTCATACTTCATGTTTTTCGTGAAAGGGTTAAGTCTCGATTTTGAGTCTCGTATCTTGCAATTCGAATCTAAGTCAATTTCGAAACTAAATAATTACAGCCTACACATTTCCATCGAACCAGCAACTTCTTGTGTCAAGTAGAAGTAGTAGAAAGGTAAAAATGTAGAAGAAAATTCATACCAAGAAATGCTTCAATAGAAAAAAGAAAAGCTGACCTCAAACAGAAAAACCTCAAGCATTATGCCACTCAACTTTTTCTACATTTAACGGGGGGGAGGGGAAAAGCCAAATTGCAGATCAATCACCTGACCAGAAAAAAGAAACTGTAGCTAAAAAAATGGAATTTCTCAAGGGGGAGGGAAGATTATTGTTGTACTGGCTTATAAAATAGCCGAAAACTTCCATTACCAGATACGAAGAGGGACTGAACTCTCAAAACAGCCACCACAACTTCTTAGTAAACATAAAATCAGAAGATTGAAAACTTTATTCCATTGCTCACCGCAAACAAGTTGTATTCCTCCATTGTATTGTCCATATTATTGAAAGCAATACCGTTTTTGACTTGATCCGATAAAGTCTTTGAAGTAACGTCTCCAGTGATCCCATCTTCCGACGAAAGAGCCACAGGACCACCAAAATGGAATAGGGAAAACGCGGTGTTACCCATTTGTAATCTGGCAGAGTTGTCCACTTTCCCACCACCTCCATTTGCCTGTGTTTCAGCTGGACGCTGCCTAACTGAAGGCACCCTCTCCTTGCTGGCTTCAGTTAGAGAGTCTTGCACAGCACACGTCTGCATTAGCTCATCTGAGTTGAAGCAATTGGCTCTGGCAACTGGTTGATAAACTGGAACTGGAGCAGGATTGAACAGGGGAGTTGCCAAATGCTGCACGGGACTGTACTGCATACATAACCGTGAGTTTCCATTTAAACCATACGGGTTGGCATACAGATAGTGGTTAGGATGGGCAAAAGGCATTAATCCACCAGCTGGAGCTGCTGGCCAGGAAACTGGATTCTGATGATAGTAACCCATTGTCGATGGAGCTTGAAACACAGAATACTGCAGATTAGGGTTATGCATGGGAGGAAACATCCCTTGATGCTGCAAGCCCACGTTTCCATTATCAGGATTTTGGGCGGTTTTTGATGGGGGATTTCCTAAAATATTCATTCCTTGACCATCAGGCAAAAGACCAAATGATTGCTTGCTTTCAAAGGACTCCCCTTCATTTGTACTTGGCCTTTTCTTCATGCCCACATCATGACAGTTGGGGAAACCATTTTTAATGCATTCTGAAGTTTCTCTTCCCTCTGATTGTTGACTAGAATCTTCTGAGTCTGATGTGGAAGAGGATTCCAGGTTTCCATGGTTTGAAGAGGCCGTATTACTGTCTCCCTCACTAAGGCACGATGAGCAGTTATCAGAGTTTGAGGTGCTGCCAATGCTGGGGTCGGAAGTCCCACTCAAGGCAGTGTTTTTTGCTGGAAAGGAACTGACTTCCTCATAAATAGTTTCTGATGAGTAGCAAGGGTCCTTCACTCCCACACGAAATTCGTTCTGCCATTCTTCATCAGTTTCAAGGCTGCAGTTGCTCGAGCCCTTCACATCACCTCCATCATGATCAATTTTGACAGAACCTCCAGTAATTCCACCAGAACATGTGTCATCAGATGACTTTAACAGGTCACTATTGGGTTCCATTCCTTCAACCTTGCATGTTGATCTCAAGGTAACATCAGAATCTGAGTTGCTCCGGGGATACTTTTTCTGTAACTCTGTGGGCTCCCAGACCTTTCTAGAATGAAGCACATCTCTGCCAGAAGTACTGTTCCCCATTATGCACTTGGTTTTAGGTCTCCCACATCCTTCACGTATGTATTCTGTCTGGCCATATTTGTTACCGCGATAGAACTGATTGGACACGTCCAACACTTCTGACTTGACAACAGCTTTGTTCTCCCGGCCAACTCTTGTTGCAAAAACAGGTGGATCTGTCTTCACCCTGTATTCATTGTTTTGATGGCAGCTGCAAGAATGGAAATCATACCTGTCGCTCACCCTGCTGGGGCTATGAAACTTCTCATTGAACTTAAGGCTACAATTTCGGCCATTAGATTTAGGTACATGTATCCTTGCTTGCCTATTTGGTCCATTGATTCCCCTTGAATGTGTCTCAAAATTATCACAGTGATATCTTGACTCAGCTCTATTAGCCACAGCAACACTGTCTGAAGCAACTGGGAGTCGGCGTCTGTCAGACCACTTCAAAGATGGATCAGGTTGAACTTCATTTCGAAATCTCATTCTCCGACGAGAAAATTTTGATTGCTCAAAACAGTCATTCCCATCTTTCACATTGGTGACTTCCCCATCAGGGCTATCATAGGAGTCATTTTGGGTTATAGAGGTGTCATACCCATTTAAGAGTTGCTGATATTGAATATCAGGAGATCCAGGCCGGGACAGAGAAATATCACCAGTTTCACTAATAGAATCCCTGCAGCTGATGGCATTATCTGGCTCTTCATCAACACTTGGTGATGTTTCGTCCTTTGGAATGTCAGAAAGAACAGGAATATCATTTGACTCGGGACACTTCTGTTCTTTATCTTTTTCTCTCCCTTTTAACCTCTCTTTCCTTCGAAGCTTTTTCTCTCTTTCTTTCGTTCTTCTCCTCTCCTTGCGCTCTTCTTCTTCACGTTTTTCTCTCTCTTCTTCTTCAAGAAGCTTCATCTGTAGGGACAATCGATCTAGTGTCAAATATCTGCCAACTTTTATTTGGATCACTCTTCTTTTTTTAGTTATAAATGCAATCACTAAAACCAAAAAAATAATCTTTCATGCTTCCAAGAAAGGTTTAAGGAAAGAAAAGAAATATTATCCGAAAACATCAGTAACACTAAGACCTGCTTTTCCAGTGTTATAATCTCTTTGCACGCAACATGGACACGCTCCTCCAGTAATTTTATAGCAAGACAAACAAAGATGCTGTGGGCATTTTGGCGTGCAGTTCCTTCTCTGAAAGCCTTTTCAACCTGAGAATTGCACTAGATGAAATAAGTTGTAGAACATGAAGTTCAACATACACATATCATATTGCATCTCTAAATGAACAATGCAACAGAATTAAAACCCATGATCTTCATTTCTTGTAAAAAACAATAACTGATAATTTTGAAAGACCAATAAGGTATCTATAGAGAGCAAGAGTGAGAGAGAGAACATTGGTAAGAGCCAGCCAGATCAGAAGGTAGACAACTATTTATTTATTTTGTTTGGGAACTCATAAATGATCTAGCTAAATAAACTCCCAGTGTGGATCATGTTTGCTCCTTTTTTAAAGTGGAAAAACGGGACAAGTACCCAGCCTCCTGTATATATATGATTTGAAAAAGAAAATAATAAAGGTAATCCACAAAACCTTGCAGTCAAAGTAAAAATCAAACATTATTTTATCTCAACGAGATTAATTGATAACAAAAGAGCAACGTGGTGCCAATAAGAGAGTAATATTTTTCAAACTAGTGATGTACCTGTTCCTTAAAAATAACAGTGGCTGCATCTAGAAGAAATTCTCGAGCAAGTTCAGGACTCTTCGCATGCTTTTGTGGACGTGAGCATTCTCCATCAAGCTCATTCCCATCCTTGTCCATGGAATCATCATCCTGAAAGAATAGATCACATAAGATAACTATGTAACATATAACTGTAAATATGAATAGTCTAGAAATATTTAACATATCAACTGAGCCAAAAGACTGAGCTACCTCTTCTTCTTCAGCCTCCTCAGCATGCTCAAAAAACTTTTTTATACTTTCCCCTCTAGTGATTGTAACAAAACCATCACCTACTACAAGCCGGCAATGCACACATGGTTGACCCTTTAATGCATGTGCTTTTACAGAAAGCTCAGTACACCGACCATCTAATTTCCTAGCCCTCAGTGTGATGAAACAAGCAGTCAAACCACCAAGATCCAGGCCATTAACCTGAACACTTCCATTCATGCCTACATTTTCAAATTCTAGAATGTCAGATTTCCCTTCTCCTGTTCCGACTGCCCATTCAAAGTGATGGTATGTTCCAACAGTGTCGGCAAAAGTTTGGCGCCAATCAGCTTGGATTGTGTCATCAGACACCTAAGGAAATGACAAAAGAAAATGTGTCATGCTAGTCACATCTCTTGTGTACTACCACAAATTGGTATACAATATGTGAGCTATTAATAGAGACCAGAGCATTGATGTTCTTTTTGTGAATCTCAGATCATTCAAACCACAGAACACACAAGAAAATTAATAAGCACCTCATATTGGAATGCGGTATCCGCAACACAAAACCAACTTGTGCAACGAGGCTCTCGCCGCATTCGCTTCAACTCTTTCAACTCCTTGAACTCACGAATAACATTTCTCCTACAATCTCTGCAAAACCTCTTGCTGTCAAACCTGTAGAGTGAAAAACTGACAATTTAGTATTCACAGAACCAGAAATTACAATGCAAAACCCTCTGAAAATATATAGCATGAAACTACAATCATATACATACAGATACGACTTCCATACAGTCGCTAACAAGTCCCATAAAAACAAGTTCACAGGGGGGAAGTAGTGAATAGCACCATGATAACTGAACGAAAATATATAAAATGAAGCTTTTGTAAGTGTCCAGGTGACGAATCGAGCTGGATTTATTAAGAAAATCAAGTTTCTAGAATAAAGAAGAGAAAACACATGTAAACATAACCCCATTGTAGTCAAGAACAGATTGGAAGTTTGGAGAAAAACAAACACACTGGGCAGAAGGCACCAAACAAAGGAGATGTTCAGTTTTTTTTTCTCGTGTAATGTTAGATATACTAACACTTTTACAAACTTTTATACTAAAAGTACACATGTCATCTTCACATTCACTGAGTAGTTATTTATTTAAATAAAAATAATAATATAACCTAATTGGGAAGGGATAAACCCCAATCACATCTTGACACATCAGTTAGCACAACTTTGTTAGTAAAATAGTTAGTATCCCAAGCATTATTTTTTTTCCTCATAGGACACTCAATGTACTCCTAAAGAGATCTTTAAAACAAAATTTTCCTGTGAATGCAAAGTTTCCAGATTCAAATAAATAACTTCTTACCTTTAACAAAAAAAGTGGTCAGACAAAATTCATTACCATGGCCATAAAAGAACAATACTCATAGCACTCTCAGATTCTAAATTTAATAAGTGAACAGAGAACCAAAAAAAAGACTTCATAAAAATTAAAAATAAATAATATAGAATCTACAAAATCCAAATCATAATCTACAGTCAAGATGATTTTTCCTGAATGGAAAACCTTTCTCATACAGAGTGTACGGATGACTTAATCTTGAACCCTTTCACCAATAAACATAATTTACATGTGCATAACAAACAATAATGAGTGTGTTCCAAACTTCCATGTTTTTATATGCCATCAAAAGATCACTGAAAGACCAAATGCCAATAGGAAATGCTAAGATGTCTCACTATAATTTGCAACACCTCTCTAAGGAAATCCCTTCCTAGCTACTGGATGACAAATTAATCCTATATGACTTCATCAATCTTCCTCAGACCCTTTCCTGACCATTTTTATAACAATTCACTCTCATTATGTTGGAGTTGCATAATTCCATGTTGACGTGCTGTGGATCAGATCAAAGGACAAAGTCTGTTGAGCTTTTAATCCACCCATTTTCACAAGGATATGAATTACCCCATAATATTATCCCACAACCATTGAACTATGTCATTGATAAATAACCCTCAAAGAGAGGACATGATTCTTACTTATCAGAGCATCCATACAAGAAGAAATCATTTGACAGGTAGCTCTCTCCTGTGGTAGCCTTTGGGTTGATTGTAACTCTCTTAATAATGTTGTCCTTCTTAATTCATTGACAGCAGACCAACAATCCAACAGTAAATAAGGGCTTAGGCCTAAGTGCCACTTTGAATAAATTTTCACAGCACTAACTAATATCAAGTGGCTAGACACTGAATATCTACGTGGCTCAAATTGCAATGGAATGGAACACCAAGTCCTGACTTCTAAAAGAAAGTAACCAAAGTTTAGAAGAATTCAAGAGGATAAACTGCTATCATCAACAGAGGTTCAGAATCCCCCCCACAAAGCAGATTTTGAATCATTTCTTGCTGCAACAATTTTTTAGTGCAGTTTCTATTGGCAACATTGTCTTCTTCTTTCGGACAGAATATACTAAAGGAAGAAGAAACATAAAATCTCTCATGATACAGAAACCCATTCTTCAGGTCAACCTGTAGATTGTCATAAATCATTTAATAACTACAAGCCATCCACATAGTTCTGCTTTATTAATGCTGCTCACCTACAGATTGGAAGCCTCAGAAATGCAAGCGATGGCAATTTGACTTTGCAGGGCTTGCAAATTGAAGGCACTGTTAATTCTCAAAGAAGCTGACTGGGTATAGGTTATAAACCTCTCAAAGATGAATAGTAAAAGCAAATGCATCGACTATGTTCTCAAATTAATTTTTGTCAGTTTTCAGTCCCACAGGGAGAACCACAATGGTACCAAAAATATCCTAAAGCCCCAGAAAAGTATGTAGGCTAACTACGACCCTGTTCTTATCCCTTCTTCAACTGATATAAACTGTGTCTTGTATATAAAGAATAAAAACGGGCTAAACACACCTGCATATAAGCCTCTCCATGAAATCCTCTTCCTTCATCCTTAAAAGAGATTGCCGAGTCTCCTCTCCAAGAGCTGACCAGAAATCTACCAGCGTGTCACAAGAAAGCCTTGCAGTGTGCAGAGCACACGTCTCTCCTGTTCCATGTCCTCTACCATAACCAGTCATTCCTTGGCTAATCCAGCCACGAGCTCCCCCACCACAAGCATCAGGATAGAGCAGCTCTCTTTCCCGTTCCCTTGCACGTGCACCTTCGAAGACCTAATTTCAAAGCAGAACTTGAGCAACAAGAAAACAACAGAACAATGCAATTAATCAAGAATTTACATCAGCACTTACAATTTCAAGACCCTTCAGAGACTTTGAATACAAATAGCAGCTCAAGAGTGTCAGTGTCCCATCATGTGTGGAAGTTAGTCCACCCCAAGGATGAACTGATGCCTCTGGAATCTCCTCTCGGCATCCTTTTGATCCACCACCATTCATATTTTTTGAGGTTTCTAGTCTGTTGCGAGGAAGGGGCCCAGCTCCTCCCTCCTGCAACAAGGACTTACCGTAGATTTGAATCTGATAAAATCCTTCGAGTAACAGCCCAATGCATCTAGAGCAGTACATATTCTTGCGAGCTTGCTCAAACAGAGTTTGCTTGTCAATCCGCAATAGCTTCTGCCGTGCTTGTGGTGACAATTCACACCAGAACTGTACACAAATAGTGAAAAGAATTGTTACAAATTACATGTGAAAGAAATTAACCGAAATATAAGAGAATGTTGATGAAACATCATTAAGAAACTTTTCTAACTCGACACCCTTTAATCCTCCCGTTAACACGTGGATAATCACGGATACATCAATTTTCTGACTCAATCAGATGTCATGGCCACCCTAAAATGAATTCCAAAAGCCATTTTCATAAATGCACATCGGTATCCAATGAAATGAAAGGCCACTTGAACTGCACTTTGCCACTGGCAATTCATAACAGGCAGGTTGCAATCACATTTGTAAGTCTTATGCAACCACAAGTAACACAGACATAATAATGCCAATTCTTGTCTAAGCAACCAAACACAGCACTAACATTTCATTGCTTACTCAAATGCAAATCAGTTAGAAACTTAAACAAAAAAACAATGCCCACATCACCTAATCACTAAACCAAAAATAAAACCACTAACACTGCAGCCCAATTGTACCCACTTAAAAAGTTACACTCCATAAAAAACAACACAATAAAAAGGAGCTAACTATGGGTAAAATGGATCGAAGAATTCCATACATCTACATCAATCAAACATCCAAAAATCTAACATAAAGAATCTCATTAACAAAAACTGAACAGCAAGATCCAGTCCAAATTGGATATGAAGCACACTGATCTCATTCAATCATTAACACAGAAATCTAATCTAAGTAAGGGCACCTTCTGGAGATGACTATAGCTGATATCCTCGTGATATCTTTCCCAATATCCTTTGGCAAGGTGAGCAGGAAGCGAGTAATTCGGCGCCGGTATCCTCTTCCTCCTCGTCGTTGCAGTCGTCGCCGGCGTTATATCATCAATGATCAGATACTCGTCATCTCTCCTCGGCGCATCAACTATTCCCGGCATCCTATGGTTTTTTCTATGTAATAATAATCGTATCCTATTTCTATTGAATTGAATTTACTTCAGATTCATTTCAACAATCCTCCCGTCTGCACAGCCTCATCATTTCACAGCAAGGACAATCTCAAATAATAGAAATCAAGCTGAGACAATGGAATTTCATCAGATTCTATCAAATCAAAAAACTAATAATCAACGATAAATAAGAGACAAAAATGGATTCAGAAAAAAAAAACACTGATTTTTCTGATTTTTTTTTTATATTTTTTCAATGGATCGATTCGATAGGGCAGAAGAGAGAAATAGAGGGAGAGATCTTCGAGGAAGGAGATGATGATAATTTGAAGGGTTTTGGTTTTGGTTTTGGTTTTTGGGTAAAGGCGATGAGATTTGTTTTTTTTTTTTTTTTTTTTTTTTTTTGGTGTCTGTTTTATGCGGGTATTTTATATTTACATATATTGTGTCTGTGAAGGAAAGGAATGAAATGTACAAATAAAATTATGAATATCCCGTACACCAGAAAATATGCAAATAGGAGAATGCTTCAAGATGATCGAGTCTTTTATACTTGCTGATATTAATTAATCTATTTCCACTTTCAAAAAAAAATAAACCATTAAAATGAGAAAAATGAAAAATGAGGCTTTTTTTATTTATTTTTGGTAGGGAAGTAATTTTTCGTTTTTCTCAAGAAATCAAATGAAAATGTTTTTATAAATTCTACGTAATGGTACTAATATTATTTTTGGTAGGGTTATAAATTAAAATCGGGACATAAAAAGTGAGAGAAATTTAAATTAATAGTCGTATACATTAAAAAAAATCGTTTTTCTATTCACAAGAATTCGAACTTTAAATTAAACCAATTTATATTTTTTTTGGTATTTGATTACATGCACTCATATTTACTATGCATTATTACACATCTAATTTTAGAATTAGCCATGAGAAAACAACAAATGATGAAAATTTGAAATTTTCTGAAAATAAAATGTGAACTTTTCTAATAGGAAAATTCATTAAAATAATGGATTAAGATTATGCGACATTGTAATTTATTTTACCCTTTGCTAATTTTTTTTATAAAAAAATTGTTGTTGGAATTAAGGTTTGGTTTATGCTATTTAGAAAAAAATGTGGTTTATGGAGAATTTATGAAATTGTGAGTGAATAGGCTTCTTTTTATGCCAATGTTGAATAATGTTCTTTAAATTCCATCTATATTTATTATATATATGTTTGATCGTTTATAATATTTTATTATTTGTCAGTTAAAAAAATATAATGTCTTCATAATAATTTCTCATTGTTTATCAAAAGAATATAATGTTTTCTCATTCTTATTATATTTTTTATAGATGTTATAATTATACGTTTTTGAGTTGGGTTTTATTTTTTTTAGCTTTTGGGGTATTTTTTTACCGGTCGGATATTAAATTAACATTATTTAAGTGTTGTCTAGTATTAAAAAGGATGAGTTTTTAGTATAATTTTCTTCATTACTCAATACTTGAATTTCATATTTAGGTTAAGGAAGAACCGATCATTTATCACTCAAAATCGATCAATGTTGGTAATTTATATCGATTAAAAAGAGCACTAAAGTATATTTTACAATCACAAATGTTTTAGTTGTGCTTCAACAAAAATATTTGATAACTCAAATTTAAATTTCTGAATTTGAAATAATTTTCAAAATAAATATAGTTGTTAAAAGAATATTAAATTCATTCTAACATAAAAAATTCATTTCAGTAACAGAAAAGTGTGACAGTTAATGGCATACTGTGACACTCATATAAATGTTATAGCAAAAAATATATGAGGTTTGTTAAGTAATTTTGTAAAAAAAAAACGAAAGAAATTAATCTTTAAGCCTTTAATTAAAAAGAAAAAGGAAAAGGTTTTGCGATTTTTTTTTGTCTGATGCGATATTGACGCTAGAAAGATGTGAACATTTCTAGTATTTTGAAAAGGTGACAACAGACTCAGACCATGAAAAATGTCGTCACTTTTTCAAAGAGACCATGAAAAATGTCGTCACTTTTTCAAAGTACTAAAAATGTTTATATTTTTTTAATCGTGACGTTAATTTTACTAAACTCAAATAATTTTTTTACGTTAGAGTGAATTCAATATTCTTTTAACAACTAAATTCATTTTGTTTAAAAATTATTTCAAATTTGAGATATCAAATATTGTTGTTTAAGCACAACTAAAACAATTGTGATTATAAAACATTCTTTAGTCGTCTTTCTTTATAGATGTAAATTATCAATATTGATCGATTTTATATTAAGAAACTCATAATTAAATAATATTAATTTTATACCCGACGAGTTAAAAATATACGGTTAGAAAGATATGAACATTTCTCTTGAAAGAGTGACGACAGAGTGTTTTCGGTTTTAGGGTAACAAAACTAACTAAGAAATTACGAAACTGTCCTCACATGTAAAAGGCGTGCGTGTGCATTTATTTATGTCATTGCCAGAAACGGTGCGTACGGTTCATTCTATATGGGCTGTGTAGCCGAGCCGAGCGGAGCGAGTAGAGGGACGACGAAAAGGCCCATAGACTCGGACCCGGTGATTCACTGATTTGCGTGCGTGTTCCTTGCCGTTTTGGTCCTTTTACAGTCCAGCTGCCACCAAACCAAATCGGGTGAGAAAAAATGTTCAATGCTTATCATGAAAAGACTGAGCCCAGTCCTAACCACCATTCATCCATCGCACCAATCGAAACTCTCAAATGTACTATCTTGTTTTTATCCAATAGTTAAATTGATTTTATACGGATCCAAAAATTACGCAGTCCACATATATTAGACCTGGAATTTGTTAGAGAGAAAAATTTACGCCTAATGAAATGATATTATTCATTTTGTATTTGAATTTAAAGACGGAGGACACCCCTAACCCCTAAATGTTTTCAAAAGTTTTGATATGGTCTATCCATGTAACTTTAATTCACACACCGCTATAATATTTCTCTCAAACAAAGTACCATACAACCCCCACAATGGCCCAAAAACTCTTCCTCGAACTAAATACCATACAACCACCAAAACGGTTCAAAATCTTTCTCGTACTAAGTATCATAAAACATGCAACGAAGACCCATCGGGTACCTATAACCCGCCAACTTCTTATCAGACTTGGTGATTCACCATACTTTTCTTCTCGACATCGAACTAAGTAAAGTAATTGACCATTAATTTCGCATATTTTTACTGTCTAAATATCTTTAATTTGGACAGTAAAGTTGTTGATTTCTACGAATTCTCCATACTTTTGCAGGAAACACTTGGAGGTTGAGGAAAAGGTGAAAGAATCACTCTGGGAGCACAAATCAGACATTTAAGCTGTCTTGGCCGCAGGCTTGGCCAAGCCACGATAGAGACAAACTACAGCGGGAGACTTTGGGCACAGTGTAAGGATGCGAAGTGGCGGTTGCAACAGAAAACGGGATTTGAAGGATTTGCTGCATTGAAGATTATCAGCAAAAATTCTTAACTGGATCTCCCTCTTAGGATAATATTTTGAATTTCTAAACAAACAATACTTCGGATTTGTATCTTTTCTTTTATCCTTATCTTTTACTTTTGAAAGAGTTAGACTAGGATTAGGAAGCAGTGAAGCTTATAAGCTGCTGGAAACCCTTTCAGAAGGGGAGACTAGACTCTCTTCTTCTATTTGACTAAGACAATTCCAATCGCTCTGTAATTTTCCAATTCAGAATTTACAGATTTATTTCCTCTTATATAAATAAAATTCTATTTTTCTCAATGACTATGTCCGGCTAGATTATCATTCTTGGTAAGGGCTGATTGAGCTAAGTTCTTATGCATCGTGAGGTCTAATTATTCCTAAGTCTTTATCTTTGTAATTACTTATTTTCTGGTTTAGCACATCGCTTTCTTGTTAGAATTTAGAATTGATCACTCTCCGTTATAGCTTGAAAGTTGCAGTCAACCTTGAAGGGGACGAGTGAAACCGAATAGGCCACGTAGACAACTAGTCTCGCGCCAGGCTAGAGAAAATAAGTAATATGACTCATACCAAATTGACAACCTAAGGCCCCGAATAGGGGGTAGCTTGAGTTAGGCGTTGTCTTCCCCGAGGAAGCGAACAACCAATCAAGAGAGCAGCCAAAAGAGTAAACCCTTTAACCAGCAATGTGCTTTTTGGTTAGGATTACCAAAAATGGGAGAGCACCTGCTAGGTGGTTAGAAGAGGAGGGAAGCAGGAGTGGACATGAGTCCTTCCATTCTATAGCAGTGTTATAGAGATAAAGATGAACATCATTGAACCCATGATCGAAGCATAAGAACGCAACACTTAGAAATGCCCTTACTAGGAATTATCTTCATTTGAATTTTCAAACCTAGAATTTTTTTCTTGGCCAAGCTATTGGCTAAGATTATTTTTACTGCTTATTTGTTATTCTTTTTGTCTTAGTTTCAAACCCAAACAAATAATCCAGTGACGAGGAAGTCAATTAAGAACTACAATTCCCTAGAGGTCTCTGTAGACGATCCTCTTACCACTATCTGCAAGTCCATTGTGGACAGTGATAAGTTGTAACTCTACCCCATTTTTACACTCAATTATACAACTATTTTTTATGCCTTCGGCGGGCAATCATAAAATCTATTACTAAAGTTCATTAACTTCCAGTTCAGTTTGGAGATTCATCATGTGACACCCACATCACATGAATTCTAGTGTTTTATGGCTACCAACCTAAATCACTGTACTGATACTGATACTCGTCCTACCGAACCATCAACTCTTTTATCATTCGTTCATTGATCTTATACATGAAATAATATTGTCCGTTTAGAGCTTCAACTATCACTATTTTCTCAAGAAACCTCATTTCATCAAGAGTTTCATTACTCAACAAAATTTTCACTATTTTCTTTTATAGACGGAGATGAGTTCGAACCTCTACTGATATTTTTATCATAAGTCTAACAACCAATGAGCTACGTGAATCTTCACATACCTAGAAAACTAAATCTTCCATTATAAAATGCTCTTAATGCACATTCAAACATTCTATTTAATTGGTTGAAATATATTATTTTATTTAATATTATTACAAGTTCATTAAGAGTTATTCCAACCAACCAATAGCAAATGGGAGTAAGCGAATGTACTCTCGATGCATCTAAAAAAAATCTTACGCTAAGGGATGATGCTTCCAAGTTTCTAACTTTTTCAATGATACTTTTTAAAGTTTTAATTTTTTTTAATAATTCTTTTATCTAGCTCCCCCATTTTTTTAATTTTATATAATTACTCTTAAAAAAATTATCATTTTTAGTCAGTCTACTAATTTGTCTCCTAGAAACGCCGTTGAATTAGTGGTGATGAGTTATGAAAATAATAACATTAAAAATGATAGTGCTTGTATATTTTTTCAGTATTTTCGGGTATTTTTTGCTTTTCAGCAAAAAATTATTCTTATTTCTACACAATCAACTTTAAAGTAGATGATTGTTTCAATATAGTTTATAATTTTGTTCTCTAACTCGAACCTAAATCACAAATTAAGAATAGTTTACATGAGGGCGTTGAAGATTTTAATTATTATGATATTATTTTTTTGGAAAATCTTTAACACAAAAATTCCGGGTAATATAAATTTAAAATCGTTAAGATTTTCCAGACTTTATTATAATATATACATATTAATTAACGAGAATTCATCCTAAACATATAAGTAAATTAATTTTAAGAATCTATATTTACAAACTTGAATAATTTGGCTAGTCTCTAATCTCGTAATTTTCATTAAAAAAAAACCTACAAAAATCAAAATTTCTAAACTAGTAATTTTATTAACTGACGTGGAGACATTTGTTTGAATTTTTTAATAAAAAAAGTGCAAAATTAATATACAAATGACATTTGTGCATTTCAAAAAATAAATAGTAAAACAACAAATGATAAAAATCTGAAATTTCCTAAAAAAAATGTGAACTTTTCTAATAGAAAATTTTATTAAAATAATGGATTAAGGTTATGCGACGTTGTAATTTATTTTACCCTTTGCTCTTCTTTTTTTTAAATTGTTGTTGGAATTAAGGTTTGGTTTATACTATTTAGAAAAAATGTGGTTTATGGAGAATTTATGAAATTGTGAGTGAATAGGTTTCTTTTTATGCAAATGTTGAATAATGTTCTTTAAACTCCATTTATATTCATTATTTATGTTTAATGGTTTATGATATTTTATCATTTGTTAGTTAAAAATAACTCAACGTAGAAATAATTTCATCTTTATAATAAATTCTCATTGTTTATCAAAAGAATATAATGTTTTTTCATTCTTATTATATTTTTGATAGATGTTATAATTATATATTTTTGAGTCCAAATATCTCAAATGAGTCAAATTTAGCAATGAATGATTTGATCCTACCTCCAAATGATGAGCTTTTCTTCGTGTCAAACACTTCATGATAAGAAAAGCTGCAAAGTTGAAGCTCAACAACATGACCAGTCGTCAGTGGCGGATTTAATGTGAGGGCAGTGGGGGCAATTAAAAATTAAAAAATAAAATAATTAGTAGTATATATATTTTAATAATTTTCCCATTAGTAAATTAATTTATGTCTACTTTTGTATGAAATAGTACAGTACATAATTCTATTAATTTTAAATACTTAGACCCACATACGTATAAGTTCATAATCTAAATCATTTGATCCAATAAAAAATCCTAAATTAAACAAAAAGAGGTAGTAGTTCTATTCTTTTGGCTTCCGTAACACACTAATTCCATTGATAGTAATAACAACTCAGAGCAACTGGCGTGGGGCTCAACTCTTCTTCTTCTTTTAATCTCAGTCTGTTTAATTGTGCAAGTTGTAGAGGTACATACTTTATTATTATTATTATTATTATTATTATTATTATTATTATTATTATTATTATTATTATTATTATTATTATTGTTGTTTATCACTTTTTATAGTCATCCATCAAATCTTTTTCAAAATTTTGGATACTTGCAAATTATTATTCAAAATTTTACCTAATTCGGTAATCCCTAAGCTTATTATTGTACCACGCCATCTTTTCTTTTCTTTTAATATTCTAACATAATTAACTTAATAGATTGAATCTCTTATATATATATTTGTGTGATACGTACCACTAATTTATTGATTAATTTTTTTATTAACGTAACTTTGTCAAGAATCGGTTGCATAATTGCATGAGAGATGACTTGTTGAATGATTGTTGATTGAGCTTAAATTGTGGTAGTTTTACTACCTGTTTTCATGCAACTTGAATGGTAATTCTATTAATTTCAGTATGGTTTCCATGCTTTTTGCAGCAAACAGACCTGAAGAGCAAATGAAAAAAAAAGGAGCAGAAAGGAGTCATTTCTAGGCATAATGAGACAGACACCTCTCTTGATCACCTTCTTGGCCACCCTTTCAACTAAGAGGAGTCATCTGGGCAGTAAAAGAATTTAGCCTTCCTGAGCGATATTTGCAGAAGAAGTCTACAACGATTACCATTGTTGTTTCCACCCGAAGAAGAGTTGGAGTGGCGTTCTTCCTTCTTTATCTCGGCATCTTAGACTTCTATTCGGAGAGGAAGAGTGATTAGATACAATTAAGAGTTTAATTAGAATTTATCTTATTTTTATTTATTTTAGGAGATTTTATTGGTAGAGGAGACTATATATACTCCTCCTAGGTTATTTGAGAAAGGGACTTCACCCAGAACTTGGTCCCTTCTCTCTATTTTCATCTTTGTCGCCGATTACATACTTTGCTCCTTCAGAAACGAAGAATTTTTAACATCTTAATATTTTGTTGCTTTCGATATGAGTATGAGTAGCTAAGTAAACCCTTTATAGTAGAAGCGTTTAAAGCATGAGTATGAGTACGCATGAGGCATACTTGTTCTTAATCTTTTGATTTGCATTTAACTAATCTCCTAATAATTGTATTGTGTTTTTATTTTATTTTAGATTTGGTCAGTCTAGAGTTAAGTTGATTTTCACAACCGTCATTCTTCTTAGTTACGGTAACTCGTCTTGAGCCATTTATGGACCAAGATGATCAAAGTAGACAAACTAGCCCGGAGTACAACTAGTATGAAAGGTTAACCTGATTTAGTCCCGATTGACAACCGAGGATACTAGGTTTGGAGTTGTCTTCCCCTAATCGATCATCAACCAACTTAGTAAGTCCTTTAACCATTAAGGTGCTAGTTGGTTAGGAATCATCTCTAAGCATACTTGAGGTGGTTTTGATACAGAAGGGAAGCATGAGTCATAAGCGTACCTTGATCCTATAGCAACTCTGTAGATTGAAGATGAATACCTGATATGGTGTCTTTTTATGCATGTTTTTCCTTCCTTTCAAGTCCAATTTTACACTTGATACTGCTAATTTGTCTTGTTTTCCAACAATTTTGCAGGGTCTGGACTAAAGGGAGAAACTTGCTGAAAAGCGAGCCATTTGGATGTATTTCTCCAGATCTCACATCATCGAGCCCTAGACGCCGTTTTATCGTTGAGGCCTATCCCCTTTTTTCCGTCGAGACCTGGATGAGCTATTGAAGATATCCTATATCCAGGCCTAAACGACGCACGTACATGTTTCTTCTCGGATGACGCTTGACCAAAGATGTCAAAAAGATTCTAGTGGGATTCCATGCAAAGTTCATCCAGCTCAGCAGAGGATATTCTCCTCAAGGACGCACCTCCTTCCTTCCTTTCCAGCCAGCTGGCCCATTTTGTCCTATATATTTGCCCTTAACTCTTAGGGTTGGGGGGGGGGGGGGGGGGGGGGGGGGGCTGTTTCTCTTTAGAATTGATTGCATTCTATTTCATCATGTTTTTACTGTTTAATTACTTGTTATTTAGACAGTAAAGCTATTGAGTTTGTTGTTATTCCCTTGATTTTGGCAGTTTGGATTGAAAGCGCAACTTTGAAGAAAAGTTGATTCGTGGTGGTTTGGCCAAACCAGATTTGCAGACAGCTTTGGTAGACTTTTGGGCTGTGGCTTTTTGGGCGTAGAGATGTGAGCTGCCCAGCTGATTTTAAAGGATGAGGACGGCCAGCTATTAAATCCTAATTAGGATTTCCCTCTTGGCAGTTATTGTATTCCCATTTAAGTACAATTACTCTTTTAATTCTTATCTCTTTAGGAATTTAATTTGGAGGAGAATTTTGGGCTTGGCTTTAAATAGCCAACTTTGTGCCCTAATTAATTCCACCTCCTACCTCCTTCTTCTCCTCTCTCTTCCTCCACCATTGAAACAATTTCTCTGCTCCGTAATTCTAACTTTAGAATTCACGGATTTAATTTATTTATGCAAGCAAGTATTTTTATAATTTATTCATGAGTATGTCTAGCTAATCACCATTCTTGGTAAGAGCTCGAGGGCTATGTTTCTTATATTTCGTGAGATCTAATTACTCTTAATAATCTCTATTTTTGTAATTATTTATTTTCTGGTCTTTTACTTCCTTGTTAAAGTTTAGAACTGACAAATCAGATTTTAGCTTGGGAGACCCAGTTAAATGGATAATATAATTCAGACCCGATTGACAACCGTGGGCCTCGACTGACAATCGAAGGTAAACTTGGGTTAGGCGTTGTCTTATCCACAGCAGTGCTGCAAATATAGAGATGAACACCATTGAATCAGTGATCGAATCATAAGAACATAGCCCGCTCATGCTCCTACCGGGAACCTTCTTCTTACTGTTTTCAATCTTGACCCCATATCTTGGCTAAGCCTTTGACCAAGATTATTTTGAACTGTTTAATTGCTTTTGTTTTTGTTTTAACTTTCAGAATCAACCAACCAAATTCAGTGACGAGGAAGTCAACCAAGAACTACAATTCCCCAGAAGTCCAAGTTCCTTGTGGACAAGTGATAAGTTGTATTTCTACCCCTTTTCTATACCTATTATACACTTATATTTGACGTGCTCGACACGCGATCAAGAATATTTCCAGATTTTTAGGGTTCTCAATCATTGTAGCCGTCTCTCTCAACATTGGGATATGTTCTTTGTTTATTTTTCCAGAAACTGGAGCCCCAACTCCTGTTGGTTTTTAATCCAATTTTCATTTTCATCTTCATCTCTTCTCCGTTTATGTTGCTTTCTCAATCCGTTTTGTGTATGGATTTCAATATGAGTGCCTAAGTCTATTAGTCTTGGCAGGGGTGTTTTAAGGATTGCAAGAGGATAGTTGGGAGGTCAAATTGTTCTTAAAACGTTTTCATTATTGTATCCGCTTTCTTGCCATTTCATTGTCATTTCGTGTGAAGTTTGTTGGTAGTTTGATCATCTACTAGCATGCTTCTCGTGAATATTTTCATTTCCATGATAATAACTAACGTGAGGCCATGGAATAGAGGAGGCACCTAGTCCAGAGTCACCATGTCGTTTGGTCCAATCTGGCTAGGGCAAGAAACCGGTTAGGGCAGACTTCTCAGTGTCTAGCCCTAGACATGCCTTCTCTCCACTTCACGGGCCTGCGTGTATGATCCATAAGCGTACCTTGGGCGCAGTGTCACGGCCACTCCCATAAGCGTACCTTGGGAGTGACTTCTCTTGAGAAGAGAAGCAGGGGGTCCACGTGAAAACAGGATTCCTATAGCACGTCTATGGCATGAAAACAGTCTATCCTTGCACCAATGACCGACTAGACCTTGACGCAATTCACCGTCTACCCCTTGCCAAGATATCCCCTTTTACCTGATCTATCATCTTTACTTACTTCGTTATTACCTTTATTGCATCTGTTTGTCTTTACCATTTTTATTATTATTCTCCTGCCTTATTCTCGTTCTCGCTTTATTTAATTATTCCGTTTACCTTTTATTATTTGTCATTTGTATTTTCATTTCTTGTCTCATCATCAACTGTCATCGTTGGTTAGATTCGTCTGAACCAACCAAACCCCCCGTGTTACTTTTATGTCTATTGCATTTTCGTCCTCATCATACATCTAGGGTAAGATAAAATCTAGTTCTTCATTTCCCTGTGGTTCGACCCTAACTTGCCGCTGTTTATATTAATTTGTGCATCTAGCCTATCAGGATTATAAATATTATATTTGATCGCATTTCGACGGCGCATCAAATTTTGGCGTCGTTGCCGGGGAGTGATGTTTACGGACTAATTTCTTTCTTTTACTTGTATGACCAGGAGATCTGCACCTGACCTTCTACCCCTTGACCACGAGCTTACAAAGACAGAGAGAATTTCGGAGACAGGCCAGAGAAGCAACCTCTAGCAGAGTAATTCCCCGTCCTGCCCTCGACAGTCAAATCTCTAGTCAGACCGATCCTAATAATCGTCTTCATCCTCTCCTCGACAACCCAGCAGTTGTCTACCCCGAGACATTCATTATGGCAGACCCTTCTCGTGTCGACGACCCTCAGCAAACTATTGAGGACCTCAATGGTGCCCCCGAAACACCTAGCAGCTGTATTGTTTGGCCTACTGTAGGAAATCTCTCACCGCCACCTTCAGCAATTACACTCTATTTGCGACGCCATGAAGCCAGCCAATGTCAGTATCGAGCAAGCCAAACTCTGAGCCTTCATGTGGTCTCTAAAAGATGATGCCCTACACTGGTTTTATGATCTACCCCTTAATTCCATCAATTCTTGGGCCGAAATGTCCAATTCCTTCACCGAAAAATACTATCCATCGGCAATGGCTAATGTAACTCGCAAGCAGTTGGTATCTATAGTCCAGAGGAAAGAAGAAGATCTTGGCCAGTACCATGAGCGCTACAAAAAGATGCAAGCTATGTGTCCCTCGCATAACCTTACCAACCATGCCCTCATCCAGTATTTCTGTGAAGGTCTCAAAGCTCGCGACAAGGCATTGCTCAACGCTGCTGCTAATGGTTCTATCACCAGACTCACCCCTGCTGCCGCAAAGGCCACCATAGAGCTAATTGCAAGGAATGCCTTACCCGAGGAAAGCAACAATCCAGGGCAAGATGTCCAAGTGGCCGCAATGCAAACCCAATTAACTGCTATCACGGGCATGCTTCAGAACATGGCCTCTGGACAGATAGTTCAGGTCAAGGCCTGTCAGATTTGCAACTTGACCATCATCCGACAGATGTGTGCCCCCATACCCCTAATGAGATCTAGAGTATCAACGCCATTGGTAATTACAACCAGGCCCCATATGGGCAGAACTACAACCAGGTGTGGAGACCACCAAACTCCGGCTGGGTCAGCCATCAGCAAGCGTCTAGCCCAGGACAACCGATGCAGCATAATCAGTACATGAATTAGGTTCCGCCACCTTTCAACGTTCAAAACTTCAAGCCTAGACCTACCCATCCCAACAACCAACAATCTTTCTATCAAGCCAACCAGGGTTAGACCTCCACTTCCTCTGCCCTACCAGCTGATGAGGTCGCTCACTACGGGAGCATCATCACGGATCTACAAAAATAAATGAGTATCATGGTCGCGGATATGAAAGAATTGAAAAACAAAGGCAGATTGCCTGGGCAGACTGAGGCCAACCCAAAGCACAATGTGTGTGCTATAACTCTTCGCAGTGGCTACGTCTTACCTTTTCAAGAGCATCTAGGCCTCGACGTCGAAAAGTCTCCTGAATCTGAAATCTTGCCCAAGAAAATAGCCAAAGCCAAGTTCATTGGGCCTAAACTCCCAGAAGTGATGGAGGATCGCATTAGATCTCCACGAGGGATGGCTCCACGTAGTGACATAAGCCCATAAGAATTCACCCAAGAGTATATACACAAGATCCTCGAGCCGCCCTTCCCTCAAAGGCTCATCAAGACCAAGAAGAAGGAAGAGGATCGAGAAATCCTTGATATGTTCAGCAAAGTCCTTGTCAATATCCCACTTCTCCAGGCCATAAAAAATGTGCCTCGATATGCCAAGTTCCTAAAAATGCTTTGCACCAACAAATGTAACTTAGCCGGGGTAAACAAGATAAGTGTAGGGGTGAATTTTGCTGATGCGATCGACCCTTTGGTTGATAAAGTTACTGACTTGAATTCTATTAAACCTTTGCAGTTTGCCCTCGACAGAAGTGTCACACCAGCAGTATTGGATGTCTTGGCCTCGACAATTAAGACTCCACCAAAATTACATGAAGTCGTTGCTGCGTTAGAAGAGCACTCAATTGTTGACGTTGTAGACCTTATTGTTACACAAGTTTCCAATCTTGACGCGGATGACTCTATCCAGCTTGCCCTAGACAGAACTATTTCACCCGTCATACTGGACCCCTTGGTCTTGACACTTGTGACTTCAGAGCACTCAATTGTTGATAATGTTGACCCTATAATTACACTAGTTTTCGATCTTAACGCTGGCAACTTTTCCCATCTTGCCCTCGACAGGAACATCACTACAAATTCAGTGTCTGACCCTTCTTTTCTGCAGGCCCCTAAGTTGGAGTTGAAGAGCTTGCCCTCGCACCTCAAGTATGCCTACCTTGGCGAACATGACACACTCCCAGTGATCATCTCTAGCAAGCTTGATCCAGATGCAGAGCGCGAACTGGTGTCCACACTTAAAGGATATCGTGAGGCCCTTGGATGGACGGTCGCCGACGTCAAGACACTTGACCCAGCCCTTCGCACTCCTCAACTAGCCATGACTCCAGCTGTCGTCATGACCACTTTTGAGGCTACGGTAACCCCCGCCCCAGCTGCTACTGCCACTACCTTGACCATCGAGGGCAAGACGCCCAATGATAACCCAACTCCGCAACCTGCCCAAGACACAGCCAAGACTAACACTCACCATGATAAGTTGCTCTCTTCTAAAACCTTTGACACTGGACAAAAGGTTTTACTTTACAATTCTTATCTTAGGCTCTTTTCTAGAAAGTTGAAGCATAAGTGGACCGGCCCTTACTGATGCGCCGTCGAAACGCGCATCAAAAGTAATATTTATGATTCCTGATAGGCTAGATGCACAAATTAATGTATATAGCGGCAAGTCAGGGTCGAACCACAGGGAAAATGAAGGACTAGATTTAATCTTGCCCTAGATGTATGACAAGGATGAAAATGCAATAAACATAAAAGTAACACAGGGGGGTTTGGTTGGTGTAGACGAATCTAACCAACGATGGCAGTTGATGTCGAGACAGAGAATAAAAATGCAAATAACAAGTAATAGTAGACAAACGAAATAATTAAATAAAAAGGGAACGAAAATAAAGCAAGAGAATATCAATAAAAATGGTAAAGACTAACAAGTGTAATAAAGATAATGACAAAGTAAGTAAAGATAATAGATCAGATAAAAGGAGAAATCTTATCAAGGGTAGACGGCGGATTACGTCGAGGGCTAGTCGGTCATCGGTGCAAGGATAGACTGTTTTCACGCCATAGACGTGCTATAGGAATCCTATTTTCACGTGGATCCCCTACTTCTCTTCTTAAGAGAAGTCACTCCCAAGGTACGCTTATGAGAGTGGCCGTGACACTGCGCCCAAGGTACGCTTATGGGTCAGACACGCAGGCTCGTGAAGTGGAGAGAAGACACGTCTAGGGCTAGACACTGAGAAGTCTGCCCTAACCGATTTCTTGCCCTAGCCAAATTGGACCAAACGACATGGTGACTTTGGACTAGGTGCCTACTCTATTCTATAGCCTCACGTTAGTTATTACCATGGAAATGACAATATTCATGAGAAGCATGCAAATAGGTGATCAAACTACCAACAAACCTCACACAAAATGACATTGAAATGGCAAGAAAGCGGATACAATCATGAAAACGTTTTAAGAACCATTTGACCTCCCAACTATCCTCTTGCAATCCTTAAAACACCCCTGCCAAGACTAAGAGATTTAGCCACTCATGCTGGAAATCATGCACAAGATAGATGGAGAAAGCAACATAAACAGAGAAGAGGTGCAAATGAAAATGAAAATCTGGATTAAAAACTAATTGGAGCTTGGGGCTCCAATTTCTGGAAAAATAAAGGAAGAACAAATCCCAATGTTAGAGAGGTGGCTACAATGATTGAAAACCCTAAAAAGATGGAAAATATACTAAAGAGTAGCCTCCCCTTAACCTAAATTTAAGGTTCTATATATAGCCTAACAACCCCACTAGGGGACAAAATGGCATGGAGGAATATTCTAAGCTGAGCTGGATGATTTGCACATGGAATCCCGCTAGAATCTTTTTAGCATCTTTGGTCAAGCGTCATCCGGA
Source organism: Viola odorata (assembly GCA_963691705.1). Taxonomy (NCBI): domain Eukaryota; kingdom Viridiplantae; phylum Streptophyta; class Magnoliopsida; order Malpighiales; family Violaceae; genus Viola; species Viola odorata. The sequence continues at coordinate 3,519,298 of OY829538.1, forward strand.
AAGAAACAGGCACGTGCGTTGTTTAGGCCTGGACAAAAGATCTCATCTAGGTCCCGACGACAGGTCTCGACGACAAAACTGCATCTAGGACTCGACGATGAAGAAATGGCAGAAATGCATCCAAATGGCGCACTTTTCAGCAAGCTTCTCCCTTTAGTCCAAATCTACAAAGTGGTTGGAAAACAAGCCAAATTAGTAGTATCAAGTGTGAAATTAGACCTGAAAGAGAGGGAACAACATGCATAAAAAGGCATCATATCACTTACCTTATCAAGATAGTGAATGATCATGGTGTGGTTGCGATCCAGAATATGGACACGGGCCTCATTTCCAAAGTGTGTGACCACAGATTGGAGCTATTCAAAGAAGGCTTCCATCCCCTGAAGGCAGATCCACCTGACTAGGCCTGGACGTTATACAAGGCGCTCCGTGGAGGCAGCCCACGTGCCATTTCACCCCTGTTCATCTCTTTTTAATTTCCTGCTGAACTCATTTTATTTTCTGCAGATTTATTTACGTATTTATGTTTGTTTTGTGCACCTCTCTCGCATTGAGGACAATGCGCTGCCTAAGTGTGGGGGAGGATTTATGTATATGTGTGATATTGTAGTATTTATGTTTGCTTGGCTGCATGTTTATTGTAATGCTTGTTGCATGATTACGTGCTTTGTGAAAAAATTAAAATTTTTGGATTTTCATTTTTTAGGATTTTGTTAGCTTTTTAGCACTGCCCAGTTTTAAAACCCCCGTGTATGGACACACTTTTGACTTATGAGCACATAGAAATGAACTGCCTATCATGTTGGTCTTGCCCTAAATCTTGAATGCTTTGTCTGCTTGCTCTTATAACCTGCGTCTTGCCCTAGATATCAGCAATCATTTATAGTACCTTGTGAGCATTTGAGACTAAATAGTTATATTTATCATGTGTGAATCAATGCTTGGCTAGACACCCAACTAGGTTTGCATGATACCCCTAGGTATAGACACCATCAGTCTTAGGAAAGCAACAAAAAGACGAAAAAACTTTGCATCTTTGTTTTCTTTCTTTTTCTTTCTATCTTTTCTCTTTTTCTTCATCTCGCCCTCGACACCCTATTTCGTCTAGCCCCCGACATCTTCTCATTTCCTTATCATTTCTCTCTTCTTTAACCACTTGTTCTCACTTTCCTTGATCCCTTTTCCTTGGCAGGTGAGCAATATTTGTCAGAGGTGGCGGGCTAGATGAGCAGCAAAGCCTAAGTGTGGGGGGAGGCCGAGAAGAAAGTATAAATGCTGAAGCACAAGCTAATCAAAAAAGGAAAGTAAGCCCTAGCTGAAGTAAGTTGTCAAATTCGTGCCCCATTTTCATCTTTAAAAAAAATTATCTACTTTCAAAATAAAAGAGAGAAGGCAAAAGCACGAACTAGAAGAAAGAAGTATTGACAGCATGGTTCCCAAGAACCCCCCCCCCCCCCCCCCTCAACCACCCCTAGAAGAAGAATTTCTTCTAGCCCTCGACTCTCTGCTCTTAACGGATACTGTCTCACTGCTTTGTCTCCTTCCTAACCAAGGAATCCTTCCAGGTTTTTCGTTCTATTCTCCTACTCTTTTTCTTCCTCTTATGCTCTTCCTATTTTCTTTCTTTCTTTCCCTTTTTTCTTCATGTTCTTCTTCTTCTCTCTACACCTCTTTCCTTTCATTCTTTTTTTTATGATGCAAAGTTCGTTTCTAATTGTTGATTGCCTAAACATGTGGATTTTAACTCGGGTTGATGTGCAAACTGTGTTGTGTGTCTTGTTAATTTGCATACTTGAGTGATTAAACACCTAGCATCGTTAAGTGTGAGTGTAAACACTATCCCCGGTGAGGATTGTTGATGCCTAGGTCTGATGTGGTAAAGTTTCTTCGTTAGGGTCGTTATCCTAATGATTTGATGCAGAGTTATCTAGGCAGAGTGTGTCTTGATAAGGTCAAGGCTGATTGTTTGGTTTGTTAATTCTTGCGCTATGGTTGGTTGTGCCTGTCTATGTCTTGGGGTGTGTTTTTCGTTTTGATTGCTCGAGGGCGAGCAATGGGCAGTGTGGGGGAATTTGATATGGTGTCTTTTTATGCATATTTTTCCCTTCCTTTCAAGTCCAATTTTACACTTGATACTGCTAATTTGTCTTGCTTTCCAACAATTTTGCAGGGTCTGGACTAAAGGGAGAAACTTGCTGAAAAGCGAGCCATTTGGATGCATTTCTCCAGATCTCACATCATCGAGCCCTAGACGCCGTTTTGTCGTCAAGGCATATCCTTTTTTTTCCGTCGGGACCTAGATGAGCTACTGAAGATATCCTATATCCAGGCATAAACGACGCACGCGCATGTTTCTTCTCGGATGACGCTTGACCAAAGATGCCAAAAAGATTCTAGCGGGATTCCATACAAAGTTCATCCAGCTCAGCAGAGGATATTCTCCTCAAGGACGCGCCTCCTTCCTTCCTTTCCAGCCAACTGGCCCATTTTGTCCCCTAGTGGGGTTGTTATAGTATATATTTGCCCTTAACTCTTGGGGTTGAGGGGGGGCTGCTTCTGTTTAGAATATTTCCAGATTTTTAGGGTTCTCAATCATTGTAGCCGCCTCTCTCAACATTGGGATCTGTTCTTTGTTTATTTTTCCAGAAACCGGAGCCTCAAGCTCCGGTTGGTTTTTAATCCAATTTTCATTTTCATCTTCATCTCTTCTCTGTTTATGTTGCTTTCTCAATCCATTTTGTGTATGGATTTCAATATGAGTGGCTAAGTCTCTTAGTCATGGCAGGGGTGTTTTAAGGATTGCAAGAGGATAGTTGGGAGGTCAAATTGTTCTTAAAACATTTTCATTATTGTATCCGTTTTCTTGTCATTTCATTGTCATTTCGTGTGAGGTTTGTTGGTAGTTTGATCATCTATTAGCATGCTTCTCGTGAGTATTGTCATTTCCATGGTAATAACTAGCGTGAGGCCATGGAATAGAGTAGGCACCTAGTCTAGAGTCACTATGTCGTTTGGTCCAATCTGGCTAGGGCAAGAAACCGGTTAGGGCAGACTTCGCAGTGTCTAGCCCTAGACGTGTCTTCTCTCCACTTCACGGGCCTGCGTGTATGACCCATAAGCGTACCTTGGGCGCAGTGTCATGACCACTCCCATAAGCGTACTTTGGGAGTGACTTCTCTTGAGAAGAGAAGCAGGGGGTCCACGTGAAAACATGATTCCTATAGCACGTCTATGGCATGAAAACAGTCTATCCTTGCACCAATGACCGACTATACCTCGACGCAATCCACCGTCTACCCCTTGCCAAGATATCCCATTTTACCTGATCTATCGTCTTTACTTACTTCGTTATTACCTTTATTGCATCTGTTTATCTTTACCATTTTTATTGTTATTCTCCTGCCTTATTCTCGTTCCCGCTTTATTTAATTATTCCGTTTACCTTTTATTATTTGTCATTTGTATTTTCATTTCTTGTCTCATTATCAACTGTCATCATTGGTTAGATTCGTCTGAACCAACCAAACCCTCCCTGTGTTACTTTTATGGCTATTGCATTTTCGTCCTCATCATACATCTAGGGCAAGATAAAATCTAGTTCTTCATTTCCCTATGGTTTGACCCTGACTTGCCGTTGTTTACATTAATTTGTGCATCTAGCCTATCAAGACTATAAATATATATTTGATCGCGTTTCGACGGTGCATCAATACCTCTGCGTCAATGATTGCTACTCATGTCTCATCGCTTGTTAGCTTCTACTAGGAATTTCTCTCATCTAATTGTTTTGTTTTGATTTGTGTCTTGACCAAAAATCATATTCTGGGACTGGATTGTTTATTTGCTTTGTTTACTTTTCAGTTTTTATTTTTAAACAAAACCCCCCTATTTCACTTAAGTGTAACCCTTGGTCTTTACAAGTTTTCACGAAAATTACACCGGTACTTTCTGTGGATCGAACCTCTTACTTGTTATTTACAATTAAACTTGTTCTTAATAGTGAGTTGTATTTAATAATTATTTTTGACGGGTTCGACACCTATCAATTGCTTAATTATTTTTGTTGAAAAATAAGTGTTTAATAGTGTAGACAATGAGAAAATCATATAATGATTTCAAAAAATGAAAACTTGTAAAGAGCAATCGTAAAGAGTATGCAATATAAATTTGATGTGCAAGTTATTTTCTATTTTCTCAATTCAAATTTTATTTATTTTTGTGTGTTTATAATGAGTTGATTTAAACACCAACTAATGGCGTTAACGAGATGTTAATGGTCTAATTTTTTCTCCCACTAACAAGAATTTCTTGATCCGTCATTGTCAATCGTGTTGTCGCACATGACTCCATACCAGTTGTAGCAATCGGCAACATGATCAGCAACATCAACTGACCAAGAAGCAAGGCGGTATGATGTATCTTGGAGGCCATTCTTGATCTTCAAAAGAGCATCTCTCTCAGCACCACCTAGTACTAGTAGCCTCACCATTTATGTCTCTGCCATAGGAAAACCCAACATTAGAAATGCAAGTAATTGGTACAAGAAATAACAAAAAGAACGTCATAGAAGCCACGATACAATTAGCAGGACTCATTTTCTAAAACTAAATAATTAAGTTGAGATGTATTTCCATATACAATTAAGAAGCATTTTATTTGGTGCTATTTAGAACCTGTTTGGAATAACTTTTTAGCAGATTTTACTTCCTTCAAAATTTGATATAAAAGCAAAAATAGTTTTTGACAAAAAAGATCAAATTTAAATTTTTTACCAAGAACAGTTTTGATCATTGGGTCTGCAAAGAAGACAGAATTAATTTTGGAAGCAATCTCAATCAGGTCTTTATAATCATTTGCGTAAACAAATTATGTGCACAAGGTCTGCTTGGCGTCGTCCATTAATCCATCCATTTTCTACATCTCTGAGAAACTAACTGACTAGCTGAGGTGTACTTGCAATATACACTGATTGACGTTTATTTCTGTGTTTTTACTTTATACTTTTTATATAAAAGTTTATAAAAGTATTTGTTTTAAAATAAAAAAATAAAAACATTAAATTAAGGAATATTAAGACATTACCCTCCTCCTCCCTGGGTCTCGTCAATCGTCGCTGAAAAGTCTGGAGTTTGCAAAACCACATGAAATTATCCAATTCGTTTACGTTCTCCTCTGATGACAAAGCCCTTTTTATTTCGATAAAATTGAATTATGTTATTTGTTTGTGAAATGTCCTAATATTGAAGTTTTTTTTTTGTTTGTGAAATGTTCATATAACAAAACACTAGTGAAAGATATTTTTTTAATTAATTGTATATTTTTTACATTGGTAATTAATAAAAGAATTAAAAAATCCTTGAAAAGGAAATAAAAATTGCTCTAGATATAATTTTTTTATAAATGAAGAGGGAACACGAACTTGAGTCGTTTACCACTAGCAAGAGCGATATATCTATTTGCAATATAAATTTTAGGTGATAAATGTCATACCTAAGGTAGATATATACTAAAGTAATTAAGTAAAAACTAAAGTATATGGAAACTAGTCCCTAAATTTAATTATTTAAGATTGAGATTTTTTTAATTTTAAGAAATATATAATTTCTATAATAAATTAATTTATAGACTATTCACCAATATATAGTTGATGTAAGGAGTTTGTCATTCTCAACTCTCATACAAAATGTTACATGTTCAATCATTATGTATGTAAAAATTACATATTAATTTTGTGCTCTTAGCCTTATATGGTGTGCGAATAAAAATTAGTATTAATCTAGTAAATTCAACTCTAATTTATACTTAAAATTTTTTAAATATTCCTCAAATTATTAGATGCATAACTAATTTTTTAATTCGAGTGGGGAAACCAGTATAATCTCAAGGGTAAATTTATATATATATACAAACTTCTCCTTGGCGTCCGTAGCTTGATCCTTGTTTTGCATCATCCCTATTAGACCTGTCAAAAAGTCCCGTAGACCCGCGACCCGTCCCGAGACCCGGGAATTCGGACCGGGTCGGGTCTAAAAAACAGTCCCGAAAATTTTCGAGCCGGGTGAAAATTTTCGGGACGGTCGGGTCTACGGGTCTGACCCGGGACCCGACCATAACCCATTCTTCAAAAAAAAAACCCTAATTTTTTCTATCCTATTCTTCTTCCTGCAGCAGCACGCACCTCATCTTTCTCTTCTTCCTCCAGCCATCATCAACAACAAAGAAAAAAAGAAAGAACAGAAGAAAAGAAAGCATCTATCCATCACGGTCCGATCCACCTCATCAAGGCTTGTGGCCACAATCGCCGGCCAGCCTCACCGCCATCGCCGGATCTCCCTGCTCATCATCCAAATTAAAAGAAAAAAAAGAGAAGAGAAAAGAGAGTGCAGATAAAGGAATAGAAAAAGGAAAGAAAGGAAAGGAAAGAAAAGTGAAAGAGGAGAGGGAAAAATAAAGAGCAGAGAAGGAAGTATATATGTTTGTGTATGCTTGATTCTGCCTGGTCAGCGAGAGAGAGAGAGAGAGAGGCACAATGATCAGGTCCATCCTTTTTCTTCTTGGATTATGGTTTTGGGTTTTGCAGGAGAAAGAAAGCCATAGGGAGTAGTGTATAATGATGATAGTTAAACTGAGAAGGAAGTAAAGAAAAAAGAATGGATGAAATTGAATTTAAAAACAAAAAAAAAAACGGGTCGGGCCGGGTCCAGTCCAAGACCCGAGCCATTTTTTCGGGCCGGGACCGGGACCAAACATTGGTCCCTTATTTTTCCCGGGTCGGGACCAGTCTCGGCCCGATTTTGTCCTGGTCTGTCGGGTCCCGGGTCAGGTTCGACCCGCAGACCCGGATTGACAGGTCTAATCCCTATTAGTGGCACAAATTTTCAGTTCAAGCATATCAATGTAACTATAAAAGTTCTGGGTTTTCCTTTCTGTTACCACCACAAATATTGAAAAGTTTGGATTTCCTCCTTCTCCCACCAACAGAAATTCCAATTCTTTATTCATCAAAGAAAAAGACACAAAATTCACATAAACATAAACAGGAAAGAAGAGCAGAAAGCATAGAAAAACATACTTTAATGCACCCACCAACAGCTAACAGTAACACCCATTTCATTTTTAACAGCAATATGACAACAGATATGACCTGTGTAGCTAGGCTAGATTTACATGAAGTGCCACCAAATGTAAATCTTATCTTCGACTCTCTGTAGGAATTGGAAATAGGTAAGCCTCCAATTCCTATTGAACAACAGAGGACTCACCACCCCCCAAAACCCAACAATGAAGCCAAGAACCACAGTCACATAAAGCCATTCAATCTGAAAGTCATGGCTCTTTCCATTCTTCTTGCTGCTAGGAGGACTAACAACACCATAACCACTGCAATTGTCGGTGAGCGGCTTCCCGCAAAGTTCATTGCCAATAAAGGAAGATGAATCAAAGCCTTGAATTTGAGTCCCAAAAGGAATTCTTCCTGATAATTTATTGTAGGACAAATTCAAGTGTCCAAGAAAAGTTAAATTTGATATGCTCTGAGGAATCTCACCAATGAGTTGGTTGCTACAAAAGTCAATAGATTCTAGTGATGTTGTAGAACCTATGCTCTTGGGAATTCTTCCGCTCAAAGAATTGTGTGACAAATTCAATGACTGTAATGCTTTCAGGCTCACGATCTCTTCAGGAATCTCTCCGGACAATCTGTTACTAGAAAGATCCACACTCTTAACAAGTCCAAGAATACTTTTGTATTGTGACACCATTCCTTTTATTAGAATCTGCATGGAGTCAGTGAGGTATGAAGTTTGGACACCTCCATACTCATAAGCCAAGAAAGAAGCTGGAGTGATGTCAACGGATTCATTCATGTATGTCATCGCACTGAAGTTACTCATACACGTTGGTATGGTACCAGAGAGATTGTTATTAGCCAAGTTTAAGATGTGCAAAAAAGTGACATTGCAAATCTCTCGAGGGATGCTCCCACTAAAACTATTCGTCCCCAAATCTAAAATAACCAAATGTGAAAGTTTTTTTCCAATCCACCTTGGAATCTTTCCCTCCAACTCGTTCTCGGCAATATCAAGTGTGACCAAATAGCTACAACTTCCAAGTGACAATGGTACTTCACCAGACAAACTGTTATTGCGGAGGTGTAAGGATGCCAGCTCGCTCAAACTTTCAATGGAATCGGGAATGCTACCATTAAACTTGTTGTTACTTAGCTTGAGCACCTCTAAGTTTCCCCAACTATTCCAACAATTCGGTATCGCTCCATCCAAAAGATTCTTTTCAAGGTTGAGAATTATCAGTGAATCAGTAGTATTGTTGCCACACAAGAAGTTGGATATGGACCCTGAAAATAAATTGTTTGAAAGATCTAATACTTCTGCTCCATTAGAGGTGACAAGAGGTAGAGCGCCTTGAAAGTAATTCGAACTCAAGTCAGTAACATTAGGAAACTTAAAAAGTTTATTCGGGAGCGATACTTGGATGTTGTTGTGGGAGAGATTTAGATAGACAAGTTGGGAAGACCAGTTCCAAAACAGAACAGGAATGGAACTTGTTGAAATTCCAGAATTTGATAAATCCAGCATTGTTAAATTCTTCAGATAAAGAAGCCATGTTGGGAATCGAGGCCCCACATTCCAAGATCCCAACTGCAATCATACAAGTCGAGGAGGAGGCATCCAATCGGGTCCAATTTGCAGATTCAATTTGTTTCCATTTGCATAAAGGATTTTTAAACTTGAGAGATTTGCAAAGTGAATTTCGGATACATCATCCTCCATTGAGTTGTCACTAATATATGCAATTTCTAACTTTGAAAGCCTTCCAAAACTTTCTGCAAGAGTTGCGTTCAGTTTATTGCTGGAAAGGTCTAGGATTTCTAAAGACGAAAGTCCTCCTATAGACATTGGAATTGGTCCGGAAATAGAATTATTTTTGATGTATACTTCTCTCAAGTTCTTAAGGTTTTCAAAACTGTTTGGAAGAGTTCCATTGAGTTGGTTCGATGAAAAGTCTATTCTTCTCAATGATCTCATCTGTCCTAAAGACTTCGGAATTGGTCCAGATATCGAATTGAGATGGATGTGTAATACTTCCACTTGCTTTAGGTTTCCAAGATTAGCGGGAAGATTCCCGCTTATCAATAGGTTGCGGGAAAGGTCTAGATATCTCAAAGATTTCAATTCAACCAAAGATGAGGGTATTGGACCGAAAATTAAATTTGATGAGAGGTCGAGAAATGCTAGACTCTTGTACTGTCCAAGATCTTTACTAACCAAATTGCCAAATACTTGACTATGTACCAAATCCAATGACACAAGACTATTTGAACCACATCCTGAAAGATTTTCAAAAACCTTATTTACGTCTTGGCTAAGATGGACAGAACTAAGAGAGAGGATCTTGAGATTGCAAAGATTTTTGAACGATGCAGGAATTCCTCCTGGAAATTCTCTGTTGTATGACAGATCAAGACAAATGAGAGAGGTCATGTTTGCAATGGAATCTGAGATTTTGCCTTTCATTTGATTATGTGCAAAGTTGAGGTACTCAAGATTGGCAAAATGATAAAACCAATTGGGTATTGAAGATTTGAAACCATTCCAAGACAGATCGAGGTCTGTAAGAGAGGTAAGGTTTTGAAACTCATGAGGAATGTTTGAGCCCGGGAAATAACAATAAACTAAATACAAAGATTTCAAATGCTTAAGATGAGAAATCCAACTGACAATTGATTCAGAGATATCGTTAACGGACAAATCGAGTACAGATAGCGACGAAATGTTGAGGTTGAGGATCGATGATGGATTAGATGCAAAAGGAAGCAAACAAGAAGACAGATGCAATTCTTGTAGAAGTGGGAGTTTGGTTATGACTTCCATCCAATTCAAGTTTTGGATGAGGTTATGACCACTCAAGTCAAGGAATTGTAGTGAAGAAAGACCAGAAAGCCAATGCAAGTCTTCCCTCATGATAGGATGAGAATCTTCCTCATGGAGGTCTAGATAGAGCAGGTTCGTGAGCAGGGGCGGATCCAGCCCAGGGTCAGGGTAGGCTGGCGCCCACCCTGGCCCAATCCAAAAAAACAATTTACCTTTAATTCATGGTTTAATTAAATTTCATCCATTTATCATCAAATGGCGCCCACCCTGGTCCAATCCAAAAAAAAATTACCTTTAATTTACGGTTTAATTAAATTTCATCCATTTATCATCAAATAGCATCCTTGGCGCAATGGTCGCAAGTCTGACTTAAAATCAAGAGGTTCCGTGTTCGATTCACAGAACTCCCCTCTTTTTAGCAGCTCCAACAGCTCTCCAAAACCTGTTGTGAAGGAATGCGTGAGGGGGGATTCAAACCCCCTCCCTTTAGAAACAAAGTATTTTACCACTGAAGCAAAGGAAAGTTTTGATAAGTATTACATATATATATATATACATATATATTTCGAATATGAGTCATGAATTTATAAATGAAACTCTTATAATATATATTTTTCTATTGACAAGGTTTGAATTTGAACCATATTTAATTTATTAAAAAATATAATAAATTAATATTTTAAAAAATCAAGCTACATATCATTAATTGTCATTAAATATTATAAGAATATAAGTTACATTTCTCGATTTATTCATAACGTTATTTATCAAGAATAAATAATTTGTGCAAACCAAAGTTAGTTTTTAATTTTTTGTACGATGTGTCAAAATTAATACTCCCTCCTTCCCCAATTAAATGTCTTTCTCACATCCCAATATTCAGTAGGGAACGCATATCGAGGAGGCCGGATGAGGCACTATTTGACCCCAAAAAATTCCGTACTTTTTTTCGAACGTACGTTGATCCTTAACGTACTTCCGAGAAAAAATTCGGGGCAAAATTGTCTCAAATAGTGACTGTTCCGGCCGTTTTAAGGTACGTTCCGAAACAGTAAAAGCAAAAGCTAAAACGACGTTTAATTGGGGAAGGAGGGAGTATCATCTTTCAATTAACTATTTTCAATTGATCTATAGTCTAATATATAAAACCACGACTCCTTGAGAGTTTTTTTTTCTCTTAATTAAATATCTTATTATTTTTTAAAAAATCCAATTATACAAAACACATGTTTCATTTGATACTTTTACGACTTGTTTGGTTGCCCGTAATGAACCACAAAAAATGTAAATGGATTCAATGGAGGTAGAGAGTGAGAATTATGGAGTATGTCTTAATGTGTTTAGTATCCTACCACTAGAAATGAGAATAAAAAAATTTGAATGATTCATTATTTGCGTTCATGGGATATTAGCTTTTGCCACTTTCCATATCTATGCATTCCTTCTTTGTGATCTAAGATGGTTGATAAATTATCAGAGAAATGGTACATAAGTAATTTCAACCACTATAACTTTTGACTTCAGGCTGTTTTCTTGGAAAAATTCAGAGCATGACTGCTGCTATTTGTCATGACAAAGTCTAGGTTCTAGTTGAGGAATGAGGAGGAAAATCTTTGTAAAAGTTTTTTGGTTCAGCTCGCTTACCCTTTAAAATACTAAAAAAAAAAAATTCGGGGGCAGCCCTGAAAAAAATTCCTGCATCCGCCCCTGTTCGTGAGATTTGCTAGTTGAGGAGGAATTGGAGCTCCAAATCCGGCACGGAAAGAGATTAAGGTGTATTAAACTCTCCATTGAGCCCAGAATTTTGGGGATTTGAATTCCTTCAAATTCATTGTTGCTCAAGTCCAAATATTTCAAATGTGTCAAATTGAGCAAAAAGGGACTGATCTTACCTCCAAATGGTGATGGCCTTTTTTTGGCTTCAAAGTTCTCTAGATAATGATAATAATACTCAAAACCAGAGCCCATCAGGTAATTTTGATAAGGAGGGCGGGCAAGGCGAAGCTGAAGGACGTGGCCAGTCGAGTTGTCGCAGGTGACTCCAAACCAACTGCAACAATCAGCATTAGCACTGGAAACTGCCCAAGAAGCAAGCCGGCCTGATGGGTCTTGAAGATCATTCTTGATCTGCAAAAGAGCATCTCTCTCATTCTCTCTGCACTCACCATAGCAAAACCCAACATTAGAAACGCAGGTAATTGCTACCAAAAACAACCAAAACAACAAAGTGGGAATTGCAGGAGGAGTAGAATTAGTATTCATTATCATAGTCATTGATGTTTAAATTCTCAGGATAAGCTACTGGTTTCGTTCTAATTTTTTATAGTGCTTTCTTTATTTGATGACTATTATATTATGAAGGATTAAACACGGTATGGACTTAGATGTGCAGAAGACTTGGGTTGGTTAGCTTTTAAGTCAATGGTAGGGACACTCATTAAATTCTTCCTAGTTCCTATCCCCTGACTTTCCCTCAAATTCTTCCTAGTTCCTAGACCTCAGATTAGGAATACGACTACCCGAACAACCAGGTCAGCACGTAAGTAAAATTAGCGTGGTGTGACCAATGAACTTATTCTGCACCCAACCCAAAAAAAAAAACACCCAACACTTTAGTTTCCTTTCGCCGGCCGCCGGAGTGCAGACCTATTACAACCTATTACAACAAGACACGTAGATTATGATTTCTGTTCCTCATTTGTTTTTTCAGCTTAGAATTTCATTTTTCCTTTGAGAAACCAATTTAGAATAATATTATATTAGCGTTAGTGCTTAAAGTTGTTTGTAGTTTTTGGTTAATTGTATGTTTTCTAGACCAAACAGCATTTTCCAGACTTTATTATAATATATACATATTAATTAACGAGAATTCATCCTAAACATATAAGTAAATTAATTTTAAGAATCTATATTTACAAATTTGAATAATTTGGCTAGTCTCTAATCTCTTAATTTTCATTAAAAAAAAGCTAAAAATATCAACTTTTCTAAACTATTAACTAACGTGGCGACATTTGTTTGAATATTTTTAATAAAAAAAGTGAAAAATTAATATACAAGTGACATTTGTGCATTTTAAAAAATAAATAGTAAGAATGTTAATATCTCTATAATCTATATTAGTATTGGGTCTAGAGAAAATGATAAAATCTAAACTTACTCATGCTGCTCACCTTCACAATTTCGATAACAAAATAGAAGTGCTAGCAGTGGCGGATCTTGCTCTAGATGTTTGGGGGGCGAGATTAGTGACGGATTTAGGATTTGTATTTAGGTGGTGTGGGGGTTCGGGGGCAACGCCCCCGAAAGATTTTTTTTTGAGTATTTTAAAGGGAAGGCAAGCGAGCTGAACGAAAAATTAGAAAAATGCTTAGGAATATTTGTATCCGTCACTAAATAACAAATATTTAGATAAACTTAACAAAAAGGTAAATAAGAAGACAATATAAAAAATAATAATATACGTATTTTTTATAATTGTTCTCTACTTTAGGATTGGAATTGAATGAGAGATTGAGAGGGTGATCGATATGTGATGATTTGGTGTAGAAATTGAATTAAATGAAGGGATTGAATTTCGGCGGAGATTGAATTGGCTTTGGCACGAGTTTATTGGTAGTGATGATTTGGGAAATGAGGATTTGAGATTTAATTGAAAGGATTTTTCATCCCTTACTGTGTACTAATTATTTTTTTAAACTTTTATCTCTTATGTTCGAACTTTTATCGCTTTCGAGTGAGTTTTATCGAACTATAGAGCGGACTTTTCGTCCCTTACTGTGTACTAATTATTTTGCTTTATTTTATTCCACATTTTAGCAATTTCGGTTCAAATTTTTATTCGTTTTTAGGTAAAGTACTCGTATTATCGACTCGAACCGAACCAACAATGTATATAATAAATTATTTTTTGAAAAGTTTGGGGGGCTGCAGCCCCCCCCCCCCCCGCGGGCCCTAACAAGGCTCCGCCCCTGAGTACTAGTTGACAATCAATCGAGTTATCGGTAGATTAATAATAAATTCATTTTCCAAAATTCACATTAATATTTAATCCATTATGTGTTACACAAGTAATCTTATAATAAACGTGAACCATGGGGAAATGATTTAAGTGTGTGAAACATAGATAGCAAAAACCCAATAAAGTTAATTTATGTTTGTAAAATGTTGTATTGAAAAGATCATCAATAGCGTTTGTAGTCCAACGGTTAGGATAATTGCCTTCCAAGCAATAGACCCGGGTTCGACTCCCGGCAGACGCAAGCATTTAATCGTTTTGATTTTTTTCTTTTTGGGCTTTTGGAATTGGTTTTTTTTACGTGATCTAATTTGGATTTTGTTTTGTGTAAAATCCAAATTAGATTCTTTGGTAACACAACTTTCCCACTACGAGGGCCTGCATTCGAAACTAATTGCTCGTAGTAGTACCTTCCTTCCTTTACAGTTGCTCTTTTCTTTTCTGGATATCTTGGGTTGAGCTGGTTTTCTTTTACTGTTTCTCAGTGCAGGTTTGGTATTGGCGTAACAAACCTTTGTTCTACAATCCAACTAATGGCATACTATACCAAATTCATTTCCCTATATTTCTCCTCCCTGTAGCCCATTCCCTTGACTAGAAAGGCCGGTCAGAGTGTTACTCTTCTGTTTCTTGCTAATAACTGCTATGCAGTACTAACGGGTTTTCATGAATTCCAAAACAAGGATCTTTGTGCTTCTAAGCTCACATACTCAAAGGGAGATCTTTTTTCGGATCTCAGTTCCTTTCCATCAGCTCTCATGTTACCATGACATAAACATAATTCCTTGTGTAAATTATTTTTTCCTGACTCTCATTCTCACTGGTTAAGTTTGCTTTAATCAACCAATATTTGACAAGCATGGTATGAACACCAGTTATGTCACTGATACGGTTTTACTTAGGATCTAGATATTGGAATTCTGCAATGAAGTGGATGCATCACAACCAGTCTAGAGATCACCTTTGTAATTGAAAGCATTTGCTATCTCAATTTTTTTGCTGAAAAGTCTTGATCTGCTTAGGTTACTAGTCGAGAAGATGTTGCTGATGTTTCTGAAGCCCGTTTTTGGGAATTGGTGCCAGGCCATGTTGTTGGCTCACTTTCACTTCAGGTAATCAACAGTACTGAGATTTTGGCTTATTTGTTGTTCTTTGTTGAGTGTGTCAAATTGTTATATTGGACTTCTAAATTGCAAGACTTGCTCTCTTTTTAGCCAAACTTTCTTTTGACGAACGGAACTTGTAGGTGAAGAAGGGGATGGATGATCACCCAGCATTACGATATGTTCACGGTTTATAAAGTTAGCTACTGGTACTAGAAGCTTCTAAAACTGACAATTTTTATCATATTGGGTAAAAATGAACTTGATATAAAATATGTGAATTTAATATAAAAAC
Organism: Viola odorata; assembly: GCA_963691705.1. NCBI lineage: Eukaryota > Viridiplantae > Streptophyta > Magnoliopsida > Malpighiales > Violaceae > Viola > Viola odorata. The sequence goes on from OY829538.1 coordinate 3,534,604, forward strand.
TCATAAAAAATGAGTTCTAATGGAATTTTGAAGGGTACAAATGAGAAAATGAGTCATTTAAAATTTAGAATTTTAAATATAAAAATTCATTTTATCTGACCTTGTCAGTTTCCCATTTTCAATTCAAAAGTAGAATTTTTTTACCCTTTAAAATATAGAATTTTATACTCAATAATGACCTTGACGAAAAATTCATCTCATAGAATTTTTTAGAATGGTTTAGAATTTAGCTTGGTACCCTCTAGAGTCCATCTCATTGGACTGATAATTCAAAAAGCTATGATAAATTAACTGTTTATGATAGAGCCCATTTGTAAAGTTCAATAACTACTGAGTGGTGTGCACATCTAAAAATTTACTCTGTCCTTTTTGATATGGCTCTCCAATCAGTATTTTTTGGCTGTATTGGGTATTTTGCTCCACAAAAAGTATTAAATAATGGTAAAGAAAGTTAAATTACAAAACTGAATAAAATAGCAATAAAGTAATGGTGTGATGCTGACATGGAGTACGATCAACTATGTTGAGTTTGACATGGCTTTTCCTTTTGTCAAGTGTAATTTTATACTCAATAATGACCTTGACGAAAAATTCATCTCATAGAATTTTTTAGAATGGTTTAGAATTTAGCTTGGTACCCTCTAGAGTCCATCTCATTGGACTAATAATTCAAAAAACTATGATAAATTAACTGTTTATGATAGATTCTATTTGTAAAGTTCAATAACTACTGAGTGGTGTGCACATCTAAAAATTTACTGTGTCCTTTTTTATATGGCTCTCCAATCAATATTTTTTGGTTGTATTGAGTATTTTGCTCCACAAAAAGTATTTAATAATGGTAAAGAAAGTTAAATTACAAAACTAAATAAAATAGCAATAAAGTAATGGTGTGATGTTGACATTAAGTACGATCAACTATGTTGAGTTTGACATGGCTTTTCCTTTTGTCAAGTTGAATTTTATACTCAATAATGACCTTGACGAAAAATTCATCTCATAGAATTTTTTAGAATGGTTTAGAATTTAGCTTGACACCCTCTAGAGTCCATCTCATTGGACTGATAATTCAAAAGGCTATGATAAATTAACTGTTTATGATAGAGTTGATTTGTAAAGTTCAATAACTACTGAGTGGTGTGCACATCTCTAAAAATTTACTCTGTCCTTTTTGATGTGGCTCTCCAATCAGTATTTTTTGGCTGTATTGGGTATTTTGCTCCACAAAAAGTATTAAATAATGGTAAAGAAAGTTAAATTACAAAACTGAATAAAATAGCAATAAAGTAATGGTGTGATGCTGACATTAAGTACGATCAACTATGTTGAGTTTGACATGGCTTTTCCTTCTGTCAGGTTGAATTTTATACTCAATAATGACCTTGACGAAAAATTCATCTCATAGAATTTTTTAGAATGGTTTAGAATTTAGCTTGGTACCCTCTAGAGTCCTTCTCATTGGACTAATAATTCAAAAAGCTATGATAAATTAACTGTTTATGATAGATTCTATTTGTAAAGTTCAATAACTACTGAGTGGTGTGCACATCTAAAAATTTACTCTGTCCTTTTTTATATGGCTCTCCAATCAATATTTTTTTGCTGTAGTGGGTATTTTGCTCCACAAAAAATATTAAATAATGGTAAACAAAGTTAAATTACAAAACTGAATAAAATAGCAAGAAAGTAATGGTGTGATGTTGACATTAAGTACGATCAACTATGTTGAGTTTGACATGGTTTTTCCTTTTGTCAGGTTGAATTTTATACTCAATAATGACCTTGACGAAAAATTCATCTCATAGAATTTTTTAGAATGGTTTAGAATTTAGCTTGACACCCTCTAGAGTCCATCTCATTGGACTGATAATTCTAAAAGCTATGATAAATTAACTGTTTATGATAGAGTCGATTTGTAAAGTTCAATAACTACTGAGTGGTGTGCACATCTCTAAAAATTTACTCTGTCCTTTTTGATGTGGCTCTCCAATCAGTATTTTTTGGCCGTATTGGGTATTTTGCTCCACAAAAGTATTAAATAATGGTAAAGAAAGTTAAATTACAAAACTGAATAAAATAGCAATAAAGTAATGGTGTGATGCTGACATTAAGTACGATCAACTATGTTGAGTTTGACATGGCTTTTCCTTCTGTCAGGTTGATTTTTTCGTCAATGTCATTATTGAGTCCATCTCATTGGACTGATAATTCAAAAAGCTATGATAAATTGACACCCTCTTGAGTCCATCTCATTGGACTGATAATTCAAAAAGCTATGATAAATTAACTGTTTATGATAGAGCCCATTTGTAAAGTTCAATAACTACTGAGTGGTGTGCACATCTAAAAATTTACTCTGTCCTTTTTGATATGGCTCCCCAATCTATATTTTTTGGCTGTATTGGGTATTTTGCTCCACAAAAAGTATTAAATAATGGTAAAGAAAGTTAAATTACAAAACTGAATAAAATAGCAATAAAGTAATAGTGTGATGCTGACATTAAGTACGATCAACTATGTTGAGTTTGACATGGCTTTTCTTTCTGTCAGGTTGATTTTTTCGTCAATGTCATTATTGAGTATAAAATTCTATATTTTAAAGGGTAAAAAAATTCTACTTTTGAATTGAACAAGGGAAACTGACAAGGTCAGATAAAATGAATTTTTATATTTAAAATTCTAAATTTTAAATGACTCATTTTCTCATTTGTACCCTTCAAAATTCCATTAGAACTCATTTTTTATGAGTTTTTATATTAAATTCACATATTTTATATCAAGTTCATTTTTACCCAATATGATAAAAATTGTCAGTTTTAGAAGCTTCTAGTACCAGTAGCTAACTTTATAAACCGTGAACATATCGTAATGCTGGGTGATCATCCATCCCCTTCTTCACCTACAAGTTCCGTTCGTCAAAAGAAAGTTTGGCTAAAAAGAGAGCAAGTCTTGCAATTTAGAAGTCCAATATAACAATTTGACACACTCAACAAAGAACAACAAATAAGCCAAAATCTCAGTACTGTTGATTACCTGAAGTGAAAGTGAGCCAACAACATGGCCTGGCACCAATTCCCAAAAACGGGCTTCAGAAACATCAGCAACATCTTCTCGACTAGTAACCTAAGCAGATCAAGACTTTTCAGCAAAAAAATTGAGATAGCAAATGCTTTCAATTACAAAGGTGATCTCTAGAATGGTTGTGATGCATCCACTTCATTGCAGAATTCATTGCAAAATGTGATTGGTAATGCTTTATCATTTGTTCTTTTGCTATATTAATACTTCTTTCTATAAATAGTAGAACGAATGATTTAATTGTTGAATTTTTTTCGGACAAAAGACTAATAGAATAAGCTAGGGACAACAAACCCATGAAATCGTGATGCATTTTTATGAGATCATTCTGCTATTTATTAGCTCTAATAATTTTTCTCTCTTATACTTTTTCCAAAAAAGGAGGACAAAATACCAACACTCACAACATCACCTAATAAAAAAATGATTTGTTAGTGTTCAAAAAATAGAGAAGACAAATACTTGACCAACATTATTGATCATAGTCAAATGGCCGAAGTTTCCTATTCGAATCTGAAAAAATGGAAAACCCAGGCTGCTAAGAACAAACTCCTTGGAGATCCAATCATGCTATAACGAGAACAATCTCCTGAAGGAACCGAAAGAGGAAGACACAGACCCAGAAGCCAAACCCTAAGAACCACCCCCCCTTCAAAGACTATATGGATAGGTGATCAATCAACTTCAGTAGTCATCTAAACACAACAATCTCCACAGCCATATTGAAACGTAAAAATGGATACGTAGAGAAGTCTGTACAATCAATGTAATAGATACCCCTGAACAAGAACCACACGAACATCGTAACATTCATGGTGACCACAAGCGAACAAAACTAGCAGCACCGACGCAATTAAGACACAGTTGCATGACTATGAATTGCAGGTCAAAAGTCAAAATGAAATGACACAGGGTTGAACATGCAAAACATATATATCAACTAATTCAGGATTGAGATTATGCACAAACATTTTGCGATGAATTGGCTTCTGTTATTGAAATGCACGAGTTCAGTGTAACTCAGTTTGGAGGGAGCACAAACACACAGACCAGCATATCAGAACACAAAACCAGTGTTTTGAAACATATTAACCCATCTTGGAGAAATTCAAATTCCATCGATGGAGGAAGAGAGAAATTGATAAAAAGTCTGCAGTTTCTGTAGAGCTATCTAAACACAATCATATGCCAAAACCAAAAACTGCACGAATCCTATGGAAAATTTGATCCCGCCATCCTCTCTCAGTGTTCTCCGCCACAGTTGCATTCCCGAACCTGCAGAACCATCCACATAACAAAGAGACAATCAGCCCAGATAACAAGGATGCAGATACTTAAAAGACCTAAGTTCTGCCACTCCAATGAACAAAAACTAACCTGTCTTCCTCAGGAATATCAGTATGAACCAACTTCACTACAGTCATACCAGGTTCAGGCTCATCCAAAGTGAGTCTCACCTACAACACCAAAACATTAAAGAAGTCAATAAAATCGCACCAGCACCTAATCCAATTCAAAACTATCTCATGAAATCAATTTGATCACTAGAAAACTAATTCAATCTAATCAATTCATTGATGAACAGTTAGTCTTACCGTGGAAACAATCCCATCAGGCCAGCTCCCAAATCTCCATTTCTGCACAATCAACTTACCCTCTTGCAACTCCACATTACTCCCTGTAACAGACCCATCAAAAATACTAATCTCTCCTCCAACCTCCTTACTAATCCTTGCATTGCTCTGTGTAAACCCTCTCCACCTGTTCTCATCCATCAATATCTCATACATATCCCTCGCCCTACAACTAAACTTCTCTGTCAGACTAATTGTCTTAAAACCTTCCTTTTCCTTTTTCTTCTGCTCGTTCTTCTTCTCCACCACACTCGCACTCACCACAGGTTCCAATTTTTTCACTTCTTTCTGCACATCACCACCAGCAGAAGCAGCAGCAGCAGCCTTCTTATCCGCCACTTTCTTCGCTTCCAGTTCTTCCTTAACAGGCCCACCTTTCGCCATACTCTGCACATAAGCCCTAATCTTTTCCTGAACCAGAGGCTTCCCTTTCGAAATCATCGCATCCTTCAACGTCTTCCCAATTGGACCTTCCTCGTCCTTAACACTAACCCTAATTTCTGGATCTTCATCCGCATTCTCATCCGCAATATACGGAATCTCAATAGATCCATCCACCTTCAACAAACTACCCCCTTCTGCGTTCTTCGCCTCACCCTGCCACGAAACGGACACGTTCAGTTCATACCCAGGAATTATCTTCCCTTTCCGCACATTCACATAGGCTTCCCCTTCCACTTTCTCCACCTTCTTGATCTTGACAAACAGATTGCCCTCGCCGTCGAGGACGGTGAGGTTGTTGAGGAGCTTGGCGAGGAGGTTTCTGGAATATTCCATACAATCGGTTTCCGCCCAGTGCCAGTTGTGGACATTGGCGCCGTCTGGTCTATCCTCCACGATCCATCGCTTGTCGCCTTCACCGAACTTGGCCATGGCTGTTGAGGAAAAAAATTGGGTTGGGTAGCAGAAAGCGGGACGTAGGTGCTGAAGTTTGGGAATTGAACAATGGCGGGTGCGTTCCGTCTAGATTGGAGGGTTTTTGTATTGGAGGGATGAAAGGGAAGAAGGGTCTAGAATTTTGGAGCTAAGTTGGATTGCTAATTTTGAAAAGGAAAAAGTAAGTGGATTGCGGAAGGATCTAGAAGAGTGCGTGCGTGTGCGACAGCACTCTATTAGGGTTTAGTAGCCTCAGCTGAGTTATTTCTCTTTCTCTTGGTGAAAAGTTTAATTTATCCATGATTTTTATAAACATTTTTTCCTTAATTAGATTTAATATTTTTTTAGTAATAATTTAGATGTGTTACTGTTAAGTAGGAACACATGTGACTTTGTAATTTAGCAACGTGCATTTAATGCTCTACTAAATTGTACAATTTTTTAAAAATATAAATAGATTAACATGATTTAAATAAGAAAAATAATATAAAATAAGTAATTCGTCAACTATAAAAGGAAATGGGATATAAACAATTCTTTCCTAATTAGATTTAATAATTTTTTAGTAATAATTCAGATGATGTGTTAATTAAAAATATAAATAACTGCGTAATTTAACAAGCGTATTTTTAATGCTAATAGATTGTTTAAAGATATTCATTTAAATAAAATAAAAAGATTGACGTGATTGAAGTAAGAGGAGTAATATAAAGAAGTAATTTGTCTACCAAGTACCACCACCAAAGCATAAATTCACACGATAAAAGATATCATCAACATAAAAAGAATGCGTATTCTAAAGCTTTGAAAGCTAGACTTTGCAATAACATTACTGTTGTAAGGGCATCTTTATTTAGGATATACTTATGTTTAACAGAAGTGGAATATTTCTGTTCAATTTGTATGCAAGTAGTCAGGTCTCATGGATGCAAAGAGAAACCCATGAACGCATGCTGAAACGGTAACGTTTCATCTTCTCAGTCTCCTCCATCTGCAAATTGATCACTGAAAAAAAAATACCCGCCAAACCCAATAAAGTCAACGACTGTTAAGGGTCAACGACTCTCTTTAGTGTTTGCAGGCCAGAAGCCAATTCCTTTCTCGTCTCTTTTCCTTGTTCCTTCCAACGACCCAATGAAACGAACTCAGCGATTCAAACGAGTCTCGATTCCCAGAAAACCCATTACCCGATCAACCCAACCCGATAACGACGACCCGGAAACTCCTCCGGTTCGGCGCCTTAAACGCCAGCCCAGGACCATTCCTTTGCCACTCCCGAAACCACACCTGCCACCACCTCCACCGTCTTTGGATGCAATGACCATCTTACCCCCTCAATTCTTCCACATTGACGCTCTTGACCTCGCTCCGCGCTTGCTTGGCAAGTTCCTTAGAAGAGACGATGTTGTTCTACAAATTACTGAGGTAATTGATTAGTGTGTAATTACCCACAAATTCTGTGATTTTTTTTTCAGAACTGAAAATTGTCGTCTCATAAAGGAATAGTCTTTAGCAGGTAGAAGCTTACAGGCCAAATGATTCAGCTTGTCATGCTAGATTTGGTGTCACAGCAAGAACAGCCCCAGTGGTAAAATTTATTACTCCTTGTTCTTAGTGTAATGAACGATATAATATTTGAATGCCCGGTAGTTGTTTGTTGTTGTTCTTAAATTTTGTTTATTTGATTGGATTTTGCAGTTTGGACCAGGTGGGCACGCCTATGTTTATCTCTGTTATGGTCTACACTCTATGCTCAATGTTGTTGCTGACAAGGAAGGAGTTGGTGCTGCAGTCTTGATACGAGCTTGTGCTCCCATTTGTGGTAATTTTTCTGAACAGCCGCACTAAGAAGTAATTTTTACTATTAATTACTGCAATTTGTTGTTCTTCTGTAAACTGGTTTCATTTTTTGTTGATCTGTGCTACTGGCTTTTAGCCTTTTGTCTTAAAAGTGGTGAGTAATTGTAATGCTCTTTTCGAACTTTCGTTTGCTGCCCTCTGTTTGTGAATGTGTCTTTGGGCTCCTGAAGGCTGAATCCTGATTGCTAAAGTGTCCTATTTTCGGCATAATATTTACAACCGTACTTATATTCATGTCTTGCCCACTGGTGTGCGAGTACCAGGTTTATGGTTGAAGTCTTCTCCTTAGAGTGGCTTCTATAGCAGCTGAGTGAACATCATCATTAATAGCTTTGTGGAGGCAGATAAATTAAGATGGTATTTACTTGAATGAAATTTAAGTTATGTGGAAAGGTTACAAATTATTACTAATTGGATATAGATTGTAGTTAGATATATTTGCCTAGAGCTGTGCTTTAGATTTGTAACTGCACACCAAATAGGAACGTAGAATGCGGAAAAGGAAGGCATCTTTGATTATGACTGTCTGGAAAGTTGCAAGTTGTAGCTCATTTTAACTCTCTCAACTTAGATGAACATTTAGCTGTTCATTGTGTGAATCTTGTGTAAGAACTTAAATTCCAATTCCTTAGGCCAGTGTGTTCTCCATGGAATAGATGATTGTTTGATGTCATTCTTAAATCAATCTGAACAATTTCACAGGATTGGATACCATTCAGCAACGTCGAGGTCAGAAAACTGAGAAGCCTGTTCTGCTCACAGGGCCGGGCAAGGTCAGTTTCTAATTTCTCCCATTTCGGTGTTCAGGTGATTACATGTTCATGTAATTCATAACTCTGTCATTGGAGTTGTGTTGATTCATTAATGATGGAAGGTCATGAACTTGGTACTACTGATTAGAAATTCATCTGCGTATCAAAGTGTGTAACATTCGTGCTGTAACAGAGATTAGAATGAACGTAGAGAAGGGGTTTTCTCCGTATTTATGATCTCACAAGCCCTTGACCATTCCAACAATACTTCTGACCTTGGTGTGAGTTGGCTATATCAAATATCAACTTATTTACAGTCAAAATGATTGTTTGCATAACATAATTAATTTGAGTGAGATTGCAAAAGCGACAATGACTATTCATTTGTGGTATACTCGTCTTTGTGGTCCTTTCCCTTTGGAACTGTTTTACCATGATAGCAGTGAGTTTGACGGTAGTAGTGTACTCCCCCACACGTAGTTGCAGGTAGCTAAATGGCTTTGTATATCGTGAACCTGAGCATCAGTTACAATGTTGGCATTGATCTTCCACGAGCTTATGTATGCTCTGTTGCCACAGTAAATAAGAATAGCAGATTTCTGTGGTTAATAATCAAAGTTTTCCATTCCTTTGACCGTAAAGATTGCTTTGAAATATTACTTTCAACATGGATGTACTATGGATGTGTTAAGCATGGTAGGAAATTTTCATCTTCTTTATTAGTAACTGACTTTTGCAATTTGTATCGATATGATGTGCTTGATGTTTAGATTGGCCAAGCATTGGGAATTTCAACGGAATGGTCTCATCATCCCCTCTACACTCCTGGTAAGTTCTAGAATTGCTAATTGATCAATCCATACATATCGACAAGGTATATGCGTATGTAAATAGATAAAATGCACATGGCCAGGTGGTTTGGAAGTCTTGGACGGGCCAGAGCCGGCACAGATACTGGTCGGTCCGCGCGTCGGTATCGAGTATGCTTCACCTGAACATGTTAATGCATTGTGGAGATTTGCCATTGCTGGTAGTGCCTGGATAAGTGCTCCTAAAAATACTCTGAGGCTACCCTGACTACCGATCCTTCATTTTTGCCGCAACGAACTCTATAAGTGAAGTCAAACAGTTTTCATGGTAGTTGGTCGATCATATTTGATTTTTTTAATAGTAAGAATTTATTAATTATTTGATTTTCTCGGATATTCTCTTTTATCTTTTCAAGAGGAGAATATCTTCATCGAGTATTGACAGCCATAAACATTGTATTTAACTTAACAAGTACAGTGTTTGTAGGAGATACTTATGCTTTGTATGGGAACTAAAGTGCAGGAAGTAAAAGAGAGGAAGTTTAACTAGAGAAAGTAAAGGAAAAGAGAGGAAGGGAACTTGTAGAAAAATTCCCTTGTATGACTGTATCTTCCCTTTAAACCCCATGACCCAAGCCCAAGCCTATGGTTTTTTTTCTAATTTAAGCTCAGTTTTTAATTTTTTTCCTATTGGAAGGAAATTTTTTGTGGATCAGGGAGGAAATTTTTACAATTTATTTACTCTCTATTCCCTTCCTTTCCCTTTGATTCCCTTGAGCAACTTTTTCCCGGGAAAGTTTAAAAATTTTCTTTCAATTCCTTTCCTTCCCCTCCTAATCCTTCATCTCACACAAAGGCTTAAGGATGACAACTCAAAATAGTGTAATTACTTGCAATAATCACCACTTAATCATGGTCGTGGATTTTCATGCTTAACAATTTGCTTACGAAATTAAAATCGAGGAGGAATATTTTCATATTTTAATTGTTTGGGCCCATTGGAAGGAAGTTTGGCTCATAAGCCCATAATTGTTTAATCTTTCGGGCCATAAACATTCTATTAACAGAAACCATCTTGGCTCACTCACCGGTGAAGTGATTGAGTAGGCTATACACACTAACAAATTATTTTCATATGAACTAATGTGTCAAACTATACGTGATATACATTAATTTATTTCAGGTTCCGTAATTTAAAGTATCTAGTATTCTTAATTCTTATTAGTAATTTATAATTATCCTCGTTTGAGTACTCTTTCTTTTTATATATCTATATCTATATCTATACTATATAAAAAGCACGAAGGGTCTTATTTTTTAAAAGTCTATTATACCCTTAAGTTATTGTTTAAAAGTCTATTACATCCTTAATTTTCTTTTAAGTTTTTATAAATCTATTAAAAAACTTTATCCAATAATAATTGTCGCTTTTAAATTTGGGAAAAAAATAGTTCAACCAATTTACCTAAAGTAGAAGCTGTTGTTCTCAGTTCGTTGAAGAAATAATTAAAAAAATTTGTGAGAGCATTGGAATTCTTAACAATAGCAGGAGTACTAATATTAATTCAGTTGATAGTTAAGTTAGATAATTTATATTAAATATATATAGTATATATAGATAATAAAATACCTAAATACCCGATCAGGTGCGAATAGAATTAGTATTGATCCACAAGATTTAAGGATACCAAAATAAAATACATAATTAGTTTTCAAGCATGTAATAGTATAAGTAACTAAAATTAAAAACACAATTAGTTAATTTAAATTATAATCATAATTATCTGTTCTGTTTTGTTAATTTTTTTAAAATAATTTATTTTATTGTTTGTGTTTAATAATTAATATCAAATGGTTTTTTTTATTTACATTAAGTAATTCCTTGATCATAAACCAAGATATAACAACTTCTCCATTATATTTTTTAGTGGTAATTAGATTTGGTATTGCTTAATTTTTAATTTTTTCTCCATAACTAGCTTAACCTAATTAGCATATAGTCATATACAACGTTTTATTCAATTTATTTTTAAAAAATAAAACATGTACAACTCCTTCAGGAAATCCATGTTCGGGTTAATTTTTATGAATTAATTTTGAATATCCGGTGATTGCATTGCATTTCATCATGTTTTATTGTCCATTTACTTGTTTATTTGGGCAGTAAATCTACTGATTTATCCATGATTTCCCCTTTTCTTGGCAGTTCTGGTCTGATGGCAAAATATTGGAGATTCTGATGTGGAGAGCTGAAGCTGATTTTCCCAGTCTTGGCCTAGACTTTGGCCAAGACACTTTCTCGTCCAAAGCAGCACACCAATCAGATCGTCTTGGCCTAGACTTCGGCCAAGACTCTTTTGCGATTGAGCAGTCATCATCGTCCGCTTGGGCCGTTTCTTCATTGGGCTTTGTAGCTGGCATGTAGCAGCTGTCTCGCAATCTTAGAGGGATCTAAAGCGCATATCTCTTGAAGAATCCCGCATGGGATCTCCCTCTTTTGTAATTGTGATTTAATTCCTATTGTGACTCAAACAATTAATGATTACAATCTTTTAAAGATTTTCTAGGAAGTAGAGTTGGGGTAGGACAGAGGAGCTTTAGGGCTATTTAGCCGAACATTGTTCCCCTCTGTCCGGGAGCAGTCCATCATCGGATTTTCTCCTCCTTCTTCTCTTTTTCTCTTTCGACATTATTACACTTTGCTCCGGATTTTAAATCTCGGATTAATTAATTTATGCAATTAAATATTTTATCTTTTCAATTATGAGTATGAGTAGTTAAACACCGATTCTTGGTAAGGGTTGATGAGTTGAGTTCTTATGCGTTCGTGAGATCAAATCATGCTTAGTGCCTGTTTGGCCCCCTGGGTTGGGTTGGGAAAATCACTTTTCCAACCCAAAAGCAGTTAAAAAGTGTTTGGTAAATTTAACTTTTTGATAATCACTTCTTCAAAACCTTAGAAATTGTCAGTTTTGAAGAAGCTTCAAATCCTTGCTTTCCCAAAACCATGGGTTTCAAGAGAAACACGCGAAACAGATTTTACTGTTGAGAGTTTAATGAAACTCTCAAAAACCCAATTTTACCCTCTTCGTTGCAGCCGTTCCTTCTTCTTCCCTCACGCATTCGTTCCTTCTTCGGCCATTTCTGTGCCTGTTCGTTGCAGTCGTTCCTTCTTCTTCTTCTTGTTTTTTTGTTTGGTGATATGGGTTTGTCTATTTATATGTATTGGATGCTTTTGATTTGTTGGATTGCTGCTGTATTGAGCATGGAAGCTTCAGTGCTGGATTTGATTGGCTTTGGATCTGGAAATGGTTTTGCAGGAAAAGGAAAAGAGATGGGAAAAGAGATGAAGATTTGATTGGCTTTGGATCTGGAAATGGTTTTGCAGGAAAGGGAAAAGAGATGGGAAAAGAGATGAAGATTTGATTGGCTTTGGATCTGGAAATGGTTTTGCAGGAAAGGGAAAAGAGATGAAGAAGATGGCTAAATTGATTAAAAACATGGCCGTTGGATCAGTCTTGCCAAAAAGGTAAGATCCAACGGTGAGGATGAAAGTGGGAAGGAAAAAATACTATAATTATTTAATTAGTTCGAGTTATTGGTACGAGAAGTCTCGCTAAAAATAAATAAAAATCCGAACGAAAAATACCGAAAGGATTAATAAAAAAAAGTGTTGTTGGAACAAAATTGTAGCATAATTTTTTATTATAAATAAAATATTAATTATTTGTTTACAGAATATCTATATAGAGTTTGCAAAAATTTTAATATAATGCTTTAAACCATGATATTAATAACTTATATTTTTTATGGTATTAATAAGTTTAATTTAATTTATGATATTAAATAAATATTAGGTGGTAGATGTTAGATTATAAATAAATTGATTAAAAACATATATAAAGATACTAAAAAAATTAATTCTAACACTTGAAATGAATTATGCCCTTTATAGTCATTTTACATACCAACCATAGTTTTAACCGCAGTTTTTACCAAACACCATAAACAGCTTCTAATATCTCACAGCACTTTTAAAAAAATGTTACCAAACAGCATACTGATTTTTACAGAAGTGATTTTCATACAGCACTTATCTAAAAAGCTCTACTCCAACCCAAACCTGGGGGCCAAACAGGCCCTTAATAATCTCTTTGCTTGTATTTATTTATTTCTTAAGCTTAATCCATCGCTTACTCACTAGAGACAAAGTCTGATCATCTTTGTACTCTAGTAGAGAAGAGTTGCAGCCAGTCTAGAAGGAGAGGGAGTACCCGCCGGCTAGATAGAGTAGACAACTAGTCTCGCGCCAGACTAGAAGAAATAAGTAATCTAGGTCAAGACCAGATTGACAACCTAGGGTTTCCACAGGGAAGCACCTTGACCTAGGTACTGTCTTCCCCTACACCATTGAGGAAGCGAACAGTCATTCAAGACAGAAGTCAAACGGATAAACCCTTTAACCAGCAAGGTGTCCCTTGGCTAGGATTATCAGGAGAGGGAGTACCCGTCAGGTAATTTGAAGAGGAGAGAAGACAGGAGTGAAAAGGAGTTCCTCCACTCTATAGCAGTACTATGAATGAAGAGATGAATATACTTGAATCTATGATCGAAGCATAAGAACGCAAGCTCTCACATCACCCTTACCTGGAATTCCCTTTTATTAGATTTATTTCAATCTTGACCCCTGTCTTGGCCAAGCCTTTGGCCAATACTACTTTGAACTATTTTACCTCTTTCTGTTTTGTCTTTATTTTCAGATTCCACCAAAACCAAATCTAATGACGAGGAAGTCAAACCAAGAATTACATCTCCTAGAGGTCTCTGTGGACGATCCTCTTACCATCATCTACAAACTCTTGTAGACAGTGATAAGTTGTATTTCTACCCCCAATTCCATAACTATTTCACTACTATATTTGACGTGTTCGACGCGCGGTCATCCGGGTTGATTTTAAGGTTTTTTTCCCTATTCAAAACATATTTTTTAGAGAAATCCATATATATAATACTCAATTGAGTCAAAATTGGGAATATAAACTTAAAAAATTTATGTCATGATTATTTTGTATAATGTTTCAATAGTATGTTAGTTTTTTTAAAAGATATAGGTAGTAACGAATCTCATAAACATAAATAAAAAGTAAATAACAATTTAAGTGAGCCAATTAGAAAATAAGACCCCGAGTTATTTCGTTGCTTACTACTCTGAATGTTATACATGGATATCCAAATTTTTATTTGCGAGAATTTAAAAGAAGGAACGATTAATCTTTATAATTAATATTTTGCACTTGCCTATGCATTTCCAACTAATATCAAATAAGTTCATCTATTTTTAATTAGCTCAAATCAACTATATCGTTATTCTTTAAAAGTCTATTATACCGTTAAGTTATTGTTTAAAAGTCTATTACATCCTTAATTTTCTTTTAAGTTTTTATAAATCTATTAAAAACTTTATCCAATAATAATTGTCGCTTTTAAATTTGGGAAAAAAATAGTTCAACCAATTTACCTAAAGTAGAAGTTGTTGTTCTCAGTTCGTTGAAGAAATAATTAAAAAAATATTGTGAGAGCATTGGAATTCTTAACAATAGCAGGAGTACTAATATTAATTCAGTTGGTAGTTAAGTTAGATAATAAAATACCTAAATACCCAATCAGGTGCGAATAGAATTAGTATTGATCCACAAGATTTAAGGATACCAAAATAAAATACATAATTAGTTTTCCAAGCATGTAATAATATAAGTAAATAAAATTAAAAACATAATTAGTTAATTTAAATTATAATCATAATTATCTGTTCTTTTTTGTTATTTTTTTTTAAATAATTTATTTTATTGTTTGTGTTTAATAATTAATATCAATTAGTTTTTTTTTTTACATTAAGTAATTACTCGATCATAAACCAAGATATATCAACTTCTCCATTATATTTCTTTGTGGTAATTAGATTTGGTATTGCTTAATTTTTAATTTTTTCTCCATAACTAACCTAACCTAATTAGCATATAGTTATATACAGTGTTTTAAAAACCGACCCGGCTGACTCGTTGAACTGGATTCAACCGGGGTTCGACCGGATTGACCCGTTGGTACAGTGTGAACCGTTCACTCAGCGAACCGATCGAGCTTAGATGATTGAACCGGTGTCTATAAGGGGCCGATCCATGCCTGTAATGGGTCGGCCCATCAATTTTTCTATATTGAAAAAAATTAAAAAATCCAAAACGGCGCCGTTTTGATTTTGCAAAACGGCGTTGTTTTGGTTTGACATCGACCCGACAGGGTCGATAGAGGGTCGACCGGGTCACCAGTTTTGTAAAAACCGGCGGGGTCGGCTGGTTTTTTCCGGTTCGATTGCAGGTCCGGTCCAAAAGCTGAACCAACCCGAAATCCTCTTTGGGTCACCGGTTTACCGGTCCGACCGTTAGGTCGGGCCGGTTTTTAAAACACTGGTTATATACAACGTTTTATTCAATTTATTTTTAAAAAACAAAGCATGTACAACTCCTTGAGGAAATCCATTTTCGGGTTAATTTTTATGAATTAATTTCGAATATCCGGATTGATTTTAAGGTGTTTTTTCCCTATTCAAAACATATGCAATTTTTTAGAGAAATCCATATATATGATACTCAATTGAGTCAAAATTGGGAATATAAACTTAAAAATTTTATGTCATGATTATTTTGTATAATGTTTCAATAGTATGTTAGTTTTTTTAAAAGATATAGGCAGTAACGAATCTCATAAACAGAAATTAAAAGTAAATAACAATTTAAGTGAGCCAATTAGAAAATAAGACCCCGAATTATTTACGACTCTGAATGTTGTACATGGATATCCAAGTTCTTATTTGCGAGAATTTGAAAGAAGGAACGATCAATCTTTATAATTAATATTTTGCACTTGCCTATGCATTTCCAACTAATATCAAATAAGTTCATCTATTTTTAATTAGCTCAAATCAACCACTATATTTATTTAGATGGAAAAAATAAATTACGGTTATCGAAAATAATTTGAAGTTCATTTGCATGTTTATAAAGTGGTATTAAATTATTTTGACATGATTTTATTTTAAAAAAAATAAGAGGATACATAATAAATAATGTCATTTATTAATAAATCTATTAATTAAATTAAATTTATTTTAGAATAATTTAAACTCACGTTATTGACAACAAAAAAAACTTTAGTTTATTTGACGACATGAATGATTTTGTTAGAATATGAGACTAAAATTCTAAGAAAAAAATGAGATCATATTTATGCGAAAAAATGGAGGAAGAATAGAGAGGAATTAATCTAATTTGTAATTAAATGTTCTGAATTTGTATCATAAATTTCATAGTAAATTCCCTATATTTTTAATTGGTTTGAATCAACATCACCTTTAACAAATTAAAATAATTAGTGATTGATAAAATAATTAAATAACTTAATAATATTTTGATCATATTTTAATTTTCTAACTATTAGAAAGACCAAAATTGCAACTTTATTGTAAATTTCAAGACTATTGGGCTCAAAGTGGGAGATTTTGTTATGTAATTTACCTAAAAATATATTTAATTTTTTAATCAATAAAGTAAATAATTTTTTTATTATTGAATAATAAATAAATAAAATATTAGAAAATAAATATTTTGAGTATATGTTTAATGATTACGTAAATGTATTTCTTGAGATTTTTATATACTCTCCAATTGAGTGACATCGGGGCATAGGGTTTGGATTTCCTTAGCTTTTTCGGAACCAGATTCGCTTTCCCCTTCCTCACTGGAATCCTCGCTAGATTCGGCATCTATTGATTCCCCGGAGGAGGACTCAGTCTGCTGAAGTGCAGGAGAAGAAGAGGTTGTGGCCTTGGTGGCAGTGATAGACCCTAGAATTGCAGCAGCGGCAGGAGGCAACCCCTTTTCGGACTCACTAGAGGACTCTTCGTCTTCGCTAGAATCGTCTTCTGCGTCAGAGGAGGAAGTAGGCTGAGTGGATTTCGGTGGAGGCGTGGAGTGAGAAGTGCAAGGCAGCAGTGCCTTGGACGGAGTGACCTAAACCGGAAGGTGAGAAACGGGCAAGAACACGAGTTTGACCACGTGGCATGACACGTCAGCAACATATCACGTGACATCCGACGTGTCATGCCACGTAGGACAGTTAACGACACGTGATGCACGGCGTGTGAGGAGGTACCAAATGTGACATTCCTTTTGAGTGCAGGTGTCATTTAAACGCAAAAAGATGAGAGGTGTCAAATCAGTCAATCAAATGGAGTTGCATGTGCCAATTTTTGCATTTTCCCTTTTTTTTCAAAAACTGAAATATTTTCTTAAACAGAAAACCATATTTTAGAAAAGAAATTAGTTTCTAAAACAGAAAACCATTTTTTTAAAACATAAATCAAATTTTTAACATAGAAACTTTTTTTTTATTTTCAAAAACAGTTTTAAAAATCACAAAACAATTATGAATTAGAAAACACGTTTTCTGAAATAGAAAAAAAGTTTATTTGTTAACAGAAAATAGAAAAGGGTTTTCTAAATTTCAAAATATGTTTTCCAATTCTAAAAAAATGTTTTCTGAATTACTAAATTGTTTTAAAGAAAAGGAAAAATGGTTTCTATCTCAAAAATTATTTTTTAAATTAAAAATGTATTTTTATAAATTAGAAAAATGTTTCCAGTTGTAAAAAAAAATTGAATTTCAAAAAAAGTTTTTAAAATCACTAAAAAGTTTATTAATATTGATTTTTTTTTTCAAAAATAGAGTGTTCTAAAATAAATAAAAAAGAGTTTCTAAATTTCTAAATTTGTTTTCCAATTCTCAAAAACAGACATATGCTCTCTACATTAAGCTAACCACATAAAAAGCATAAACCACAAACAACATTCTAGTACAAGGCAAGCATGCTTCCAAAATGAAGTGGCTATATTAGAGAAATGGATAATCATAGTATATGAGATGAACACAAGTTGGTAGAATGGCCAGATTATAGGCATTTGTTATTAATAATAAGAGTAACCAATCATGGTTTCTAGAATATAGAAAGCACGGATGAAGATTGTGAAAGCCTTACCGCTCTTCTCAGCCACGCATTCTCTCCAATAGTTTGCCATCAATCGTGTTTAAAGACACAAAGGGATTCGAGATGTTTTTTTCCGTTGGAAACGACCCACTGCAATGATTCCCACCATTCCTTTGGATAAACCTGGATTCTTTGAAGGGAAGGTTGTGGGAGAGGGAGCGTTATCCTCTTTAATTTCGGGCATCTAACCAGTTCAATTTGTTGTAGAGAATGACAGATGATTGCTCCCTTGTATATGCTTCTCAGTTCTGGTAAATCACTCAATCTCAATGTGGTAAGCCTTGAAAGATGGAGTCCAGTGAGATTAGGCTGATCAAATAATAATTCTTGCCCATCTTCTTCTTCTTGGTCTGTTGAGAATATCTCTTCCATGCCCTTGCAAAAGTCGACCGAAATCATTTGTAGGTTATGGAGGTTAGGCAGCAAGCAGGGAGGGAATAGTTTCTTCAACTTGCGACAGCCACATATATTAATTAGCTTAAGATTAAGTAAGGAATGATTGGGAAGAGAATGGGTGGAATAATTGGAAAATGGGAATCCCCATTCTCCATTCCCTCCTTCGTTCATTGCAAATATCTCCTCTATAGCATCCCAGTAGTCGACACGAACCTCTTGTAGGTTTAAGAGGGATGCCAGAAGGCTAGGAGGGAACAGTCCCTTGCACAAAGAGCTATAACAACTGTCAATATGCAATGCCTCAATGTCAGTGGGCAACGCCAAAGGATCAATAAAATTGTAACCTTTTACTTTCACAATTTTCCTTGATCCCAATTTTCTCTCAGTTGGCCAAATGGAATGACCCGCTATAAAAATAGAGTAATCAGTGGGTGATTGTTGTGACCTTTCTCGAGATTTCATGTACTCCCCAAACTCTCTAACATTACTAAATCTGCAATGCAAAGTCTCCAACATCCTCAACTCCCCCACTTCGCTTCCTCTAATTGAGATTTTTGAATTTGCATATTGGGGCCGTAGTTTGAGGACCTGCAACCGAGAAAGCATAGGTATTATCCCACTCATCTCTTCTATTCCAGTTCCAGAGAGATCTAAATACTTGAGCTTCAATAGAAATCTAACACCTTCAGGCATCTGTTTAAGCCTCTTACAATCACTAAGATCTAACTCCTTTAGTTTCTCTAGCTTTGCTAACGATGGCACATGAATCAGACTCCCACACTCACGGAGCAATAAGGCGGTGAGATTCACCAAATTACTGATAGACCCTGACAATTTCTTAATCTTATCACACCAAGAAAGATCAAGAACCTTGAGCCCCTGAAATTGCTCAAAAAATGAATCTCCTATCATTTTTAATCGACGATTTCTACATAACAACAACGTTGACAGATTGGGACACCTTAGTGTATGGCCGGAAGGAATCACCTCAATGTCATTACTTATCAAGGACACTCTCACCAAATTCTCTGTCCACTTTTCCACATCTGGTAATTTTTTAAGTTGTGCCCCTGCTTCCACAAGCGTTTTGGACTCCTCTTTCAATTCAAGGATCACCATGTCCCTAATTAGATCATGCATCCACACAGTTTCAGTATCACCTTCCAATAAGCATGCATTCTCAAGTGTGTCAAGCATTGTGTGTCCCTTATCCAATTTTGCTTGTCTGCTTTTCTTTGCATCTATTATTCCCTCAACAATCATATACTCAATTAACTCATCTCTATAAATCCTTTCATCTTCCGGAAATAATACACAGTATGACAAACATTCTCGCAATGATGGATCTTTCAATCGAAGGTAGCTGAATTTCAACACAGAGAAAACTTCTTCTCGCATCTCATGACCCCTATTAACTTTTGATTCCTTCAATTCCTCCAGCGTATTCCTCCATGTATGAACATTACAAATTCCCTTCATACTTTTGGCCATAACTCTGACCCCTAGAGGCAAACCAGCGCATTGCCTAGTAACAGCTTTCGGCAGTTCCTCCACTTCTGTTATATAGTTGCCCAGTTCTTGAGTGAACAAGATCCAAGCTTCTCCATTAGAAAGAGCTTGCACTTGTATTGTGTTCCTTTCACTGCAACCCATTTGGCGACAAACATCCAGCAATCTAGTGGTAAGAACCAACTTGCAGGTATTCACTCCGACCGGAATTCCCACTTTATCCAATTCCACGTCGTTCCACAAATCATCTAAAATGAGAATACATCTTCTTTTTGCTTTCAATGTTTGAGTTAGCTTTTCAGCTCTCTCCACCTCATCTTCCTTGTCTAAAAACTTCAAATCAATTTGTTTGGCTATTAGATCTTGTAATTTCCAAATGCTGAAATTTTGAGATACAGTTACCCAAAAAACTTTTAAAGAGCTTTGTCCCTTTAGACGAGTCTGAATATGCCTCATTAGAGTGGTTTTGCCCACACCGCCCATACCACAAATTCCAACTCGTAACACTTGATTATCCATCAACCAAGACCATATTTTTTCCACATTTCTTCCAAATGCATCGCCCACTGGGCATTTAGTAAGTGATGCGGATTCTCCGGTGTCTTGAATGCCCTCGACCATTGGAACTTCAAGTGCAGCAACAATTGGTAATGCATCTGGCGTTCTTCTCTGTCTTTTGTTGCTGCTTTGAACAATGCCTTCTCGTCGAGTCCTTTGAACGCTTGAAACTTCTGCACTTGGAACTTCTACGTGGACCCTTCCTTCACAACTTTGTACTCCATTCTGATCCGCCTCATCCGTCAATACATCTGCAGTTGGTGATACCCGTTTACTGCCAGTCTGATTTGATGGCGTTGTCCCTTCCATCGATCTTGCTATTTCTCCTTGTTGAAGGTTTGATTCATTCTCCACCATAGTATCTTCGTTGATCTGGTCCTCGAGAGACTTCTGGTAATGATCTGAAATCCAGCCATCATTCGACAATGAGCAAGTTTCCATATATGTTTCTATATATGCAGCTGCTTCCGCTGTATCTTCGTTGGTTTGATCCTCTAAACATGGTGGCAAGTATTCGTCAATCACATAATCCTCAACAACAATATTGCCTGATGTCTGTCCAGGTTCAAAATTTGTGTCATAATTTTGAACTGGCACATAGTCTTGAATAACTTCATCCATTTCTTCATCTCTCATTGGTCTCAGGAATCCGGATTGTAGCCCCAATTGTGCAAATGAGGACGGGAAATTGTCCGGCATGGCTTTCTGTGTTTTGCTGCTTTCAGTTGCCAGAGAATCTCTAACGAGTTGGGAAACAAGCAGGCACCTTCTAGCACCGGTTTTTGCCTCTCCGGTTAGATGACCTCTCAACCTTGTTGATGTTGTACCTTTAGCATATTTTTGGTTACAGAAGCTGCAAAAGTAGTCGCCTGTCACTTGGTCCCTTGAGAAATATTGCCGAACGTTTTCACCTGCCATTCTTCTCAGGAACCTACTACGTATATGCAATGATACAATGTTACATGAGTGCTGGATTAGAATTAAAGAACAACTAAAAATATTTATGTAATAAGAGTGTCGATTAAATTGATACAAAGTTTTGTTTTTCGGTTAATTAGGAATCTCTTTGCAAAACTACTTAATTAAAAGTGGTCAAAATAGCAAACAAGACACTACAGTTCATTTTCTCAGAATCAATTACCTGACTAAATATGATTATAAAGAAGCGCAGATTTAGTCTTTTAGATGATCAATGTTCCTCAAATGATCTGATGAAAAGAAACAGTGTATAGATCATATCCACAGACATATACATGGATATATATACAGTAATCAAAAGAGAAAAAGAAGAAGTAGCAATTACCTGACTGATTAGAATTATAGGGAAGATGGAAGAGAAGTACAAGAGAACACAGACAGAGAATGAAGGATATCTCTTGAACAAAAGTCTCAATAACACATTACTACTGCCATTGCCAAAGACCAAGACTTTGTGGAAAATCAATCAAATGGGGCCGTGGTTTGCTTAATTAGTTTGATTAGATTTTCTGAAACATGCTTTTATCCAATAAATTCAGCTTAGCTTTAATTTGGAGTCTTTAATTAATTAATTAAGGTGAAGAATGCACACGCCTTCTTTAACGTTACTTGTGTCACTTAGCCAGCTGTTTGAAAATGACCCAAAAAAATCTTGTAACCCACTTTGCTAGTTTTAACTTGATTCATAACTTCATCTCATTTATAAATCAAAGTATAATATAATAAAAAAATAAATTTTACTAATAGTACCATAAATTAAAAAAAATGTATAAATCTAACCATAAAAAGTTAAATTCTATTGAAAGAAAGAAAATTTGAATACATTAACTAATTACTTCTCTACAAATTATTTTGATTAAAAATTCACTAAACCCTTTCGACAAAAAATATACGTATAACTAAAAATAACAATTTTATCTTTCGCGCAATGGAAAAACACCTTATATTACATCTGCACAATAATATCAAATAATACCCTATATTTTATTAAAAATATAAAAATCAATTTAACCCTTATACTTTTTTTAGCCTTTATTTCAATAAGATCCTTGTTTTTTTTATCAAATAAATTCAGAACCCATGATACATTTTTATTAAGATACTAGGTAGTTTGGGCACGTGCGTGCGGTAATTTTTTATATAAAATTAAATTTTTTGTTTTAGATCTTGTTTATAAAATAATTTTGGTCATTTGAAATAGATAATTTAACTTAATAGAATTTAAATATTGTTCTAAGGTAATATATAACCAACCATATAAATTATTAAGCATACTAATAATAATTATTAATAAATAATGTCGCTTAATAGTATTTAAATATTGTCCTAAAGTATTATAATCAACCGTATAAATTGTTAAGCATACTAATAATAATTATTAATTATAAAGTGATTTTACTATTTTTCTTGATTTTTTTTATCAATGACTCATAGTCATACAATTCATCAAATTTCTTATTCTCGAGTCTTGTTCCCTTCCTTGTCTTTTTTTTGTCTTCAACTTCGATATGTTCATCAATGAGTTTAAATCTTATATCCCTCATCGTTTGTATTTTCTGCTCCTCTTCAATGTCTTCGTCAATGAGTATTGGTGTGGGCAAAATAATTCTTTCCTCATCTTATTTTTTGTTTCTTTTCTTTTTCATCTTGGTTGATTTTTTAGCTTGCTCTTGATCATCTTCTTCTTTGATTTTCTTGATTCATTCGCCTGCGTTTTTTCATCTTGTTGTTCTTGCTTTTATCCTTGTCGTATTGTTCATATTTTTTTTCAGTTGCATTATTCATTCGAATTTATTCTGCTGACTCTTTTTAAAAACTACCGATAATAACTCATCGTTTTCATTATTTTGTTCTTCAGATGGTGTCCTCTTTTTAGTTGCATGAACCTCTTCAGCGATAAATGCATTCCTCTATCATTCGCTCTCATTTATTTTGGTGATCTTGACTAAGAAATCAAATTCCTTGTCCTTGCAAGCTATAATTTTTCTACAGTGTGGCGACTTCTCTTTTTCTTGTTACATTGTGAATAATATTAGTATTTTTTCTGTATTAAAATTAATCTAGTACCACTATTGTAAAAAAATTATGTATTTCTTGATGTCATAACCTATTAGTGTTTCTAACTCATAAAAGAAACAATTGTTGCTTTATTCTCACCATCATTAACTTGTAACCTCAGCATGTACCTGAAATTGTATGTGGATTTGGCGATAGATATTTTTATGTTTAAAATAAAATAATTAAATTTTTAAGTTGTTAAGAATTACCTTGCAATTGTCTTAACGCAACTTTCACACTTGTCACAGGTTGCTTGACCCGCTTGACCCTCAGCCATATCAGATACTTTTTTCCGCACTTTTTACATGATTCATGTCATGGTTGTCTTTTATTGATCACTTCTGTAATAGTTGATGTTAGGACATAGAAAAACTGTAAAGTAATAATAAGAGTTAATGTTAGTTTTTTCATTTATGCTCATAACTAATTATTTTGCTTTATGGTTGGAACCTGTTGTTTTGATGATGCAATTTTGTTAGCAATTTGTTTTACAGTTGCTTTGTTTGCATTGTCCATTCTCTTTGAAGGTGATTTGATTATCTTCTCGGTATCTTCTTGTTGATGCTAGTTATGGAGAAACACCTTCTTTCATTTTTCATACTATCAAAATAATATTTAATATAAATTTAAAGTCTAAAGAATTAATTTAATATACACTCAATATTCATAAGTTTAATATTAACTCTTATACTATTGAGTGACTTAGACACTCACTGTCAATGTCAAATTAGGGGTGTAAGAAACCGGACCAAATCGAAAATCGAACCGGAACCAGAGAATTTTGACCATAATCGGCCCGAACCGTAACTTTCTGGTTCGGTATGGTTCTACCAATCTAGAATCGGAAAATTTCGGGTTCAGTCCGGGTCTACGAATATAAAACCCGTAAAACCGAACTATAGAACCGTTTGAACCGAAATTTTATATATATATATATATATGCATTAATTATTAAAAGTTTAGTTTTGGTTTAGTGGTTAAATCTTTCACTATCTTCCAAAAGGGAAGTGGTTTGAATCCCCTTCCCCTCAAATTTCTTTATTTTTTTCCTTCATTGTTGGGCCGGGCCATTTATTTATTTATTTATTTTTCGAAAAATCCACTTTTTCTTAATTGTTTTAAAATATCCATGATAATAAAGAAATATTTTTTTTGCATGAATAAATAGTAGTTTTCCTAATTGTTTTAAAAAAAATTTAAAAAAAACCGATAATGCATCTTCTTTCATTACTCCTTTAACACTTTTCCCCATACTTTCTAAATAAAAATTAATACCCTTGAGTGTTAATGCAAATACCTCTTATACGCTTGAATTTCGATGGATTCTTTTATAGTCTTCAGATAATGCATCACAATAAAGATCTCATAACTTTCTTACATCTTCAAGCTGATAATAAATTAAATAAAAAAATGTTAACATTAATAAAAATGGTTTAAATTAATATAAACATAAACAAAAATATTCGGGGAACAACGCAATTGGTTTAGAACTCTTGCTGCATCTTAATCTTAATATTTATACAGGCAAGAAAAAAATCAAAAATCAAAAATCAATGGTTTTTGATTTTTTAAAATTTATACTTTTGTGGTTTTGTTTTGAGTTTTGAAAAAAAATCTATTAAACTCCTCTTTCTTTGAATTGCAGACGATTGATGTTTTCAATTTCAAGCTAAACAACAACACAAACTTTAAAATAAAAAATATATATCTTTCCTATATTGCAAAAGTGGAAAGAAAATCAAGTATGCTACATTCGTTAGTCAGTACATGGTTTATTTTTTTAGAAAAAAATATTTTTAAAGATAAGAAATTAAAAAGAGATACTAAAATTAATATTTTATAACCTAATCTTCAAATAGTTATGGTTATACATTTTCCTCCAATATTTATAAGTTTTTTTCAACCTTTTACCATTTATTTTTATTTTTTAACCACTTATAATGTTATATTAAAATATTTTAGGATATTATAGGGTTTCTAATGTAAGTCTTAAAACTATAGTGTCCTAAGTGAAAGATTTTTGAAACTATAAAACAAATTATATAGTTTACCCTAAAATATGTGCAAGGTAAAGTAATAAGATTTTTAAAAAAAATGGTTATGCTGTTAGTTATCATTATAATATCATGGATCGAACACATGATGTACATCATCAAGATAACATACGATAGGTACATAAAATATATTAAATAAATATTTGTTGTAAACTTAAAGTCGTTAGAACGATAAAGTAATTAACTTTGAGATAAGATATCGTTACAATGAGTAACCTTTTGAATCTTTAAATTAAAAATTAAAATTAAATGACACAACTTTGAATCTCACCGTTGTCTATTAAAAAAACATGCAACTCAATATGTTTGAGTCATATATATAAAAACAACAATAAAATAAATTGATTAATAGGTAGTTACTATTTTATAAGTTATCATTATACCTAAAATAATTAAATAAATATTTATCGTAAACTTAAATTCCTTAAACCTTAAAGTTAAATTAGTTTTTCAATTAATAACAAATAGATGAGATTAAATTTGTGTAACCTAATAGGCTGCTATAAAAGTACATAGAAGATCTCACTTATGGACTTTTAATGCGAGTGACGAATGTTGATGAAGTTGATATAATTAAGAAAATTAAATAAAAAATCATGTTCTAAGCCATAAGTTATAGCAAAAAAAAAAAACCAAAAGTTATCGATTAGATGAAATAGATAAATCTCTTAACGTTATTATCATCATAATCTAATAAAAAATATTTTAAAATTAGAATAATTTATTTATTTATAATAGTAATAATAGTTTTATGACTAATAACTATTACTACTATTATTATTCTAATCCAACATATTAAGAAAATAGATTTTTTCTTTCAAAAGATAACAAAATATGATATTATTACGAAAAGATGAAAAAAATAAAGGACAAATACAGTAACAAAATTCTTCTTTTTATTAAATTATAATCACAATTATTTTTAGACTATTTTTTTAATTATTATTATTGTTGTTGTTGTTATTTTCTATTTGATGCGTTTGCATTGTTAGAATAAAAACTAGAAAACAAATTATGAGAGAGAAAAAAAAAACAAAGTGGAAAGTGATGATTCTTTTTAGTTAAAAATAAAAAATCTATAAAAAATTGTAAAATAAACAAGAAATTATCTTGCCTCAATAAACATTTTTCAATAAAAAATAAAAAAATTATGAATTTTTTTTATAGCGTATTATTCTTCAAAAATATATATACACAAATATTAAATTACTTAAGTTTGATTTCATAAAATTTGTAATGATAAGGAATTATTTTTCCTTAGCTAATTATGTGATTTTTTTTCATACATAAACATGAAGAAAAATAGTTTGTACATTTACTTAAATCATAAATATTAAACTTAATTTTTTATTGAGTTTGAATCTTTAAAGAAAAATTCATTAGTGGTTGTTTTTAAATAATTACATAATTATTTACAATATTTGGAGAACTTAAATAAAAATAATATGAAACATCATTTCAAATATTTAAATTTTAATTTATAAAAGTAATTTACTTAATTGAGTTTAAAAAAATTAATTCTAAGAGCTTAAAATTAATTATTTCAGAATTAATACAAGATTTTTCCGTAGATACCTACATCAGAACATCAATAACAATACAAATATACTGCCTACAATATAGTTTAAGGCTTTAAGCACCATAGTAAAAATTTATGTTAATCTTATTTTCAAAGACATTATTAAAAAAATTATATTATACCAAAAATATATTTGTGTGAAATACTACTTTTTTGTACATAAATATTATATTTTCTACATAAATTTCACACGTGCAACGCCACGTGTCAAAATAACCTAGTATATATAAAGGAGAATAAAAAAACAAACCCTAAATTTCGCACGTGCAACGCCACGTGCCAAAATAACCTAGTATATATAAAGGAGAATAAAAAAACAAAAACAAACCCTATCGCTATTTATCGCCATTTATAAGATACAAAATATTAAGAGGTGCATTATTATGATAAGATTAGGAATTCTCGTGAGATAAGGCAAGATTAATAAGACCATCTACGATTGAATTCCCGAAATATAGAGGTTCAAAAGGAGCTTGACTAGCTGCATTAGGTCTATATTCGCCACCTAACTTCGCTTGAGTGTTCTTAATTCTAATTGTATCAGTTTATTTAAATTAAAATTTAAACTATAATTATTGTATAATAAGACTAAAATTACGCAATTTCGCCTGAAAAACAAAATTATTCAAATTTTCGGATTGGGCTCTCGCCGGCCCAACAACGCAACCGACATAACTTTTAATGTTATAAAAAGGCCCTTGCTGCTCTGTTAGGTATACAACCCAACCATTCTCTTCTCGCCTAGTCCGTTATCAAGTTAGGTTTCCAAGTTCATCCGGAATCTCTGAAACTTTCAACCATGGATGATTCTGAGATCAATTCCGATGATTATCTTTCTTCCGGTGAAGGCGACTCTGACGGCTATTATGATTTTTCCTGCGATGATCCTGACCCTACTCCACGCCCTACTCCACCCGTTCTTCCTCCGAATCCGTCAACTTTTCAGGATATTTACCGCTGCTACCGTCTTTGTTTCGTCGAAAAAACGAACCTTGAGGGCGGTAGTCAAATCCTGATGCCCCCATCAGCGCTCAGGTCTCTACTGCTTTTATCATCAGGGTGGGCAGAGTATTGTCCTATGCTCTTCGAAATCCGAAGCTACAGAGCTGAAGGCAGAGTTTCGCATTGCGGCGTCAGCGAGTTCACTGCCGATGAGGGTTTGGTTTATCTACCAAGTTGGATGATGGAAAATCTGCAACTTGAAGATGGGGATTTTGTCAATTTGAAAAGTACAGTTCTTGAAAAAGGAACCTATGTCAAGCTACAGCCGCATTCCATGGATTTCTTAAACATTGGTGACCCAAAATCGGCATTGGAAGAATGTTTTACGAATAAATTTTTCAGTCTGACGAAGGGAGATACTATCAGGATCGATTACAAGGGCAAGAGCTACACTATTAATGTTGTAGACACCAAGCCGTCTAATGCGGTTAACATTATTCATACAGATTGTGTGGTTGATTTTGCTCCTCCGCTGGATTATACAGAACCTGAAAAAAAACCTGAAGATCTCCTGCCTACAAAAACAGGGGAGGAAGGAGGAGGCATGGGAAATAAGAACTTGTTGATGCCATTCTGTAGGGAAACGCGCCAATTTGATGAGGTAACACCAATGGATGCTTTAGGTATAACCAAGCCGTCTTGTGCAGTTGTCGATTCCACTCCGCCACTGGATTATAAAGAACCTGAAAAACCTGACTGCCCCCTGCCTAAAAAAACAGCGGAGGAAGGAGGAGGAAGCATGGGAAAGAAGAACTTGTTCTTGCCATTCTCCGGGACAGTGCGGCGATTAGATGTTGGAACATCAATAGATGCTTTAGGTAGAACCAAGCCATCTGGTGCAGTTAGTATCATAAATACAGACCGTGTTTTTGCTCCGCCAGTAGATTATAAAGAACCTGACAGGCCTCTGCCTACAAAAACAAGAGAGGAAGGAGATGAAGGAGACATGGGAAAGAAGAACTTGTTCTTGCCATTCTCTGGGACGGGGCGGCGATTGGATAACGGAACGCCAATGCATGCTTTAGGTAGAAGGCAGGAGAAACCAACTGCTAAGATTGGATTCGATAAGGATGATGAAGGAAGTTTGAAGAAGAAGGAGCAGTTTCAGGCATTCTCAGGAAAGAAGTACTCTTTGATGGATTGACTTTTTTCTTTTTCAATTGGACTAGTCAGGTAGTGTTGCTTATTCTGGCAGATACCAAGTTATGAACGTCTCAGGATTTGAGATGTAGGTTTTTTTTTTGTTCTTGAGCTTTTTTTTTCCTAGATTTTTTGGTTCTTTTATTTGCTTGATTTTATTTTCCTTATTTACTCCTAATTAAATTATGTTTCAATGAAAATAATCCTTCTTGTTATATCAATAAAGGTCACATAATTCTTTTTAATAAGTGCTAATTCGACGAAACTAAAAATAATGGTATAGTATAATGTTAATGAAATCAAATCTTGAATTAAGTTATCTTTTTTCTTTTCAAAAGTGAAATTAATGTTGTTTATTGACCTATACCGAAACTTAGGGTGCGTTTACCTGAAAGAATTTGAAAATTTGAAAATTTGCTGTTTTTGACAATTTTCAATTTGAGAATTTGCTGTTTATTTTCATTCTGAAAACTGGAAAATGTGTTTACTTCGCGCTTGTTTCCTGATCAGAAAAACTGGAGAACGCGTTTACTTCGCACTGAATGTAAGAATTTCCTGATCTGAAAACTGGAAAACGTGTTTACTTCGCGCGTTTTCATTTTTTTGTGGAAAATCGAAAATATTTGTAATGAAAAGAAGAAATCATTTGAAAATTATTTTAATAATCCTAATTGTTTATTTTAATATATTCAATATGAAATAAATATGGAAAAAAGTTTTATTAATTTAGTCCCTTCCATTTTCCGAATTTGAAGATTATTAGTAATAAATTATCGATTTTTTATTAAAAACTATCCGATATATATTAGCACAAAAGTGCTTGTAATATATATAAATATTTATCTTCACTCTACAATGAATTATTTCATTTTCATAAAATACATTTATAATATATTAATTTGAATATGTAAAATTATTATGAAGATAATAAATTAAATAGAATACCAAGGATATATTGAATTATTAGTCAAAACCAGTGGCTTTATCATCAAATTAACATTGTACACTTTAGGGTCATAATTGTAAAGGAATGAATTTGAGGAATGAAAGTGTATAACTCAATAAAAGTAAAGAACTCTAAAATAAAAGGCAAGTCATCACTATTTTTTTTTCAATATTTTGTATATTTGAATTATAATAAATAGGTTATAACTATGTTAATACCTCTAGCATTTCTTAATACATTTTTCATGTTTCGATAACAATTATAAATCATGGTTTACCCAGTGCAGATAAACAAAGCTAAATTTGACAATCATAAGAAGAAATAAATGTCATCCCAACAACTACAGTTAGCAATGGAACATGTTATCCATCCATGCAGTTTTCTATCAATCATGGCCACAATCAATTCAGGTTTTCTGGTTTTAAACATTGCAACAGCTATAGCAATTCCAAGTACCATTCCACATCCATACCCAATCAACACAGGCCTCCACCCAAATCCATTTTCAGAACCTGGAGGATAAGTCATCTGGTGATCCTGGTTGCTGCATGATTTTGACAATGGGAATCCACATAATCCCAAGTTGTCCTTGTAAGAACTGTTTGTGAATGTGTTGAATAGTGGCATATACTACAGGTTTGGAACTCAAAAGACCAAAACTTCCTGCAAAGCGAAAATCAACCAAACTTGGAATTTTGTAAAAAAATCCACAGAATCGAGATTAAAGAACTGGTTAACATTCAATATACAGATTGGCTTTCCCTTAAATACATGGGATCCAGTATGAGCATCCACAGCACTAAAAGGGTCATCTTGGTAAAGAGCACGCGCAATCTGAATTCTTTGCTTCTGCCCACCACTCAAGTTGATTCCCCTTTCCCCTATAACTGTTTGGTCACCAAATGGTAGGATATCCAAGTCTTTTGTGAAAGAGCAGGCTTCCAATATCGTGTTGTACTTCTCTCTCTCCATCGCCTTACCGAACAATATGTTCTCTTCAATCTTTCTGCTCTGTATCCAAGGTGACTGCGTAACATAGGCCTTTGTCCCACACAGCTTAAGAGTTCCTGAGACCTTGGGTACTTCCCCCAAATTGCAAGAAAGTAAAGTAGAATTACCTGAACCAACAGTACCACAAACAGCAACTCTCATCCCATGGAACACTTTGAGATTAATCTGTTTCAGCGTTGTGTTGGGCAATAACAAATCCAAAGAAAAATTTCCATCAACAATCTCAATTGCATCATCACCAACATAAGAAATCAAATCAAATTTCAAAATTTTGTTGCATTCATCATGAACAAGACTGAAGTCATGAAATGAGAAACAAATAAAATCATTTATTACAGCTCATGATACAAAATCCATAAACAACGTGCAAAAGAGGCCTTTTAACCTGACTTGACGTGCAGAAGTGCTGCCTAGTGTTTTACATATTTTTTAATATAAACTCATGGGTATCTGGGAAACAACTACACTATTGTTTTATCAAAGTATACCGTGATTATTGATAACATTAACAGGTTTTTATTATAAGAACCAATCCATCATCAAATCTAATATTGTCTAAATAATTTGAAGTTAATGTGCCAATGTTGGCATTTCATCTTCAAACCTAGCAAATACACTCACATTTACAAACATATTCTCTTCAATAAATAGGCACATATACAAATGGGATTTGAAATAAAAACATCCATTTGAATTTAGTTTCTGACCTGGAGATTAGAAACCTAAGTGCCCAAAGGCCCACTATATCAGCTTTTGCTTCTTCCAAACTAGAGTGTAGTTCTTGCAGCTCCTGTAGAAAAAGAATTGAAGGCAAACCATGAAAAATCACAGAACTGCTTTCAGAATATATATAATAATTGCACATAGGCTGTAACTTTCAAGAGTTGAAGACAAGACTCTACATTCTCCTGTCGATCATAAACATGTGCTTGATTTGGTGAAGAACACGTCATTTTCACAACAAAATACAAAAAAGTACGTATTTGTCATAGACTTCCATCTTGCGATTGGAAGGTTAAAATAACATTTTTATACAAATCTTTGGTCACTATATGCAGACCTTTTTTGTCCCCTTCACCAGACAATCTAATATAAAATGATCCAACAACATTCAGAATCCATACAATACGAAACAAGCAATCAAGATAGCATAAAACGAGCCCTGGAATTAGGCCAATGGTCACCGGTTAGAAGCTCCTAAGTTCCTAACAGGTCAGATGTTCAAAACAACTAGTTAGAAGAAAAAGAGAAAATAGCAGCAAAACACACATAACTTGAGGTCAATTTTTCCACCCAAATTCTGACTAATTCCACTATTTATTCTTAATCAATCTCAACTCCAGCAATTATTGATCCATCATGCATGGGAAGTTAGTGTGTATGAAGTTACAAGCTTATGCCAACCCACAACACAAAAGATAAAGCACAACAATCACATTTGAAATTAACGTACTAAGCAACAGTGCATTTCAGTGGAAGAATTACAAAATACAGATGGAGATTGCTCATACACAACAATAGAAATCCCATATCAACCAAATTCCTTAAGTTCCTCGTGGCGAGATATATATATACACACACAAATAGAACAGGACACAGTACTGATTTCGCTTTTCTTTCAACATACCACCGTGGAAATTAGATACAACTTTCACCTAAATCTACCCGATCTTTATTGAATTGATCAGGAAAATAAACAAAACCTAACCCTAGCCGGCTTTATTGACAACTAACATGCTTCAGATCTAAGAAAAAATCAAATAGGAAAATAACAAAAAAAATCACAAATCTAAAGAGGAGAGGACTCGTTTCTTTGGACAAGATTTTGCAGGTTTTGAGAGAAAGAAAGAAAGAAAAGACCAGAGGGTTGTACCTGATTCATGATGGGTCCAGCTCAATTATGCAACATGTGCACATGCCATCCATGCACCGTCAACCACTTTTGGGTTGTCAACCATGGCTGCAAAGTCTTCATCCATGTGTTGCAGAATTCTTCATCCGTGAACTGCAAAGTCTTGAACCATGTGCTGGAAAGTGTTCAACAATGTGCAGCTGCCACCAACCTTTTGAATTAATTAATGTCAAATAGTAACCTTGCACCATCTATAAATAGAGGGCTTTGGAATTCATTTCAGAGCAGAGAAAGCAATTGCAACGAAGGCAATTGAGGGTGAGTGCAAAGAGTGAGTAGAAAATAATTAGTTCCGGGTGAGAGTAATTATTTTCTCGGGTATACGGTATTCGGGTGTAATACCAAGAAAGTCAGGAGTACTTTGTAATATTTATTTTCTTTCAACCTCGGGGTGTTGAGAGTGTGTGAGGGAGTGAAACACTTGTGTTAATAAAATCTCTCCGTGGAAGTAGGTACAATTTTTGCCGAACCACGTTAAAAAATATCTGTGTCCTGATTCTAGCATTTTCTCTTTCGTTTATAATTTTGCTATATCAACCAGTGGGATCCGATTATCCCAACAAGTGGTAGCGGAGCGAGGTTTCTCGTATTGGTTGGTTAGAAAATTATAAATGGAAGAGGCTTCAGGATACATGATAAAATTGAAGTCCGGCAACTACTCCATTTGGAAGTCAAAAATGGAGGACCTCCTGTATGGTAAGGACTTATTTTCTCCTGTAAAATTGGGGGACAACAAGCCAGAAAAGACAACTGATGAAGCTTGGGAGAAGGAGCATCGAAAAGCTCTTGGTCTTATTCGACAATGGGTTGATATCAGCCTATATTCTCATGTGTCCAAAGAAGTCAACGCCAAAGTGTTGTGGGACAAACTCGAAACTTACTTCGAGAACACTACCGGCATGAACAAATTGTCAGCCCTCAACAGACTCATCACTATGAAGTACAAAGAAGGCACGCCTGTCATTGAACACTTGAATGGTGTTCAAAATGCATTGAATCAGCTTGTTACTATGGGAATAGACTTTGATGATGAACTTCAAGGCTTGTATATTTTAAGCTCATTCCCAAGTAGCTGGGAGACGGTGACGATTACTATCCAGAATACTGCACCAGGCGGTAAGGTTACTGTAGATTGGGCAAAGCAAGGACTCTTTAATGAAGAGGCCAGACGCAGACAGACTACAAGTAATGAGTCTCATGCCTTTGTCACGGAGGACAGAGGAAGGAGTATGGGCAGAGGCGCTAGTAGACGTGGCAAGTCCAGAGGTAGATCCAAAGTCAAAGGAAAGTACAGATGCTTTCATTGTGACAAAGAAGGACACATGAAGAAAAATTGCAGAATCTGGAAGAAGGAAAAAGAAGAGAACCAGAGAAGAGGAGGAGATCAAAACACTACTGCAGTGGCCTCAGATGAGGTAATTATAATTTTCTCAAATGAGGAAGAAGATTGCAGTGTGTCAGATTCAAGTGCTGAGTGGGTAATTGACTCAGCAGCATCGTATCATGCTACGCCAAACAAGGAGTTCTTCACCAACTACAAAGCAGGAGACTTTGGTCGTGTGAAGATGGGAAATGATAGCTTTGCTAGCATTGTGGGGATTGGTGATGTTTGTGTACAAACAAACATGGGTTGCACACTAACTCTGAAAGATGTGCGACATGTTCCAGATCTCCGGTTGAATCTGATTTCCACACATGTATTGGATCTTGCTGGTTTTCACAATAATTTTGGTGATAAACAATGGAAACTCACCAAAGGTTCCTTGATTCTTGCAAGAGGAAAGCTTCGGAATACGTTGTACAGAACAGAAGTACAACCATTTGGGTCAGAGGTGAATGTTGCGGCAGATGAAGCTACACCAGAGTTGTGGCACCAGAGGCTAGCTCATATGAGTGAGAAGAGCTTGCAGATTTTGGCAAAGAAGTCTTACATCCACTTTGCCAAAGAGACAACTACAAATCCTTGTGATTACTGCTTATACGGAAAGCAACACAGAGTTTCCTTTAGTAATGTTGCTACAAGGAAAAGTGATTTGTTAGAGTTGGTCCATTCGGATGTTTGCGGACCATTGGAGGAAGAGTCCGTTGGAGGTAGCAAATATTTTGTTACTTTTATTGATGATGCTTCGAGGAAGTTGTGGGTGTATTTTATTCGATCGAAAGATCAAGTCTTGCAATGCTTCAAAAGGTTTCACACTATGGTGGAGAGGGAGACTGGCAAACCACTGAAGTGTCTCCGAACAGACAATGGTGGTGAGTACACATCAAAGGAGTTCGATAGCTACTGCTCAGGGCATGGTATCAGACATGAGAAGACTGTACCGGGTACTCCCCAACATAATGGTGTTGCAGAAAGATACAATCGAACCATTATGGAGAAAGCCAGAAGCATGCTAAAAATGGCTAATCTGTCAAAGCCATTTTGGGGTGAAGCAGTTAACACTGCTTGCTATATCATCAACCGGTCACCATCAGCGCCGCTGAATTTTGACATTCCAGAGAGAGTGTGGGCTGGTAAAGATGTGTCATACTCATACTTGAAAGTATTTGGGTGCAAAGCATTTGCACATGTACTTAAAGAAAAAAGGCAGAAGCTGGATGACAGAGCCATTCCATGCATTTTTCTCGGGTATGGAAATGAAGAATTTGGCTACAGACTCTGGGATCCAGTAAAGAAGAAGATCATCAGGAGTAGAGATGTGGTGTTTCGTGAGAATGAGTTCTTTAAGGACTCAAAGGTGCCAGAAGAATCCAGTGGAGATTGTAGAGTGCCTAAAACCACATCAGTACCTCCTCCAACCCTTGAAGTGGATGACAGAGGAGAGATCCAAGAAGGAGATGGGTACGAAGGTGAAATGGAAGGTGCTGAGCAAGGAGTGGGGGCAGATGCAGAGGAAGATGGTTATCCCCAACCACCAGATCCTGTCCCACCAGGAGAGCTAGTACCAGGACCTCTAGCTACAGAATCTTCACCACAAATGTTTAGCAGATATGGGAGGCCAATCACCAAGAACAAAAGATACCCAGAATCAGAATGGGTCATGGTAACTGACGAGGGGGAGCCAGAGAGCTTCCATGATGTTCAGTCTCATCCCGAGAAAGATGAGTGGATGAAGGCAATGCAAGAAGAAATGAGTTCCTTGCATAAGAACCAGACCTATGAGCTTGTTGTTCTACCCAAAGGTAAGAAGACCTTGAAGAATAAATGGGTATACAAGCTAAAGAAAGATGGTTACAAAGTCGTGAAGCATAAAGCTCGGTTAGTGGTGAAGGGATTTACGCAGAAGAAAGGGATTGACTTTGACGAGATTTTCTCTCCAGTAGTGAAGAATAGTTCAATTCGAGTTGTTCTAGGTCTAGCAGCCAGTATGGACCTAGAAGTTGAGCAACTAGATGTGAAGACTGCATTCCTTCATGGTGACTTGGAGGAAGATATTTACATGGAACAACCTGAAGGGTTTCATGTGAAGGGAAAGGAGCACTTGGTTTGCAAGTTGCAGAAAAGTTTGTACGGGCTGAAGCAAGCTCCAAGACAGTGGTACAAGAAGTTTGATTCGTTTATGGTAGATAACAATTATACCAGAACGAATGCAGACTCATGTGTTTATCACAAGACTTTCTCTGGAGGTGACTTCATCATCTTGTTGTTGTACGTGGATGACATGTTGATTGTTGGACAAAATGTTCAAGCTATCAACAAGTTGAAAAGGGATTTGTCTAAATCCTTTGACATGAAGGATCTAGGACCGGCTGATCAAATTTTGGGCATGAAGATTATTCGTGATAGGCAAAGAAAGAAAATTTGGCTGTCACAGGAGAAATATATTGAACGAATCCTAGAGAGATTCAACATGAAAAATGCCAAGCCGGTTACTACACCTCTTGCTGGTCATTTCAAACTCAGTAAGAGATTATGTCCATCCACCGAGGAGGAGAAATCAGAAATGGAATTAATTCCATATTCATCAGCTGTTGGGAGTCTGATGTATGCTATGGTGTGCACAAGACCGGATTTGGCTCATGCAGTTGGAGTTGTGAGCAGATTTCTATCCAATCCTGGAAAGGAACATTGGAAAGCGGTTCAGTGGATTTTCAGATACCTAAGAGGGAGTTCAAAAATGTGCTTGTGTTACGGGGGAGCTAATCCCGTTCTTGTAGGATATACCGACGCGGACATGGCTGGTGATGTTGACAACAGAAAGTCAACGTCGGGATACTTGTTTACTTTTGCAGGGGGAGCTGTGTCATGGCAATCCCGACTGCAAAAATGTGTTGCTTTGTCCACGACAGAGGCAGAGTACATAGCCGCTGCGGAAGCTGGAAAAGAAATGATATGGTTTCAACGGTTCCTTCAAGAATTAAAACTCAATCAGAATGAGTATGTGATCTACTGTGATAGTCAAAGTGCAATTGACTTGAGCAAGAATGCCATGTATCACAGTAGAACGAAGCACATTGATTTGAGGTATCACTGGATAAGAGATGTCGTCGATCAGAAATATTTCGAGATAAAGAAAATCCACACCGACGATAATCCGGCTGATATGTTAACTAAGGTCGTACCTCGAGAAAAATTTGAGTTGTGCGCCAGTTCAACTGGCGTAGTTCTTCTGCAGTAATAAGCTTTTATTCCCCTATGAGCTGGAGGGGGAGAATTGATGGGTCCAGCTCAATTATGCAACATGTGCACATGCCATCCATGCACCGTCAACCACTTTTGGGTTGTCAACCATGGCTGCAAAGTCTTCATCCATGTGTTGCAGAATTCTTCATCCGTGAGCTGCAAAGTCTTGAACCATGTGCTGGAAAGTGTTCAACAATGTGCAGCTGCCACCAACCTTTTGAATTAATTAATGTCAAATAGTAACCTTGCACCATCTATAAATAGAGGGCTTTGGAATTCATTTCAGAGCAGAGAAAGCAATTGCAACGAAGGCAATTGAGGGTGAGTGCAAAGAGTGAGTAGAAAATAATTAGTTCCGGGTGAGAGTAATTATTTTCTCGGGTATAATGTATTCGGGTGTAATACCAAGAAAGTCAGGAGTACTTTGTAATATTTATTTTCTTTCAACCTCGGGGTGTTGAGAGTGTGTGAGGGAGTGAAACACTTGTGTTAATAAAATCTCTCCGTGGAAGTAGGTACAATTTTTGCCGAACCACGTTAAAAAATATCTGTGTCCTGATTCTAGCATTTTCTCTTTCGTTTATAATTTTGCTATATCAACCAGTGGGATCCGATTATCCCAACAATTCAGTACCTGCTATCCTTGGTGCTGGGTGATGGAGAGTCGAGAGCAAGTTCGGTCTTCTGTGTCCGCAGCGCCAAAGAAGAGAATGGAATTTAGGGTTGAGGACGAGAGGTTGATGCCGGGTTGAGGACGAGAGCTTGATGTCGAAGAAGGGAATGGAATTTAGGGTTGAGGATGAGAGCTTGATGGGAGTGACAGAAAGCATTTCGCGAAGAGGAGGCAGAGATGAGTAAGGGGTAGAGTTGGTATTATGAAAGTTTCATTTAATTTTGCAAATGGAGAACCGAGTTTTGCAAATGGAGACATTCCTTTGTAAAATTTTGAAAACAAGTTTTTGTTGTTTTCAAAACTAAGTTTTCAATCCGAAAATTTTCATTTTCGTTTTAATTTTCAGTTTCGAAATGAAAATAACGCGAAATAAATACGTTTTTAAAAATAAATTCAGTTTTTATATGTTCAAAACTATTGCGATAGTTGAGTAGGATTCACATATTCATATTTGCTCCAATCAAAATTGAATAAGAACATCATGCTAGGTGGTCGAGGGACTACTTAAAATTCCTGGATGATGAGGGGGTAAAAGCTCGATCAATGGACAGTTCTAATGCGATTAGGTTTTGTATTTTGCTAGAATTTAAGTGGCTACCGCTAGAAAATAGGAATAGAAAAGAGTCACAAAATAAGCCGACCTACGACTCCTATAAATCACTAAGTAGGTTTTCTACAAAGGCCTTGAAGGCGGCTATGCTATAACCACGCGAGCATCAGAAACTATCTTTCTCCGCCTACACTAGCCGCCTCCTCTTCCTGCCATGGAAGATCATCAATCTTCAGATGACCATCATGAAATTACCACCATGATTCCAAAACCTGCTCTAGACATTGACCGAAATCTTGATCGAACCAGCGACCTATCCGACAGTGATCATCAGATGACAGAAAAAGAATCTGCAGAAACAGAAACAGAGTCCTGCACCAAAATTTCTCCAGCAGAAGCCTGTACTGATGGTGAGCACACCAAAAGCAGCAATTCTGATGGGGAGCGAGAAAATTCGTATTATAGCGATTCCAGTAATTCCTATGATAATTCCTATCAGGGTGATGAAGATCAGTATAATTACCAAAGCTATGATAGTTTTGAAGCCACTTACAATTGCCACCCTTTGTCTCTAGTTGGGAAATCTCATCTCGAGAATGGCGACCAGATTGTAATGCCCGCTTCATCTCTCGAGACACTGCTTCGAACCCGGGTTGATTATCCGATGCTATTCGAGATCAGGAATGAATCGAAGGGGAGGGTTTCACACTGCGGGGTGTCAGAGTTCACAGCAGAGGAGGATACAGTGTTCTTGCCGAAATGGATGATGGACAACTTGAAATTGCAGGATGGTCAGCCTGTTAATCTGAAGAATGCTAGTCTGCCACGAGCCACATTCGCAAAGCTTCAGCCCCATTCTGTGGATTTCCTACAAATTCAGAACCCTAAGGCTGCATTGGAAGAGGCATTGAGCTCGATCTTCTTCTGCCTTACTACCGGAGATACTATCAAGATCAGCTATAACTTTAAGGATTTCTATATTGATGTAGTAGAAACCAAGCCGTCTGCTGCTGTTTGCATTATCGACATAGATTGCGAGGTGGATTTCGCTCCACCCCTGGATTACAGAGAACCTGAAAAACCTGAGGAACCAAGCTTCACCAATGGCTCAAAATTCAAGCCATTCACAGGTGTGGCAAGACGTTTGAATGATCCTGCGGCTGAAATGGCCACACCCGGTTCAACTCCTGACCTGGAAGAGAACCAAACTATTGATACAGATAGGAATGCAGCTGCGAAATCGGAGTTTAGAGCTCATAGAAGTACAGGAAAGCTAGTATTTGCATCTGGGTCTTCGGGAAGAAAACTGAAAAATGTTGAAAAAGATTTGAAAGCTGAAACTCCAGAAGAGAAACGATTTCAACCGTTTACAGGGAAGAAATACTCACTATCTAGCTGATCTTTTAATGTCCATTCCAAGGCACAATTTTGGTTTGAAATTGAATTGCAATTGGTTTTTCTTTATTTTCTTCGCAAGTTTGCTTTATTTCTCCTTGGAAGATTTAGAGATCTTGATGTTAACCGCAAATTTACATGGGGAGATGAACGGAGAAAATTTGGGTAGATCATGATCTACCTACATCATGATCTAGGATGATAACACGTGCTCCAAATAGTGCTAGAATACTACTATTCTTGACACTTATGGACACGAACTAATCGCTCTGTTTTATCTGTTCGTGTGCCAAAAAAAATCCTAACTAATGGTAAAGATTTGTTTACTCTTTTTCGAGTTTAGCGTTGTAGTAATAAATAAGTTTTGCACATTTCTAAAAACAACAAATTAAAATTGGTTTAATGACATAAATACCCAATGTACTTTTGATTAATTAACTACATATACAATTTGTTTGTTTAATGATAATAAATGACCTCCGACGTTATGGAATGTCGAAATAGTGATCTGACACGTTCTCTAATAAAAAAAATTGACATGTCAGCAAGATCATCATTTCATGGCATAATCTTACTGACGTGTCGAATTTTTTTGTTTAATGACCTCATGTACTCATTTTTTTTGTTTAATGACCCCGTGGCATAATCTTGCTGATATGTCAAATTTTTTTAACGGAGAATGTGTTAAATCATCATTCCATAATGTCGCGAGTCATTAAAAAAAATATATAAGTAGGGGTCACTAAACAAACAAATTGTACATGGGATAATTAATCAAAACATTAAAATATATAGGGAATTTATGTCATTAAACCAATTAAAATTAGGAG
This sequence comes from Viola odorata, assembly GCA_963691705.1. Lineage (NCBI taxonomy): Eukaryota > Viridiplantae > Streptophyta > Magnoliopsida > Malpighiales > Violaceae > Viola > Viola odorata. The sequence continues at coordinate 3,575,925 of OY829538.1, forward strand.
AGAGATTGAGGGTATTCTAGTAAAAATTAGTAGAACAATTTAGTTCAGGTTTTTACTTTACTGCATAGAAAGTAGATTGGTTTGTTTTAAAAATGTTACTCCCTCCGGGGCAAAACAAATAACTTTCTCGCATCCCAATATTCAGTAGGGAACGCATATCAAGAAGGCCGGATGACTCACTATTTAACCCCAAAAAATTTCGTACTTTTTTTCGAACGTACGTTAATCTTTAACGTACTTCCGAGAAAAAATTAAGAGCAAAATTGTCTCAAATAGTGACTGTTCCGACCGCTTTAAAATACGTGCCGGAACAGTAAAAACAAATCTTAAAACGACTATTGTTTTACCTCGGAGGAAGTACTTCGTAGGAATCTCACATTCCCAAACATGAACTCTAGGAATCCAACTTTCCCACACTTCAAAGGTTAGTTTTATACTTTGACAATTATAAAATTACTCTTTTATATATATATCTATAATTTAAAAAATATATATTCATAGTTTTTTATTCGACATTCTTAATTTTTACAAAAATCACTCTCCAAGAATGCAACTTTTCAGGACCAAACGCCACCTAAACGACAGTAACCTCCCGACAGCACAACAAAGCAATGGCCTTTTAAAATCAAAAGTACACAAAATCCAGCTTCAAACAAGCAACACACATACCAGGAAAAAAGAAAGTTACTAGTTTTAAGCCAGAGAATAGTAGCAAAAATTGCAAGCCACAACAAGACCACCCATGTACATCATACAATAGCTTCAGCGTTAACTCTAGCTGCGACACCAGCCAACCAGTTTATTCTAGCTACAACGAATACACCATCTTGCACACTATCGCACTACACCGAAACACGGCATCTTTGACAGTCAGAAAATCAATCAATGGGCAACACAGAAAAGAAGAAACCTTAATCGCAGCATGTAGACGAGGAAGAAACGTAAATCAATGGGCAGCACAGAAGCTAGGCAACAAAAGTGCATGCAGTCATACTTGGTAGGTAATCTCACCATGCACAAGAAAATAATCATTCATTCTCTCCGCATAGAGACCAAACTCCAAGACATTTGAGTCAGGACTTAAATTTGCTTGGAGGTTATATCTGAAAAATGCCCCCCCCCCCCCCCCCCCCCCCCCATAAACACTAGGTATTTGATCTTGTCACTCAAAACACCAACAATATGAAAATGCCACAGCAGTATCAATAGGAAAGGAAGAAAAAATGGAATCGACAAAACACAATCATATAACACATTGCTTATCCTTTAGTCAATACAGAACTTTGGTATAGATGTACAAGCTCACCCTAAACAGTTTGCAACAATTAGAAGAAAATGACTGGCAACTACCTGGACAGTCAGACCCAGAACGTGTACACTGCTCTTAAAACTTTTGACTTCATGATACAAAAATACCTTCAACATGATTTCAAATTTTCACACCAGCCTCCGGAAAGAAGCACACACCACCTGGGAAAGAAGAAGAAAAGGAGAGTACATGTCAACTTTTGGAAAGAAAACAAAAACTAAAGAAAAAATGTCAAATGTCGTAGTGTTTATGGGTATATCCAGTACCTAAAGCAAACAGCAAAATACAAAAGTTGGTCCAGATGTTAGGTTCTGCATAAATGTTCAGCCACATGGCAGTGAGCAATCAGTCAGAAACACTGTGCATGCCTTGAACTGCAAATTGGTTTGATCTTCTACATATTAACAACTTCTCTATGTACTAGAGCCCAACTGGCTATAAAATTCAGTGAAGTCAAGCCGGAATAGGAGGAATTTCAGGTCGATGTGTTGCTGCACAGGCAACTGGGACAAGAAACCTTCCAGCAATGCTGCATATTCCTTTGATAACGCATTCAGTTCCTCCCCCATATTCAGAAGAAATTCCCCAGCACGTTTTGTTAGAGACTTCCTGCCATCACTGATCCATGAATCAGGCTCTGAAGATCTAATAGTGGTCTGCCTCCTTGGCTTGTTCTTGTCTAGGGAGAGTAATGAGGAAGCCATGGTTCTGCATAAAATAGATAGCAGGAATGCTTCAATATTTATGTTTAGTGCACAAAACATTTTATTAAAATATGGCAACAACGGTGTCCATGGATATTTATATTTAGTGCACAAAACATTTTATTAGGACTACAGATGGATGTTCACCTGGCTTGAAACTCATGAATGCCTTCGTATAGTCGATCCACATGACTTCTGAAACGTAATATAAGGTCAAACAAGACAAAGAGTGACTTGCAAAGTGATTGAGATCGTTCACCAAGAAGTGACTTCTCAACAATTGAATGGAGGTACTTCTCATGTGCTGCAAGCAGGTCATCAAGATCCCTCGATGCGTCCATCTCGTTCAAAAAATTTGACCATGATACCTCCAAAACTTCAAACATGATATAATATTGCAAATTTGAGACAAAATGATTCATTTCATCCCAAAGAACTTGGGACCGTCTCAATGTTGAAAGTAACTGCAACTTCACTGGTCCCTGCAGCTTTGTAAAGGAACGAGCAGTAATACAGTTTGGTTTCATTGTCTTCCAAGCACCAATAAGGGCATGCTCTACTCGTCTAAGCTTCCATAGGAAATTGAAAATCCTTAAATACCTTGCCATCACAGATTCTGTGAACAGTGTGTCTAATGGAACTCTAGCATCATACTCCAGGGAGAATACATCCCAACCCCTATCTCCAGCACCATGTGGCATCATCTTGACCCTCAATCTGTCCAATATGTCAGGATCATCATATTGAGCATTGGATGAGCGGATTGCACTTTCAAGTAACCCAGCAAGCTGGAATGAACTAATAGTATTGGCAGGCCCAGAGAGTTCTGGCCCAACGATATCCATCAGATATTGAACAAAATCACCCTGTCCCAGAAGTAGGTATCGCTTGATGGCAAGACAATGCTCTTTGAATTTGTACCGAATGAAAATAACATCCAATAGATGCCTATCAATTCTCTTTGCTGCCTCAGCAACCAAGGATTCAAGTGCATCAGTTTCACCGTACCCAAGACTTCCTCTTCTAGTTGTAGTCCCAGCAGCTGCAGCAGACTGTGTTGCAGCATCAGCCCAGCCAGAATCATCACAACAAACACGTAGAAAATTTATAGACTTGCCAGTTCTTAAAATACGCTGGGCAAGTGATTGCGAAATAAATGAAGGAAGCATCCCAGCATGGAGGCGATAACCTTCCCTCCAAAGGGATTCGGCTTTCACTGGCTGGCCAACAACAAAGAACTCAGCAAAAATATCCTCCAACTCACCTTCCAAAACCCAACTCTGAACCATTTCAAAAAGTGGAGAACAAACGCGCCGAAGTAATCTCCTCATAAACTCATGCACAAGGGGATCGCCATGCTGGGCATGCAAATGTATAGCCCCAGCCATTGCCCCACCCCTCAAAATCCGGCACTTATCAACTAAAACAGCCATTAACCGCATTTTCACCATTGGCTCAGCAAACCAAACTGACAATCTCCTCAATGATAGATAATTCACTGAGCTAGCTGTCTCTGAAACCAATGGAATTGGATTCATTGCCTGTGCTTCGAGCACAGCCAACAGCTTATAATAATCGGAAAGCTCATCCTGCATCGCAGCACAAAATGCTTGCCCTACAGTTCCAACATCTTCAGCTGGAAAACGATCCATGCTCTCAGAAATATACCCTTTAACTTTCCTAAACAACCACCCCAATTCACACAACTTCCTGACTGTAACCTTTGTAGCTCTAGGAACCTTAACACTATCAAGCAAAGTATACCCGTCGATACTTGCATCAAATTTCACATACTTTCCATCAATCCCTTGACAAGCGTACAACACATCTCTGACCAGGACTTCCTCAGACACCTCATTTTCCTCTTTAACTAAATTAACAAACTCCCGAAAAGCAATTTCACGCAAATTCTCTGGATCCTTATTAACCAACAAAACCCCTTTATCCCAAGCACCCTTTTCACCTCTCCTTGGGCCATTTGAAACTCGTGAATCTTTCCCCAATTCATGCTCACCCAAACCCAAATTGGGCAACAGCAGCCCTGAACTGGGACCGTCTTTGGCAGCCTTTCTATCTTCAGATATATTTTTAAGCAAATACATGACAGCCCATTTGTTATTGACGCTACCAGGGCCTGTTTTGGCGGCGAATTTGTTGTAAAGATCCGCAAAGGTGAGGGCTTGAGAGGATTTACCTTGAGTGGCGAGACTGCGCTTGATAGACTCTGCGATGGCGGCAGCATCTGGGGCAATGGAAGGGGTTAGTCTGCTGGAGAGGATGCGGAGAGCGTAGCGCAGGGAGGAATGGAAATTGGGAGGATCCGAGTTGGGGTTATTAGGGTTTAGGGTTTTGGAGTGATTAGGGTTTTGGGAGAGTAATCGAAAGACTAAATCCTTCACCAGATCTAATGCCTTTTGATGGTCTTCTTCTTCGTCCATTTCTTTGATTGAGATGAAGAAACAAAAGGGATTTCTTCTGAGTTTGAGTTTGGTGAGTGAGTGAGTGAGTGAGTGCGACACTGATGAGAGGTGAACGACCACGAAGGCGCTTTTTTTCTAATGTTTTTAATGGGCGGGGGAATTTGATGTTTTGTGTATTTTTAAAATTAGTTTTTTTTCTTCAATATTAAATAAAAAATATCTTCCTAATTTTATAAAATCCTCAAGAGAAAAGAAAAAAGAGTTTGTTGGGTGAATATTTTTCTTTCATGTAACATTTATTGATAGGGCCTATAATTTAGACCTTACAATAATTATAAATGATAGTGTTTCTATATTTTGTTTTTATTAATAGAAAAAACTAACATGTGGGTCACTCATGTATATTAGTATATTTTAATAAACCAATCGGTTTAATTTAGTTTGATTTGATTGAAGTAGTAAATTATTGATTTAGGACCTGCATTATTCGATATACAAATGATTCTGAAATACTCATCGATTGAATCGATGAATCATTAACCCAGCAGAAATTTAGAATGATTCGATATCTGGTTCAGTTCTGATAATTTTGTCAAAAACTAGTAACGAATTGTTAGAAGTTCACTAAACTGTTCCCAGCCGCGCTGGTAACTCTTTTAGTTTCCTTGCAAGGAGCAATGAAGTAAATGTTGTATGGAAGAAGAATGATTCACTCTATATAATACTCCCTTTGTTTTCAATTAGGTGTCACTTTTCTATAGATTCTTATTATTCATAATACTTGTCATTTTATTTTTTCCGAAGCATATATTTTGTGCAAATGACAAATTTTTTTAATGCGTCAATCTAATTTGATGATGGTGTGGTGATTTGAGTGAAAATTAAGAATAAAAATAAAATAATGTGGAATAAAATAAGATCAAAGATCATTGTCCTACAGATTTTTACTATTTCAAAACGTCATTTAATTAAAAACGGATAGAGTTTAAGGGGGAGGGGGGAATAAGCTAGAATTAATGGCATTTTAATACTAATGGTTGAAGTTTAACTCACTCTTTTATAAATTATATTTTTATCAAATAAATATAAAAGTAATGACGTGTGTACATTTATTTAACAAAAAAATATTAAATGTGTTAGTATTTCTAACACTATTAAAAAAACATTAATAATAACCGTAAAAAAATACTAATAATTTACTACTTTTTATTTTGTGCAAAGTGACAATGATTTAGGAACAAAATATTTTTAGTAAAACAAAGGAGAATATGGACTGAGGTAATTAATCATATTACCTTCTTAAGGTAGCGTTTGGTTCACGGAATGCTATTTTCCCCTTGGAATCACTTTCTCGGGAGAGTGATTGAGGGGAATGTCAATTTTTTGTGTTTGGTTGAGATTTAAGATTCCCGGGAAGTAGTAACATTATTGTGTTTGTTTTGTACTTGGGAATCCTCAAGGAAAGTAAAAAAAAAAAGACTATTTTATCCTTTTGTTAGGTATTTTTTGTTATCTTGTTAGGTGTCTAATTATTCTTTTTTATATATATTGTATATCGTGTTACATAGTTTCCTTTAAACACATTAGACTTTCTCTTTATTTAATTATCTATCTTTCAACAATTAAAATATCAAATGAGTTTGTTTTATGACTATGGTTTTTTGCAGGTTAAAGAACATGACAAATGACATAACCTTCGTATTAGAGTCTTTGAAAATTAAAACAAAGTATGACACATATTGTTCTAGCAATGCAAAAAAAATATAATTGTAACAATAGACAAATCTAGGATATGGATTTCTTGGATGATTTATTCATGTTTCTAACTGTATTTTCTTCCACATATTATTATTTACATCATTACTATGTATTTTTTATGTGATTATTATAATTTTGATGTAATTATTTTAATTTTGATGTAATTATTTTAATTTTGATGTATTTATTATAATTTTTATGTAATTAATATAATATTTGTGTAATTAATATAATTTGGCGAAATTTTAGAAAATAGAGAAGGAAGAAGATGCTTTATTAGGTTACTTTTTTTATAATTAGTTTTGGATAAATATGTTATTTAACAAAAAAAATTACTTTCCTGTAGGGGGGATCACTCTCCTCACCTCCTAGCCAAGGAATCATTTTCCCCATGGGAAAGTCAAGGCAGTCAAGGAAAGTTGGATTCGAGGGAGAGTGATTCCTTGTCGCAACCAAACGCAAGAAAGCTTGGAATCTCAGATTCCCGAGTTACTTTCCTCCCTGATTCCGCCAACTAAACGCTACCTAAAGGACAAATCTTTGAGGAAAAAATAATTTAAAAAAAAAAAAAACTAATTTTGGCATAATTAGAGTAATATTTTATTTTGTCTTTAATTTTTTATTTATTTTGTTGATTGAGCTGGTCTTCATCTCTCTCGATCGGGAAGAATCATCGTTTGGTGGGCAAACACTATGAATGTCAAAGAGTCTGCACGTATTCAAATATCATCATCCATTGATATACCCTTCTTTTAGCAGATAAGGCCAAGTGGTTAAACTTCTCTTATAAATTATATAATGCACTCGATATTTAAATTTAGTGTGCATTCAAATCAATAAGATAATTACACATGAATGAGTCATTTTAGATTTTATCTCATCACTACCTAAGTTTATGGTATTTTAAAATTTTAAAATCGCTTAATCTGTAATTTTTAAAATCGCTTAATCTGTAAATTTTAAAATTGCTTAAATTTTAAATTTTCAAAACTATACATGTATATATATTTTTTCTTTTCACTTATGAATGCTATTGTTTACCTAATTTATGACTATATATTTTATAGCGGGGGAATGAACAAGTACATATGCACAATTTTTTGCGGTCCACGAAATGATTTTTCTTTAGGAAGTAGTGTATAATTGTTGGAATTTTTTAAACAAAAGAGGCATGTATAATATGAAATGAAATTTCAATGCAAGAAGTCTACATAATAAAACTCAAACATTCTAAAAAAAAGAAGAAAAAGAAAGCTCAAACTAGACATGGTTTTGATCTACTAATGTGACATAATTCTTCACCATACTTAAATGCTAGTTTTGTAAACTTGTAGAGAAATAGTTGTGAATAAAGTTATTTTGGGTGCCAGAATATCCCCTGACGAGGCGTAAATGAGTTGAGAAAAAAACTCTTATGCTTTAAGTAAAATCTCGAATTCGAGTTTGAGAATACAATTGTTTTAAAATCATTGAGAATTAAAATCCACTCAAAAAAAGAATCTAAAAGACTCGAATCTGGATTAGTCAACTAGATAGCTGGATTACTTGGTGAGAAACTAAAAAAGAAATGTTATTAATTTCATCATTTGTCAGCCAAAGTAACCATCATTACTCTCCATAATCCACATAACTAACTAATCTTGTTTTGTTAACCGGTAGTTTTTCTAGTCGGGAAACAGGGAAGCAATTTTCCCCGTTTCTTCGGTAAAGAAATTGTAGGTGGGGTGGGCCCATACTTTCGGCCTTGTGGCCCACTGGGCCCAAATTTCCAAGAGTCAAAGTGACTGTGGAGTGTGGACAGTAAATTCAACCAATCAAGGTAAAACCAATTATTTTTCACCCTACTTACGGGGCCCCATACCAAAATTATTTAAATTAAGGTATTTTTCCACACACAAATCTTTACTAGTTTTTATACTTTTGTTATCTTCAAAATAGAATTTCGACATGGTTTTTTTTTGTAAAATATTTGTTTTTATAATTTTATGTTTGAACCACGTCTATATATATAGATGAGTCTATTAAGTAGATCTGACCATATAAACTACCCGATCAAACCTGATTTAAACCTTCGTTAAAAATCAAGTTTAATTAGAATTAATATGAACCGACATGTTTAAAGTTGTGTTTAAATTTCAATCCCGAATTCAAAATAAATGGTATATGCATAACTAGTTTTAGACTTTTTATTTAATTGTTTGAGTGTCTTAAAAATATGTAGGAAATCATGAACAAAAATTCTATATTTTTACTTTTATTTGGATTTCAATTTCAACACCACCTATATCCTTCATTAGTTTTTTAGAAGAAAAAAAAAACCTTTTATTAGCTAACAATGAATAAAAATACTCAAAGATAACAATTAATTAGTAGAGAATAAGCTCAATTATTTCTAATAATAAAAATAACACTAAGGCCGAGAAAACTAAACCATTCCCACCAAAATTTTGTGTCTTTTTTCTGAAAATGAAATTCACCTACAACCTCGTTAAAAAGAACTAAACTTTAAAAATTATTTCATTCAGATCAAGGTTGTCAATCTTGTACTGATGAACATTTTGGCTTAACTATTGGTATGAGATGTACCGGTCTCGATCAAAATATCAATTTTGGTTAGTATATCGATATTCTATTTTTTTAATAATTACATACAAATTTACAAGTATTCAACAATTTGTTATTCATTTTTTAGTATTAGGATAAGATGTACTGTACCGTCTATTTCGGCCATACCGGTCAAATACTAATCAATATGAATAAAATGACTGGTATAGACCAGAATAGAAACCGAAATGGTACAATGAATTTTTTATCTTATTTTTCGTATTTAGATGAGATATATCAGTCATAACCGACCGATATAGTATGAGATGAATAAGATTGATTCCAACTCCTACTAACTTCTTTTATTTTTCTCATACTAATATGCATTAATTCTTGACATTTGGGCTACCTTAATTAAGCACCTTTATTTTTGTTGTTGTTGTTGTTGTTTTAACAATGGCTAATCATGTATACCACCAAACACTTTTTTGTTTTTATCTTCTACCAAATAGATTCTAATTTCTAAACTTTCAAAATAAAGGCAATTAAAAGATATCAGCCTCGAGGATCTAATCATCGTTCACCGAATAAATTAATAAATAAATAGATTGTACAGTAGAAACTCTATAAAATAATACACTTGGGACGACCAAAATTTATTAATTAAAAGAGTTATTAATTAATCGATAAATTAATAATTATTAATTTATATATTAATTTATATTTTATTAATTTATAGTAAAATACTTATTTTATTAATTATTATGAAAGCGTTATTGGAATTAATAAAGATGATATCGATGAAGAAGATGATGAAAGTTCTACAATGGAGCCCCCTTCGCGAAACGAAGCTATTAAAGCGGCAATCACATTGAACAATTTCTTGTTGAGCTATGAGAAAACAACACCAGAAGTTCTTACCATGCTAAGGAAAATTAGAGACGACATTCAAGGGGAAATTGATTTCAACAAAAAACAAAAGACAATTGAGTTATTTTTCAAGAAACCTTCATAAATCATTCATGTAATATGCTATATATAAGGAATTATTAATTTATATTTTATATAGGGTCTAAAGAAATTATCAAAAATGTATTATCTTATAATTTTAGCGAATTATTAATTTAGCACCCTATCCCCGAGTCGGGACCGGCCAAAAATATTATCTTAGAGAGTTTATTAAATAATCGAGTATTAATTTATCGAGTTTCTACTGTAGTTACTAGTTATTCTTTTTAATTTAATTTTCGTTTTTTAGGTAAACTTTTTGGATATCATAGCGCTATTTAAATTTCATTATCCATATTCCATACGCCATTCATAATAAGTTAGGATGTTTTTCACCCGATCTCGTGATAGGATGTGTGATTTCGTACCGAAGATTAATTTTATTCGTGTATCGACTTTTCAAATATGATAGGGTGCTACAACTAATTGATTTTTGTGGAACTCGTAAACTAGATGACTAAATGTCCCAAAAGGAATGTTACCATACGTTGCAGGGTATACTATTACGATGTTCCTCTTCGGGAAAGATCTGAAATTTACAATTTCACTACTGAACTGTTTGAAATTGCTTTTCAAACTGCTTTCTATCACAGTTAATCTAATGGTCAAAATTAAGTTTAATAAAATTTTTAAATTTGATATTTCTATCAAAAATTATTTTAACATTTAATCAGATTTTAGAAGAAGTAAAATATGGTAAATAGTTATTCCAAACAGACCCGACGTCACATGCTGATGACATGGATTATGGATATTATTTTTTATTTAAGAAAAAGAAATTAGAAATAATTCAAACGTTGCGTGCGCGTAGAAGCACTGCCCCACTAGTAAAATGGCCACCTTTCAATTAATACACGCGTAGTCTTTTGTACCTTCTTTTTTTGTAAAGAGAGAATAATAGAAAAAATAAATAAAAGAACAGCAAAAATTACATGGACTTGACTTGACTTGAATGTCTTGTGCTTCTTTATGCTTTATCTACAGCCAAGTTTTTGGAAGAGTATAATATACAAGAGAAAAAGAACTAGGTTAAAGCTTCTTTGAAATGTAAATCAAATTAGTGGAAGTTCAAATTCCACAAGTATCGAGTTGTTAATTGGGTCACTCGATTATGTAAAATTTATTACTGAAAAAAAATAAATGAAGCTCTATCAACAAAAAAGTGAGTCAACATAATGGTAAGATCAGATTGATATAAATAGAAAACGTTAAGGATTGTAAAATTAACCTAGGAACTAAATTACAGAGCAGCCCGATGTATGCGGGATGAATTTTGAGTTTTCCATATTAAATTAAATTAAATTAAATTAAGAATATTTTCCCCATAAAAATATGAAGTTAGTATAATTTATCATTATTTTATTTAGAATAAATAAAATATTAATTCATTACAATATCAATTACTGCATTCTTAAGCTTTCATAATTTTATCTAAATTTAATAGCTCACTTGCCATGAAATTGATTGATCAAACTTAGACGTAAATTCATAAATGCTACTCTACACAATATTATGAATACTCATTACTTATTTTGGATGTTTTTTGAAAAAAAATTGGTTTGCCTAACTTGTTAAGCTAATTAATGGTGTTAATTTATTATTTTTACAAATTTGGTAAGCTGAGTTTGATTAGAGAGCGCCTAAATTTGTACTCTAGCTACAATAAATATACTATCATTTATCTACTTTATATAATTCGTTAAAACTTAATATTATTTTATTACGAATCACTGTAGATTAAAATAGCGAACGAATTGAAAATTTTAAATTTTAAATAAAGAATATCTATTTAATTTCGCTACTTCGATTTTACCTATCACGAGATCATCCTGTTAAAAATTACAGACTATAATTTTATGATTTTTTAAAAATAAAATCAATTTTTAATATAAAAAGTTCAAATTCTTGGAGGGAACTTTAGTAATAACAGGAAGCTATTAGTATTAGAAATTTTTTAACCGCTGTTATTTTTTAAAACCATACTGGAGTAAATACAAAAAACGAAATCGAACGAAAAACAAAAAGAAAAGAAAAAGGAAAAACAAAAAAACACAGACGGACAGCAGCATATATAGACAAGAACAAACCAAGGCCATTCATGTTCTCCTCTACCGATGCAACAAACAAGCCACCACCTTTTTCCCTTCATTTTCCATATCCGGGTAATGCGGATCGTTTTCTCTCGTGTCTTATTTTGTGTTAACAATTTTTTTTTTGTTAAAATATTTGCTACACGAAGTTTTATGCTTTTCTATTTCAAATTTCATTGCTTCCGGTGTGAAAATTGATCATATGCAAAGACATGAACTTGGAAATTCCCACCTGGGTATCGGTAATTTTTGGCTTTTCGCTTGTTGTTTTTGTTGGGTCTGTTCTGATTTCTCGTGTATTATATTTATGATTAGTTTTTGCCCTTTTCTGGAGTAAAATTTGAAATGCGTGTTTTTGATTGGATTTGCTTGGTGATTAGGTCAACTGCAAACCTAGATTTAGATGGAAATCTGGTTTAAATATGGGGATGGGTTTTTGTCATTTCGCGGTTCCTTTGTCTCATGCTATGCTTGGTTTGATGGACATTGTTTATGTAAAGGTGGATTTTAGCACAATCTAGATTTGTATTATTGTTTTGTTTGTTTAATCAAAAGTTGTTTAGCTCAAATTTTGAGGTGGGTTATGTTTCTTTTGTTATTCTTGTCTCATATTTAGATCGCTTTGCTTCCTGGGTTATTCTTGGCTTTTGCTTATATCAAATTTTGCTTGCTTCTAGCTGATTTTGGTCATTTTCTCAGATTCAGTAGCACATTGATTGGGGATTCAGTCGTATAAGTGGTGCTGCAGGATCAGACCAAAAAGCCTTTTCTTTTGGGCAACATTCTTACGGGTCTGCTTATGTCGAAATGCTTTAATCAAGACAATTCTGCATATAGTCCTGCAGCAATCAATTGATCGGCTTGCGTATAGAGTGTTTCCCCAAGTATTTTTCTGTCTTCATCGTACTGTTTAATCAGGCTGCAAATTTAGAACTCTCTCCATCCGTGAAATTCCGTTTCTTGTTTCTGTTGTATGTATATTTCTAAGAATTACGTATAACCGTGAATGCATTATGTTCATTCTGGGACTCTAGTTTAAGAATATTCCAGTACCAAATGAGTGTTGGATCAAGATCAGATGACTTTGCAAACCAGACACTACTGTAGGTTGTCTTATTGCCTAAAGTGCTTTCTAAAGTGTTAAGAATCTTAACACAGTGACATCAACTTTGTTTTAATCGAAGCTCTGCTGCTATACAATTCAGTCACGTTTAGCTAATAGATTTTCATTAGCATGTTACGTTTATAAGTTGAATAACTAAGGTTACTTTTGTACAGGTCAATGCAGTGTAAAGCCTGCTGAGAGGATACAACTTTGTTTAGCCATTGAACTAGAAAAAGTGCCTTGTCTGAAATAACAATGGCTCCTGGGGGTGCTGCCTTGAAAGAAGTTTTGGAATCTCATCCTGCTGCTACAGATTATGACATCCCATTGACTAAATCAGAGAATAATGCTACGACAACAAAATCTACTGTTGGTGTGGGTGGAAAACATGGTGTTTACTCCAACAATGGTGTGCATGAACTCCTTGAATGTCCTGTCTGTACAAATTTAATGTATCCTCCAATTCATCAGGTGTGCTCTTATGCCTTTCCTTGACTCCTTTCATAAGGTTATATATAAATTCCTTCATCCTTTTATCATTGTCGTTTGTTTCAATTAGGATTTCATTTTCCTTTTACCCTCAAACCTTTTGACATGACTTGATACCTTTTCCCAATATATTAAAAAGGAATTAGACATGCCACTGTTGAAGTTTAGGTTTGTCTGGTCGAGGTTGGAATCCTTATGATGCTTAACCCATATAAATTGGGGTTTGGTTTGCCTCTCTGAAGCTTTTGTTTAATGAATGCTATTAGGGGTTTCCATTTCATAAATTGGGGTTTGGTTTGCCTCTCTGAGGCTTATGTTTTATGAATACCATTAGGGGTTTCCATTTCCGATCGTTTTTGTGGAATAGGAGTTGGTTGATGTCTATGGGAAGGAGTTGAAGCTTAGCCCTCATGCACAAGCTATTTTATTGCAAATAACTGTAGGTTATTAAAATGCATTCTATTTTGTGTATGATAGTGAATGTTATTGGCACAAATTGAGTTAGAAGCGAGCCCACTTAGGTCATATGCATGGAAAGAAACAGCTTTTAATGTTGTATCAGAGATATGTTGGAGAGTTTATGACTCGAAATAAGTGCATGTGATAGGTGGCCTTAATATTGTGGAAGGCATTAAGAAGATGATCGATATATTAAAATACGCAGATATTTAATGCTGGTCTTAGGCTAATGCATTTGCGCTTTAAGCCATTTGCTTACTATTTTGGACAGTAATTGTTGAAGTTTAAAGATTGAGCATGTTTTCTAAATCAGAAAGTACTGTTTCATTTCAAGTTTTAACATTGCTGAACGTAGTGATATAGTTTCTGAATACTTCCTTTTGTGTTGATCTATACATAGTGCCCAAATGGACACACCTTATGTTCAAACTGCAAGATCAGAGTGCATAATTGTTGCCCTACTTGCCGCTTTGATCTTGGAAATATAAGGTGCTTGGCTCTGGAGAAAGTTGCAGAATCATTGGAGCTTCCCTGCAAATACCAGAGTTTAGGATGCCATGATATTTTCCCATACTACAGCAAGCTTAAGCATGAGCAACACTGTGGATTCCGCCCTTACAATTGTCCATATGCTGGGTCTGAGTGCTCTATCACAGGTGACATACTCTCACTTGTTTCTCATCTCAAGGATGATCACAAGGTAGACATGCATGATGGATGCACCTTCAATCACCGTTATGTCAAATCAAATCCACATGAAGTTGAAAATGCAACTTGGATGCTAACAGTAAGTCATTTATGATGTAAATATTTGAGAAATGCGTGTATTTTGCTTGTATGAAAAACTTGTTTCTAATGTCTGAAGATGCAATTAAGGTACCTTTTTAGATCTATTTATGATTGTGGTTATCATAGAGAAGCAATTTGAAGCTGATTTCGATACAGTTGTATATATTTTCTTCTAAACTGTGGGAACATTATTTCATTTTTCCCTTTGATGTGTCCAACTGCTTTTAGCTCTAACTATTAGATTTTCAGTGATATGGAATTATGCACGTTGTAGGAATTGTAAATGTAGGAATTTCACTGACACAACAGTTTCACATAGTTGTCTGGATAAACTTTAGTTGGAGTGGTATGTGATAACCCATGTTCCGTGAATCTGAATCTGTTTCATGAGCTAACACACGGAAATTTATATGCTCCCTACTTATTACTTCGCTTTTTTTGCCACGGGCTTATGAATTTTGCTCTCCTTTGCAGGTCTTTAATTGTTTTGGAAGACAATTCTGCTTGCATTTTGAGGCTTTCCAGTTGGGCATGGCACCGGTCTATATGGCCTTCCTACGGTTTATGGGTGATGATAATGAAGCTAAGAAATTCAGCTACAGCTTAGAAGTTGGTGGGAATGGCCGTAAGCTAACGTGGCAGGGAATTCCAAGGAGCATCCGTGACAGCCACAAGAAAGTTCGTGACAGCCAAGATGGGCTTATTATCCAGAGGAATCTGGCTCTATACTTTTCTGGCGGGGACAGGCAAGAGCTGAAATTAAGAATTACTGGCCGAATATGGAAAGAGGAATGATGTGAGAACATGAAAAGGTTATGAAAAGGTGATTGTATAGTTTACGAAACTTATGAGACACTAGGGTTGCTTCATGTGGCGAAGGATGAAAGCTTTTGATTCGGATCAGTTCTACTTTTATTGTGTTCACGTCATGCTTGTAAACGAGGTTGGTCTACTACTATACAACCCTCTTTTGTCAGCTCATTGCCACATGGACCAGATTCCAGTTGAATGTTGGAATTGGAAACTCGAAAGTGTCATAGTTGATGGTCAGGTCAGGCATCTGTGCAGGGAATGCAAGTGCATTGTCACACATCTAGGCATTTTCCCTCCTATTTGCTGTGTTTTTTATGTACAATATTTTGGCAGATTCGTATGCAAAGGAAGAAAAACGAAAATCTCGCTTTTGTACTGATAGAGATGACAAATGTCAAGCATTTGCACTTCATTTATGAATCTGTTGGTGTACTCCCATCTTGGTTTTTGCATTCTGCATACGTTACCATATTCGGATGTGTTTGTTAGGCGTCCTTGTTTCTAGGTTCCCAATTCCAGAAGACAAGGATACTTGCCTATAAAAAAAAAGGAAAAAAAAGGAAAAAAAAGAAAAAGATAATGGTTCCTACTGATTACAGGCCAAACAAACGAGGATGTAAAGAGGTAAGTAACAACACTCATGAACAGAATTGATTCGCACTACCATCAACTTGCAAAATACTACACCACTTCATTTCCAAAGTAACCCTATTACCAAATATACTGGTCACGTCAAGGAACTGTAGGACTCAGCTGGGTATTGTGACTAATGTCCAATCTCAAACTTTCGATGGTGAAGAATCCCAGTCTCCGTTGTTCCAGTAAGTCAAGTAAACCTCCGGTACGTGCGCAACCTTTGAGTGATCTCCATCGTCTATCTTTGGATTCAGCGTCATGATTAGTTCTCTAGGCATATCGAAAAGTTTCACTATTTTTAGCTCATTCAGGTGTTCAATGCCTTGTGGAATCCTCTGCAACATCTCACAACTCTTGAGATATAGTTTTCCAAGACAAGGCATTGATCCCACCCCCACCACTATGTTTCTGAGATTCTCTAATTTGTTGAGACCCAACACTTTCAGCCTTTGAAACCCCTTTGATGGAAAGCGTAAGACCTCTCCGTCATAAACCTGTAGAAATAGAGATAACAGTGGGTCATCTTTGAACCGACTCCATCGTAGCGCGATTTTTCCCAAACTGTGGAGTGAACATATCCAGGCTGGTAACTTCTCTAAACGTCCACTCAGGTACAGTCTTCGGAGAAATTTAGGCGGAGAAGTTAGACAGTCCATATCAATGATCTCGCTCTTTTCGGTTGAAGTAACTGATAAGGAACGGAGATGGATCATTTTTTCGATGGAAGAACACAGAACCCTTACATCCTCTTTCTTGAACTTCACAATTCCCAATCTCCTTAGCCATCTCAATTTTCCCAGTTCGGACATAAGATTGCTGCTTTGATCTGCCTCTAGGTAGCAAAGCTTTTGCAGTGAATGTAGACATCCTATCGGGGCTAGAACCTTGAAACCAAATTTGTTGTGAATTTGATCTTGAGACTCAACTTCATAATGGTATACAATTAGGTGGCGAAGTTTTTGAAGCTTCACAATCTCTTCAGGAAATTCTCTCACCAGACAATGCTTCATATCCAAGGTTTCCAGTTTCTGCAGCTTCCCGATTGATCTAGGGATGGAGTTCACCCTCAAATTCCTCAAACTTAGATACTTTAAAAGGACTAGGTTAACAACTCCGCTGGGAAATTCCTTTAAAGGTGCATCTTCCAAATCTAACACAATAAGCAACCGGAATTGACCAGAAGACAACGTAGAGATAAGAGGCTGACATGAGCAATCTTGACCCCGAAACATGAACACTGAGCGTGCTCTAGAGGAGATGCGTCTTTGCTGTTTGTCAGCTGTGGCACTGTGTATTGACAATCGTCGGGCTGTTTTAGGCCACTTGAAACATTGCTCCTTATCAATTGATGCAAAATCTTGTTCTTTTGCCTTTGAAATCATAATTTCACGCAGAAGGTCATGGATGCGTCTCTTATGCGTCCTTCTGTGCTCTCTGTGACTTGCACCAAGTTTCTTCTTACAAGCTCAGTCAAGTATTCTTCTAATGTCATTCCTTCTCTTCCTTTCACAAACCCTTCTGCTACCCACAATTGGATAAGTCTCGGGCCATTTATTGGATAGCCCTCAGGAAAGATGCTGAAATACAACAAGCAAGATTTGAGATAGAAAGGTAAATCATAGTAGCTGAGTGATAGTATCTTCCCTGTATTTGTCAGCATGTCATTGTCTTCCAACCCAGCACCAAGCCTATGATATACCATTTCCCATTCATCTATTCTGCACTTGCTCTTCAATGCTAGAACACTCCTAATTGCCACAATTGCAAGTGGTAACCCCTCGCATCGTGCCAGAATTTTTTGCAAGATATTCTTCAAATGTGCTGGAACATCGTTAGCCTGAAATATCTTCATGCAAAACAAAGTCCAAGACTCTTCTGGGGACAAAGGATTTAGAGTGTAAACATTGTTGGGGAATTCTATGCAGCAATTGCGGGCAACTCCACTATTGCGTGTGGTGAGCAATATTCGACTGCCACAATAGTTGTTTGGGAAAGCATGCTTGAATGCATCCCAGGCGTTGGTGTGCCACACATCATCGAAACGAAAAGGTACTTACTTTGCTGAAGGAACTCCTTTAGTACCTGTCTAAGCTTGTTGCAGTCCATGCTGTCCATACCTTGCGGATCTGGTTTCCTGAGCAACTGGAAGAATTGCCAAATCATGTCTTTTAGCTTGTCCTCTGTCTTGAAAGATTGAGTAACAGTGATCCATGCACGGAACTTGAATTGCTTCTTCACCTCGAGATCATCGTAGACTTTTCTCACCAAGGACGATTTCCCAAGCCTTCCCATACCAACTACTGAAACCACCTCGCGCTGTGTTTTGCTCGACTGTAGTCGCTCAATTAAGAATTGTTTAGGCTTTTCTATGCCGACTAGATCATCTTCTTCAAGTAGAAGAGCATCCCCTTGGCATTCCAGTCCTGTGATGCTACTGGAGCTCAAGCCTCGCACCATCATATCATTCTTGATCAAGTATCTCCTCTGTGCCTCAGTGATTATTGTTACTCTGTACTTGATGCCTTGTATTGTTGAAGCAACTTGGTGCCGAGCCCTTAAGCTCCTAAAGGCATGAAAAAATCTCTGAAAAGAAGCAGAGAGCCCACGGCTGTAATTACTTGCGAGACACAGCTTAAAATCATCAAGAGCATCTTCCATATCATAGGAGACATCTCGCACTTTCTTGACCAGCAACTTGAGTCTCGGATCGCTCTCTTCCATTGCATCTGCAACTCTTAAAAATGCAATCATTAACTCTAGCTCATCGCAGATGTACTCAGCTTCTGACTTAGCCCTGCGCAAAAGCTGACTTTCTTCTTGGAGGAATTCGCTAAGCTTACTGAGCAGAAAGCCCACAGAACCTTCAGCCATCTTCTTAACTTTTGGCTTAGATTCAGGTGATTGAATTGGGACGACAAACTGTTTTTCTTTGTGTGATCAGATACGGATTGGGGAATTATTTTGTGATGCGAAAATTTCTCAGAGATTCAGGTGATATTGTTTGTTTCTTGATGAGGGTTTGTTTTGAAATGCAAGGAATGGAGCTGCTACTTAAATAATCTGTCCTGGTAATGGCTCAACTAGCTAGGTAATGCTTGTTTCTGGGAAATGATGAAACGATTTCTCCCAAGTTTTCTCCTGTTTAGTTTATTGATCTGCTTTTCCTTAGAGTGCAAGTTATTCCAAATATGCATCAGCATGCATATTCCATTATTTATGTCTACCTCACCAAACGTATGCTTTTCCATCTTGTTTTTGTTTTGTTCATCTCTTTCTTTCTTTCTTTCTCTGCATTTTTACTGCAATGACTGGGTTTCATTTGGAAAAGTAGTTTTCTGCAGTTTTTTTTACTGAATGCAGACAGCTTTCCATAGTTTCAGAGTTGTAACAATTGGTACTTTGTAATTCTGTAAAGAAACTTAAAACTATGAAGCACGGACCGGACGACACGGGTACCCGACACTGACATTGCGTTATCGGAAAATTAAAAATTATAAGATACCGACACGACATAAATACGTATATATTTAATATATATTATATGAAAATACTATTCAAAATAATAGAAATAACGAGTTTCAACCATATCTGACGAGAATGCAATTGAAACATCACTTGCAAATTAATTTTAGTCTTATAATTTACGTTTAACATCTCTTTGGCACAGATAATTATTTAAAATTATAACCAAAAATAGGACACGGGAGATAGTAAGTTATACACGTATTGTAGACGTCCATAAAATGGGAATCTTTCAGAAATCAGAATCCTTACTTTTGGTCGATAATAATCAAAGTACCAACAATACTTTATTTGCACAATTATTGTTATTGTCTGATAAGTTTTCGTTACAAGGAAATATATACTTTATACCAAATCGACGCAATCAAATAAGTTCTACTCTGTAATCCTAACTTGGAGAATGTCAATGTCGGCCAGTAATTTCTCGTACAAAACTTATCTGCAGAAGAATCTTTATATTAATCCTTGGTAGAATAATAATTAATCATCCAAAATTCTGAAATTCTGAATTCAATGGTTTTGACCATGCAACATGCATCCCATTTGATCGATGAATATATAACTCATTAATTGTCTAACAAATAATAAAAATACCGATAAAAATTTGAATCAGATTCGAATCTTACCTTCCCTTTTATAGTAACAAGCAGTCCATTTGGCCCCGCGCCGTCTGATATTTGATGAAAAAAATGGATTAAAAAAAAGAAGAAAGTGTGGATTGGATTGAAACGTGTAGGCACGTAGTCGAAGTAGGCTAGTTTTAGCGGTTAAACTCTCCTAAAACCGATTTTCCCGCTACACAAACGATCATGCAACTTCTTGTCATTGTCCAAAAAAAAAAAACAGACTGTCATTGATGACAACCTTAACAACAACAATATTAACATCAACAGACACCCTTCTGCTTCTTTGTTCTCCCCCCTGTTTCCTCTGTTCTTACAAGATTTTTCTTTTCTTGTTTCCCATTTTTCTCCACCATTTCCTCCCTCCTTTAATAATTTTGTTATAATATCAATTAGGGTAGATATCTTGAAGGTCTGAGGTGAGCAATCATTGAATTCTTACCTGCAAATTACATCTTATGATCATTATTGATGTTGCTTTCTTTTTCCTAATATTTGGCCTAATTTTTCCTATATTAGTCATGATATTGAATCTGCATCATACCAATTTGGCGTTTTTGATAAAAATTCTCCAATGCAGGAGATCATCTGGGGTAAATCGATAGAAGAACTGACATGTTTTGTTGCGGAGGCGAGGAGGAAGAACCCAACGGTCCACCAGCAAATCAATACACAGCCCCACCTAGAGGAGGGAACCTAGTTGGTGGAGGTAATTAATCCAATTCTCCTTCTTCATTCTTTCAATGACATAAAATTATGCAATTTCTTTGTAATGACTAATGAGGGATCCATTACAATCTCTTCAACATTTTCGTCGGTGATAAATCGAAATGTAAATTAGGCGACTCAGAACTCCAAATCTTTGTTACAATTTTTCGTTAAATGTAAACTTTTCTCCTCCCTAAACCCTTTATGATGCCGAAGAACTAGAATGCAAGATGCTAACCACTACTAGCAATTTGTGGTGTATATGTTTTTGTGCTTTTGTGCATGTGTTATATAGTTTCTGATAAAAATGTGGACATTGTTCATGTCCAAAAGATGGCAGGAGAGGAGAACCTAAGAGTAGCTTTGCACCGAAAAGTGGTGCTCCGCAGAATGACTTACCGATTGAGACTCCAGCCATGAAACTGGATGAATTAAATAGGCTAACTGGCAATTTTGGTTCAAAGTCTTTGATCGGAGAAGGCTCTTATGGCCGCGTTTTCTACGCTAAATTAAGTAATGGTTCCGAAGTCGCGATAAAGAAGCTCGATACAAGCTCCTCTCAGGACCCAGACGACGATTTTGCATCACAGGTAAAGCGATTCTGAACTTGTGTTTTGGCCTAATAAACAAAATCTTCATTTTCCCCGAACTGCAACCGATATGTTAATGCAGTTGGCAGGAGTATCAAGACTTAAGCATGAGCATTTTGTGGAGTTGTTGGGGTATTGTTTGGAATCAAACAGCAGAATCTTAGTTTATCAGTTCGCGAAAATGGGTTCTTTACACGACGTATTACATGGTATATTCATTTTGTTTTGTGGCCAGTTCACATTCTTTCTTTGTATGGATTTGAAATGTTGGGATTCATGGTTTTACTTAATTTTGATGATTTAGGGAGGAAAGGTGTCCAAGGGGCTGAACCAGGTCCAGCTCTAAACTGGAACCAGAGAGTTAAAATCGCGTACGGTGCAGCTAAAGGTCTCGACTATTTGCACGAGAAGGTTCAACCTCCTATAGTACACCGCGATGTCAGATCGAGCAATGTCCTGTTATTCGATGACTTCAATTCCAAAATTGCAGATTTCAATTTGTCAAGTGCATCTTCTGATACTGCAGCTAGGCTACATTCAACTAGAGTCTTAGGAACATTCGGTTACCACGCTCCCGAGTAAGCCTTTTATTCCCTTCTCAAATTCTAACAATGTCAGCCAAATCTTTTATTCTCTATACATTGTTCACTTTTGTTTCATTTCAGGTACGCAATGACCGGACAGATAACCCAGAAGAGTGATGTTTACAGCTTCGGAGTCGTTCTCTTAGAACTCCTGACAGGAAGAAAACCTGTAGATCATACAATGCCTAAAGGACAACAAAGTCTTGTCACTTGGGTGTGTTTCTTTTCCTACTTTAGCCCTTCTTTCCTGCTTTTATCTTCGTAGCCCAAATAATAACCTATCACTACAATGCAGGCTACACCAAGATTGAGTGAGGACAAAGTGAAGCAATGTGTGGATCCTAAACTAAACAATGACTACCCACCAAAGGCAATTGCAAAGGTTCTTGCCTCTCTATGCGGGTTTTCAGTTTCAGATTTTACGTGAGAAATGTTCCATCTTTCACGCGTTTTCTCATTCTTGTTTGTGTTTCCTTGACACTGTTGTTGTACATCAGTTAGCAGCAGTTGCAGCACTTTGTGTTCAGTACGAGGCAGATTTTAGGCCTAACATGACAATTGTTGTAAAGGCACTTCAGCCACTTCTCAACGCAAGACCAGCAGGACCGGAGTCTCGTGCATAATTTCGTAGCGCAATCAATCGGGGTCGATTCGCGTTTTTTTTGACGTGCCAGCAAGATTAATGTACCAAAATGTCAAAAAGTGGCTCTCTTAAATTCTTAATTTCTCCTTTTTTTTTTCTTCTACTTTGTAGTTTTTATCAAAACCAAAAAAAAATAGAAAAAGAAACGACGCCTGAGAGATTCGAACTCTCGCGGGGAAACCCCATGTACTTAGCAGGCACACGCCTTAACCACTCGGCCAAAGCGTCATGTTGTTGCTGTTTCACATGATTAAATATACATAACTTTTTATACATAAAGTGTGTCAGATTTATTTTGATCATTTGGAATTTAATGATCAATTTAGTGAAATCAATTATAATTTATATAGAAGAAAGAAGAAATGTGAATACTCACTCATATACATAATTATTCTCCTTTTTTTTCTTCTCTCTATGTAAGTAGGGTTTTATTCTTCTTTTTTTAATACAACATGACTATCATATGAAGTTTTTAATCATTTCCCTCACTTCTTCAATCACCAACCATGCCTTGTGCCCTCCAATTACTTCAGCTTTCATCTCCCCATCTTTCCATAGCTGCAACAA
The DNA here is from genome assembly GCA_963691705.1 of Viola odorata. NCBI lineage: Eukaryota > Viridiplantae > Streptophyta > Magnoliopsida > Malpighiales > Violaceae > Viola > Viola odorata. The sequence continues at coordinate 3,599,286 of OY829538.1, forward strand.
AATCAACAACCAACAACCAACTTTAGATAATAACGTCCTAAAAAATCGCGAGTTCAAATCAGCTTATAAGAATAATAATAATAAATGAACGAGCATTGAGATGATCGTGTACCTGAATTGTAGGCATTTTCTGCGAAGAGAAAAAATCCCAAAAAAACGGGAAAAAATAGAAAGAAAGATAAACCCATCAATAATAATCAAATTTTAAGAGAATGATTGGTTAATAATAGAACGAAAACAGAATGGTAATTAAGTGTAAGTAAATTAAATCATACGGATATGTTTCCACGTTGCACCAGAGCTTGAGGTACTTTATTCACATCCACGCAGTACAACGTTATCCTATTTTGAAGGAAACTAGTAATTAATTTACAATTACTAATAATTCAAGAAAAAGAACAAGAAATTGTATTATTTTTTTGGTTGAGAAAGATATCAGATTTACTTGGTGTCATATTCAGCCGCTAATTTCTCCAATTTAGGCTTCAAAAAGATACATTTCCGGCACCAAGAAGCCATCCTATACAAAAAATAGAATAGTAATAATAAAATGATAATGACATATTTAGTACTATATTCAATTTTTTCATATTATTTTACTCGTTAATATATCTTAATTTGATACGTTTTGTCATATTTTGATTCGACAAGCGATGCAAAATATCAAACTAATAAGTATAAATTTTATAACACTAATTAACATAAAAAAATTGAGTTTCGAGACATTCATAATTTCATATAGTTAGTGCCTAGTACTAGTACTAGCCTAGCATGGCACATGACATGTCGTTTTGGTTCTGTACAACAATGTTTTTGGTTGTTGAGAGTTAGAGGATGGAAAATATTACCAGTCAATGAGGATGGGCTGGGCTTGTTGTTGGGCTTGGAGTAGGATCTGATCCAGCTGATCACAATCGTTGATGGGTACCATCTCGACTGAAGTTGGTCTCGCCGTATCCCAAAAAGCTTCCGCTCTCAAATCTCTTCTTGAAACAATTTTCTTGCGATCCAAACAAGAAAACCCACCTGTTCTTTGTTGCAACACCAACCAGCTACAGCCACCACCTCCACTCCACAAGCGCTGCTGCTGCTGTTGATCTCTGTAGTACACTTCTCTGCACAAAATGTGCGAATTTGCTGCCAAAACCGACATTAATTACCTTCTTCTTTTTTCCTACTAGCAAGTGATTGATAGGATTTGGATTTTTGGATTTTGGGTGTTTAGATTTCCAGGAAAATCATGGTTTCTTTTTCTCTTTTCTGGGTTTCTTGTGAGTTTTATGTACTTTTGTTCGTTTTTTTTTTGGGTGTATTTATTTTATTTTATAATAAAGTGTATGATTGGTTGTTTTTCGATAGTGGAGAAAAATAGATTTTTAGTTTTTGGTTGAAACAAAAACCAAGAAAGGAAAGCTTATCTGCAAGGAAAGTTGGGGATGGGAGGAGGGGAGAACTGAGAAGAAGTGGGATCCACATACAAGTGGGCCGAAGATATTTTAAATTGTTTTGTGCCTTTGGACTTTGGGCCCAATTGCTTAAACCTTACTGGGCTAGATGATAAATCAAAACAAAGCCCTGTTTGTAAAGTTATCACCATCTGCTGTTTTTTGAAGCCGGAATACCCAATTACTACTCTAACGTTGTTATTCCTACAGCTAGTAGGCATAGGTATCATTAGGTTGGTACACACCATTATTGCTTTCGGGAAGAAAAATTGCAACTTTTTCTTTCTTTCCAACAAAAGATCCGTTAGTTTCCGAGAAAAGAACAAAGGAAAAGGATATGTAACCTGCCCACTTTCAAACTCACTTCTTTTTGAGACATTTTTACAAACATCATGTCACTAAACGACATGATCATTTTAGATTAGGGAACTCTAAATAATCTTTTCTTTTTTATAACTATTTACAAGATCTCAGTCTGTTACTACCACTAATTAGCATTAACGATCAATTAGAGTCCTAATTTGTAGTAGTATTATCAGGATAACTATTAGCAGCAACCAAAGGCACTGTTCTGTCAAGAATCCTACTTATCATCATAACCCTCTTCCTCTTCTTGAACCCCATCTTAAAATCTTGATCACCACCACCACCGTTCGATTCGATCATTTTCTTTCGTTTCAGATATCCAATCCTTCCACATTTGACATGCTGGCTGCACCTGGTAAACCCTTCAAGTCTCCTCCTCCAACATCTCCATCCCAACCCATTTGATTTTGTACACCTCATCATCTCCTCAACTGTCACATCTTTTTTCCTCCCAATCATATAGTAATTATCAGCAACATTGTTGCTCCCTCCCATGTCAGCCCATGTTGCTGTGCTCTTCTTGTTCATGATTTGCAGCTCTGATCCTCTGTTTACGAATCTTTCCAAGCTCTGCCTCCTTTTCTTCATCGGAATCATCTTCTCTTCCTCACACCACCGACCTGTATTATACACACGAATTTTCATACCCAGATTAACATAATTAAGATGCTAAAATATCATAAATTAATTAGAAATGAGGGGTCTTTGATGTGTACGAGATAAGGACGAAGAAGGAGAGCTTGCATCTGATGTGTCTGCGCTTGTTGTACCACTGCTGCATCCACTGTCCACACCACAAATGTGACACAAATCAAAACAAAAAAATTAACAACAAATTACTCCTGGAGATTTTGATTATTCTCATTTTTGTATTACTTTTTGGGATTTATGTGTTCAGATTATTTACAAAGATTAATTAAAAAATCATTTCTTTAGAAAAGAAGAAGAAAACCTGAGATTGTTGCTTCCGGTTAACTTTTTCGAGTCTCCGACAAGCATCCCTGGCTGAAAAATTAAAATCCGTGTCAGCTAGGAAGCAGAGAAAAAAAAATGTAGAAAATGAAAAGGGATGAATGATGAACCTGGTTGGAGCAAATGGAGGCGTTGATTCTTGATGTCATGATAGGAGGCGGCGAGTGGGCCAACAAAGGAAGCTCATTTTGATGGTGACAGAGAGAGTACATGAAGGTGTTCGACGAAATGCGAGTGGGTTTTTTCCCTGATTTCTTCTTCGTGGGGGTTGGCAAATCAGGAGAAGCCGATCTTGGTGTATGACTGGTCGTCGAGGAAACAAGATCCGGCGGCGGAGGCGGAGGTGCGATGCACAGACGGTGGCGGTGGAAAGAACTAGGAGAAGAAGGAACACACCCAGCTTTCCTGATCCTCATTAAAACTTGTCGAAACAAGCACGAAACCAATTTCTCTGATCTGATGGAGTAAAGAAAATACAGAAAAAAGAATGAAATTTGTTAGTTTTTTTTTTCCTTTTCTTGATTGTTTCATTTTGTAGTTATGTACAGTCTTGGCAAATAAGGGATGGGCCGAAGGTACAGAGCCACCACCCCAACACGCAGTGCGTTCATGTACGGATGACTTTTAAGTTTTTCTTGTGTGGCTTCAACTAGGAGCGTGAGATTAACGCTCCAATTATTTGATGTGTAGTGTATCACGCGCTTTGTTTCGCGTGGGAATGTAATGGGCGTGGAGACAGATAGGACAAATGTATGTGCAATGAACATGGGAAGAAATTTTCGACACCACTTACTGTCTTACCGGTTACCGGCTGAGCCGGTCGATATAAAATTTCTACCTTTGCCAATCCATTTTTAATTTTAGTTTTTCAGCACTAATTCTTTTTATAAAACTGTTATTAGTGTATGTTACCTGTCATATCATATATCATATCATTATTTTTTATCTAAATCAAGAGGTGACATCATCGATATATTTCCAGCATAAAATAATGTGTTAATTTATAAGTTCACTTCCACTTTTATAAATACGTAAGTAAGATTTAGACACAAGTTTAATAATATTATATTACGCTGATGTCATGTGCTATTTTTCAAATTACCAACATAACATACAGTCTCATTAAGTATATGTTTTTATTTTTAATATATTTTAAGCAGCAAAAAAACTTATAATCTTAAATCTAACAAAACGTGGAAAGGTGTGGAAGTGTTAGCAAATAGAGCACACAATGCCATATTGTTTAGAAAGAAATCTTGAGAGGCATTGTTGGGCTTACTGACTAAGGACTACCGAACTCAAATTCATTATTCTGGGCCCACGAGTTGTCTGGGCCTTGAATGCATAAGAAGAAGAAATGGCAGCCCATTCCATTTCAATAAGAAGTGGTTTGGTGGAACAATGAAAAACAAAATAAAATAAAAGTCAATCGTAGAACTTGTTCGATATTGTTTCTGTTTCTGTTTCTGTTTTTGGTATTTTGTTAATTGCCTTTGTTTGGCTATGAAGATAACATTTAATTTTTTATTAATATTTCTTCTTCTTTTAATTTAATATTAAAAAATAACGAAGATAATACAGAAATATTTGTATGAATATTTGTGTGTTTTGTTGTAATTAGGTTTTTGCTGAAAGTAAATTTTAAATCTCTCGACTGGATGGGTTTGCTTACACGACAAGATTGGAGAGAAACACAAAATAAGAAAATGAAAATTAGAGATTGCGAGATTCGAGAAGAACATGTGAGACATTATTCCAATTCCCACCGCCACACGGCCCAACCAGGTGGTAAGCCGAACCCAAAAACCATGTATAAAAAAACAAAAACGGCCCACTTCGCGGAATGAACGGTTGAACCAACATTAAATATGATCAAGTTATCGAAAATTTGTTCACTTTTAATTTAGATATTAAATTCGAGTTTAAAATATGAATAAAATCACTTTAAGAAACCACCTTTATTTTATATATATTAAATTAATAGAAATTGAAAATAAAATAAAAAAGATTTAAAATGCATCGGTGGACAGAAATGGGTTGTGGGTTTTAAATTATGAGTTGGATGGGAGTTGAACGACCCTTCACCACCATACCATTTATATGGTCCTTTTCCTCACAACTCTTTGTCAACAACTTTATTTTGTTTGATCCAACTTTTTGAAAATTGGTAACATCCATCCATTTTCTCCAACTTTGATTTACACACAAAAAAAATCTAATGCTATGAAAATCAATTAAAATAATTACTTAAATATTATAAATCAATCCTGTTTTTTTCTTATTACTCTTCGATTTGAGTGACAAATACTCTAAATTAGACTTGATCAACAGCGGAGTAAAGATTAAAAAAAATTAATTTTCTAATACATTTGAAGTCATTTAAAATATATATATATATATTATCAATTTTACATCCATAAAAAATAAATATTTTTAATTGATGAACAGAATAATAAAAATATGAAATACCATAGATATTATTTTTTAAGCAATTATTATACTCCATATATTATTTTTTGTTAAAACAATTATTATATACTTTTATTAGGCCCGGCCACATGAGTTTCAAAATGGTAATTGACCCGGACTGGCCCACAGATCGGCCCGCTCATTAATTAAGTCTACTCTAAATGGACCTTACTCAATTACAATTAATTATTTTTATATAAAGTTAGTCAAGTGTAATACAACTCAATAATATTCGAATCGGATTGATTTGATGGTAGAATAAAAAAAATATTGTCCACTATCAAAGTTGCGCCGTTTAGTATCCAAGGATTGAATTCTTGAAAATCTCATTTTAAGCACCGACAGAATAGCGGTGAATTATTGAATTTTTTTTGAGTTGGAACTAGAACACTTGACGTAACTTTCCACGAATCCAAGCCGAGTCTACAGTCCACGTCCGTCCACCACACTGATGGATATTATGTACGGATTTTCTCCGCCATCTTACCGACCAATACCTATGTTTCAATCCTATGTGAAAAAAGAACAATTATTATATTAAAACCTTGTTATTGAGACGTTTCAAATCCCAAACTATAATTTTTTATTATCTAGTAAAAAAATAATTAAATTAGAATATTAATTGGGATAATGATATTTTTGACCTCTATTCATTTTTTTTATTGATTTGGCACCTCATTTCATTGTTGGTTGGATTTGACTCCTCCACTCGTATTTTCATTTTAATTTGACACTTCTAAATAACGCTGTATTTTTTTTAAAATGGATTTTAAACTTATTTACCCGACCCATTAAAAGATGAAATAGGTTAATGAGTTGGGTATATGAGTTTAATACACAATGTTACCTAGAGAGATTAAATTAATATGAAAACGTAAATAGAGGGGCCAAATCCAACCAAAAATAAAATAAAGTACCAAATCAATACGAAAAATCGAGTAAAAGTATTAAAAATATCATTATCTCAATATTAATTACTAGACACTACACTAAAACATTCACCTAATTCCAAAGTCTTTTATAAAGAAATTCCAAGTAACAAGTCTTATTGTTAAGGTTAAATATGGAATCACCATTTTAATAAAAAAATTTGTTTGGATTAAATAATTAAATATAATTATTAGTCATAAAGCAAAATTCATTTATTAATGAGCACTTAGTTCATTATTTTTTTATTATTGGCAAAATATAATAGGAATTAAGGGAGTACTTAAATAAATTTCAAAAAGGTTAAAAATGTCATTACTCAAATGAAAAATCCGAAAAAGTTATGATGTATATATTCACAACAAATGGCATTTAATTCTTGAAATCTCATTTTAAGCACCGACAGAAGAGTGGTTAGACCGTTAGATTTTTCTTTTCGAATGATTTATTTATTTATTTTTGAGTTGGAAACTTGAGGTAGTCCACAAATCGCAGCGGAGTCTACTAATAATTATATAGTATATTCAGTATATCGAGTATATTATATTAATTTGAGTGTTCGTTTAATAAAAATATCAAGTATACAATATAATTTTTCCAAATATACGGTCCACGTCTATCAACCTCGAATATTTATAATCTAGTCGGGGAAAACCAACTCAAACCTGTAAGTTTAGTTTTTTCATATGGGAATGAGAGTATAAAACTTTCATCTCCATCGTCCCCACGTCTCTCTCTCTCCCCGCTTTTTTTTTTTGCCAGAAAAACTCATTTTCTCAAAACCAAATGCTTCATCATAAGAAAAAAGGTAGTGTTGATTTTTCTTCCACTACATCTTCCTCCTCATCAAGTCCAAAATCAACACCATCATCTTTTTCTTATTTTTTATTTTCAAAAAGCGAAATAAAAGATGCAAATTACTGAAAAATGAGTATTTGAACAGATGTGAGGATGTGTTGTGGATGATGCAAAGCGATAGGAGAGAAAGGAGGGGAAAGCTTGAATCGGATGAAGAAGAGGTGGTTGAGTTGATACAATGAGGAAAACGAAGTTGTGATGAGGTGGTGGTAGCCGCGGCGGCGGCTATGGTGGGGAAGAAAACAGTAGTATTACCGAAGAAGATGAAGTATCCAGATGTTTTAAGTCCCAAACTATAGAAATAATTTTTTATTATCTAGTAAAAAGATAATAAAAGTGGAATATTAATTATTACACGTTACTAAAACATTCACTCCTAGTCTTCATCAAAAGACTGATTCCGAAGAATCAAGTATTTTATAAAGAAATTCCAAGTAACAAGTCTTGTTGTTTGGATTAAATAATTGTTTAGATTAAATAATTAAATATACTTATTAGTCATAAGATAAATTCACTTTATCACCTATTAATTATCTGTTATTGGTAAAATATCAATTAAAATTACTTGAATAAATTTTAAACCAACCGAGTCAACCCACCGATTCAACCAACCGATTCAGTCAACCGAGTCAACTAATTTTTAACTCAAATCCGAAGAAGAGCATTTAGATTTTAAATTTTAGAGATTTTTCAAACCGAATTTGATGATTGGTCGTCAAGTTTTTCGATTGAACCGATTAGGACGGCCCAAATTTAACTTTCTTGATACACACAACAAATGGCATTTGCTGAAGGAAGAAGTATAAAACAATATACAAATTCCTTTTTTTTTGTTTGAGTACACAAATTAATGGAGACTTTGAAAACATATTACTCCACTACGTGTCGCACATTTCGTTGAAGACTCCCACTATTTTTGTTTCAAGACTTTCATAGAACTTTCAAAGTGGGCATTTGGCGTTTCACTAGAGATATGGCATTTCTTAATCAAAAATTGCCGACACTCCCAACAATTAACATTAAATCACTGCTTAATATTTATGAAAATTGATTAGTTGTTTTTTATGAATAAATTATTAATTGTGATTTAAATACGAGTCTCGTTTATAATTTAAGTTTTGATTGATATTTTTATTAAATGAGCTGCGTGATGAATCATTGCTTAATAATTCAGGCATTGTCTTTCTTTTCTTTTTTTTGTTTGTTTAATTAATTTGCGTCCAACCAATCACAACCATACATTCACTCAAAGCCACTGCGCCACGTCACCGCGGCATGCGCGATTTCGAACCGTCGATTATTTTCCGAGTTTGGGATCTTTGTACCTAGAGTTTTTATTTCTTGCCTAAAATAAAATTACAAAAATTATAGTATAATTAAAAGAAGAATGAGACAATTTGGAGAGCGTCCTACGCGGAAATTCTTATACTAATGTCGAACTGTGGAAGACGCGTTATGTAAGTTGAGAAATGCTATTGCATTAATTAGTACTCTCTATGATTTTTATTAATTGACGTTTATTTTAAAATAAATGATCCGTCAATCGTTAAAAAAAATATATTTTTATTATTTTTAATATACTTAGAAATTAAAATTATGGTTGGTTGAATATAGTTAATAAAATAATTAAAATAGTTAATTAGAATTACATCAAAAATAATAATTAATCGTTATTTTAATTGTTGTGAAAATGAACCCACTTAAATTATCAGATCAGATATGGGACTGAACTATCGAATAACAAGCCCAATTTTACTAAAGTTCATGATAATACCGCAATTACCAAGTGATTGCTATAACATAATCATATTCTTTTATCTAAAAAAACAAACCGCAGATACATCTTTATCTAAATTTTATATTATTCAAATTAGATAATTTTAAATTTAAATATAATTTAATATAGTTGTGATCATCATCTATGTAAATCTAATATATACTACAAAACGCAAATTAAATATAATAATTTATTCATTATTTTACCCATATTTGTTATTCTATATCTCAATGCATGTCACAAATTTTGTATTGTTTTTCACAAATACCGGTCTTCTTTTAAAATTTAATTTGATTTTTCGTTAGTTTATTTGATAAGTGCAGTAGTTAAAAGTTAAGAGTGGCCAGCCGCAACCCAACAGATCATTTGTGCTCTGATTTCAAAGTTAGACAACCTGGAAATTGCCGGTGGAGGCTTACACGTGGCATTCAGAGAATCCAATCCCACTCCCCTGTCTCACTTTTTCTCTCTTTCCCAGTAGTGGCAGTCTCTGCAATTACACCCAAAATATATGCCCAATTTGGTAAAATCAACCATTCTTACGACAATCGTCCTCCTCTCCAGCACTAAAAGGAAATTTATTTTTATAACTTTTCTTTTTCCTCCTGCTTCTTCACATGATAGAAATAGAATCATAAGCAGGATTAGCAGCAGCAACACTATTCCAATTAGACTTATTAGCACCACTCAACTACTTCTTTTCATTCTTCTTCTCCATCTGCATCTATTTTCCTCTGTTCTTAGGGCAAAAAAAAAAAAAACAGAGGAGAAGACAAATATAGAAAATAAAAACTAGGAAGAAATAAACACACCCATCAATCTGTTATGGCTGATGCAGAAGCCATCAAGCACCATCTTCCCATCAATGGAGGATCTTTCCTTGCAGAGTTGAAGAGTATTTCCAATCTTCTAAGAACCAGGAAAATTGTTGCTCTTGCTTATGGATTCGTGTTTGCTTTTGTTGCTGTTACTGTTTTTATAGCATTCAGCCCTTCTTCTAACTCCACCGCCCCTTGGTTCACCAACATCTTCAGCAGCTCCACCACCACCGCCGGTGCTGCCTCCTCTGGATCTCAATTCTCTTCCATCTTCTCTTACTTTTACCCAGCACCACCACAGCAACTGCCACCAGAACAGCCGCTTAATGAGTCCTCTTCCTTGCATGTTCAAAATACCACCACCATCGCCAGATCTAATGCCACTGTCTCATCTCAACCACCCAGTATATACCCAGAAGTTGAAATCCCCCCAAATGTACAAAACCACACTCAAATTGGTGTTGATGGTTCGGTTAATCCTGCAGTTTTGCTAGCAAACCAGACTGGAAACTCTTCAATTGTCAATAAAGAACCAAGCTTTTTTAGTAACCGCACTCAAAACACACAGAATTCTAGCGGAGATCAAGGTTTGATCTCCAATCTAACCTCAGTTCCTCCACCTGAAGCGCCAGCAGCAGCAGCAGAGAATCAGACTTCAAGTGTGAATTCGACTACAGAATCCGTCTCTTTGAAGAAGGAGAAGTCTGAGAACGAAGAGAAAGGCAGTGTGGTGAAGTCACTGGCGTCAAATTACACTGCTTCACTACTGAAGAAACAGAACAGTGCGACAAAACAGAGCAATGGGACTAATTCAGGGAAGCCGGGGATAGAGGATTTAGTGCAGAATTTGATGAATTGTGATTTGTTTGATGGAATGTGGGTGAGGGATGATTCTTATCCCCTTTATAAACCTGGGTCTTGTTCATTGATAGATGAGCAGTTCAATTGCATTATCAATGGTAGGCCTGATAAAGATTTCCAGAAATACAAATGGAAGCCTAATGGCTGCACTTTACCAAGGTATGCAGTGAGTGGTTTTGCTTGGTGATTTGAAAGTTTATTTTTTTCTTTGGTTGATTGTGATTTTCATTCATCTGAAGCATCTAGTAGTGTTTTTTCTCATATTTTTTAAAACTTTGATTTGTGTGTAGATTGGTGAATGAGTAATCATTCTGAGCTCTTTTGTTTTTTTATTGCTAATTGCAACTGATGCAGGAACTTCAGATATTGTATTTTTTTCGGTCCACATTAAAGAATTGTACCGACAATATTGATCAATTAATTTTGTTCTAGCTCTCTTACATTTGGATTAGTAATTTTTCTTGCGTGACGAACATAATTGGATTCTTTTGTCTTTTGGAAATTGGTTCTGGGCTCGTGTTTACCATAGTTGATTGACATGAATTGTTTAATTTATAGGTTGAATGCCGGGCATATGCTGGAGTTGTTAAGAGGAAAACGGCTTGTTTTTGTTGGCGATTCCTTGAATAGGAATATGTGGGAATCACTAATTTGCATCCTGAAAAGCTCTGTGAAAGATCAAAGCAAGGTTTTTGAAGCCAATGGGAGGAATTACTTTCGTGGGGAAGCATCGTACTCTTTCATTTTCAAAGTAAGTTATAAGAGTCATATCCTTTTTGTTTCATAAGCAATATTTCTTCATTTTAGTATTTGGTGTATTGATAATGTAATGAAAATTGCTTTCCATGATGAACAGGACTATGGCTGCACTATTGAGTTCTTTGTGTCTCCTTTCTTAGTTCAGGAATGGGAAGTTTCTAACAAGAATGGGGCGAAGAAGGAGACATTGCGGCTTGATTTAGTTGGAAGGTCTGCTGATCATTATAAAAATGCTGATATCATTGTCTTCAATACCGGACACTGGTGGACTCATGATAAAACTTCTAAAGGGTTAGTCTATCTGCCATCCATTCAATTGCTTCTATTAGCGGCTGTTGCGCCTAGCTAGTAACAGAATAGTCACCAATTTAGAGATCAGACTAATCTAACTAGTTCCGGGTTCTTACAGGAAAGATTATTACCAAGAAGGGAACCATGTGTATGGTGAATTGAATGTTCGGGAGGCTTTTCGGAAAGCCATAACAACGTGGGGAAGATGGATTGATAAGCATATCAATCCATCAAAGACTTTCGTCCTCTTCAGAGGATATTCTCATTCCCATTTCAGGTATAAATTTGAATGGAAAACAATGTTTCTCAGTTATATCTCCTTTTACTTTTCTCCCATTGCTTTTGTTTTCCTTTCAACATTTTATTCGAGAAAGCAACTGGTGAACCATTCTTTTTTCTTGCTTAAGCTCTGGTGGGGTTTGAGCATTGAGGTTTGAAAGGAGAAACAAAAAACTAAGTTAGGGATATGATCATATGAATGGACTTTTTTTCGCTGTATGATTGGTTTATTTCAGCATTGTAAGTTAAAATTCCAACTTTGTCATTTGTGCAGCGGTGGGCAATGGAATTCTGGTGGGGGGTGTGACAGCGAGGTCGAGCCCATAAAAAATGCAACATTTCTCAGGGAGTATGAACCGAAAATGATGGTGCTGGAGAAAGTGCTGAAAAATATGAAAACCCATGTCGCATACCTAAATGTTACACAGATGACAGATTACCGGAAGGATGCCCACCCTTCAATTTATAGGAAGAAGCACATAACAGATGAGGAAAGGAAATCGCAGCTGCACTACCAAGACTGCAGCCATTGGTGCCTCCCTGGTGTGCCAGATGCGTGGAACGAGATTCTTTACTCCGAGCTTTTAATAAACGAGAGGCAGAAGCAACAAGTGCAGAAGAGGCATAGGTAAACAAATGAGTTCATTAAGAATTCTGCTCGTAGAATATCAAGTTCGAATCAAACGTACATGCAGTATAGTATATTTTTCCCTTACAATTTTGCGATTATAGAAACAAAGCTACAGCATTGGGAAGATACAGAATTCTGTTTCTTCTCCATCTATTAGAAAAACATGCAACAGATGGAGATAAAAACATCTGTGGTATAATAATAGATGATATTTATTTAAATGTGAAGTTCTTGCAATCTGGAAATATTTTGTTCTTTTATTTATTTATTATTTATTTCTTTATGTTCTTTTAGTTTTAGCCTTAAACTAAGGATTTGATGGATGTAAATGTTTTGTTTTATTGAGTAAGGCAATGAGTTGTAAGATCTGCAATAATTTTATATTCGTTTCGTTCGATAATGATGTGAGAGTGAAGTTTGTCTCTAACATTAGGTCAAAAGTTATATATAAAATGATTAAAGAACATGAAAGTATTGTTGATTATGCTAAGTAATCTTCTTTTTTCTCATGTCATTTTCTTTTTGTACTAGTTCTAGTCAATGTATAATGACATTTGGTAACATGAAATTCAACCTTGTAGATAATCGTCGTCTGCCATTAGTTTTGATGGATCTGCTCCTCTAATTTTCGCTTAAATATGACCAGTCATATTAGAAGAATCTGAACCGTTCAATAAAATTGGACGGATGAAATTAAAAATTTAAATCATTAATGAATTGATCAGTCAATAAAATTCAGCCGTCCAATTTTATTGAACGGTTCAGATTCTTCTAATATGACTGGTCATGTTTAAAAGAAAATTAGAGCAGCTCAATCCACTTTTAATGGACCGAGTTTACCTAATAATTTCTCCATATCTATTTCTGCTAGATATAACGGGAAAAAAATTACGTAAACTAAAGATCTTATAGTTTTTGAATTTTTTCACTTCGGATTTTAATCTTTTCAATAATAATTAAATTTAAAATAAATGGTAAAAGATTAAAAAAAATTATAAAGGTGAATGTAACATATTTGGATGTTTCTTCCTTCTTTTTGCCGAAAGTTATTAATTTAGTTTTATATCTTAATTATCCATATTGTTAATATTTACTATTAGTTAACCAAAAATCTCAAGAAAAAAGAGTTCTAAGTTGGATATTCGCTAAAATAAACGAAATTTAATTTCGAGTTTCAAGTTAATTAGAAACTTTGATGTTTTCAACTAAAACCGATGTTAGAAATGGATAAAAAAGAGTATATATATTTAAAAGATTGTATAAAATATTGATTCTTAATATACGTGCTCATTTTTTTATTTACTTTTTTACCACTAGAGAGATTTAAAACTTCAAAATTTGATCTAAACCTTATAAAAAGCGCATACACTTATCAGCACGAAGAGAATATTTCAGCACTCCCATGTATATCATAATACAATAACTTAATGTTAAGTAAATTTTAACTCTTAAATATAAATAAATAACCAGGATAACCAAATAACCTTCAATATTGCTCGCATTTATTTATTTGCAAAAGGAGGCTTAAAGCCACGTAAGCTCCACAATTATCTGCACCAGTGTTTTTGGAACCGGACCGGACCGGCCGGTTCGGTCCGGTTCAACCGGATTTTTTAGGTTTCCGGTCTGATTCGACCTATCGGACCGAAATGCACGTGACCCGGGTTGGACCGAACGAACCGGCCGGTTTTTTGACAACCGGCGAACCGGCCGGTTCGATAGCAACCCGGCTGGTTCAATGCAAAACGAGGCCGTTTTGAACCCAAAATCCAAAACGGCGTCGTTTTGATTTTTAAATATTTTTTGATTTTGATTTTTTTTAAAAAAATGGAAAAAATTATTTGGCCAAAACGACGCCGTTTTGGTTTTGGTTTTTTTTTTTTTTGAGAATTTGATGGGCCGGCCCATTACAGGCATGGGTCAGCCCATCAGAACTAAAAAACCAGCCGGTTCAATCCGGTTAAATTATCTAAGATTGAACGGTTCGATATGCGTCCGGTTCAAAACGGTCCAATGGTTCAATCCGGTTTTTTCCGGTTGAACCCTATCGAACCATGAAATTTTCATTTCCGGTTCGCTGTCCGGTCCGGTTCCAAAAACACTGATCTGCACTGACCAAAAGAGCAACAATACAAGGAATAACATCAAACCATTCAAAGTTCCTAAGAAGAAAGCAAGGTTCGCTAATCCATTCACGACATCATTAGCTTCCCGGTAAATATATATTACATAAATGACCCTACCCTCTGTTCGCATTAAAGTCTTGATGCGCCAAATCGGATCATATACGATCTACGTTTTTTTATAGTTTTTTTATTTCGTTTAAAAAAACATAGTTGATTTATTCAATCGGACCCAAGCTTCTTTAAGAATTACAGTACAAAATAGAGAACAAATTTGAAACTAGAAATATTGAGCAATAGTAAGCGCAGACAGATAAAAACATTAGGCCTAAATACTCTAAGGACAGCCCACTAAAATAGCCCAAACACTTCTTGATGTAGGGATCTTCGTAATCATTGGTTTAATTAATTATTTGGTTTATCTTAATAAAGAACTTCAAAATTCCTTAAACACTTTGATTTAATAAAGATAACATTCCTGGCTGTTATGTTTTTATTTGATCTTATCCTATACTCCTTTTATTTCTTTCATCCGGAAATAAATAAAAATAAAGTGTCATTGGCGATTGAGATGGAATTAGTTGATCTAACGAATTTTAGAATCGAATAGTTTCCCTCCTAATTATATCTTAAAATGTCATTTAACCTATTTTAATTCTTTACTTTCTACTCAAAACCCAGCAAATTAAGAGAAGTGTGACAAAACATGACTACTACTACTACTACGTGTACCTCTCTTTGGCTTCTGTCTGCTGATTCTCCTCTACTTTCTCCTTGCAATCAAAACATCAGTATCGCTACTTTAAGCATCAGTTCTGCTACTCATCACCGCTCTCTCATGGTAAGAAATTAATTTTTCCTCTCATATATATAGGCCAGATTGAAGTTTCTTGATCAATTCTTTTCCCTTTGCGTAATTTTGTTGGCAGAAAAAACACAGTGATTGATTTAGAAAGCGTTGAAGATGGGCTTGGTAAAGCAAGAAAAACCATTAAATATGCCATTCGGTTGCGAAAATCTTCATCCTATCACAAGAACAAGAACGATACTTACATTCCTAGATGAGAGGTCTACAGAAACCCTTACGCTTTTCATCAGTTAAGTTCTCTCCACGATTAGAAGTAATATAGTTTGGTATTTGTATTGGTAAAAGAGGGTAAAACAGTTGAATAATTGCTGCTGCTGCTGCTGCAGAAGTCACACTGAGATGGAGAGGAGATTCAAGGTGTGGGTTTATAGGAAAGGTGAGGTACCTTTATTCCATTTCGGTCCTGCAAAATCGATCTATGGGATTGAAGGGCAGTTCATCGATGAATTAAGGGAAGCTGGGAAGAGCAGATTCCTTGCTCGCCATGCTGATGTTGCACATACATTCTTCCTGCCTATCAGTGTTGTACACATGATCCGGTTTCTTTACAGGCCTCTCGTTACTTACTCGCGTCATCAGATGCAAAATGTAGTTGCGGATTATGTTAGCGTTCTTGCAGATAAGTACCCTTATTGGAATAGAAGCAATGGAGCTGACCATTTCTATCTTTCCTGCCACGATTGGGTATATATATGAAATTGTCTTCTACATTATATTATACTTACTTTGGATTGATTTTGTTTGAATCATTTGATATTCTGATTATTAATTCAGGCGCCTGACGTTTCAGAAGCTGATCCTAAATTTTACAAGGATCTCATGAGAGCACTCTGCAATGCTAATAGATCGGAAGGGTTCGAACCGCAACGAGATGTCTCCATTCCTGAGATCAACGTTCCTCCTTCCGAACTTGGTCCTTCTAGCGCTAGCGCACAACCACCCAGTAATCGCTCAATCCTTGGATTCTTCGCTGGTGGAGCACATGGACACATCAGACATGTATTATTACAACACTGGAAAGATAAAAGACGAGGAGATTAAGGTACATGAGTACCTAGAAAATAAAGGTGACTACCTTGTATTTATGGGTCAGAGCAAGTTCTGCCTCTGCCCGAGCGGGTACGAAGTAGCAAGTCCTAGAGTGGTAACTACAATTCAGCTTGGATGTATAACGGTCACAATCACCGACAACTACACTGCCATTTAGTGACGTTCTTGATTGGAGTAAGTTCTCGATAAACATCCCACCCGCGAAAATTGCTGGTATTACATAGATATGGTTGGGAAGATAATCAATATAAGAATATATATCTAGAGTTTTAATTAGGGTATGATGCATAAGAAAAGCTCCTAGAAAGAAGGAATGTTGTGAAAACTATCTTGCTAATAATCTAGGCATATGGAAAAGTTGCTAAGTAACAACATAATCATCTAATCAATTAAGATCTGAAAAGTATGGAATGCCAGTAAAATCCAGCCATTCGCCCCCTTGAATGAAGGACCCGACTGTAAATTTACGAGCCTCTTCTGGGTCGTAAATCACTTCATAACCGGGCCAACTGACTCTAGCACTTGTATTCGAACCCGGTCCCCGGTTGTTGTACTCGGCGTAGTAGAGAGTGTTGAGCGCAAAAGATGAGTCATTCCAGCTTGACCACCCAGCCGGGTCGATTAAATCGCCTATCCATGAATTAATAATGACCGTCTGCGAGTATTCTTTCCAGGGACGACCCAAATGCGATTTGAATTCGGATATCACCGGGATCAAATCAAAGGCAGCTTCTATTTTGCTTTTGATGATTGAGATTCCAGTGTTGAAATAGGGGTCTTTTCCTCCTTGGGCGGTGATGGTGTTAGCTTGGCCAAGAAGCGGTTTTCGGGCATAAATATTGCAATTTTGGAGAACAACAGCTGCATTGCCGAAGATGAAATCTACTGTCCCATACACATCACATTCACGGTAGAATTGCAGGTGTGAGTGCACGTATAAAGTATCCTGATACGAGACGAAGCTGCATTGGTAGAAGGCTGATTGATCAGAACTGCTACGAAACGCGACTGCCTGACCCTTACTAGGGTCTGCTGAATTCTCAAATGTTATTCCTTTCGCTACGAATCTCGATCCTGATACCGCTGCAGGATAATAAAACAATTAATCAATTACTGTATTAGGGTTGCATTAACTCATTGCTCCATAATAATCATAACTATGAAACTGTTAACTTTCCCACTGTTGATGAATTGAAAGTTGCCCATCCATCGCCAACACTCCTTTTTGCTTTTACTATCGTATTTCCAATCCCTCCAACGAACATAAGCAATTCCTTCTTTCTCTCCACTTCTACATTCTCAAAATAAGCTCCTGCTTTTATATAAATTACAAACCTGACACAGTTTACAATTGTAGAAATTTAGAGTATAAATGAAAACCAACCAAGAATGATTAATTAGTTCACCTTTTTTCACTTCTCATTGGAGCAGCAATCACAGCTTCAGTAATGGTGGTATAGTTACTGGAGCCATCTTTCGCGACAATCAAATCAGCTCGCGCCTTATCGAATGTACCAATCAAAAGGTTTTGATCTTCCGACGCCAACCAAGTAGGAAATCCATTCTTCATTTTGTTGTTAACTGCAGGAATTGGAATTCTTTTGAGCATTGCTAACGAGTTGCTCAAATGATGAGATATCTTAACAAAATCACTCTTCATTGCATTAGAATACATATCATTATCAAACCAATCAATACAGGTTTCTTGGTTGTCCATGGCACCACTCAATAAACTTTGTAGATGAAAATGTTGGTGGTACGAGAGTGCTACCGACGATCCATTTCTTGATTCGAGGTACGAAAGAGCTGAGCTAAGGTCATCGGTGGTGTCATAGAGAAGCTCGACGCAAGGATGAGCAGCCACTACGACATTACATTTGGAGGACGAAAGTTTCACTTGGTGTATGGTCTCGTGTATGATTTTTCGAACAAAATACAGGATGGGTTTCATGGTATGATCCGGTACATTAGCGATCGTAGAGTCGCAAAGAGTATTCCTGGGCACGGGGAGTATGAACAAACTATTGGTACAAATATTAAAACAGAGAGTAGAGCAGAGAGCAATTTAATGGATTCCATTTTTTAAGAAAGTAAACGAGATTAGCCAAGAATGGAAACAGGGAGAGGATGGATCTTTGTATGTTATTTATTTATATATTTTCAGAATAAAAAATCACTTGTTAGTAGAGTCTGAGAAGAAATGTAACTCAATTTTAAAGATATTCACAAGCCAATTAAAATAACTTATTGAGATATATATTAAAACTAATTGTTGTATAATTTTATTTTATTTTTCACTCTTATCTCCAATATTGGTAGTTTAGAGATGAGTTGTTCTTAGATATAAACTTATCAAAATGAATAAATCAATTATCACTATTTTTCCCATTTAAACAAAAATGAATAGTTATATTTGGACACATTGTTTGGATCCAAATTCTCGTTAGAAATGAATTCATTTCAACTTTACTAATGAAAATGAAATTATTTCACAATAAATTCTTATGTTTGAATTTTTAAAAGACAAACTAATTTCAATTGTTTAGAATATATTCACACATATTAGAAAAGAATTCATATACAGTTAAACCTCGATAAATAAATGCTCTTGGGACCAGCAAAAAATATTCGTTTAGTGAGTTTATTTACTTATCGATAAATGAATATATTATTCATTTATCGATAAATGATTTTTTATTCATTTAGATAGTATTTTTACATTTTTATTTTTTCGTATGATTATTTATTTTACATTTAATGTACAAATACGTATATAGACTATGTACATGCATCATGTACTTATAAGATTCTATGTATGGAATACTTAGAGTCTAAATACATGCAACATGTACTAATAATAATATTCTATGTATGGAATACTTAGAGACTAAGACAATGTACCTAACCTACCTACAAACTACTATATATATTTTTCTAGAGTCTTGGTTTGGTAAATAATTCATTCTACTATATCTTTCTTAATATTCAGTCTGATGGCTTCCGATCACCAGTCAAAACCAACAACAAAATCAACTTTGACCGACCAGATAAGGAGGGCCATATGTGAGCATAAGAAGGAACAACCAAGTCTTACGCAAAAGGATGTGCAAGCATGGGTGAAGGAAAAGTTTGATTTGGATACCAGTCAAACTACAATATCAAATACACTCAAAAGATCAGCAGTGTATTTGTCGGAGGAGATGAAAAATAGCGATGCTAAGAGGCACAAGTCAGCTAAGTACCCCGATTTAGAGAAAGTTTTATATGAATGGTTTCTTCAAAGACAAGAAAAAGTGAATATGTCAGGAGAAATGATCCAAAGCAAAGCAAAAGAGTTTTTTCAAAAAATGTATGGTGAAACAAATCAAGAATTCAGCTTTTCGAGTGGATGGTTAGAACGTTTCAAGGCAAGATATTCAATCAAGTCCTACCGACGATTCGGTGAAAGCGGTTCCGTAAACATGGAGGACATTGAAAATGCTTTACCTGGAATACGGTCAAAATTAGACCAATTTCAGTTGAAAGATATTTACAATATGGATGAAACTGGATTATTTTATCGGTTAGAAGCTGACCATTCACTTGCCACAAAACAGCTTGAAGGGCGAAAGAAAGACAAGGAGAGAATCACTGTTGCGGTTTGCTGTAATGGTGATGGATCCGACAAAGTACCCCTTTGGGTTATTGGTAAGTATGCAAAACCTAGATGCTTTAAAAATGTGAACATGAACAATCTTAGTTGCGAGTATCGGTTCAACAAGAAAGCTTGGATGACTGGTTTGCTTTTTCAAGAATTTTGCCATTGGTTTGATAAGAGAATGAATGACAGAAAGGTTCTCTTGTTAGTAGATAATTGCCCAGCTCATCCAAAGGTTGTTGAAGGGTTGAATAATGTAGAGTTATTTTTCTTACCCCCTAACACAACGTCTAAAATTCAACCATGTGATGCTGGGATTATTCGGGCATTCAAACTTCATTATCGACGTCGTTATTATTCTAGCATCTTACAGAGCCTTGAAGTTGACTCATCAAATCTTGAAAAGATTAACATTTTGGATGCTATTAATTTTGCTACCATGGCTTGGAGATTTGATGTAAAGGAAAAAACAATTGCAAATTGTTTCCGGCATTGCAAGATACGGTCTGAAGATATTGATGTTCCCGAAGAAGAAGTTGATCAACTAGAAGAAGATATCCAAGGATTAACGAATGTCATTTCTAATTTACGCTACAGAAATGTGATGGACGTCGAACATCTTTTGAACTATTCTAACGAGAATAATGCAGTTATGGAATTGCCTACAGACGAAGAAATTACCGACTCCGTACTAAATGATGAGAATGATCCAGAACCAGATGATAGTGGCGTCACACCAAATGTGTCATCAAAAGAAGCCTTTCAAGCAGTAATCACCCTACGAAACTATTTGCTACAGCAGGAGCAGAATATTCCAGAAGTTGTGTTTGCACTAGAAAAAATCGCAGATGTGATGCATTTTGGTGGAAGGAAAAAACAAACAACTTTAGACGCTTTTTTTGTGAAGAAATGACTTCTTGTATGAACATTGTTGATTGGAAGAAATATTTTTGTTTTTAGGATAAATAAATAAATATATATATATATATCTTATGAATTTTAATGATTATTCATTTATATTTACATGGGGTCTTTAAGGATTCAAAAAAAATTATTCGTTAATGCATTTAGCGAGGTTATTCATTTAGCCCATTTGCCCAAGTCGGGACCGGAGAAAATTATTCATTTGGCGAGGTTATTCGTTTATCGGACATTCATTTATCGAGGTTTAACTGTAATAGTGACTAAAATGTCATCCATTAGATTGTACAAGAATTTCTGTCTTGCTTCGATTGGGTATATATGCAAATTGCTTTTTCAAGCCTTTTATCTAAGATAGTTATTTTTGTTGCATATATGTCTAACTAACTTACTTTTGATTGTTTGAATCATATCACATTCTAAATCAGGCGCCTGATATTTCCCAAGCTGATCCCGCATTGTACAAGAATTTCATCTGATCACTCTGCAATGCCCATAGATCTGAAGGGTTCGAACCGCAGAGAGATATTTCTATACCTAAGATCAACATTCCTGTTGGCAAACTCGGTCCTTCTACGACCAGCACACAACCACACACTACCATTTAGCGAATTGCTGAAATTAAGACAATATTGAAAGGGGTATCAAATAGAGAGTATGAGAGGATGTATAGAAGAGTACTAACAGTTCAGAGGCATTTCACGTTGAATCGACCAGCTCTGCCATATGATATGATTCATATGGTGCTTCATTCAGTTTGGTTAAGAAGGTTGAATTTTATGCTGCAATAAATATGTGCCCCATAGATTATATTCTTCATCTAACTAGTAGAAAGTCAAAACTACTATCGCTTCAAGATACATGTCATTGTAGTAAATGTTGAGCAAGAAAAAGAAAAGGGAAAAGAGCCCCTTGCAATTCCAAAACCAGAACATCATTTGTTTTCCATTTACTTGCCAAACCTTCTAATCCATCGACTTATATGTACTGTTCTTTGAAAGACTATGTAGAAAACACTTACTGACAATTCTTCCCACCTCAAATAGCTTCTTGCAATTCCCATCATCTTACACCATGTGAAAGCAAGCTTCATGCTAAAACCAGTTATGTTGTCTGCAAATTTTGAATGGAGGATCTCATTTTGAGTGCTGCCCTCTGTCGGTCATATTATCGAGCACCTCGCGTGCAAACACTTCAAGCCTCCAAAACATGGTCAAAAATCAAAATTAAAAATTAAATCTCATAACCAAAATCCAGATGGCGTGATTTCGCTGATATAAAGCCTATTATGTCTAGATATGGGCCTTAAAGCCCATCAGAGTCTATAGTGTAACTGTCTATGTGCAAAAGAAGTAAAAGGAGAGGTGGTGGAATCGGTTTTTTTATCAAAAGACAAATAAGAATCTGAGACTAATTATATTCGAGTATTATCGAGTTCTCAAAAAATGACGAGTCTGACTCTTTTAACATGATTATCATATATATACAATGGTAAACAATATATTTAATACACCTTTTCGGCCTGCATTTAGAAAACACCGTGTTTTTATTTTCAACATTATTTAATTAAAACCGGAGGGAGTATGGTGTAATAATAGTAGATTTTTAACAAAAAAATTACTTTCCATTCCATGCCACGTGTAAGTAAATCCCCAATATATTTTTGTTTAATTATTTCTTACAGGAGAATGAAACATTCCTGTTTCAAAATTCAATTTGCTTGGTGCATCATTAGTTGTTTTTGTCTTCAACTGTTCGGATTGCATGGGTCTGATGAGGGATAGGGAGCAGAACAGGTACAGTACTTTGGTCCCAGAATTTATTTTGGTCCCTCAATTTAATATACTATCAACAACATAAGCTGAATATCTACTTCTAAATGCATTTACTCTTCCCTTTTTTTCCCTTCTTTTTTGTAGTTGGTAATTTATTTTTTCAATCTCTTTCAATTATTATGTCTACCTAACTCTTACTTGTATACTACTATCTTGTAGCAGCAGTGATCAGTACGCACTCTTTTTTTCATCAGGGCAATAAATATCTGCGTGCAATTTTGCAACATACAATCGACTCTCGGTCCTTTTTGGGTAGGAGATTCATCGATTAGGATTATTATTATCGAGATTTGAAAATAGATGAAAATTGTACCGCAAATAAAAGTTTCAAAGTAAATAATTACTCTAAAATTAAAAATCAGTAATCATCTACTCCGTATGATTTAAATGATTAGAATGTCGAATCAGTTATACTCAAATATAATTGTAGCTAACATATAGTAAGTAACATATACTAAAATAAAAGGAATTGAGTTTGACAATCCACTTCTAGAATTCATGTTGTTAGTATAAATTGTTATAAGTATGGTCAAATTTCGTCTGCCACAAGTTTTATAAATATTTTTATCAATTTCTTTGTTTTGACAATGCTTTAATAAAACAAAACCTATTTTTGGTATTCACTACAAAAACAATGTTTTAAATGTTTTAACAAAACAAATTATACTCGAAGAGTTATCGTTTAAATTAGAGCTCGACAATATTCAAACAGAGATGAAGATTTTCGATCGTTGAACAAGCAATAATTACATGTTGTGTATATATGTTGACTATGTTTTTTTTCTTAAATTGACGAATATGAATTATTAACACAACTAATAATAACCTTTTGACCTTAACTCATTAGGTGGAGACCCAATCTTTCCAAATAGTTCCAAAGAATAGTCAATATCTACATCTACACCTGGAAAATGACTGCTCAAATCATAGGCAGATGAAAGATTTATATACTTGAGCATCGGTTGTTGAACAATAACTTTTCTCAACCTTGGACAAGACTAATCATACCTATACCATTAATGAATCAAAACAAGTGAGATTCCTAATTACTTGCCGTTTTTAGATTACCTAAATAATTTTTATTTTTTTCATAGGTATGTATTTAGTTTAAATGATCAGTTTTTCGCAACTCGTATTTTCCTCACCAGACAAAGATTAGTACTAGTATTCAACAGGATAGACGACGGGTCATACTCAAGCTCGGGGTGGTTGCCAACTACTAATAATTTCGTGTCAGTGTTAGTTGGCTAATAATTAGTAAAGAGGCCACAACTCAATTTTAACACATCTTCTGACCAAACAGAAAACGGAGGGAAGGACGGTTGAGCAATAAATCCTACCAAAACGATCATCGTCACCACCACCATCATCATCAAAGGAATATATAGACAAAGAAAATAACAAGACAATATAAAGAAATAAATAACCTCCGTCAGTATCAAAAATCAATTAAATTACAGTAGATAAGTAGTAAAAATCAACCTCCAACAAAATATTTCTGAGGTTTAATTTCCAGACCTAACAAAATCCCATCTCCTACAATTTCCTCATTCATCACACTTTCCTCCCTTCCCCCATTTTCTCGAGAAAATTCCAACAAATGGTAGCTAATTAATTAACAACATGAAATCTTAAAAACCCAAAAATATTTACAAAATGGGGTTTTTCACAAGGGAGGTCTTAATTTCCTACATTTTCTTTGTTTTTTTTCCTTCCTTTTTAAAAACTATAGGGGTCATGAAATAGATTTATGAGATTGGGGTTGGGACAAAGGAAAAAGACCCCTAGTCTTGTTGTTGTTGTTATTATTACTACTACTACTACCCCCCAATGCCATTAATGATTTGTTGGTGGTGGTGGTGGTGGTGGTGGCAGCAGCAGAGGCGGCGCCTGGCTTGTTAGTAGTGGTGGTGGTGGTGGTGGCGCCGCCGTTAGCGGAGGTGTTGTTGGGAGTGGTGGTGGTGGTGGCTACGCGCTCACAAGAAGGGCACATGGTGAGAGTGGTGGCAGGGAGTTGCATGTAGAAAGGTTGGGAAGATTTCAAGGCTCTTAATTCTTGCAGCTCTTTTTGCAACCTCCTGTTCTCTTCTGTCAGTGTCTCGCAGCATCTCTTTAAATACTCACAATCAACCTCCGTCTGCTTCAATTTTGTCCTACATCAACCCAAAAACCACATATACCAAAAACATAAAATAAACCATTTCTTCTTTCTCCACATCCAAACAAAATCACTATTTCATAAATTAATCAATTAATATTATTCCCCTACTCCAATTCTCCAATCATAAAATAAAGGATAAATCATTAAACAACACCACATTGTTCCTCAAAAATATGAAAAAAATGAATCAAGAAATTTTTAAAACTAAAAAATTACCTAGCTCTTCTGTTCTGGAACCACACTTCCACCTGGCGAGGCCGAAGATTCAACTGCTTAGCTAAAGCAAGCTTTTGTTTCTGCACACAGACAAATGCAAATGTCAAAAACAAAAAATGAGTCATTTCTATTTTGAGATAATATATATACCTTAAATTTTCCTATTTTAAAACCCACCCTTTTTCTTTTCAAATAAAAAATAAATAAACAATTCAACAAAATAAAAAATCCAAGAAAAATAAAATAATAATCCATACTAGTCAGCCGTTAGACATGAAATCTTAGTGTTAATCTGTTTGGTGGTGGTGAAGTAGGTAGGGAGACTCGGGTTTGAATGTTTACCTCCGTTTATTTTATACGGAAAGAAGGAAGATAAGATTTGGTTTGACTTACAGGATTGAGTGTGCTGTGTTCTTTGAAGCTTTCTTCAAGAAAAGCTGATTGCTCCTTGGAGAGTCTGAGTTTTTTCCTAGTCAACGCGTTTTCCTCGTCGTCACTATTTCTCGAGCTCCCTCCTCTCTCACCTTCTCCACTGATCTCCAAATCTCTCTTACTCCCTCTCCCACCTCCACCGCCGCCGCTCCTCATCGCAAAATCCATCTGAAAGGACGACGCCGCACTGTTCGGCGACGACAGCGCCGCCCCTTCCTCCGCCGTCTCCTCCGCCGTCTCCTCCGCCGACATCCGGTTCACATCAAACCCCCTCCCACCCGCAGACCCATCCGCCGAACCCGGTTCACTCATCACTGCAAACCAACAGATTAAACCCATATCATCACACGGATGTCGAAACAGTTAGAAAAAACAGTTTGAATGAGAGAGAAAAGTGAGAGGGGTAGATAGGTAATTTACAGTTTTCAGCGAGCCAAGGGAAGCGAATCTGAGGAGGAGGTTGAGCTGGGCGAGGGACTGGGGAGAAAGGTAGAAGATCAAGCTGAAGAGGTGGATCTGATGGAGAGGCTGATGATCTTCCATGATGATCAGCTCTTTCTTGTGATTTCGTTGCAGCACTCAAAACAGTGTTACTAGTACTGGCTGTACCTGATCCTAGCCCCATACAGAAACCGAGATCCTTGGCGGAAAGCTTGGGACCTGTTTGGTCAAGAAACTTGAACGGTTTTGAAGTGTTATGATCGCCTAAGCTCAAAGCTAGCTCCATCTTTCTTTTCTTTTCTTTTCTTTGTCTCTCTTCTGTTGGTTAAGGGCGTGTTTGGTTGAGGGGAAATATAAAGGAAAGGAAAGATAGAACAAAATCCAATGATGGTTGAAACTTGGAAGTGGACAGATGAGAGGAGAGGAAAAGAACAGGGATGGGAAGCCACTCGACGCAGAAGAGGCAGAAGAGAAAGAGCCCTTTTTATTTCCTTCTCTATTTTTAATTTTTTATTAATTTTTTAATTTTTTTTTGGGTTTTTTAATTTATGGGAAAAAGGAGGATATAAAGATTGACCGACAAATCCAGGTTGACAATCACACGTGAATCTATATAAATATACAGCGGTCCAAACACGAGATAGATAGAAAGATAAAAGGAGAGATTGAAAATAAAATTTATGTATTTCTTTTTTTTGACTTTGATGGGAAAACAATGATTTGCGTATTTAATTTCATACTCTATTTTGGAATACTATAAATAAACAATCTATTCTTTTTTGGGAATTTTTAAAATTTGCATGTGCTAAGGATAAGATTTTTTCTTGCTCACACACCATCTCATGTGGCTACCAATCTCTGGATAATATTTTTTTGAAACAACGTCTGTCTATCGAACTCGTTAGAACATGATTAATAATGTACGCATCGAATCGAACTATTCCGGTCCATTCCGTGTCGGTTTCGCTTGCTAATTAAGAAAATGAAAAATAAGTTAGGCGCTTATGAATTTTTCATAAATTGGTAAATCTAATGATAGTATAAAACATGCATTCTTTCTTTCTTTTTTTAGTAAGAAAAAACATGCACTCTTTGGTATTATTGTGTCTGCACTAAACAATGGGCAGTGGCTACCCAACAATAATATTTTTCTACTATTTTTAAGCAGGAGGAGTATTAAAAAATCTTTGAAGAAATCATGATTGTAAGTAATCCAACGGCTGCGATCATGCTGCCATGTTGTCGTTTTTGCCCTTTTTTTCGTATCTTGACTACTAATTGCAGAGAATTCAATTCTTTTATCATGAAATGCTGCAATCATCATCATCATTTTGATTAAATCTATTATCAATGTGGTGTTATACCAAACACCACGCAATCATAATTAATTAATTGTTTAATTAAGCACTGTTCATTTTCTTGTTTGTTTTCAAATGATTAATCAACCCATCAACCCTTTTCTTCTTATCTTCTGTTTTCTTTTCTCCCCTTGATTTTTGCAGTTAGCGAAAAAGAAAATATAGAAAACTATGATGGTAATTGAAAACGAGATGACTCTTCTTCTGGTGGCATTAGACCGCTGACTCACCAACCAAAACACAAAGCTTCTTTACCGGTAATTTGGCACAAGTGTCAAAACTTAATTGGGTAAAAGCAACCCTCTCTTCCGAAAAATATAATGACTCTTCCAACGTAATAATAATTGTATTTTATATTCCTCATACGCGAATTGAAAATAGAAATTAAGAGCGAATAAATTCTCGTACAAATTGGTATAATATTTTAATAATAAGATAACTAAGCGTGATGTGTGAACCGAAAGGGAAGGAACACATAAGGAAGATCTGGTCAGATAAGCACGAGATTTGACCATAAACGCTGCCTCCTTTTTTTAATACACTAAACTAACTAATGCTATGCTTTTTAGAGTTTAACAAAAAATAAATAGGGAAGGGGGCAGACAAAGAGACCAGTGTGTTACCTCTCCAAGAAAAAGGTTCTTTGCCCCCATAAGTATTTATGTTTATATCATTATTATTTAAGAGTATTAAAAATAATTAGTTATTCTCGAAGTATGATGCGTATGATATTTTAAATATTTAATTTTCAAAAAAAAAATATACGTAAGTTCTTAATTATAAAAAATTCAAAATTTTGTAAGTTTATCTTTTTTTTTTTCCATAATAAAACGAATTCTCATATATGAATAAAAACTGATAATTTCTTTTTACAACCTATATCATAGTTATTCTTTTTAAAAACTAAACTATACTTAAAATACTATGCGCAACATGCTTCGTGAAATTTAGGAGTAGGAGGACGATGGAGTAGACCAGTATTATCAGAACCGGACTGTATCGACCGATTCAACCTTAAAATTTCAGGTTTTTGGTTCGATTCAGTTATCTGACCGGATATGCATGCGAGTCAGGTTTGACCGGTCGAACCGATCCATTTTTATACAGCCGACGACCCAGATTGAACTGACTGGATCAATGCTTCTTTTCCAAAATGAAGTCGTTTTGGTAATATATTTTTTTTTTGAAATTTTGATGGGCTGACCCATTATAGATATTGACCCAGCCGGTTTAATCCAGTTCAATTATCTAAAAATTAAATAGTTTGATATGTAACGGTTCAAAACGATCTGATAAATCAATTCGGTCGAACCAAAGAAAAATTATTTTCGATTCATTATCTGATAACTATAAAGTATACAATGGATGTTCTTCTGTGTCTTTTAAGCATAGGAGAGAGCTGCTTAACAATAACAATTTGTCAATAACACAGCTCATTCATTTATGAAATCTCGGAACTATCATAAAAGCAAATTCCGAAAGGTGGATATATCTTTTCTTGGATTGTCTGTGTCTGTTGCTGTGACTAGGCTTGCTAGGTGAGGTGAGGTAATCCATCTATCTATCTAACTACTTTATTTATTTTATTTATTTTTTATATTAAAAAACTTTAAAGTATTATTCTTTTTTCTATTTTAAGAGAACAAACTAATTTTTATTTTTACCATAAAACACGCGTTTATATTGTTCGTTCAAAACTTCAAAATTTTACTTATTTAGGAACATTTTACGTTTTAATTAAATAATTTTGTGTTAATAAAATTAGTTTTACGAAGATTTTTTTTAAATAACATATCTAAAATTGTCACTAAAAAAATAAAGGAAGAGTCTCTCTCTGCTTTAACATGAACAAAGTTTTAAATAATGAATTTTGATTTTAAAGCTTTGACCTATGTGGTAGGATGCTACTATTTGGTACTCCATACATAATCATCAAAGTTGTGATTTTTTTCTTTGGTTAAGAAAAAAAAAGAAAAGGAAAGAAATTTAGTAGCAAAGGTCCAATTCCAAAGATAAAAGGCAAAGATGATGGGTATCCAATGAGTTGATCACTTGACAATCTATGCATATATAATATCAGAAAATCTTGGTGCTTGCCTAATTGATTTTTTTATTCTTTTCTTCTTTTTTTTCTCGGGTGGAGGTAATTGATTTTCTTGGTGGGTATTTGTTTATGTATTTATTTTTGATATTTCATTCGTGCTAAAAAAAAATGATTTTTAACTCTATTTTACGACAATTAAAATAATAATTTATTACTGTTTTTAATGTAGTTTTAGTCAATTATTCTTAATCGTTTTATTTATTATGTCTAATAAACACTAATTTTAATTTTTTAATACATTGAAAATGAACCAACGATATTTTTTTTATAAAAAAATGGTTAGAAAGTCATTTTTTTATAGCACGTCAGTAATATACTCCCTCCGGTCTGAATTATATGATTTCCTCGCATCCCAATATTCAGTAGGGAGCGCATATTAAGGTGGTCGGATGACTCACTATTTGACCTCAAAAAATTCCTTACTTTTTTTCGAACGTACGTTAATCCTTAATATACTTTCGAGAAAAAAATTAGGGGTAAAATTGTCTCAAATAGTGACTGTTCCGGCCGCCGTGAGATACGTGGCGGAACAGTAAAAGCAAAACCCAAAACGTCATACATTTCGGACCGGAGGGAGTATTAAAATAAATAAATAAAAAGTACTCACTATTATTTTCAAGCGGTATAAAACTATATTCGAGAAAAAATAAAAGATAAAATTATTTCAAATAGTAAGTTATACGATTTTTTTAATACACATACTCAAAATCAAAGCGACAAATAATAAAAAATCGGAACGAGTACTGATGAGAAGAGGAGGAGGGTAGTAAATAAGTACTCCGTAGGGGCAGTGGTGGTGGTCCCATGCGCGTGGGTTGGGTTTTTCAGGGAGGGGGATTGGTAATTAATAAATAATAATTAGAAAATTAAAAGAACACATCTTAGAGGATGTGACCAGGTCAGAATTGTCATGCTTTTGGGATCATTGCAATAATTGAAGTCATGCAGGCTTTAATGATCAGTTTGGAGAGAGAGAGAGAGAAAAATACATACGAGTGTGCATTATTGGTTGGGGCCCATCATAAACCATGGGATAAAAAAAAAAAAAAGTACTACGACTACTCCCCCGCCGGCCCCAGCTCCAGCCCCACACAAGCAAAAATCATACTCCTCTCTCCTTTAATAACTGTTGTTTTTCTACAAATTCTTACTGATGATAATATTTATCATTTTATTTATTTTTAAGTATATATTTTGTACAAATGAAAAAAAAAATTATTTATCAATCAACCCAATTTAATGATGGTGTGGTAATTTTAATAAAAATTATGAATAAAAATGAAACAATATAGAATAAAATAAGATCAAATATCATTATTTTCAAGTTTTTACTGTTCTAAAACGTCTATTAAAAATGACACACAAGCAAAAATGATACTCATCTGTCTTTTAATAATTATCGTTTTTCTACGAATTCTTACTGTTCATAATACTTATCATTTTTATACAAATGACAATTTTTTTTACGCATCAACCCAATTTGATAATGGTGTAGTAATTTGAGTGAAAATTATGAGTACAAATAAAACAATGTGGAATAAAATAAGATTAAATATCATTATTTTCAAATTTCTACTATTCTAAAACGTCTATTAAAAATGACAGAAGGAGTATTTACAAACTACTAAATTTAAAAACTACGAGAAAATTCAAAAACGCACGCTATAGAAAAATACCATTTTATACTTATAAAATAAAATAAAATAAAAATGTGTTTTGTGACTGATCTTATCGCTTATAATGTTAGAGACTCTACCATCATGTTCACCGTCTCAATCATCTATTGTAACTATAAGTATAGAATTCAATGTGCATAAAATTCAGAGAATATTAAATATGCTAGTTTGTAAATCCCACTGAACAATACATATATTATTAACCAAGTAAATACCGGGGGAAAATCCCACTAATGTAATTTTGGTCTTCTATTCTTATGTAATGTTTGATCCCGATTTATATAATATCATTCGTTATTTATCTGTTATAAAACGTTATCTATCTATTTTATGATAGAGTTAATATTAATAATAATCAGTATTGATCATTTTAATTTATATTGAAAGTGAATGATATACAAGTGTATTGGTATGTATAATTTTTATTATTTTGATTTTCCAAAAAACTTTCATAGATATATACACTTGTGTTTAAAACTTACCTGTAATTTTTTTAAAAAAAATCATTTTTGCACCTTTTATAATTTATTGACAATTTTTAATATATTTATTTGAAAAAAAATTACTAATTTTTAAATTTAAAGGACTTTTTTTTTAGTATTTGTGAATTAATTTAATCGCAAATATCTGTGACCGTCAAGACCTACCATTATTTTCTAAAATTTTCACTACGTCACGATCTCAGTTACGTTATCCATTTGTATCATGTAAAAGGATGTTCAAACCCTCCAGCTACTCCTTCCTCTCCACATTCTCTAAATAATCCAATTAAGTACTAATTATAACATGTCACCTTCACTTTGACAATGATAAGATTAATTAAGGTTTTACCTGTAAAAATAAGTTAGTGTTTGGTCTGGAATTGGTCTGGATGGAGTAACCAACACCAATCAAATATGGATGTCTGCTTGCGTGGCAAGTACTATAATTTGCTGTTAATTAACAACCAAATCTAATTTCGAGTAGTAGCAATCATGTTTATCCAGATAAGCACATCAAGACAAACCACCAGCTAAATTGAAAAATAAAAGCAAACCCAAACAAACAATTCTATATGCAATTTCTTGGTTAATTTGCTTGTCCACTTTCCACTAAACTTACTTTACACGAAAAGAATTATATTCCGATGTTTGTTAAAAAATGACTTTCAATCTATTTTTATAATAAATAAAGTAATGATTGATTGCTATTTTTTATATATTTTTTTTGTCAATTATTCTCAATAATTTTATTAATTAAATCTAATCAATATTAATTTTAATTTTCTAATATATTGAAAGCGATGAAAACGACATATTTTTAGGACAAAAAAAAGTGATCAGGAAATCATCTTTTTAAGAGCGGAGGGAATAATAGTTTTGTTTTCGAGATGCATATAAAAATTCATAATGCTATATTCTTTTGTGAATCACCTAAAAACACGGTGTTAATACAAAAAAATTGAACTTCAAAATGCATTTAATTAACAGAAACA
Organism: Viola odorata; assembly: GCA_963691705.1. Classification (NCBI taxonomy): domain Eukaryota; kingdom Viridiplantae; phylum Streptophyta; class Magnoliopsida; order Malpighiales; family Violaceae; genus Viola; species Viola odorata. The sequence continues at coordinate 3,632,035 of OY829538.1, forward strand.
TATAACCACTGGAAAATATTTATATTGTCACTAGCAGGCGTGCAATCCATCGGAATAATATAAATACATGAGAGTCTCGATCTTCTTTGCGATGGGTACGGCCGCATTCAATTTGTATTATTATTGCTAACAATGACTAATTTCTTCACGTCCTAAAAAAAAAAAAAACTTTCTGATTATTTTTTCTTATTTAAAAAAATATTATTTCTATTATTTTTAATATATTAAAAAATTAAAATTAGTGTTAATTGAGCGTAGTTAATAAAATCATTAAGAGCAATTTATTAGAAATACATTAAAAATAGTAATTAATTATTACTTTAATTGTTATAAAAATGAGATGAAAATTATTTTTTTAAAGATAAAAAAGTATCAAATAAAATAAATAGTAGCGATTATTCGATAATTCAGTCATTTAGTGTCGGCTACTCTAAACTTAAGCTTTTATTTATTTATTGATCCGTGTTGAATTTAGTTTGATGTTACAAGAAATTAAATCGGTCACCGGCGAGCAAAGAACGAACCAATCATTCGGTGCGAAGATTATGCAAATTAATATCGAAGAAGTCATACTTTGGCCATCCTAAATGTTAGAGGGTCCCGCCGCTGAGAATCGGGGACAGTCTAGGGGAGCTTTCAAGCTTATTTGCTATCGATATAAAAATACACTCAATTTATCTGCCATCTCGATGATGCATTCATAATTAGTTGGTTGTCATCGAGCATCCCGTGGATCTCTTAATCAACGGTTTGAGTTCTAACACCTAATATGCTAACGAATCGAACGTTTAAAACTCAATAATAATCATACAAGATTAGTTTTAATCTGAAAAATATAAAACTCGATAACTAATATGACAACTTTGTAGTAAATTTATTTTAAGTGTCGGTGTATAAAATGAATTGAAATATGTTATTTGAATTTTGGCACGGTGTGAATTTTTTATAGGATATGTTAGTAGTACTTCCTCTATTTCTATTTGTTTTTTTTTAAGTTGTCTTTAAAAAAAAAATGATTGGTTTTAGTTTTTTTATGTTGTATTTTGATTGTGATATCTTCCTAATTCTTTCATTATTATATCACAGATAATTACTAATTTTTAAAATAAATATAAAAACGGGCAATAATTTGAAGCAAAATTTCCCTAAAATATGAATAGTAATTCGGACGGAAGAGGGTAAATGATATAGCTCGTCTTACTACTTAGGTAATTGTGTGTTTGAAATTGATAGTGGAATGTGAGCCAAGATGCGGGTTTCAAGCCCTACGGCCGGGTAGGTTTTCGTTTAAAGGGAGCTTTTTGGATGTGAATGTCTCACACGTGGCGGGTAAGTGGTAACTACTACCGACTGCCATGCGAGCAACAGAAGTGTGCAGTTAGCAAAGGCTCCTTCCCTTTTTTACATGGTCAAATGTCCGTTTTCAGTTTTCTCATGAACAAATGCAACTTTATTTATCCATCATTCACCCCACGCATCATTAAAAGTGGTCAAATGGCCCTAACCCCACAAAACAAAATTGCAAACAAATCAGTTTTCCGTTTCTTGAATCTCTAGGTGGATATATACTAGAAAAACCATAACGTATAATTAACATTTCATCTTAGCTAAGCTCGAATAAAAATTTAGTGGGTGAAAAATCGGATTAATTAGGTATAAAAAGGAGTTTAAATATCGAGTAATTATATATATATATTTAAAAAAACGATAAATAGTAGTGTTGACTTCTCCATTGTGAGATTAGGATAAGTTATAACTTTAATTGAAAATTTTAACCTCTTATAATGAATTTTAACCTCTTGATGAATTGAACATGGAGATAAAAAATTTATAGTGAAAAAGAAAGAAAAAACTTTTAAAAAGTACAACTTGCCTGCCTTGGATACTCGTTGACAATAAAAGCCCACCATTTAGAGTCATATTGGATTTTAAATAGTTTTTTTTTTAGGTACAAATTAACTTTATGTATTTTTATTAAGAAAAAAGGAAATACGTCGTCAAAAATGACCGCGAGCGTACGAGTCAAACAAACATTTATTCCTTAGTTATCTCAAAAATAACTTTCAACCCTACCACAACAATTAAAAAAATAATTAATTACTATTTTTGATGTATTTCTAATAAATACGCTCGATGAGCATTAATTTTGGCTTCTCAACGCAATAGAGATATTAAAATTAACAGTTTTTCAAAAAAAAAAACAACTAGAGAATCATTTTTTGAAAAATATATAAGGATGACAATTTCCTCCACGAGGCGGAGATTTCCCCAATTTGACCAGGGAACGGGGCGGGGATGGGATGGTCATCCCCGCTGCAGTTACCCTCCCCGTACTCATCGTAATATTATTTACGAAAAATATTATATTATTGTATCAATTATCTATATAATTAAAGATGGATGTACAAAATTGAAGTGGGGAGCAGATGAAGATGGAGGGTAGCAAGCAGCAACATCTGCTCAGTGCTTTGCTTAGTACGTCAGTCAACCATTAATATACAGACTATATATGACTACAAGGTAATGTAAGTCATTGTGTAGATATGGCGAAATGAGAACGTAATTATAAGATCACAAGAGGGAGGAGGATGGAAGTCACGTGACTTATGCGTGATTTCAGTAATGATGAGGAGTAGTTGTTGGGCCCACGTCAGAGATATGACGTGGGAGATGATAATTATTAGAAGAATTAGTACTTATTTAACAAAATAAATAATTAGCTCTAATAATTGAATAATACTACTAGTATAACTAATTATTAATTCGGCAGAAAATTGATCATATTTGAACATTATCGGATCTTATAAATAAGGTGATTCTTCTGATACGATTTTTTCTATTCCATGAATATGAATTTAAGATTGATGTTAAGAAGATAAATCTCTTATCATTTAATCCTAAAGACGGTAATAATAGAATAATACTCCCTCCGTTTCACTTTACCTGTCACTTTTCTGCGGATTGTTACTATTTGGGGTATTTGTCATTTTATCTTTTTCGAAGCATATATTTTGTGGAAATGATATTTATTTTTTTTGAATCAATTCAATTTAATGATGGTGTGATAATTTCAGTGGAAATTATAAAAAAAAATAAAAAAATGAGGAATAAAATAAGTTCATAAATCAACGACTTACGTTTTTTTACTATTCTAAAAAGTCAATTAAAGTGGAACGGAGGGAGGTGGGAGAGGAGGAAATGAGGGAGAAGGGAGAGGGTTGTGTAGGTGTGATGGGGACACAGTGCAGCAACCTAAGGAGACAAAACAATACAGTAGCAATCATTTGTACAAAGGATGTTATTAGGGTTCTCTCTTTTCTTTTTTTTTAATATTTAATTTTCTACATTATTTTTTCCCATTATTATTATTATTATTATTGTTGTTGTTGGTAAAATGGTCACGTTGTGGGGTCCTTCTTTTGTATGGCAGCCATAACTCAAATTATTGTGCCTTGATTGTATCCGTGTTTGTGTGTTTGTGGTCTGTCTTCTCTTCTGTCCTTGACTTGAAAGAAAAAATAAATGGCTATTGAGTAACTTGAGTGGGTATGAGGCGGTTACTGGTGAGCACCCGCCATACCTGCACCTACGCAGGGGAGGTTGAAAGGTCAGAATTACCTAAATCCGAAGAGAATTTCAACGTATATAACGACCACTTTAGTGTAGCCATTAGCGCTAAATTAAAATACCGAGTGAGTGCAGTATATAAATTATTAAATTGTTCTGACATAGGATTCGGACCGACGGGGGAGATTGGGGAGCTTCTGGCCGGGGCAGGCCGCAGGAGGAGGAGGAGGAGGGATGGGCACTAAGGCAGGCTAAAGGTGGTCCCGTTGGGCTACTGACAGTGATGGTCCTAAAGGGCAATTCATAGGAGCAGAAGTAGCCACAGAACAACGAACAAGTATCAATGAGGAGAGGATAGGCAGTCAATTCTTGCAATCATGACCTGCCTGACCTCTCCCCTCTGTCGTTGTAAGCCTTGTCTACTTACCATATTGTTCCTTTTTATGCAAGTCTCCATCACTATTTACTACTGTTTCTCACATTCTCTCTTCTCTTTTTCTTCTCCCCTCCCTCTAAAATCTCTTATTTCAAAATAATAATAATTTGAACATAATAATCGAAGGATACTAGGTTACATATTCTACAAATTATGAGTAATAAATTTGATTTGGTTTTCAAATAAAATCGGATCAAATCGAAATATTACGGATTTTTAAATTCATGGGTTTTAAAATAATTTGGTTCAGTTCGGTTAACATTAACGGTTTAATTTGGTCCAATTATAGTTTTTTTTTAATAAGAAAATTATTTATGTTCTTTTTTTTTTATAAAAAAATAGAACAATTTAAAATATTACAGTTTTGAAAACAATGTGGTTCAATCCACTTTTAATAATTCGGTTAAGTTCGGTTTAAAATGTTGAATTATTAAATGACTTTTTGCCCAAATAAAAACAAAGGAGTTCATAGTGCTCCGCAGCTAAGGTCATCACTACATTTGGATTTACTTTGCGTCTTTCCCTATTTTTAGTTAACAAAATGCTACTAACTCCACTCATCATCGTCCCGCCTCACCATGGCTTCCCTCCTCCTTCTGGGCGGTGCAAGTGGAACAAAACAGACGGCTCCTCTAAGGGCAATTTGGGTCCTGTAGGCATTAATGAGGCTCTAGGAGATTATAATGAAAATTTCCTTTGTGTTTTTTTCTGGGTACATCGGTGAAACCAACGCTAATGTCGCTAAAGTCATAGTCATTCACAAGGCGCTAGCAATTTCCGCCACAACCCTCACATCATGGGTTCAAAGTTACTCATTTAAACTATATCCACCAATTCGGTCAGTTGGATAAATAAACGTGATGAGAGACCTTGAATTCTAACTAAAGAGTTTAGGAGGATTGGTTCATTGATGTAACATTTTAATTTCATCCGTCCAATTTTATTAAATGATTCAGATTTTTCTAATATGACTGATCATGTTATAGAAAAAATTAAAGGAAACAATATGAGTGAGTATTTGTTTTAATAAAACATTGAATATTCTATTAGTTTTTTTATCATAAAAAGAAAATAAACATAATGATTTCTCCATATTCGGAAAAAAATGAACATAATGATTTCTTCCCCTCTTATCATTCATTACAAGAAGCTGATGACGATATGGTGATAAATAAGAATAGCAGAAAAGAAATCATTCGCTGCATATTGAATAATTTCTCTAATTACCACTTCCTCTCTTATGGAAATGATTGAACTCATAAATATATAAAACCGTCCAAAACCATCTACTAGAGAAGTAGGTAAAAAACATTCATTATGACTTTTTCAGCCATTGCTAATTATCAATGGTAGATAAATAGTGATAAATTATAAATTTTACCCATAAAATTTTACTAACTTACCCCAATAAAATTAATAATTTATTTATGAGTCTAGGAGAATATTTTATCATTTTTATTAGTTATATTGGCCTTTTACCAATTTTACTCGCACCAAACTTGCAAATTTTACCCACTAAAATTCAAGAATATCTTATAAAAAAGTTAGGTCTAAATCAATTGGACTAATAAATTTTACCCAATACTACTTATAATAATTTGAACTTTAAATTTTATAAAATATTTTGGTATGAATCAAAGGTATCCTTAAATCTATTGGATCAATATTAATTTTATTCGTATCTGACGGGTCCATTAAAAATAAAGTGCAGTCAATAGATAATTTCTCCATATACATAAAAAGTTGATCCTCTACCTCTTGCTAAAAGGTCGATAGTGTCAAACCACTCACATATTAGTGAATAGTCTATAGAATTAACTTATTATAAAAATAATCTATTTCAATTTATATATTTTTAATATAAAAAATCTCCATCTTATTTTAAAGGGTAAACTACATAAAATATCTTATAATCTACAAGATATTATACTTTAGCTCTTATAGTTTAAAAGCTTGCAATATAAACCTTATAGTTCCTAAAAGTTACAATTTTAACATTCATGATAGTTAAAAAATTAAAAACAAATGGTACCAACATTATGCAGATTTTGAGAGAAAATATAACAAATAAAAAAATTAATGAGATTTTTTAAAAATAATATTAAATTGGAAAAAATTCAAAAATAAAAGTATAAATAAAATTTAAACAAATATTTTTCATTCTCTTAAGTCCTATTGTATTTTTTTGTCCAAATTTTATAATTGTTTACAATTTTTTTAGCTATTTTAATATTCACAATTACGAATGTAAAAAAAATATAATTAATTTAATTAAATAAAAAATAATGTTTTAATGATGTTTTGCTAGGAAGACATTAGATAAAATATTACCCCGCTGAGAAAAATTTCTACATAAGCCGTTAGAGAGTTATAATAAAGACAAGTTAGCATGCAAACCTGTAAAATGGAAGAAGGATCTTTGTTCCCTTTGAGACATAATGATTAGGACTTTGCCATGCTTTCTTTTCCATTATCATAATCATAACCATCTTCTTCATGATCATGATCATCGTCGTCGTCGTCATCGTCATCCCGGCCATGCCCCCTTTTCACATCCTGGGATGCTATATTGTGTTAGGAAAGAAAGGGACAAACAACCCTAAAAGAAATTACTTATGTCTTTTTCGTCCCTGATGATAATGATAATTATGATCATACTCTTCGCAATAATTGTAACCATTTCTTAAAAATATTATAAAATTAAATAAATAACTTTTGTATAGTATCAATCTTTTCGTGGCTCAAAGAAGAAGTTGTTTCTGGCTAATCAATATAATTATATAAGTAATCAAGAACATCATGAAAAGTTAGAAGAACTTCTCTTTTAATTATTCGCAAGAGTCCAAGTTTCCTCCCTTTAAAAGTCCAACTTTTATGCTAATCTTGACACTAATTATGCATTATTTAGCTTCTAATTATGTAGCTGTGTCATCATGGCTTACATCTCTTGGAGAACTTCTTTCTACAATTTCTCTGTTTGCATTAGTAAGAAAATTAATTATTTCACTCCCTTCAAATGGTGCAATTATATTATTTATATAAGTAAATAGTAAGTGATCAAAAAGCATTTCAATCTATGTGCCACACGTAGGTTAAAGGATTGGAATATAGTGGATTAATTAGTTTGAAAAAAAATTATATAATTTTGTTGAATTTTTATCCCGATATCACTCAAATCAATAGAACGGTGACATTTAAAAAATTATATATATAAAAGTGATCAAATCATTAGTGTTACTATTGCATTGGTTTAGTCATTATTAGTGAAAGAATTATACATAATTAGTCATTTTTTTGGAAAATATGGTCCCAAATACAGTAGCAGAAATGAAATTAAGTGTCAGATTTGATAGGCAGAAAGAAAACATTCCTGTCATTTAAAAAAAAAAAAACTCAAAATGCAAATCCGGCCCGGAGCCCACCAAAATTCAATGGAATGAAACTCAATTGTAAACCCCGTTCCCACCCTCAACCATTCGGTAGAAGAAGGCCCATTAAATTAAAGCACAAATTTACAAGCCCACCCACCCTCTAGTCTCTTTTTCTAACCAGTCACCACATCAGAAGCCGACTATTCTAGAATCAAGATCAACAAGCCTCTCCCTCACAATTTTTTCACACAAGAACATATTAATTAAATTCACCAAAACAATTCGGAATTTATTGGAGGACCTTAATTAACACACAAATACCCAATGTACCAAAAATAAACACCAAAATACTTCCTTTGTTTCAAAACATAGGAACTTTAATTTTTTTTTCACAATAACCTAATGAATCAAACAAAATTAATTAAATTGCTTGAGTTCTAGAAAATACTCATTTACCACAAAATATATTTCAACACAATACAACAAACTTTGTTTACTTTGCAATTTTCCATAAATTAGTACTTGCTTGGAAAATGTTATATAGTCAAAGATTAGATGGATGACTTGGAAACTACTCACTCTCGTCTCGTAGTATGAACCTTCTCACATTTTCCAATCATGCCATCATTTTTACTATTGCCCTTTGCCTCAGCAGTCAGATCTTTACTTTCATTCTTGTCCGTTCATCATCATCATCCCATGATGCCCCATCCGTCATCATCATCTTCTTCTTCTTCTTTTTTAAAAAATAAAAATAAATCCCTAGAGTAGAGAACGATTCCTTGTCTTGCCTGTTTTGGTAGGGCCAGCATAACGTTTTTTCAGATGTAGGACTAGAAAGAAACCAGCTAATGCTAATGTGCTTTTAACATCAATCATACCAAAAGACAAACTTTATTCCTATCATAATTCTATCAACTTGCCTCCCTTTGACTCGTAAATTTCATAACCTATCTCTTGTTTTGCAAATAAAAGACCACTAGTTTCGTTATAATAAAAAAATTGCAAAGTTATGAATCTGGGTTAGAATATAGCGATTGAATTATTAGATGATTTTGATAAAAAAAATTTGCACAATAATACTTTGCAATCTTTATTAGCTTTTCAAAAAGAAAATTAAAAATAAAATAAAAATGAAGGTTTCAGTTATACTGGATCTTCTATTGTTCCATCTTTTGAGTTGAGTTAGGCCCATCAGAGAGATGGGCTCAGCCTTTGCCATATTCTTATTTCCTACCTGTCTTTTTTAGTAAATACTCGGGACAAACTTCTATTTTTACTGCATTTCATGTCACTTTTCATAGTTATTCATTTAAATAAAAAATTAAAATAAAATATAATAAATAAACTTAAACTATTTCTCACACTGATATTTTCATTTTTTAAAGTAAAAAACTGTTGGTTCCATGTATTTAACCTCTAATGGTTTCACTTGATATGAGTAAAATTAGTCCCCACTCATTAAGGTTAGAGAGACATGGTAGCATGTTATTAAGATTCACAGCTATAGCATTTTACCGACGAAGATGTAAAATCAGAAGTAGTGTATATTTTCTTGTGCTTGAAATATGAAATTTTTATCTGCAGGAAGCAAAATATCCCCAGAAGCTACATCGTATTAGTGACACTACCCCAGGTTAGGCTGGACATTATGGCGCACATGGTAACTAATATCTGACAACAACCTAACCTTGCCACCACAACACAATAGGATTTCTTAGCAAACTTCTTTGTTTTTTTCTTATAAGCAAGGGACTTGCTAGATATTTAGAGCATAAAAATACTCAGACCTGTTTAAAGTGCATTGGAAATTTGTGTAAATACTAAATTGTAAAAGACTGAATAGTAAAAGGGAAAGAAAAAAAAAACTGAAAACCAAGCAATGAAAAAGCACAAGCACAAATAGAATTATTAAGGAGCCAAAACATCTTATCCAAATTTTCAGACATGGTAGACAAATTAGCCTAGAATTTCTCAGTTTTTCCATCATTATGAAGCTTGAAAGGGGTTGTTTATGTACAAGGAAAGGTATCCAATCGGCCTACTTGCGTCGCTACAAATTTAACTCGCCAAACGAATTGAAAAGCACATTCTCCTTAGTGAAGCACAACCAACATCTGAAAACAACATTACACTGAGCTGCAAGCACTGGAACTTTTATAATCACCTTACGAGTCAATGATTGTGGCACCTATTGTACAGAGAAAAATACTATAAGAGGGAGGTAGCACTTACATACATGTTTGGATGTTTATGCTTGAGCAGCTCTCAGGATTATTATAATTAGATAGACTCTTTCTAGTTCAACCGCCTCCTCCTAGGTGCACGAGAATCCCCGCTGTCCACATCGGAGATTCTTGAAGCATCATTTCTTCTTCTAGATGAAGAAGTTGAAAGGGAAACCATAGAATCAATTTCAACAGCAGTATCCATTTGACTCTCTGAGTTTATAACTGCAGCGATGCTTGAGAAAGAATCTCTATCATCAACTGGTTGAGGCTGCTCTGGATTCCTCCCCGCTGGATGGCTTCGGAAATATGTCTCAACTAACCTTTCAGCAGAATTCAATGCAGATGAGATTGAACTGTGGGCTGAGGATCGACGAAGTATCAGTTGGTGAAGCCTGCGGGCCGACCCTGCGTCTGGGCTAGTCGTCCCACTTTGTGTTAAATCAACAATGTCATCAGGTGGTGCAATTGGGGTTTGCTCAGCCCGCATTCCCCTAAGTGTCATTATCCTAGTAAGTAAGGAACTAGTCCTATCAGCTGCTTCACGAGCACCATTTGAATCCTGAGGCAATGTCAAATCCCGAGACAAATCAAATCTTCTTCCAAGACGCTGTATCATCTCTTCAACAGGAAAACTAAAAGGATTTCTCTGAGTGGTTTGCCTCAAACTCTCAACGCGCCTTCCATGGGGCCTAGCAGGAATCTCAAGACTTAAATCTTCCTCTGGCTCACGGCTGTTACACCCACGACCATAAATTGGAGTCACATTCTTCATTGTTACCTCTCCCTTGCAGACTGGGCATTCCTTTGCCTCTGAATGCACATGCAACCATCGGTAAAGGCATGGCCAACAAAACAAGTGACCACAACAGGTAACAACTGGATCTGTAGCCAAATCCAAGCAAATATTACAGTCAAAGAAGCTCCCATCGTTCCCACTTACTTTGTCAACATCATCCTTTTTATCTGAAACTTCCTCCTCCAAGAATCCATTGTTATTTTCACACATCTTGGGCACCTCATTTGTTCTTTCTTCAGCAGCAACGCTACCCTCACCAGCTTGTAATGTACTGACATTACCAGAATTTCCTATCAACTGATTCAATTCCACTGAAAGGCTTTGTGTTTGACGTGGAACTTGAAGTTGTCGCCACCTCCAGCGCTGTCGAGCCCTGTTTCTAACAGCTTCTCTAATTCTCCCAATAGGGTCATCAACCCAATCATCCAGATTAACCGCTTCAATTGGTACCAACTCCGTCTCTGCCTCAGGGACAGGACCCAGATTCAAATCAAGATTCATAGCATCAGATGTCTCCTCACCCATCACAAACTGAACAATTCCAGATCCAAAACCCTACATTTTCAACAAATTCAGAAGGAAATCAAACATAAACCTCAAACTATGCACACTAAAAAACATACAAGGCCTAAACTTTATCAATAATTCAAAATGAAAACACACAATCAACAAACATTCAAAAGGAAATAACATACGAGACCTATACTTTATCAATAATTCAACCCACCCAGATACAAACCCTAACTTCACCATCAAATACAGAAACCCAAAATCACAAAACCCCCAACAAAATCTAGAAAGCGAGGAACCCATTTCAGATTTCAACAAACCCATATCAGAAACACCACTAATTTGATAGAAATCAACAAACCATGACCAAGGATCAAAACGTTATCATAATTGGACCATATACAAACATAATAAACCTACTTTGAGCTAAAAAAGACGGGGGATTTGAATATATGGCATAAATACCTAGAACAAAAAGCTAAAATGGTGGTTCCTCTAATTTGAAAAAGAGAGAATAACGAGAAAGAGGTGAAAGACCTGGTACTTGAGATGATCTTCGAAGATCAGATAGCGACTCGTACAGAACTCAGAGACGAGTTGGCTCCGAGTTGACTCGCCATGTGCTAATGTTGCTCTCTCCCTTGATTACCAAATCTCATCTACACTGAGATGGAAAGCGAGAGAGAGAGAGAGAGATGAGCGTCTAAAAATGTGAAAAAATGAATCAAGACCAAACAGAGAGACAAGGAAAAGCGAAAAAGAAAAAAAGGGGAAACAAATGATCTTCTGTGTTCTTGTTCAGTTGGTACTTTTGATTTCAAGTTTTGATGAAAGAAATTAACGGTTCTGATCAAATGACGTTCACCATATGATAGAAGTCAAAGTAGATTTGGTCGCATCCACTACACGTGGAAGTTGCATGGCAGCCCTTTTTGGTGATGCTTATATGGTGGGCCGTGGGCCGTGGGCTGTGGCGTAGCACGCTGGCACTAGATATTTCTTTTCTTTTATGGTGTTTTTTTTTATAAAAATAAATAAATGAATAAATTAGTTGCATATTGAATAAAAATAAACATTTGATCCCTGCTATTGTGAGATTATGATTTCGATTTATGTTATTGTAACGATGGTTAATAGTAAAAAAAATATTTTTAAAAAAATAAAAAATAAACATTTGATAATATTAATTAATTAAATAAATATAAACGTAAAACAAGAGAACATAAGTAAACTTGGTAAAAAAATATTAATTTTATATTAGTGCTTTTTTTTGGTACTTATTAACATTAATTTAACATTATTCTTGGTAAAAAAAATCGAAAAATACGAACAAAATATCCTCATAGTACTTATTTAACTAGTTATTTCTCACAAGTACTAATTATACATATTTTTTATTATTATTATTATCTATGTACTAATTATGTACATATATAATATAATAATATGGTATTATAATAATAATTAATAATATAATACTAGTTTTTTATAAAATAATATAATATGATATAATAAATTAATAATAGATTATTTAGAAAAAATAGTATCATGGCCGAAAGTAAATCTATCTAAATTCGAAAAGAATATTATAAATATAATAACATAATAACAGAGAATCTGTGGGCTTCACACATCATGAGTAGATAAAATTGCTCAGGAGATAAAAAAAAACAAATAGGCCCAATATTATTGAACAGAAAGAATGGAGGCCCATCATAGGTGCCGAATGGAGGCTCATCATATGTGCCTAGTAGGCCCGATACTATTGAACTGAAAGAGTGCTTTACTCGCTTTCGCTTTTTAGCGGCAGCTACTCGTAGAAATACCCAAGGATTTTAGTAATTTGAGTTAAGAGTAAACATCTATTCCCTCCGTTATATATTAACCGACGCGTTTAGTGTTAAATTCAAAATTCGAAATTAATTGGCGCCTTTATTCAACGTGTTGTCATTGGATGCGCTTTTATGTTTTTGTCCCTTGAACGACATGTCATTCGCTTACTAAACTGTGTGTCATACGAGGGCAAAAGAGTTAAACGAAATAGTGCATCATATGAGGCTGTCTTGAAACAACGTTTCTAACATCCTCTCTCTCCATCTTTTCCTTCTCCCTTCTTCATCTCCCTTTCATCTTTTTCTTCAACAAATAAGCTGAGAAAAATCAAAGCGACCATAGATTCGTGCCGGAAATGACGAGACGAGAAGTACCCAGGTGACGGCGGCGGCAACAGTGGCCGGACGCGTTCCCACGAGCCGGCGCGTGGAAAGGAGCCGCGGGAGCTACGTCGGCGTTTGGCGGCGCGTGGCTGGTCGGAGTGACGTCGTTCCACCTGCTCCTGACTCGAGATGGCCTTCCGCTCCTTAGGAAACAACGGAGGACGAAACGCTGTGGTTGAAGCAGCTAAATCCCACATTTTGCCTGCAACGCACAGTCACCTTAATTCTTGTAAAATGTGAGCCCGCGTCAACTAAATAAAAATAGAGGGAGTACCAAACAATACCTGTTGGAGTTGAGTAGGGTCAACCCTTAACTCCAGTTTTGAGTTTAGGGGATGAAGCAAATTAATCACACTTCTATACTTAATAATAATTAAGAGAATATTAAAATTCAAATCATCTAATCACTACTCTTATATGATAAACAAAGAATTCAAAATAAGAAAGTAAGGTGTGTGCGAAGCTTAAATAGACAGCGATAAACAACCACAACCCCTGCTTAGTGACATAACTAAAGCCGTAAGCAACCCTCCCAAAGCAAGCGAAGGAATAGACTATGAGAACTGTCAGAACTAAAAAGACATCATTCCGTTAAAAGATATCGTGTGGATTTATATCTTTCTAATAAATACATTTTTTTAATTAAAAAAAGTATTTTTTTTTCTCACGAATAAAAGATGTTAATGTTTGAGATACGAGGTATGTGTAAATTGTGGTGAAATTTATTTATTTATTTAACAAAACAAAAATAGAAAAAAAAGATAATCTTAAAAGTGAAAATAAAACCCATTATGGAACGCATACAATACAACAACAAGGGTCCCTCACGTGACGTGGCTAAAATTGAATCAATCATCCAATGATTGTGATGTTAATCATGATTAACAGGTGTTTTCATTTTCTTGGCATTTTTGTATTTTCCTTGTCCCATGCCAGCCTGGAATTAATTCTCAACTGAACGACATATCACCTCTCCAGTCTGTAAAACTTTTGTACTTTCTTCTGTCCCAATACGCATACTACATGTCATTCATAGACACAACACAAAGTACACAAATTAAATTACCAATTCAGACAAAAAAATAAATAAATAAATTACCAATGTTCTTTCTTACTTCTCTATTCCAGGCTCGAGGCTGATTTGTAGTTTCCTAACGTTTACTTATATAAAGTCGATTTTCATTTTTGTTTTAATTTTTTTTGTTATGTAGCTTACAACTTTTGTAACTTGGTAATAAATAATAAAATTTCAGCTTATGAAAAAGAAAACTTCTCTAATTTTCTTTACCTTTCTTTTACTCTATTTTTTAATCTAATTGAGTAATTTTGTTATTTGTTTTGGTTTTTCTATACTAAAAAATAAAGTTGATTTTTTCGTTAGAAAATAAAAATATCGAACCATTCGAAGCTTTTTCTTTAATAAAAATATCGAACCATTCTTTTTATATTATATATATACATAAATGTACATGAAGATGGTAAAGCTTAATGAAGCCATAAATTGCTGTCATGGGGTCTTTGGGCTTGGCCTACGAAGAAGAGGATGATAATTTTATGAAAGGTTTATGAAAGGTTGACATCTAACATTTTTATAAAGGATTTTTTTAAGAAAAAGATAAAAATTATTTAGGTAATGTAAAAATGATAAGTAGTATTTCCTAAAAAAAAAAAAATTTAAAAATCTCATAGTAATTTATAAAAATAAATTTAATATATGTATTGTATACATAGGCTTAATAAGTCTTCTTTGTTTTTTGGGGGGTAAAAGTGTAAAATTACAAGGTTTATGGCCGCAATTTAGCTTGGGTCCACGCATGGGGCACGTCATCGATGATGGATAGAGAAGTATTTTCAAGCCAGCTGGCAGTACTCTACCACCACCATCTTCTTTTACTAACTTATAATTTTTATTATTAATTTTACCAGTTAACGAAAATTGGTTGTTGTTCGGTAATAAAAAATTATTCATTTTTAATATAAATTTTAGATTTGAATTAAGAGAACGAATTAAAAACATAGGCCCCCTCCCCCAAAGATTTTCAATTTTCCCATAATAGTCCTTAATATTTTGTTAATCTTCATTAATTCTTCGCATTCACTTTTAAAATTTTAAAATTTTCTATAATAGTCCCTAAAAATTAATTTTATTTTCGTTAATTTTTAATATTTGTCACCATAAATTTTAAAATCTCTCATTATAGTTCTTAAAATTTTTTAACCAGTATGGTATTGATGAATCAAAATAATTCTTATCAAGATTCAACTCCCTCAATGAACTAATGTTTTGAAGCTGTCTAGGAATTGGACCTTGAAATCCATTACGTGCTAAGGTAAGAAGAGACTTCAAAACTTTAAGATCAGAAAACCAACTCAAAATTATTGAAGATTCGCCAAAATTGTTGCTAGACAGATCAAAGGTAGAGAGGGATGATAATGAAGAATTGTTAACATTGTTGAGTTGTAGTTGTGGAGGAGGAAGTTGGCACCAAGAAAAGTGCAATTGTTTCAAAGATGGAAGTTTGTTTGGAACATCATCTACCCAATTCAAGGCTTTGTTGAGATTGACACCACTCAAATCAAGAAACTTCAAAGAAGAAAGACCAGAAATCCATTGCAAATTCTCAACAAACTGGTGGTTGGGATAAAAAATATCGACATAAGAATCGAGATAAAAACCATGAATGTGAAGATCAAGATACTCAAGATTTGAGAGATTCCCTAACTGATGAGGAATCTTTCCACCAAATCCAGCGCAAGAGAGGTTAAGGTATTTTAAACTCTCCATTGAGCCAATAAATGTTGGAATTCCAGTCCCTCCAAATTCATTGGAGCTCAAGTCCAAGTACCTTAAATGCTTCAAATTCAGCAGAGCAGAACTGATTTGACCTCCCAGTACTGATTTTTTATAAGATGCATGGTCGTAGATAGAACCACCATTGTCAATATATTCCTGAACTGAAAGGCTTCTAAGATGAAGGCTCAGGACATGGCCAGATGAGTCATCACACCTAACTCCATACCATCTGCAATAATCCGGCGCAGCAAAATCCCAGGTTGCAAGATTGTTTGAAGGATCTTTGAGATGTTTCTTGAACTCCAAAAGAGCTTCCTTCTCAATTTTGATGCAACTTCTAGTCTGATTGCTCCACCCACCGTAGTAGAAGCAAAGATTAATAACCACAAACAAGAACATTAACCTCATAAAATTTCACTCAGGCTTCGTCACTGATCCACCGCGGATGCATAATTAAAAAGGGGCCCACTCCACCCAACCTCTGAAGTCTGACATATGCTAACGAGACGCTAGTTATCTACAAATATATATGTCCTCGTGAGTTGTTCAGATCAATCACAAGTACCCTCTTTCAGTTTAAGGCAACTTTTAATTCATTTCTCTTTGTCCTTTATTGTACATCTACATGTTTTCTTGATTGACTACTTTAATAATTAATATTTATTCTTATAATTTCATCCCTGCTCCATATTGTTTCATTTAAAAAAAAAAGAAAAGAAGGGTCGAGCTAAGGTTGTGTTTGGGTAGCCACGAATTAGTCACATGTGATCAATTAGTTTATATGTTACATTGATATGGAATCCTAAATCTCAAGCTAGTTCAGTTTCTAAAAAAGAATAATAATCAAACTACTTGATTACTAGCTAACGCGAATTCAGCAAAGAGCTAGTAGATTGGGAGGTTAACTCTCCAAGTGTTTTGGGAAGCTACCATTGTAATGGATGTGTTAGCTAATCTAGCTTTCTTTTAAGAAGATTTTCTCTTTTGGCATTAGGATCTCTTTGGAAATTAAGAAAAAGTTATCTAGAATTGAGAATGCCCTCTACGGGTTATAATCTTTTCATTAAGCATATGCGGTAGTTATTTTTAACTTACCAAGAAAAAGAATTGAATAAAACGAATGTGGCTGCTGGGATTCGAGCCCAGGTCTCCACGGGCACAACGTGGAATTCTCACCACTAAACTACAGCCACTGTTGTTAAAGAAGACTCACTTTTCTTATTTGAAATAATAACGATTTATTATGAAAATGCAATTTTTTAATTAATTTTTTTAATTAAATGTAGTGAGAAAGATAGAGACAGTTATTATAATTATTGAAAATGTAAAAAAAAAAATCCATCCGGTGATATTTATACAAAATTATTAAAAAAATTACATCTAAATTATTAATTTTTTTATACCCAAAACTAGTCATCTCAAAAAAATCCAGCGAGTATTTAGCAAAACGATATAGAAACTTTTCATAATTAAGACTCCTCTTATGCACGAGTAAAGCATTAGTGCAGGTAATTGAAAAATAAATAAATAAATACATTTTTATATATATATTTTATATTTATCAAGGAAATTAACAAACTCCGCTCCACCTACTTGTAACTTGTCTACCGAGCAGCCGCGGGGGGCCTGGACACTACTAACCTTTTACTAAACCATGATTGCCTACTGCCGAAGTGGGTCCCCCACACAAAAATACTGCAGAACTTAAATTATCCACGGACAAAAAAGCATAAAATAAGACATTTTTTAGTTTTTTTCTTTTATTTTCTACGTGAATGTGAATGTGAAACGAAGTTAATCTTCTAATCGAAAACTGATAGAGAAATGATTCCAATAGTTCTGCAACAAATAAAAAATTGCATGATCAAACATCTTATGAAGAAAGTTCGACCGAAAAAAGAAAAAAACATCTTATGAAAGTAATTGTGTCTATAATATATAGTATTATTATTCACCACACTATGTATAGTATTAATATGAGTGCCAATCCAACTGTCCAACATAAAATAGTTGCACTATAGTAGCTAGGTGTGTGTAACACACTGATCGATCAGTTTGATGATCAAACCTTAAAAAAGTCAAGAATGAACATAAAATACCACATATCAAAACTAAATTTTAAATCAATCCAGCTTAAATCAGCTGCTTAATATAAGTAGTAGCTAGCTAGCACCTTACTTGCTATATTTTTCTGTCACCGCAGTCCAGATTAATCATCCCATTGTTTGGTTGCCCCAACAAGCTGCTCATCGATCGAGCTTTCACCACACCAAGCTTCAACTTCTTCTTGGTCGTGGACGTGGTCGAGGTCGACACCATACCAATCGGTGCAATGTTCTTGATCAGCTTCTGATGATCATCAATAATATTATCTCTGCAATATTGCTCATCATCTTCAACATCAATCGCGGCCGCAGCTGCCTTACTGACTGCCAACAACGCGTGCATTGTTTCATTTTCCTTGAACGACAATGAAGTGATTGGCATTTGCAACATCGGCGGGGATGACTCAACCTTCTTTGCTGGTGTAGCAGTAGTTGTAGCGATTGACCGGCTTCGAACACTAGTCATGCTTCTTAGCCTTCCTTTCCCCAAATGATGCTCGCAAAGAGAGTATCCAACAAGTGTTTGTTGGCAACATCTCCATCCTCTCCCGTTCACTCGGCTGCACCTCGATCCTTCCATTAGAGCGCCACCTCTCCCCTTCTTTTTCGATCCATTAACAACAACAGCAACACTACTCTCTTCTTTAAATCCTTCTCCTTGATCACTATCATAGAAATTACTATTACCATCTTGCACTACTACACATTTCTTGTTCATCTTATTCTTCAACAACATTTTCTTATCTTTGATAATCTCCTCCACCACAGTAGCACTAATAATCTCCTCGTAGTTATTCGACCCCTTATCGAAACTCCCTCTCCTCTTCTTCTTCAACGGAAATGTTCTCTCTCCCTTATCAGTACCCCATTTCCCAACCAGTACTGCAACTCAGACCAACAATCAAGAACTCATAAAATTAACACTCAATAAAATTGAAGTCTGTCTACACATCAATTCTTGCTTGCACATCAGCTTTTTAATTATATATGGAATATATTTACCTTCTTGAGCATCAGAAGTAGCTGCTGACTGCTGAGGAACTAGTAGTGCAGTTTCCAATCTTGCACCAAAGAAACTTCCTCCTCCCCTACAACCAACCAAATTCGATCAAGAAGATCGATCATCAACCAAAAAAATAATCACATATTTCACATAAAAAAAGAAAGTAATAAACATATGGTAGAAAACGAAAAGTGGTGCAAAGAATGTACTAAAAGAAAAGAGGAGCGTGGAATTAGCTAGAGATGGGGGACCAGCATAGTATACTATACCATGCTAACTTGCACCACCACCACCACCACATGGACGGACGTTTATTGCTCTATATATTAGTTTAACAAAAAAAGAGAAAAGAGAGAGAGAGGTGTAGGTAGATTAATTAGACTGATAAAACAACCCTCTAAATAGTAAAAAATTAAGTGATATGGGTCTTTCATTTTTTGTTCGATATAAAACTTTTTTATTTTTTTTACTACTACAAGATTATTATTATTTTTCATGAAAGAAGAGCACAACAAGATGGATTTAACTTTATGCTTTATTTATTTTCTTACCTGGTATCATTATAACATTTACTACTGCTCCTTTCCTCCTCCTCCTCTCTTCCTCCTCCTCCTCCTCCTCCTACCCATCTCTCTTCTTTCCCAAATAAAACCTATACAAGAACAATCAAAATAAATAAAAAAGAAAAGAAAGAAAAGAAAAAGGCAGCATATATACAAGATCCAGTCACTAGTTGTGTGCAATGTTTGTATTTGTGGGTGCAAATTAATTAAACATATCTGAGAAAATATAAGCTGATTTGGTGCACTAGTGCACCGCAAATTTAACAAAAGAAAGAAAGGAAAAAACGGTTGTTGCTTTAAAATATATTTTTTGATTTTATTTTTAATTTTTGAAAAGAGGGGAAAAAAGAATTACACCCACCACCATCATCAACCAAATTAATAATTACTACTTGTTGTTTACCTTCTTCTCATGTTGGGTCCCAGCAGCAGGAACAGCAGGGGAGGAATCTTGGCCGTTAGTTGAGCCTCCGATCGGTTGATCAGACGGGCGACGAGTGATTTGATGCGGGTAGTTGTTGTCGATGTCATCGTCGTCGTCCAGGTAGAGTTGCACCAGTGGATTAATCCGGGTGAGGAGGGGATCTGAGAGAGGTATTGGTAGAAGAGATGAGAGAGGGAGCGGGACTTGTCGTTTCCTGATCCTCATCGGTGCACCAAAGAGACAAGAAATTTTCCGATTTTTATTTTTATAAAAAGAAAAAGAAAAAGAAAACCCAAGATTTGATCAGATGGAAAGAGAAGAAAACCAAGAAAAAAACTGGCCCATAAACATGGAAAGGTGGGGTTTTTCCAGGTGGAGATTTTTAAAGGAGAGGAGAAGGGAAGAGTGCAAAAACCCAAAGACTACTACAATAGCACCAAAGGAAGGAGAGAGAGAGAGAGGAGGGAGAGAGGTATGAGAGTGGAAGAGGGTAGAGATATAAATAAATGAAAATTGTAAAAAGAAAAGAATAAAAGAAAGAAGGGAGAAAAAAAAGAAAAGAAATATTATTAGCAACAGTTCGTTGTTGTGACTGGTTTGATACGTTTTATTTTATTAAATATTAATTGTAAATTCAATTCTTATATACCCAAAAAATAATGAATATTTATATTTATCGATTCAATCCTATTTTTGTGCGTGTTTATGTTTTTTTTATTTTAATGTCTGTATAAATAAATGAAATAAAAGATAAAACTTAATAATAGGATACTATCTCTCCAACTTTTTATTTGTTGCACCACGGAAAGCAAGGGAATAGGAAATAGTGGTGGCCTGGTGGCAAATATGGCGATGTTACTTAAAAGTTACAAATGGGGAGAGCGATGTGCACGTGCCGAGGTAGGGGAGGCACGTGCGGGTGACTGGCTGAGCCGGTAGCCGGTAGATGAGGGCGGAGGGGAATCACGGAGAAGAAGGGGGACAGGGTACGGACGAGGAGTGACAGGGTGGAATGGAGAGGGACAGAGAATACAAAATGATGGGAGTGGGTATTTCTTTCCCTTTTTTTTTATAATTTTATAAAATAAAAATCTAAAAAGAAAAAAATAAAAATAACACAACTAAAATAGGCGCAAATAATTATTTTAGCTTAATATAAATGTATCAAATTCAAATCTTAAAAATACAACTATCTATAAATTTAATGACATTTACGTTATTAGAAAGGATCCAATACGATGAGAGTTTAGAGTAATCAGTCTAATAAAGTTAGAAATCGAGCAGCTTATATACAAAAAAGAAGAAGAGAGGGAGTGATGTGTATGGGATCCACTTGCCAGCACACAGCGTCCATATCATAACAGCGACTAGGAGAGATGGAATGGATGGATGAGATTAGATTAGATGGATAGGATGCTTTCTCTTCCCTATGTGTGTGTGCGGGCTCAGCGCTCTTCCTTTCATGTTTTTTTTTTTTTTTAATAATAACAATAGTTATTACTCTATTTATTTTTATTTTCTTTATTATCTTTCGGAATGGAAATTTCAAATTTTATTAACATGTGGAATATTAACAATGTATTTATGTAAATTATAAAAATAGAAATAGAGTTTCGCTATTATTGTGCATCTATGGTTTTTATTTCTAATTAATACTAGTAATTTATTATCATAACAGAAGATTAGGTTATGGTTTAATTAGGAGATCCTAAATTTATTAGACGAAAATGAGACTTAAATCGAATTCATTGATATTTATTCTTACAAAATACTTATGCTTCTCTTATCGAAACTAATTAGGGTTTGTTTGGTTCATTATATATTAAATATGGGAGGAAAGTAAGTCATTAATGCTACACTCTTAATATTATCTTCCTCCTTTCCATTCATGACATATTGTAAATTTGGAAAGACAGAATTAGTAAACTAATTATTAGCTTAATTTTACTTATTATTTTAAAGAGTCATTTATTTTACACCGGAAAGAGTAATTAATAGACGTAATTAACCTGATTTTTATTATTTTTAGGATCTTCGATAATTTATGTTTTAATTATGTTTTTCTTATCTTATTAAATTATATCATTATTTGTGAAATTATGACTCCAATTATTATTTTTATGATGTACATGATAACTTTATTATTTTTTAATAATTAAATGTAGGTTTAATAGTAATAAAATCAATAATTATTACTATAGAAAATAGATAAAAGTATCACCACCAACTACACGCCATACACACCAATTTATTAGTAATCCCTTTTCGGTCATGAATGTGCTCATGTATCCAACTAATTAATTACAATGCAATCATGCTGCGCTCAAACCGAAAGAACTAATTTCCCAACTACTTTGTTGTTTTCTTCTTCTTCTCTTTTTTTTGGAAAGAAAAAACGTTTAGACATTTTGTTTCTTTAACTTTTATTATTTCTCATGATACGAAAAGTTCGAGTATAAAAAATGAAAAAAATTATGTTGGAAAAGCTCTTCATAAATTCAACTATTCTTAAACGAGATTAATTTCTTACTCAGAAATAGTTGAGAGGATACTCGAACAAGATAAAATGTTTATATACTATTTTGTACTCTACAACCCTTTCTTGGTTTTATTTTCCATTTGGGTCTATAGGAATTGAAACATTGTGATAAAACAAAGTTTTGAGAAGAAAATATAGTTTCCCTTTGGTTAGTCACATCACATGTTGGTTTTACGAGATGAGCTAAGCACTTTGGACCTTTTCTAGACATTTGCTAAAAAAAACATGGATATGTAGAAAAGAGAAGAATATATGTTGTTTTCAAATCAAAGATTAATTTCGTTTATATGTTGTCGACTTTAAAAGAAACGAATCTTATACAATGTGGCTAGTATATGCTAAGGGATGAAACCATCGTCCCTTTTTCTTAGGGTAGTATTTTATTTTATTTTATTTTAGAAAATGCTCGAGATACTAAACAAATTATTCAAAATTGAAATCGTGCAATAAATAAAGTTTTAAAATAAAATAGAAGAAAAAAACTTGTTTAAAGCTTAAATCTTAATTAGATTTGTGTCACAAACAAGAGTAGATTAATAGTAACATTATTTATAAATATAATACTATCATTTGGTGTCCAATTCGATACAACACTCGAAGAGAAAAAAGATGAAAAATAAAATAAAAATAGAGTTGATTAGATTAGATTGTTTGTGTTTTCTTGGTGCCATCGGATTCTATTACTTTAGACTTTAGTTCGTAAAAATGTAATTATTTACATAATAAAAAGTTGATTAGATTAGATTAGGTTAGATTCTTGTTTTAGATGAGATTAGTATATGATTTTATGAGTGTAATTACTAATTAGTTAATTAAGCTGAGAAATGAAATGAATCGAATCATATACGCATTACCGCCGTCATTCAAGATCCATACAAATTAAAGTTAGGCTAAGATGTCGATATGAACTTTTGAAGTGCGTTTTTTTTTTTGCATGTATTCCCATTGTTATGAAATGTACCTAACATTTTTTCTTTCACCCTTTTCACTCTCTTTATGTATGTATTCTCTTCTTCTTTTTTCATAATAATTTTTATATTTTTTAGTATTTTAAATTATTATTTTAACAGTCAACGAGAACACCTGAAGTTATAATTCAATTAGTTAGTACCTGCCGTATTTATGATATAGGTCATGAATTCAAACCCTAATAATAATTAATAATATAACTATTTTAAAAAAACAATTTATACATTTGTAAAGTCATCTAAACCCATCTATTCCTTTTAATAGTATAAATACACTTTTTTTTAATCAGGCATTATTTTTTTTTAATCAGTCACTCGAAGATATTATATGTAAGAATGAAACATATTAAAAAAAATAGATTATAAATTACAAAAATTAATGCTAAAAAATTAAATTAGAAGTTATAAAGTTAGTGTTAAGATTAAGAGTGAACAAACTAAAAATAAATAAATTGTTAATTACAACAATTAGAGGGTGGCTTTTCCTAGATGTCACCTTCGATTGTAGCAGCAAGTAAAAATCTTCAACCATGAACTTTCCTGCAAAATAAAAACCGACCCATCAACCCCAAAAAAAATAAAAAAAACAAACAAAAAACGAAATGTTATCAGCCACCGGAAGACGAATTTCTAACCATGGAATTCACAGTAGCTGATCCAATGTTCTTCCCTTTAATTGGTGCAGGCCAGCATCCAATTCCATCTTCTGTTTTGGTTTCATTGATTTGGCCTAATTTGTCTGGACCCATATAGAGCGGATTAGAAATTTCCCTATGTGGGTGATCAATTGTTTGTTGATGATGTCGCAAATCACCAGAAATCTCGGCAGGAATTGCTTCAATTGTTTCAGGAACAACCCTTTTGTCTTCAAAGCTAGCTTCTTTGTTACTTGGTGTAATAGATTTGAGCAGATCTATGGAGAAACACAGGTCACTGAATTGGTAACTCGGAATTGTCACATCCGAAATCGAGGAAGGATATGGATTGCGCGATGACCCATCTTCCTGATTCATAACATTGTTAGGGAAGTATGGTTTTAATACCCCGAATCGCCGGATGCCTCTAACCAATTCTTGATCATTTTTTATGTCTTCTGAGTTTTTCGAAACTGCCTGGATTACTAGCTGGATTAGATCGTTACTTTCGCTCTCGTAATCGATCTTTTTGTTGGTTCTGATAAGGATGCTGAGGAGTAACTGATCTGCCTCTTTAGAGTGTCAGGAAGAGACAGAGCCTGTGCTGTTTGTTGTGAGATTGAGCAGGAAATGTGGGTGTTGAATTCGCAGAATCGGCACCTGTAAAGCCACCCTTTCGAGCTTTTTTTGTCGCACAGATCACAGCAGAAGTCATAAGGAGGTGAGAATTCAATCTTCAGTGGATGTGGATGGGAAGGAATCGCGACAGAAAGAGGCAGGGCTGGGCATAGGATGTGGTAGTTAGATCCTGGCACACTGTAGTAGAAGCCGGAAACGATGGACTCTCCACAAGCACCGCATGTGGAATTGGGAGGTGGTGAGGATGAAGCCATTAGGGTTAGATAGTGATCTGGATGCGCGGGGTGCCGGGTTTTTCGAGGCATGGAGGAGCATACCCCGTGAAGGGAAAATGTTGGGCAGGTTTTGCAGGTAAAGTAGTCATTACCTGACAAAATCCTGCGGTTGCAACCATGACAGGTTATGGTTTCAGAAGCAGAAGGTGGGATGGTTCTAATCTCCAACGGGTGTTGATGGCTGAAATGGTGGAAAGAATGTTTTTCTAGTTCTGACATTTGTTGATGTGCTTCTCTTGGTATAGCAACAGAAGGGGTGAGCTTTTAATTATGACTAGCATTGAGCAATGAAGAAGATTGAAGTAGATAGTTTTGTAGGACTTTGTTAAGTATTTGACGTAGGACGGCTCTCTAATTTCTTGAGGTATCCGCTAAACACTAAAATAATTAAATAAAAAAAAACCACAAGTAGCATATGCTCAATGAAAATTGGTGTGTAACAACTAATAGCCGGTGTGCGAATGATTCGACATTATCACTGTTTATATAAAAAATTGTTAATTTGATCACTGTATATTGAATTTTTTTACATATTAGAAAGTTTTTTTTATCTATAATGAGTTGTCTTGATGCAAAACAAGATTAGTTATGAGCAAAGTGATAACATCAATCAAAGATATTTTTTTTAAGCCGGCAATACTAACCATAATTTAGTGGAAAGTTAAGAGCCTTTGGTGGTCGGCATATTGAAGGATCTTAATATCGACGAAACCTGGATTAAAACATAAGTGAATTGGCAAATGGCAAGCCAGAAATATTGTTTAAGAGATTAGAAATTCAAAATTTTATAGATAAAACTGTTTTCTATTTGTGTTGGCACATCAATCAACTTCCAAATGTTTGGGAAGTCAATCCTAAAACCGGTAGAGAGATTTTTGGGAGTTGCAAGTAGTTTTTAATCCCAGTGTCTTATCTGTTTTTTTGGTAAAAGGCTAGTCTCGTTCAAACATTTTCGTAGTAAACATGGAGACAAGTTGTTGTTATTATTGGGGGGTGGGAATGGATCCGGCTCTTCTAATTTTTCTTTGAACATAACCAGTCATGTTAGAAAAATCTGAACCGTTCAATAAAATTGGACTGATGAGATTAAAAATTCAAGTTATTAATGAGTTGACCGGTCAATAAAATTCAACATGGTCAACTCATTAATTACTTGAATTTTTAATTTCATCCGTCCAATTTTATTAAACGGTTCAGATTATTCTAACATGACAAAAAAAAATTAGAGGAGCTCAATCCGGAATTGGATATACTAAACCTGAAAAAGGATCCCATTTCTGCCAATTGGCATTCTAATGTGCAGAGATGGGTTCGCAATCAATTAAAAATTTAGGAAGAATTCCGTACCAAGAACTACAAAAGATGATAATGGGTCATGCCAGGTGAGAAAATAACACAACCCCAGAATCTTTTTCGCCATTACAATGGGCAATTGGTATAAATCCGTTCTATTAAATGTCCAAACATAACTCTGAAAAAATTGTTTTGTTGTAGTTGTTCCTAGCAGGGAGGTCCGAACTAAAAACATGAAGTTAAAGGAAGGAGCAAGAGAGGAGGGAGATGATTTTCATTGGCATGAAACTGGGCTTTCACTGGTTTGCACTGTAAGTGTTTGATACAATTCTTAGCTGAGCATATAAATTTGCATGAAATGGGAGTGACTCTTGTGCGAAATTTGTGTTGCAAAATTGGTCAAAAGTTCTCTTCTTTTTTTTATAACTTTTTTTTAAAGAAAAAAAGGTTTTTGTAGTTTAAAGGAAATTATTTACTAGAAAATTAGAGAAACGCCTTCCTGAATCCTGATATTAAAGGAAATTTCATTGTAAAAATCATATTATGAAAATATATTACAAACCAAATCACTATAAATCAGGAAATGTGGCTACAGAGTACAGAGATGCAAAAGTGGATAAAAAGAATATATTACTACCATTTACCACCGAATGACATTAGTTACAGTTACCATAAGCAAATTTCCAGAATATTCATCGATATGTTTCCATACATGGAACAAATGCATGCCTCTAGTCTAAACAACCCTAATCATTATTTTTCTTACTCCTTAAGCAAATTATATAGTTACTACTTTTCTATGAAACCATTCATTTTTTCTGGAAAAAAACATTAAAATTATCTTCCATGAGTTCTAAAGTTTAGGGCAGATTTTGCATGAACAGATCCCACCATCATGAACTTTTACCAGGTGAATAAATGCTTCCAGGTAATAGCCCTCATGTTGTGTTATGCTCTAACTAGGGTAGGGTGCTTTAGTTTTTCATTTGAAAGATTCAAAAGTGAGGGTCATTTCATTCTGCACAATTCCAATATGGCTCTTGGTGTCCTCCAAGTTACACCAGACACTCGTGGAGGTTCTATTGCGAATTACTCGGGACGGGCCTTATACGAGAAGCAATTCACTCTTTGGAGCAAGATCAAAGGAAGGGAGAATCCAAGAATGGCATCTTTCAACTCAACCTTTGTGCTTAATATCAGTCCTCGGACCAAACGCCATCGTGGCGAAGGTATGGCATTTATATTGACAGCAAATTCTACTTTGCCTAAAAATAACCAGGGGAAGTGGTTAGGGATTGTTAATGCCAATACGAACGGGACTGCTGAAGCTGGAATAGTTGCTGTAGAGTTCGACACGCGGGAGAGTTATCCTGAAGATGTTGACGGTAATCATGTTGGATTGGATATCAATAGTATCTACTCGATAAAGCAAGAGTCTTTAGCTAGCCATGATATTAGTCTCTCATCAGGTGATGATGTGATGGTTTTGGTTCAATATGATGGTTATAATTTGAGTGTTTTTATGGGAAAGAACATGAAGAATCCTGTATTTACGCAACCTATTGATCTGTCTAACTATCTACCGGAGAAGGTTTTCGTTGGATTTTCTGCTTCAACTAGTGATTACATAGAATTGCACCGCGTAAATCTTGGGAATTTAGTGGTTTAGATGTTGAAGCTGGAGGCAGTAGACTACTGTGGGTTGAAATTGCAGTTCCGGGTACTGCAGCTTTGTTAATCAACATTGGCTTTTATGTCTGCTGGAGATGGAAATCTAAAAAGGATCAAATAGATGATTCGTTTTCAACCATTGAAGAAGAGATAAAAGGGTCATCAATGGCTCCACAGAAATTTAGGCTGGAAGAACTTAAAAGGGCGACGGGAAGATTCGATTCTCAGAACATGCTCGGAAGAGGCGGGTTTGGGACGGTTTATAAGGGTATCCTGAGAAGTGGGGAGGTAGCTGTCAAAAGATTCTCAAAACAGTCATCACAAGGTAGGCAAGAATTCATAGCAGAAGTGACTACAATCGGCAATCTCCATCACAAGAATCTTGTAAAACTAGTAGGTTGGTGCTACGAAAACGATGAATTCCTTCTTGTCTACGAGTATATGTCAAATGGTAGCCTAGACAAGTTCATTTTCTCTGGAGAGCAGATGATGGAGGAAGAGCCGGTATTGAGCTGGGGAAGAAGGTTGAGTATAATATGTGGAGTGGCACATGCATTGGATTATCTGCACAATGGATGCGAGAAGAGGGTGCTTCACAGAGACATAAAGGCCAGCAACATAATGCTAGACTCCGAGTTCAATGCAAAGCTAGGAGACTTTGGGTTGGCTCGCACCATTACACGAAGCGAGCAAACTCACCACTCAACAAGAGAGGTAGCAGGCACACCTGGTTACATGGCACCTGAGACTTTCCTCACCGGACAGGCAACTACCGAAACAGATGTTTACGCGTTTGGTGTTCTCGTTATGGAAATTGTGTGTGGAAGGAAGCCTGGAAACCAAAATGAGCAGAATGAATATAACAATGGAATTGTCTGTTGGTTATGGGAACAGCACAAGATGGGACGTCTCGTTGATGCTGTGGATCACAGACTGAATGGCGAATTCGTGAAGGAAGAAGTGGAAAGTATACTAGTGATGGGATTGTCCTGTTGCCATCCAAATCCACACCACAGGCCTTCTATGAAAACTGTTTTGCAGATTCTGACGGGGGAAACAGCCCCATAAGGACTACCGACGGAAAGGCCCGCTTTCATGTGGCCAGCCAGACCTCCATCTTCCAACGAATCAGATTTCTCTCTTGTTGGAAGTCAACTTGATACATTCTCCCGATTCAGCGCGAGGTAAATGACCTGCCGACGGCTCGAAGAATGAAATTTTGCTATTCTTTTTGTCTCAGCTAATGAACAGAACATGATATACTGTTATTAATAAGTGATATTAGCCAACGCAGAGTCTTCTGGTACAAATTGCCAGCTAATTATTGTGACTGGGAAACAATCATCTTAGTTTTCTAGTTTTCTACTCTCCTATCCTTCTATTACTTAGTTCATCTCAAATTTATGCGATGTCTGCTAGATAACTTGAAGCTACTTTAGCAAAAGAAATACCAGAATTACAATGTTTATCTCTGGCTCATTTGATCATTCTGTTAATTACAAAGCCTCGACTATCTTGGCAACACAAGGAAATCACTATACATAACAATATTCCTCGCAAGAATTAGCTAAACAGACGGATGAATCGAATACCCCGAGAATACTTTGCAGGATATTCAATCCAAATTGCTTTCAACCCTTTCCCTTGATCGTTTGCATATTGAGTTTTGAGAGAGGTGTGGTAATTGCCAGTCTTGAAGGAATAAGGCAAACGGCCATACTCAATAACTGTATCTGCAAATTCACTCGCCTCCCCAACTGCAGGGATCGAGAATGTTGAATCGCCAATAAATGCAGCTCGAAGCCCTAAACTTGCTTCCTCCACCCAATCCTTGAGTGAAAAGTCAAACCTCCAGAGCTGCCGCTTCCCTTGATTCGTCCACCCATCTTTGAAGCATATTCGTAGGAGCTTTCCGTCTGACTCGGTCAACTTCTCCATTGCAGAACAATCAGAGAATCGCTTGCCATTCTTGAGAAAAAACCATTTCTGCTTAGCAATATCGAATGCACCTAAACCTCCCGAATTGTAAAGACAATAAAAAGCCTCATTCAGATAGGCTGTGCTCTTGATGGAGTGATAGTCGCTGAAATTAGTAACAGTAAATGTTTTCCAATTCTCATCTCCCCATCGGCATACGCTAAACCTAACTCCAGAATTGGAGAACTTATGCGAAACAAAGAACACACAATCTGAGGATGTTGGAGCAGAGGAGAATGTAGCTACATCAGCAGGCAAACTGAGCTCAGGTAAATCCACAATCTCATCGGAAAAAGGGCAGTAGACAAAACAAGCAGTACCCGCATAACTTTCGCCTCCAACCTCAAATTCTCTTTTCGGGCAAAAAAGCACCCAACCATGTTTTGAAGCCATAGGTTCTGCACCAGCAAAGATCAACCCATCTTCTCCCATGTATCCATTCTTCACAGTATAGGTTTTTCCGCGACAGGGGTCATAGAGCTTGGACAAGATCCTAACCGTTCCTCGACAAGTCAGTTCAGAACTATACAGCAGTGCCCATGGTAGATCAAACTCAGGCATCGGTACAATCCCATCAATGAGTTGCTTCCAGTTCTCGCAAACAACGCGGAATTGGACTCGATCTTTCAAGGGAATCCTTGACATAATTTCTTGTACAATTTCGTCAGGGAGACGAGACCATGGGGATCTCTTGCTCATTTTCTTTTTGCAATACCAGGTTAGTTCCATATCTAAATAGCAGCGCAGCTCCTTTTTCTCAAAATCTAGGAAGAAGAACAAAACCTACTCAAGCCTTATATATTCCTGATAGAATATCCTCAGGAATCCTGAAAGAAATAGAATACAATTCCTATTAGTAAAAGGAAAAGAAAGCGTCAACTACATGATTCATATCAATTTATCAACATGCTTAATTAATTCCATAACCTAATTTTATGGATTCACAAAACTACTTTAGGAACAATTTTTTTTATCCACCTTTAACTTAAATTTCAAACTCAAACCGAGTTGGTATTATTCTTTTTTTTAAATGCGATAATAATCGAAAAGAACAGTCTTTTATATTATTTTATAGTATGAGAACAAACCGAAAGGCAAAAAGTAGTGTAACCCAATTCTCCGATCATCTTCACTGATTTTTTTGGAAATAGCTCCCTTTCCAATTAGGGTTTTAATTAATTAGATTCAATGACCGTCGTTCAAGCAAACATAAAAAAAAAAAAACCAAAAACATTCAAATGCTAAAATCCCGAGGATTGGATATTGGAATGGAACCAGAAATGTTTCCACTCTTTTAAAAGGACAAGTTAGGCCCACAGGCCCATGATCCATAACCTAGTTTTTTTTAATATTGGTAACCTAGTTGATTATTATTACTTTTTTAAGAAAAAAAACACCCTAACTACCAAATTAATTCAGCCACCAATTACTTCCTTCGGTTAGCCAAAGGTGTTACTAGTATAGATACAACACGATATGTCGATATGATAATTTTTAAAAATTTAAAACATGCTACAACTAATGATACGTTAATTTTATATATTTTTAAAAATATATATTGCATATATTTTACTATTAAAAATTATTTTAGTAGTTAAAATATCACTTTAACAATATTTTTATAGATGCTATTTTTAAAAAAAATGTACCAGCAAAATAAAAGATTATATTATTAACTAGCAGAACCCAAAATTCATATTTTCATTAATTAATTTATAAATTAAAAATAAATGTCAAAAACTTAACTAAGAAATGAAATTTAACTTTATAAACAAACTTTATCATTGTTATATTTTCACTTTTATTAAATAAGATCAATCGCATATCCGATTTAGAAAGTAAAAACTGAAAAGTCCTACAATGAACGAAACAAAAGAAAATTAATGTCGTATTTTTTCTAGTTTTTATTTATTATTTTCCAACTTTAGTCCTTTTTTTCTGAAAAAATATTAGGATTAACGTGTCCCAAAGTGCTGTGAAAGTGTTCACTTATATTTACAGAGTGTCCCCTGTATCCTAAAAATGTCCAATTTTTATTTATATTTTTTCTATTTTTACAAGTATCTAATTTTTATTTTTACAAGTGTCCACCCGTGTTGGATACGTGTCGGGCCATTTCGGGCGAATGTCAGTATTCGATACTTACCCGATACGGACACGAAACTATTTTGTCCGTGTTTAGTAGGTGTTACTCATTCTTGGATTCCATAATCCATACACAAATAACTTTTGTGTTAACTTACTGCATACCGATTATTTGAGACTCGAACTTTAAAAAAGATATTTTTTTAACACGAACACTTGTGTGAGCTATTATACAATTAATTAGTAAGAATTATTAATGTAACATAATAGAACGGCGCCATAGAATCTAAATTTAATAGTAAGATTAAATTAATAATATAGTCAGCGGACACAATTATCTCTCTTCAAGGAAGATTTTTTCCAACTATGTTCCCATCAAGTGAAGTTTCCCAGTTGCTGTTGTCCGCTAAAATGCAACTCAAGAACTTCTTTTTTCAAAAGAAAATTATAATTCAAATTCTAAAAGATAAAACTTTGAATGATACTTAATGCGACCAGATAAGTAATTAAGGTTAATGACATTTTAGAAGTTAAGAATCTTATATTATAATCGTAATCATGGTCATAATTTCTTTGTCAAATTAATTAATTATCTAGTACAAGATCCTCTCCATCACCATCCAAGTACCTATTCTACTTACTATTCATGGCTTCTTGTAGTGACCAACCTCTAATCCTTCTACTTACAAAAAAAAAACATAAAAAATAGAATTTATAATAATGACTAATAATATAATTATTTAAAAAATAAAATAAAAGAAACAAAAACAACACTACTTAACTAAAATTCTAAATGTGATGACGTGATAATCTAAAATCGTAAGAGTTTATTTTGAAAGAAAAGTCTATATCTTGTTAACGTACTAATTAGGATAATATTTAACGTTAATTAAGGGTCTTTTTCTGTGGATGTTAAAAATTAAAATTAAAATTTAGAAAAAATAACATATAAGGTTGTAGTTCAACTAGTTAATATGCGCCGTTTTTTATCATATAGATCACGCGTTCGATCTTTTATACTATAATAATAATTAATAATATTACCAATTTTTTTTATAAAAAAAATAGGAAAATATTTTTTAACACAAATACTTGTGTGGCCTATTATGAGTGGCTGGAAGGTTATAAAATTTAGTAAACTGCTAAAAGATATATAAGCTCATAAAAAGAAGTCGCCTTTAGGTGTTAATTTCCTCGTTCTAGGCTTCTAGGCCAGGGATAGGGAAAATGATTCGTCATCTATTTAAGCGTCACGTTAGACCAGAGGCCGACAAACCCGTTGCTAAATTTTAATACTGAGTTAAAACGAAATCACTACTCCTTCCAAGTCTTTTTAGTTACGGAGGAAATGAAACCAGCTTCATTTTTAGTTTTCAAAATAATTAAGAGTAATTATTCATATAATTATCTCTAAATACCCTTAATTACTTCATAATTAACATAAACACGTTGTAATTTGGTTGATCAAAATTTTAAAATATATTGTTGGTATATTTTTGATAACTAATATTTTTTAAATTTTTTTTAAAAAATGGACAACTAATGTAAAACTTGGAGTGAATAATTTGTAACATTTTTGTTTTACAATGGAAAGACTTATGAATGTTTGAAACTTGTACCCTAATTACCGAAATTGTTCTACCTTGGGTAATGCAACTAGTTAAAATTTGTAGGAAAGAGCTTTACGGCTTTTCAGAGTCCTACCCGACTTAATTCCGGAGAAATTGACACCAAATGTGATAACCTAATTATTAGATATGATCTCGACCAAAAAATAATAATTTGTTTGAAATTTAGATAGGAAAAAGAAGAAGGAAAAATTAAGATTATACATGGTATTTTTTTTCAACTACGTTCCCATCAAACGAAGTTTCCCAGTTGCTGCTGTCCGGTGGAATGCAACTGGAGAACAAAATAGCAAAAGAAAATTATAATTCAAATTGTAGAGGATAAAAGTATTAGTTTAACATGGTAGAACGGATCAAAGCCTTGACGATAAGAGTATATAGAAAGCCTGCACATGTCAAACGCATTCAAAAAATGAATATGCAATTCTTACAACATTTCCGTTGACCAACTGTGGTAAGAAGATTTTTCTCCAAAAACAATTGTCATAATAAAATAAGTTTGAAAAGTCAGAACAAAACATAGAAAATAGAAGATGCAAAGAAACTTACTCCAATTTATACTATTTAGAACTTGACCCAAACATTTTTTTCCTTTATTTAAGATGACCAAGAACAAGGCTAGCTAGTACTATTAATCTATCTGATTAAATTAAAAACATGTCAAAAACAAAACCTCTCAATTTCTAATCCTGATTGTTCATTTCTCTACGCATCGATGAAGAACTCTTCTCTTGCAGCAAATTGTTGTGCATTCCTAATCTTAGCAGTTCTGTTAGTTCAGGCTCAAGGCCTTGATTTTCAGTTCCAAAACTTCTCCAATTCCTATCAGCCTAACCTTATTTTGAGTCCTCATTCTATAATTGGCCTTGGTGCGATCCAAGTGACACCTGATACTAATGGAGCTACGATGGTGAATCGGTCCGGAAGGGTTGTGTACACAAAATTGTTCCGGTTGTACAAGAACGGCCAAAAAGCAAGTTTCAGCTCAACTTTTGTGCTCAATATACAAAACCAGACCAGCACAGGTGGTGAAGGGTTGGCATTTATATTAGCAGCAGATTCTTCTGTTCCTGAACAAAGCTATGGACAATGGCTCGGGATTGTCAATTGGAACAGTTCCACTGAAGCCAGGATTGTAGCTGTTGAGTTCGACACGAGTAAAAGCTACCCCGAAGATCTTGATGATAATCACGTCGGCCTGGATGTAAACAGCGTCTACTCGAGACAGCAGTTTCCTTTGAGTAGCAGAGGGATTGATCTTTCTGTCGGAGAGGATGTCAAGGTACTTGTTCGATACGATGGGCATAACCTGACAGTTTTTCTGAACGAGGATATGGAAAGCCCTGTTATTTCTGAGGCTATTGATCTCTCAGAATTCCTTCCGGAAATGGTATACGTGGGATTTTCAGCTTCAACAAGCAATGAGACTCAACTAAACTGTGTAAAATCATGGGAGTTCGTCGGTTCTAGAATAGAAGGGTCTAATCGGTGGCGGGTGATTTTGGTTGCAGTAATAGTATCCGCACTTGTCGCCGGGGCTGTTGTTGGTATCGCTTATTTCTTCGGCTGGAAGAGGAAATATGAGATGACCCAAGTGGAGGATGCTTATCCAAACATAGAGTTGGCAATTCAAGGCTTCTCAACCGCGCCAAGGAAGTTCAACCTGAAACAGCTCAAGAAAGCAACTGGAAATTTCAACCCGAAGAACAAGCTTGGGAAAGGAGGGTTCGGTACGGTATACAAGGGAATCTTGGGAGGCAGGGAGGTTGCTGTCAAGAAAGTGTCAAAGACATCAACTCAAGGAAAGAGCGAATTCATTGCGGAAGTCACCACGATTGGCAACCTCAATCACAGGAATCTCGTGAAGTTGATCGGATGGTGCTACGAGAAACGAGAGTTCCTCCTCGTGTACGAGTACATGCCTAATGGAAGCTTAGACAAGTTCATCTTCTATGATGACAAGAAGTCAGGAATGAAAGACGAGAACTCCACACTAGGCTGGAAAACAAGGCTTACTGTGATAGCAGGAGTGGCGCAATCATTGGATTATCTTCACAATGGATGTGGTAACACGGTCCTCCACCGGGACATTAAGGCCAGCAACATAATGCTGGACTTAGAATTCCATGCAAAGTTAGGAGATTTCGGTCTGGCACGTACCATGGTCCAGAACAACCAAACCCACCACACCACGAAGGAGCTGGCCGGAACACCTGGCTACATGGCTCCAGAGAGCATTCTTACAAGGAGGGCTACTGTCGAAACTGATGTTTACGCGTTCGGTGTCCTCGTCTTGGAAGTTGTTTGCGGTAGAAAACCTGGAGGGCAACCTGAGCAGAATGACTACTTAAGCAACATAGTTCATGGCGTGTGGGAATTTCACAAGAGGGGAATGATCCTAAGTGCGGCAGATCCAAGATTGGATGGAGAGTTTGATAAAGTAGAGATGGAGTGTATGCTTATCCTGGGGCTCGCCTGCTGCCATCCGAACCCGAACAAGAGGCCTACAATGAAACTTGTTCTGCAGGTTCTTTCAGGAGAAGCACCACCACCTGAACTTCCAACTGAAAGGCCTGCTTTTATGTGGCCACCTGCAGCGGCATCTTTCAAAGATTGGGATGAGTCTCTCAAAGGATCCCAACTCTCTCCTTTTTCAGATATTAGTGGAAGATGATGAAGGACATTTCCCATCAATCTGTTCCGTATCGATACAGTTATATACATTAGCAATAACATCATTTCTGGTGAGGAAGTAGTTAAGCTTTGTACAAATTGATGTAACCATCGAAATTGATGTATCCATTGATGGGATTCTTAAGTAGTTATCACATTAATGCTTGTAAATATCATTTGATATGTTTATTGTCTGCAAAAAAAAGACAGGTGATTTGAATGTTTAAAGCCTATATTACTGTTCTTTTCTCTGTAAACAGATTAAGACCATTTCATTGTTTTGCTCAGATTCATCTCGTTCTTACATCTCTACGCTCGGGAATAATTTCAGAACAGTAGTTTTAAAGACCTAAAGCAACAACATCAGCCTACTTACGCAGAAGTGCAAGTTTCCCACTCAATACACTCACATAACCATTATAATGCTTACCCAAATAACAAAGTGCAGTGCAATGCAGTATACTTACAGCATTGGTAAAAGCAGCTAACACTTCAACCCTTTTGTACCGGATAAGTGAAAAACCATAGGCACATATCAACACCTCGAAAAAAATTTACACACGTGCACCAATACTATAAAAATTAAACATGATAAAATTTATTAGAAAATATTACTATTAAATACTCCCTCCGTTTGCCTTTAAACGACTTTTACTATTTGGACACGTATATTAAGGAGCCCGGATGACTTACTATTTGAGACAATTTTGCCCCTAATTTTTTCATTAACATACGTTCGGAAAAAAGTACGGAATTTTTTGGGGTCAAATAGTAAGTCATATGGCTTCCTCGATATTCGTGCCCAAATAGTAAGAGTCGTTTAAAAAAAATGGAGAGAGTATAAAATAAATTATTATAAATAAAAATTGTTGGATTATTCGGCCCATAGTTTAATATTAAAATGATATAACCATTTAAAATTTAACATTAGTTTCTTTAAAAAAAATAAAACCAATATGATAATACCAGCGACATAAAGTGTGGAACGTGAAATCAAACAAAAATTTGTCGAAATTGTAAAAATATTGGATGCATAATTAAATAAATTATGGGAAAATAAAATTTTAAAGTAGATGAATAATTTAACATCAATTAAAATGGAGCCTATAAAAAAAGAAAATACAATAATTTTAATCATAGAGTAAAAAACAACAAATTACTCGAGATTTGTAAATTAGATAGAGCGCATATAACATTGATTTGTATAAAGCGGTCAAAATATTGTCAGTCTATTTTACTCTTTAAAAAAACATATAAGCATGATGAGACATTTCTAAGAACGAAAAATATTAAAATCAACGTATAAGCATAACTCCAATTTGATTTTATGATAATAGAATAGCGTTACGGATTTTACAACTAAAGTATTCGTAATTAAATTAAATCAAAAAATTAACCTACAATAAATTAGAGTCATACAATTTTCGGCAAAACCAAATTTATTGATTTAAACACATACAGATATGGCTCAAACTCATACACATACGGCTAAAAGCAATGGTAGTCTTGGATGTTAAATAAATTAAAAACAATGAATCAAACACATGCACATATGACTTAAACTAAATAAATACATAATTCGTATCATAAATATAAAAACCGTACTTAGAATTTGGGAGAGGAATATCACAAAATTGAGTGTTATTTAATTTGCCGGATTGGTGATGTGGTAGGTTAATTGTGTAACGTCAATAATTAATTAATTGACAATTTTTGGCAAAAGGGTTAGGGATGAGGTAGGATGCAGGTAGGTTAAACCAATCTATTCAAGTTTTTAATTAATGGACAATTTTCGGGAAAGAAAGAGCAGTAAATTGTATAGGTTATAATGGACCAAAACTAGTAAATTGTCCAATAGAGGTAAATTGCAATAACAGCGGAATGTAGTTTTTAATTAATTGACAATTAATGAACAAATTTCGGCAAAAAAGATCAGTAAATTAGAATTATTAAAAATTAAAAGTGTAGCTTTTGAAAGAAAAATTAAGAGTCTAATAGATTTTTAAAAAATAAAATCATTTATGCTTTTTATATATAGTTGATAAATACAAGTAATTCTAATTTAAAGTATTTATTCAATACATTACATTATATCAATCTAACATTTTATCTCAGTAAGAGAATGTGCAAAATAATGCAGGAGATATGATCTCAGGTGTCTCCTGCTTGGCTGCCAACCCAATCCAAGCACGTCGAGGTCGATTTCCACTTTGTGCACGATCGGGTTGCCCGAGTTCAATACAACTGCAGATCAACTTGTCGATGTCTTGACTAAACTACTCGCAACACCTCGGTTTCGCGCTCCAAATTAAACGTCGCACAACCCTCTTCAATTTGTTGGGGGTATCGAACAAGTCTATTCAGGATAATGAGAAGCATATCACCTAACTGTTTATACTAGATATATTTTTATTTGTAGTTCAAATTATGTATATCTTTAGGATTAGTATACACAAAATAATATCTTATCTCTTGATTCAAATGTATAAACTTTTGTATATATTGCTTCTCAATATCTAATGAAGATTAAGACTTCTAACATATTTCTTCTACTTTATTCTTTGTATTTCTAGTGTTTACAAAATTGATCACAAATTTCATGAGAATTTCTATGTACTTTTGTAAGTGTCGCACCGTCGCGAGCGATTTGGGACGACACATATCAATGAAGTCGCCACCCTAAAAGTCGGAAAAAAAGGAAGAAAATAAAGTAAAAACTAAGGCACAAAAGAAAGGGTCTTAACTCGAGAACGATGGTTCGGGGTCGTTTTATGGACTCGGGAAGATGTTAGGCACCCGAGTCTCATCCTTAAAAAGGTTACCGGTTCTAAAAAGAGGTGTTTAAAAATCATGTTGAAAATAAGTAGTTTGGCCCTCAGAGGGGGGGTATCATCGCTTTAGTTCTTACGTCGGATTTTATCCTAATTATTGTCGAGTTGTTTAACAGAAAATAACATTTTTTATCCTCTAAAAGATAAAGAAGGTTGGTTGCATATCTATTCCGGTTAAATTTAGCCGAGTTCAAAATTAGTCTGATTACATGCAAAATTAGGTGAGATTACTACCGTTTTATTAATCTTTACCAAAGCGACGACCCTAGTGAACAACGATGGATCACTATCATCATCGGGCCATGCATATGATTAATCCTATTTACTAGGTCCTAAGCATGCATAAACTACCAAAGTACCGTTTTATATGAATGTGAGAAAACACGTTGAAAAGAGAAAAACCAGGAAGTGGGGTCGAAGCCGCGCACATAACACATTCGTGGGGTCGAAGCCGCACACGAAACAAGCATAAAATAATCGATTACTAAATTTAAATGATCATACAACATTAAACATTTAAATCGCATTTTAAGAGGGGATCTCTAATGATAAGAGGGATTAAATATGGAGGTATTTTCTACGAGTTGGGCTTAAGGCCCATTTACTATCTTTTCGCTTTCAAATGATTATTTTCTTTGGTGATTTACTATCCAATAATTTTAGAGGGACCTAAGTTATTGGAAAAGATTAATCATTCGTGTTGATTTGATGGGTTCATTTTAAAGATTGAGAATTTTAGTAATTATCATGCAATGAATTTAAAGTGTGATGTTTAATTACTAATCCTATTTCGTTCAAGCAAGGGTTGATTAAAATTACTTATTAGGTGAATTTATTAATCTAAATTAATTCTCATGCAAACGGATCAATTCGAATTCTAACGATTCTAAATAATCATGCATACGAATAGATAACAAATTAAATCAACAATTCTAATAAAGGAGAAGTGAGCTCTAAAGCTCAAGTTTAGAAATTTGTCACCAATATCGAAGTTGGCGGAGCATTCAACCGAGACGATAATAGTGAATTCAATACCTACAAAAAAACGAATAAAGAGTTAGTACCCGATTTTAATTAAAAGGGCTTGGGCCGCAGCCCATTTTTTTCCTTTTTTCCTTTCTTTGGGCCGCAGCCCATTCTTTCCTTCTTTCTTTGGTTGGGCCGAAGCCCAACCCCTCTCCTTTTCCTTGTCAAATGACAAGGCCCCTCTCTTCTCTTCTTCTCTATTTCTTTTTTTCTTTTGCTCTCCTTCTCTATTTTCTTTTATTCCATTCCTTTTTCCTCTCTCTTATTTTCTTTTCCTTATTTTCTTTCCTCAATCGGGCAAACAGTGAGGTTCAATGTTGGATTGGGTGATGATGTGGTGATTGAGCGGCGGTGGGCAATTGGCAACGGCTGTGGCGGAGGCGGTTGGCAGTGAGGGATGGTAGCGGTGGTGAGGCGCGGCGGTGCTGGAGGAGCGGCAGTGAGCAGCAGCAACGGCGAGCAGTGGCGGCGATGGAGGAACGGCAGTGAGCAGCAGCGACGGCGATAGCGTGGGTGAGGTGAGGATTTTTGTTGTTGGGCGATGGAGATTAGGTGGTTATGGCTGATTTGGTTTAGGTAGTTTTGGGTTTGAGGATGGGGTTTGATTGCAGGGGGATCGGAATTGGAATTGGAATTGGAATTTGGGAGGGGATTTGGAATTGGAATTAATTGAGTCAGAGGATGCTTTGATTGGCAAGAGGTGTGCTTGGATTTAATTTAGTGATTGGTTTTGAAGTTGGCTTTGCAGGGGATGGGTTGTTGTAAATATTACAAAGGATTACATGACAATCCTATCATTAATGGATAAACGGCAACTTAATTGCCATGATCTTGTCCTTAATGGACAATGGATATAACGCTTGCAGAAATGGCAACGTGAATGCCATTATCTTTCCCATTTATTTGGCCGTTGAATGCAAAGATAATGGCTTGATTCTTGCCAACGGCATATTCCTAATTATTACAGTTAATTGCTTTAAATCTTTATCATTATGATATAGATCATTTTCTCCCTATAAATACCATACACCTCTTCATACCAAATACACAACATCAAAAAGAAAACCACCTCACTAAAATTGAGAGCTTTATTTCCTGGTTATTGTTGTTCTTGCTGTTCTGGTTCCCGATTTTCAAATCGGAAGAGATCGTTTTATCCTGGAGGAAATAAATTCCTTAGGACAGCATTCTTTGCGACTCGATCTTGTGTTTCTAACATTATTTTGCAGGTATTTTCCAACAATCTAAGGAATTTATTATGTCTACCGACATTCCCTCCTCAACTGTAGCTGCTTCTGTTCCTGCACCAGCCGCTGCTACTGTCAACAAGTTTCCTGACACCTCCAGAATTGAAACGTTTGGTGGTCAGAACTTCAAGAGGTGGCAGGAACGTGTGTTCTCTATCCTTGATCTTCACGGTGTGGCATTCGCATTGACAGAACCGAAACCAGATGCTGCTGCCGATCAGAAAATTATTGACGCTTGGGTTCATGCTAACAAAGTGTGCAGGCATACGATCATTAGCACTCTGTCTAATGATCTGTTTGACATTTACTGCCCGCAAAAGGAAGCCAAATCGATATGGGACTCCATGATTCAGAAATACACTGCTGAAGATGTGGGGAAACAAAAATTTGTGGTGGGAAACTACTACAAATGGGAGATGGTAGATAACAAGGATATCAAGATCCAGATCAACGAATATCACAAGTTGCTGGATGACATGAAAGCTGAAAATATCGAACTTCCAGAAGAGTTCAGTGCTGGGGTCCTCATTGAGAAGTTGCCCGATTCTTGGAGTGATTATAAGCAACTACTCAAACACAAGCAGAAACAATTGTCTCTGCCCGATCTCATCACTCACATCATCATTGAGGACACTAACAGAAAGGAGCTGAAGGCTACAAAGGCAAAGGAAATAACAACAAATGCTCACTTGGTGCAGGATAAACCACATCATAATAAACCAAGGTATGTCCATAAAAATGTCAATTATGTTCCTAAGGCTAATAATCCTTCCTTCAAGAAAAAAGGAAATTGCTATGTTTGTGGGAAACTTGGTCATTATGCCCAACAGTGTAGGAAAAGGGCAAGAAATGACAATCCTCCTAAACCAAGAGTTAATCTGGTTGAAGGAGATGATATTATCGTTGCGGTCATTTCTCAAGCTCTTATGGTGAATGATGTGAAAGAATGGGTGGTAGACTTAGGTGCTACCAGGCATATCTGTGCAAACAGAAATGCTTTTACCTCCTACACTGTGGTAGGAGATGGAGAAGACCAGATTTATCTTGGTGATTCCCGAGCTGCAAAAGTTCATGGAAAAG
This sequence comes from Viola odorata, assembly GCA_963691705.1. NCBI lineage: Eukaryota > Viridiplantae > Streptophyta > Magnoliopsida > Malpighiales > Violaceae > Viola > Viola odorata. The sequence continues at coordinate 3,674,618 of OY829538.1, forward strand.
GGAAAGTTCTTCTAAAGCTCACATCTGGCAAGACCTTGGCTCTGAATGATGTACTCCATGTACCTGAGATAAGAGTCAATTTAATTTCCGTGTCCCTATTAGGGAAAGTTGGGGTAAAAGTCTCATTTGAATCGGATAAAATTGTGATGACCAAGAATAATATTTTCGTGGGAAAGGGTTATTGTAGCAGGGACTCTTTGTACTTAATATTTCTGAAATTATGAATGGAACTGCAACTTCTTCTGCTTACTTGATTGATTCTTATGATTTATGGCATGCTAGATTAGGACATGTTAGTATTTCATATATTAAGATATTACAATCTGCTGGTATGATTTCTTATTCAGATAATGCATGTTCTAATAAATGTGAAATTTGTGTTGAATCTAAATTAGCGAAAAAATCTTGTCCTTCTGTGCATAGAGAAACAGAATTACTCAGTCTAATTCACACTGACTTAGGAGATCTAAAACAAACAATGACTAGAGGAGGTAAAAAGTATTATATAACCTTTATAGATGATTTTTCGAGATATACTAAAGTTTATCTGCTAAAGAATAAAGATGAAGCTTTTGACATGTTTTTAAAATATAAAGCTGAAGTAGAAAACCAATTGAATAAGAAGATTAAAAGAGTTAGATCAGATAGAGGTGGTGAGTATATAATCTTTAATGATTTTTGTGAGAAAGAAGGGATTATACATGAAGTAACTCCACCTTATTCACCCGAGTCTAATGGAGTAGCAGAAAGAAAAAATAGAACCTTAAAAGAAATGATGAATGCTTTACTTGTAAGTTCTAATGCTCCTAATAACTTGTGGGGAGAAGCTTTACTTTCTGCATGTCATTTACAAAATAGAATACCTTATAAGAAAACTAGTAAAACACCTTATGAATTATGGAAAGGGTATTTACCTAATTTGAAATATTTAAAAGTGTGGGGGTGTCTTGCCAAAGTTTTACTTCCAGATCCTAAGAAAAGAAAAATTGGTTCTAAAACTTCTGATTGCATGTTCATTGGTTATGCTGAACATAGTGCTGCTTATAGATTTCTTGTATTGAAAAGTGATGTGCTTGATAGTAACACTATTGTTGAAACTAAAAATGCAAAATTTTTTGAACATGTGTTTTGACGGGTGTCGAATCCGCGATCATAAATAAAAAGATTACAACTTATCACTAAGCAGCAAAAAGGGATTTGTGCATAGCGGCAAGAGGATCGATCCACAGGGACTATCGGCCTTATGCTCATTCTCCTGCAAACAACCAAACCAAACTGATCAAAACGAAGGGGGAGGTAAAAACAGTGCAAGAAAATAAAATGACAAGAAAATAAATAAAGCAGGAGACATGGCAGCTCCATCTCAAGGCCTTGAGATGAGTCTGCCATGCTCTAAATAAAAACAGTAAAAGAAATACGAAAATAGAGTAAAGAAAAAGAGAGTGAAATGATGAGAGAAAATATTATTCCCAGCAGAGATCTCTTGAGGTAACAATTCCATGTTGTTCATTGACACAAAAACATTTTCAAAACAATTTTCATAGAGAAGTTATAGAGATAAATCCAAGGGCAATCTCCAAGCCTCCTCCTACTCAAGCCGCATGAAGAGAAGCTAATCGTGCGACCCTAACTCCCTTAACAATTCTATGTTGTACCTGTCCGCCCACTCTACTGGAATTCCCCGCTGTCACCCAAGAAACTCAGTAAAGGAACAAGCACGCTCATAAAATTCCTAGATTGTTGATATGATTAGGAAGGCCCTTCTCAAGACCTTGAGATGGACGCTACTGCAGTCCAGAATTCTCAAAACTTACTCTTTACTTCTTCTAGTTTCAAGAAGACATCATCCTATCCACTAGTTGTCCACTCGGGTTCTCTCTAACACAGAAACGCTGCATTAGAGTGATTCTACTGTAATCAACCAAGTTGAAATCTAAGTTGGCCAAACTCAAACACAACCCAATTAAATTGTCATTAAACCAAGCAAGAAAAGAGATATGAAAAACGTTTTTATTGAAGAACAACAAGTCTCACAACATACTGGAATTGTTAACCTCTCAATCCCCACCAGGAATCGGAGGAATTAATTACAACTCCAATCAAAACAGCAAGCTTGAATGAAATCCGAAAATACAAGAAAATAGAAAATAAATACAAAAGATGAGAGAAAAATCTCTCTTCCGATCCCCTCTCTTCTCCTTCTGGTCTGGTCTGGACGTCCTCCCTCCTCTCTCAAGCTTCTTCAATTAAATGGTAAGAAAGGGGAGACACCAAAGAATAAAATATTCCCAAGTTGGTAAATCCAAAAAGGACAAGTCTTCAAGAAAACATTCTCCTCTAAATACGTTTCTTTGAGTCACTTGAGGAAGAATATAGCATGCTGGGAACACCTTGTCTCCATTTACCAACTCCCAAGCAGACAAGAAAAGCACTCAAGAATAAAATAATTGTAGCACGGTGAGTGCTGTCCAGCTGGAATCTGCCAGGAAAGCTTCATCTCAAGGCCATGAGATGGACCGGAAATGCGCCCAGAAAATCTGCTCAACACCAATTGATCATTTATGCTCTAATCTTCGGCCTTTTCGTTCCTTTTCCTCCTTCAACATATATTAAACCTATAAAACCACAAAGGAAGGAAACAAGCTCAAAGTAGCATATTAATCATCTCAATTAATAATAAAAGAGACAATAAAACATTGTAAATAAACAATCAATCAATTTCCTCTTAAATCCAATAGCATTTCTAAAGTACCAGTGGAAAACTCTCCTGAATGTAGTAATAATTCACTTGATATAATTGAGAATGATGTTAATAATTTAAGAAGGAGTAAAAGGCAAAGAAAAGAAAAATCTTTTGGAAATGAGTTTTACACCTATTTGATTGATAATGATCCTGCAAATTTTTCAGAATCTATTTCTTCTTCTGATGCTCCACTTTGGAAAGAAGCTATTAAAAGTGAAATTGATTCTCTATCTAATAATAAAACTTGGATTTTGGTAGATTTACCACCTGGTGCAAAACCTATTGGGTGTAAATGGATTTTTAAGAAGAAGCTTAAAACTGATGGTACTGTCGATAAATATAAAGCTAGATTGGTTGCAAAAGGTTTTACTCAAAAATATAACTTGGATTATTTTGATACTTTTGCACCTGTGACTAGAATTTCATCTATTAGAGTTTTGATTGCCTTGGCTGCCATTCACAAATTGTTTATTCACCAAATGGATGTTAAAACTGCTTTTTTAAATGGTGAATTAGAAGAAGAAATTTATATGGTGCAACCTGAAGGTTATGTAGTTTCTGGTCAAGAAAATAAAGTGTGCAAACTTATCAAATCTTTATATGGCTTGAAACAAGCACCTAAGCAATGGTATGAAAAATTTGATCAAGTGTTAACTTCTGGTGGTTTTTCTTCTATTGAAGTTGATAAATGTGTGTATGTCAAAATTGAAAATTGTGAATGTGTGATTATATGTTTATATGTAGATGACATGCTTATTTTTGGAACTACTCTTGAGGTAGTGTATGAAACAAAATCTTTCCTTGCCTCCAAATTTGATATGAAAGATATGGGGGAGGCAAGTGTGATTTTAGGGGTAAAGATCATAAAGAAAGGTGATAGCATAATGCTAACACAGGAACATTATGTTGAGAAACTTCTCACGAAGTATGGACATTCCAATGTCACTCATGTGAGTACTCCTTATGATGCTCATACCCAGTTAAAGAAAAATAAAGGGGAGCCTGTAGCTCAACGTGAGTATGCACAGATAATTGGGAGTATGTTGCATTTGATGAATTTCACTCGACCAGACATAGCATATGCTGTGTGCAGGTTGAGTAGATATACACATAATCCCAACAGAGAGCATTGGTTTGCAATAGACAGACTAATGAAATATTTGAGAGGAACCATGAGCTATGGTATCCTGTATAGTGGATTTCCCGCTGTATTAGAGGGATACAGTGATGCTAATTGGATCTCAGATTCTGATGAGATCAAATCCACTAGTGGATATGTATTCACCCTTGCTGGTGGTGCAATATCATGGAAACGATCATCGCGAGATCAACTATGGAGTCGGAGTTTATAGCTCTAGAGCTGGCTGGTAGTGAAGCTGAGTGGCTAAGAAACTTCTTGGTAAATATTCCATTGGGAATAAAACCAACACCTTCTGTGTCTATGCATTGTGATTGCCAAGCGGCAATAGCCATTGCTAAGAATAGAGCTTACAATGGTAAAAATAGACACATTCGATTGAGGCATAATGTGATTAAGCAGCTGCAGAAAGATGGAATTATTTCCATAGATTATGTGAAGTCAGAAGTGAATTTGGCCGATCCTCTGACTAAGCCTCTGAGTAAGAAATTAATTGAAGAAACATCGAGGGGAATGGGACTTAAAGCCATATTGGAAAATTAACAGTGATGGGAACCCAACCTTTGTGATTGGAGATCCCATGAAGAAGGTTCATATGGGTAATAACAAGTCATTTGTTAATTCTGTTAACACAAAATTGATTGTCCTTCCTAGGGTGTGAAAGTGTTATACTGCATTGATTGAGAGGATGAGTTTTGAAACTCTTAATGATTTCATATCCCTTATGGGTGATGTATTGATTGCGGATACATTTGATGAAATCACCTATATGAATGTGGAGTGGGGCCGCTCCTATGAGATTGTGGCATAATCTCTAGAGCATTCATTAATATCCAGGCACGCGCATGGCCAAAACGCGCAAAACCGCGTTAACAACAAGAATTGTGGGGGTATAATATGATAAATAAATTTCCTACCTTGCAAAAGAGTTTAATGGTTCATAGAAGTTTTAAACTTCACTATTATCTCTGTGAGGATAAAGTTTATTTATCTAGATCTGGTTCATAGTCCAAAAGACACCAGATTCGAAAAGTTATACTCCATGTATATTAACTAGGAATTTCTGCTCTCAACCTTTGTAATATGTGGGGGATTGTTGTAAATATTACAAAGGATTACATGACAATCCTATCATTAATGGATAAACGGCAATTTAATTGCCATGATCTTGTCCTTAATGGACAATGGATATAACGCTTGCAGAAATGGCAACGTGAATGCCATTATCTTTCCCATTTATTTGGCCGTTGAATGCAAAGATAATGGCTTGATTCTTGCCAACGGCATATTCCTAATTATTACAGTTAATTGCTTTAAATCTTTATCATTATGATATAGATCATTTTCTCCCTATAAATACCATACACCTCTTCATACCAAATACACAACATCAAAAAGAAAACCACCTCATTAAAATTGAGAGCTTTATTTCCTGGTTATTGTTGTTCTTGCTGTTCTGGTTCCCGGTTTTCAAATCGGAAGAGATCGTTTTATCCTGGGGGAAATAAATTCCTTAGGACAACATTCTTTGCGACTCAATCTTGCGTTTCTAACATTATTTTGCAGGTATTTTCCAACATGGGTTTGGTTTGGTTAATTGGGATTGATTTAATTGGTTTGGGAAGGATTTGGATTTGGCAGGGGATGGTTGTTTGGTGGATTTGTCATGGCTCCCCCCTGGATTGAAAATGAGTGGTGTATTTATAATGGGGATGCAATCGAAATTGTATCCGCTGGTATTTTGAAAGAAAAGGGAGAAGGAGGCCGTTGTGTGTGGTTGGGAAGAGCGGCTGTGATGGTTGCAGCAGTGGGGGTCTGTTGAGAGAGTTGCAGGTTGCCGTTGTGGCAGAGAGGAGTAGGGGAGGAGGGTACAGGCTTTATTTTGAAAATTGAGGAGAGGAGTCGTTATGTGGCTGAAATGGGGAGGGAGTAGGGCTGTAGGGGCTGTGATGGGTATTAATGGTTGATGGGCATTAATGGGCCGAAAGAAAGAGATTTGGTACGAGGGAAAGTGTTCATATTTTTGTTCTAGTTAATGGTTCAAAACATCTCATTCAAAACCGATAAAAGCTCGAACGAGAAAAATAAGTAACATAATGAAATGATAATAATAATGACAAACAATAATTATGTAAAATTCTAACGTCGATGTTAGAGCGAATGATGAAAATAAAAATGCAGATATACTATGATAAATATTATAACGAAGATTTAAATTAATCTAATCATGTCAAAAATTGAGTATCAACCGTAAGTAAATAAATACAAATAAATTTTAATTTAAAGTGTTTATTCAATACATTATATCAATCTAGCACTTTATTTCAGTAAGAAAATGCGTAAAATCTAAGCAAAATAGTGCAGAGACTCCAAATTCCTTACAGTTACAGTTAAAACGATTAACAGGAGGAGGAACCACAAATGTACAGAAATATTTTGCCGATTAAAATTTCAATTTTCATACCTGCAATATTTGACAGACTGTAGTTTAGCTGCTTTCTTACCTCTTTAACAATACTCCCAGTAAATTGGGACTCGTACCTGTAAAGTGCAAACCCAAATCAGAATAGAAGAAAAGTTTACATACCCGTCTCCCACGAAACATTCACATATTCAGAATGATTTTGACTAAAATAAATCTATCCTTACCCTTCTCCTAAGACCATTCCTCCCAAGTCTGCAGCTTGTCGAAGAGCGTTTCTCCACCGGTTTATCCATTCATCCTTAAAGCTCAGCTTATGCTGAGCTAATGCTTCACCATATCTTCCATTCTGCTCCCTCACCTTACATGGTTCCACCTTGTAGAAAACAGGCAGCACGATTAGGCCTGCGCATCTTCTGCGCTCCATGAGCACCGTGACTTCACTGAGGCACCATGGCGAAGAAGCAAAATTCTCAGAGAATACGATTATCGCCATTCTTGATCCCACAATCGCTCTTACTATCGCTGAACGGATGCTCTCGGTCCTCGGAATCTCTTCCTCGTCTCTGAAAGTCTTGTACCCTGCTCTACAGAGCGCTGCGAAAAGGTGGTCGGTAAACCCTTTGCGGGTATCCTCACCTCTGAAGCTCAACAGAACGTCGTATGTTTTGTAAGTATCTGTCATTTAATCGGATTCGGGTTGCATTTGATGCATCAGCTGCAGCCCCTTTTTATAGTAGAGTAATAATTTAGTAATGCGCTACCAAAATGATGCGGCCCCAGGACACCTCATCGCAAGGTGCGGACACTATGTTGTGATGTGCTTGTCGTTGTCTAACGTTAAGTCACTCTTTGTTACAAACCTTTTCTAAAGTCTTGTGCTTTTCAGTCTCTGATTGGTGACTTTTTGTCCTTTTTAACTATTTTCGATTTGGACTCTTTTTTGTCCTTATAAACAGATGAGATACGAACCCAATTATTTCGTCATCAATAAACAACCAATGAGCTAGTCTATTTTGGTTCATGATTTGAACTTTGAGCACTTTTTCTGGGTTTATGTTATGGACCTAGAAGAAGTTCAGATTAGATTCTAACACCTGTCTGTCTAAATCTTTCTTCATTGGGTAGTTTTTAGATTTTCTTCTGTCATTGTTTTTATCAAATTCTTTATCCTTTATACTATGATGATTCAATCACTGTCATTTTCACTTATTTCAAAGTCGGAATATTCTCAGAAGTTTACAATAGTCGGTCGTTAGATTGTGTCGGCTGTATTAACAGTATAATGAATTCATCCTTCAATTACAATGAGATCAACTGTAATGAAAACATCAATTTAAAACATGAAGCAATTCTTGCATTTGTATAAAATTCATCGTTTTACATAAATTCAAAATCACCATCTTGGCAAGAAGATTTGTTTCTATGGAATAGGGATGAGGATAAGAGATACCAAAAACTGGAGTTCAAATCTAAAGCTATTCTTACCGAACTAGAGAAGCAACCGATGAATCTCAGTCGAAATCAGTCTGCACCGTCAGATCCTGTATTCCCAAATCATGGTACAAACCGTGAACATATCGTAATGCTGGGTGATCATCCATCCCCTTCTTCACCTACAAGTTCCGTTCGTCAAAAGAAAGTTTGGTTAAAAAGAGCGCGCTGTTACCCAGCAAGTGTTACAATTTAGAAGTCCAATATAACAATTTGACACGCTCAACAAAGAACAGCAAATAAGCCAAAATCTCAGTACTGTTGATTACCTGAAGTGAAAGTGAGCCAACAACATGGCCTGGCACCAATTCCCAAAAACGGGCTTCAGAAACATCAGCAACATCTTCTCGACTAGTAACCTAAGCAGATCAAGACTTCTCAGCAAAAAATTGAGATAGCAAATGCTTTCAATTGCAAAGGTGATCTCTAGAATGGTTGTGATGCATCCACTTCATTGCAGAATTCCAATATCTAGATCCTAAGTAAAACCGTATCAGTGACATAACTGGTGTTCATACCACGCTTGTCAAATATTGGTTGATTAAAGCAAACTTAACCGGTGAGAATGAGAGTCAGGAAAAAATGGGTTACAGAAGGAATTAGGTTTATGTCATGGTAACATGAGAGCTGATGGAAAGGAACTGAGATCCGAAAAAAGATCTCCCTTTGAGTATGTGAGCTTAGAAGTACAAAGATCATTGTTTTAGAATTCATGCAAACCCGTTAGGACTGCATAGCAGTTATTAGCAAGAAACAGAAGAGTAACACTCTGACGGGCCTTCAGAGTCAAGGGAAGGCGCAATATCACAGGGAGGAGAAATATAGGGAAATGAATTTGGTAAAGTATGCCCCATCACAGGGAGGAGAAATAGGGGGAAATGAACTTGGTTATAGTATGCCATTAGTTGGATTGTAGAACAAAGATTTAACTTGTCTCTTAAACTTCAAAGTAAAAACAAGTATATCTTATCAAGGAGCAAGTATAGTAGCATAAGCCTTTCAAGGACCTGACCTGTCTTAAGCATTTGCTCAATGCAGAAGAGGAAATGTTGGGAGGCGCCGTTTGAAGCAAGATTCCACCAGTGACTTTAAAGAGTGGCATAACCAGCATAAAGACTGCAATGGATACTAGCCCCAAACATAAAACCTCAGCATTGTTAACCCTGAAATATGAAGGAAAGGAAATTAGAAACAGAGAAAGAACCAAAGGAGGAAAACAGGAGTGGGGAAAGAACGAAACATAGGTGAGCATGCACAGTGAAAGATGAAGCAAAATACCCGAGGGACAAAAACCAGGACGCCAATACCAAACCTGCACTGAGAATCAGTAACAGAAAACCAGCTCAACACAAGATATCCAGAAAAGAAAAGAGCAAATGTAAAGAAAGGAAAGTACTACTGCGAGCAAGAGCAGACCTGCGAATGGAATCTGCAAGAACATGCAAGCAAACTGCATGGTGATTCATATCTTCTGCTTTTCTGTAGACTGCAAGTTAAGATGCATATAAGAAGAAGCACAAAGAGACGACTGCTACCAAACTAACACAAACAACAAAACTACTCCATTATATTTCAATACAGATCCAAATAATCTATGCATGAAATCATTATTCAGAAAATACCGCCTTTAACAGATTGCACCTCATTTTTTGATAGAAGAAAACAAGTATTGAAATGAAATGTGACTTCCTTAAACATCTAAAAGGAGACTTACCAAGATTAATGCGAGCATAATTCCTAAAGCACCAAACACCGAACAGATTTACTAACAAATTTGTAACCGCAGAAACAATCAAATAGTGCCTGTGAGCAGAATTAGAATAGTAAAGATTAGAAACAATTGGGAATCAAGTATCAATAAACCAAACATCGAAGACATGGTGATTACATTAGATATGGATTACCAAAGGTATAGGGATCAAGTATAAAAAAGGAGAAGTGACTGCTCATGAATTCAGCATAACTGACTTACTTGTGCTCAGACTCATCTTGTATAAATGCATGGAGTGCTTCCACAAGTAAGGAGAAAGACATGAACAAAAGAAACAGCTGTCTACACATGTAGCAAAATCAAGAAAGTCCAGATGTTAGGACAAATGAATGAATTTACCAAATAGTAACTTAACTAAGGCCATAAACTTCTTCCAAAAAAAAACAATGGCCATGAACTCTTATGACAGTCAACATGAAAATAAAATAAAATCCCCATTAATCAAATCATAAAGTCTTCTCTTGGCTGTTATACAATCAACCAAGAACCTCACCCCCATCAAGCAACTACCTAAGAAAAAGTGAGAGTACTTCTCTCTCTCTCTCTCTCTAGCTAAGATAAACATGAAGCTGCAAACACAGAAAATACTGCTCTTATTCATAGGAAATACATGTCTACACTCGGGAATAATCTCAGAACTGTAGTTTCCCACACCGAAAAGAATTACATCAGCCTACTTATTCATAACTGCTAAGAAAAGTTTCCCACTCGATACACTCACATAACCACTATAATGCTTACACAAACAACACACTGCAATGAAATACGATACACTTACAGCATTGGTGAAAGCAGCTAATACTTCAACCCTTTTGTACCTGATTAGTGAAAAATCAATGCACATATCAAACAAAATCTCATAATATGGTAACGGAAAAGCAATCCGGCCAGCAAATTAGCAATAACTTACCCATAGGTGAATACATGATCAGGCTTCCTCCTTGAAACCACCATAGCAAACAAAGAAAACGTCAACAACCCACACCCGAATGTCAAATGAAACGCATCCGATATCAATCCTGTCAAAGAAAGCACCACAGACACGCAAGTTGTCACAAATTTAACCGAATCCAACAAGCGATACAAGTAGAAGAACAGAAGTGCAAAAAAAGGAGTGTGATTTACCAACGCGCCCAGTTAAGAGACCAATTCCTAACTCAGCAGTCGAATACGCGACATTAAGGGAAATCATGAGGAAAAGCCTCTTCATCTGGCGGTTACCGTACCTTGCAGCCCTAAGAATTTCAAAAACCGGGTTTGAATTCGCTAATTTGGAGGACTCCCCATGTTTCTGTTCATCCGGGAAAACGAAGTCCTCGTTTTCGTAAATATTTGGCGGGATATCGATGCTGGATACAGTACGGGAGAGGAATGGCTTAGTTGTGGAGTCGTTGATGATTGAGATTGGAGAGTGCGGCTGGTCCTGGAATTGCCGGAAAGAAGATTGGCGGCTGTAAGCGTACCGGCGATCGGACGCGGGAGATCCGAAATCGGAAGTGGCAAAATTTGGAGTCTCCATCATCAGCGATACTAACCATTAACGAACGAGAAGAAGAAGAAGAATCAGCAGCTAAGGAGCAGGGATGAGTAGGCTGCAACGTTACGCGAGTCCAGTCAAGTGAAGATGAGACTTCAGAAATTACAACTTTACCCTCTAAGTATTTTTGACACAATTTGCTCCTTCAATTTCTGACTGTATCATTAAGAGCATCTTTTCCTATTTTGGCAACGGTTTGGAAAACTTTTAGCTACGAAAATGTTTTTGTGATAAAAAAACTTATTTATTTTTAACTTAAGGCTTCAAGTTCGAATGGAAAATGGTGAAAACTATGCTGGTTAAGTCACTACTTTAAAGGTTCAATTATATTTAAATGAGATTAATCTCCGTTTAATTTTTGATAAGTATAGGATGAGTGATGTTTTAATAATAGATAAAATTTGAAGGAGACTTAAAAAGCTTATGAGATTGTAGTTCAACTCATTAGTGCATACCGCCGTCTTTAAGACGTAGGTTATTTATAGTTCCATCCCTTTTATATTGTAACGATAATTAATAAAAAAACAGATGACTACAATTATAAAAATGGTGGGATCACAAAAATAAATACACATTGCCATCAAAATCCTTTCAACAAAAGTTGGGAAATGAGTGATGAACAACCATTCCTCCACTTCAGCAAAACACCTTCTACCATTTCACACTCCTAATATAAAGTCATAGCATGATTAATTAAGCAGTTAAAGAACATGAAAATGTTAAAGAATGATGAATCTCTTCTGTACACCTTCAATGCAACAGCTTAGACGAAATGACATCATCTACTATTCTATTGCCTTCGAGCTCGTTACTTGATCGGCTCAGACGAGAATGGTGATTATTAGTTTCAATCGCCAAATCCCCACAATGAAGAGTAAAACAATTTGGTTACTCAGATTTTGGATCACTTCAAGGATGAAGGCAGAGGGATCACCATCTTTTAGGACTGCAAATGATAGTCGAGAGTATAAGCGCGGATATCAGAAGGGCTTGTGCCAGGCCTGCCAAGAGCATCAAAAAAGAAGGACCGGCATGAAAATCAGAATTCTCAAAACTAAAAACCAGTAATACTTGAAAGTTAAGAATGACAATATATCAGATTCCAACACAGTTAACTGACTTGGATATTATACTTTATCGTTAAACCAACAGTCAGGAAACAGAATCCTTTAGGTTCTTTATCACCGGTATACCATCTCATACATTACATTATCAAAGTAGATTGATATTTCTGGTAAAGATTCGCTAGAGCCTTTCGCCAAATGCAACTCAAATTACCTTTTGTTAATGGTGCCGTAGTGAAATTTTAATTTCCCACTTTTGACATCTTCAATATACTGCAACCATAGGAAAATAGGTAATATAAGACGCAAGAGGATAACAAGCACACAAAGCTTACTCACGTAATGATGCTGGAACCAGGATCCTACCAATTTTAAGGTAACCAACATTGACGAAAATGCCAGAGAATCAAAAGGGATATCCTCAAGGGGAAATAGACGGCACTCAGATGACTCAGGACCTGGTGCGAAATGGGGCTTCTTCAACTTTGCTAAGAAAATTATGTAAGTCTGCACCAAAAAAGCCAAGAAAAAAAACATAATTAAAATAGCTGGCAGATATTAATATAACCGATGAGGGCTACATCCACCTTACCTGGCCAATAAGAGGGATATCCAATTGAGTAAAAGGAGACACCACTTCCACTTCTGCCTCCGCTTCTTCCCAGGTTTCCCTGATCGCCCCTTCTGCAGCTGACTCACCAATTTCCAAGTAACCAGCAGGAAGGGTCCTAGATCAGCACCATTCAATTATTGAAGTTATAGGATTTGAGCAACTGAACATTGAAGGTATAAAAAGTATCAACATTATAAACAGATAAACATTAAACATGGGAATTCTGGTTCAGTACAAGACGGTAATAGAGAACATACATTGGAGCTGTATTAAACCAGCACTCCAATTAGAATATAGATACATACCAAAGGCCATGTGAAGGTTGAATATTTCGCTTGCAGAGGAGGATCCTGTTATCGTGCTCAATGAGACATCCCACGACCTATATTTGTGCATTTCAAACAAACGATAACAATTATTCATCATGTTTAAAGCAGATATCCAAAATCCTCAGTGGGCACTTTTGAAATCCCAAGTGGCCACAAGCTTCTTACATTCCCTGGCATAAGGACTGGGGTAAGAAAGCATGATGCTTTCATGCTAACAAGAGATCGTGCACACTTTACTGGTAACAAGCTTTCTCCTAAACAGGGTATTTAATAAGTTTACTACTAATCAACAAAGAAAATGAAGATATGTGGGTGCCTCTACTTCTTCGATCCCATTAGAAATTAGTGGAACAACAATAGATGGTTGTGAATTGCAGTTTCTGGAAAGTCCAGGAACATTTTAGAATAAACCTCACCTTGAAAAGTCTCCACTTCATACTTAATATAAGTTACATTTCTGTCAGTATGTCATTAAACCAACTAGATTAGTCACGAAAATGCATATACACAATACAAGACACAGAATTCTCAACCACTTGTGCTTTTTGTATCCTCACAAGACTTTCTGCACCTTCTACAGTAATCACTAATCATGATAGGGAGGATATTACTTAGTTACACTACACCTTATGTATGTGGTTTCATTTATTTCATACCTAGCACCAAGTACATAAAGTAGATCTGGAGATTGCTAAATATGTCAACCTTTCAAACTGCTTCAGAGTCTATGGTGAAACAAGACGCAACCATAGTAACATTCTCACATTCTCTTATGTCTTATGTCTCTAAAATCATATGAAATCCTTTTTAGAATAACTTGTTTCTTTGAACATAACAGTAGAACAATTTGGTTGCAATTGATTTTCATGACTATTGTTGAAAGGAATTGGACATAGCAAGTCAGTGTAAGATAAGATGCATAAAACAGAGATCCCTATCCGGAATTAGCAATAGTCAATACACTAGAATCAATCTTGTTTTATTTTTCAAACAAAAGATGACTGTTGGTATATGCAAATGTGACCCCCTCGACATTTCGACCAACACATGCAATTGAACAAGACAACAAAATGTCATATCACTGATTCTAAATGAAAGAATCAACACACCATTTTAGGGTTTTGATAAGTAATTCGACCACAAAGCGTGCAAATTGGTCTCATCTTTTCCTCTCCATCAGGTATTCCGTGCTTTGTTGCGCCCCCGCACCACTGACAGAAGTTGACATTGCGGACACTTCCCTGAAAAAGAATGGCATACATTAAGATTGCAGCCAGTAATTCCTTAATCGACCTGATCTAGTGTACCATCTTCTCACAACATTACGAAGCAGTTACTAATTCAAAATGCTACTATCAATATCATAATTGGCACGAAGCCGCCGAATATCCCTCTACCAGTTCGTTACTTAGATACCATAAGGAAATCATACACTTGGGCATAGTAAATAAAAGAGACTCATTTTTCCATCATCAACATCAAAACATTCAAGTATCTAAAAAAACTACAGCCTCCAGCCAAAACCCACAAATTTAACAGACTGAGAAGGACAAGAAGAGATTTACCGCTGACTGAACTGCAACTGATGCTGATGATGACGAAGGTGAAGAAGAAGAAGGGCCATCCATTTTGGACTCAGCTCGGGTGGAATGCAGATGAACCGGTCGTAAAGACCGAGTTTTGCGAGTCAACAGCAAGAAAGGATTAGTGGGTCCGGTTCTTGGCGTAGAATTAGAGAAAGGGTTGATGGAAACTGGAATGATGAAACCACTAGAACAAGAAGAAGAAGAAGAAGAAGAAGCGGCAGCAGCAGCAGAGGCATGTGGTGGTTTACATCGATAAGCCACACACCCTGAACATGATGAGCCCAGAATCTGTATTGCTTTTAGCATTGAGATTGGGCAAAATTACTTTGCTTTCTTTCGTCTAATTCTCTGTTGATAAATTAGAAACTGGAAATGGGAACCCGCGAGTCGACCCAATTTATTTTTGTGAGTTCCTCTGTTGATTTTTTTCCTTCCTTAAAATAAAGTAACAACTTACCTTGATTCTTGAGACAAAATTGCAGATAAATATGAATTTTTTTTATAAAAAAAATTGATTAAATTATTAATTATCGTTATAATAGTAATTAAGTTCGAATCCATAATAACAGCATATACTAACCAATTGAACTATAATATATTTTAGAAAAACTATTACTCTTAAGTAATTTTGGCCGAATGAAAAGCGAGTTTGTCTAGTTGAGTGGCAAAAAGAAAGTATTACAAAATCACACCTTACTTTTTAGAGTTCAACTTTAAATTTTACCAAAATTACGAAATACAGAGATCGGGAAAAAAAAAATTAACTCTCAGTAAGAATAATGAATTTTTTTTTTATAGAGAAAAGAAAGACTTAAACTCGAGTCTCTATTTATACTTTACCGCCTGCAAACAAGTAATACAACCAATGAGCTCCCATGCACGACGAATTGTTTTCCCCCTTCAAAATCATAGGAGAGTATTTGAGAGGAATAGATCGCTAAGATAAACTAGATCGAGGTAACAGCAGTCTGTGTTCTAAACGGTTATCTAAACTTCAAATTAATGGAATGTAAATAATATAATACATTCAGCATGGCAACATCTCAGCCTTCAAAATGATTGACTAATTATTGCATACTACACCTAATTCCTCACTTAGCAGTGGCTGGAAATTCCAGCACCTTCTGTTGAAGCTTCCTAACGACGGATTTCAGTAAATAATTATATTGTGTCACACGACCAAGCAACTGCAGCGAGTTGATCGATATAACTTCCGATTATGAACTTACAGAAACTGCAGCCAGCTTATCGCGTAAAGAATGATATGCTGCACTGCACAGCTTGAACTTTTCCTCCGCAACCGCCTGTTCAAGTACATTGATTAATTGCTTTGCTAGTTCTGGTTGAAAACTCAGATTAAAGAATACCAACGGTGCAGATCGTATGAACTCAAGAGTCAACTTGTGTTATGAAAGATTGAAGAATACCCAAGAAAAATGTATATTAAAGACTCATTATGCAGTATGGAGTTTGTTTTAGAAAATATCTTGGGATATAATGCCCACAACACTAAGGCGCCAAAAAGGTAAGTCATTCAGTGAAAGAAACAAATGTCAATAATGTTAGTCGATGCTTGGAGGAAGTTAGTACCTTTGAAGAGCCATCATGACGATCTGGATGCCATTTCAGTGCACATGACCGATACCTGAAATTGCAAAGTTATAAGCAAACCAGTCGAGGGAAAAGCCAATCAAGTGAAAACCTTTTTGTCATACAACATCTCACGAGGACCACAATTGATAAAGGAATCTAGTGAGAACTCACGCAGTTTTCACATCCTCAAGTTTTAGAGGACCAGAAGCACTAAGTCCAAGGGCGAGCCTATCAGAAGCCAAATCTGATTCTGAGCTATCAGAATCTGGATCCGATGAGAACTCATAGTACTCTTCGTGCTGATATCTTGAGTTCTTCTTATACTTGTTGGTAGGGGTGTCCACCAAAATACCGTACCGAAATACCATCCGAACAGAACCGAAATAACGCAAATTCGGACGGTATTTTTTTACCCGAATTTACTATTCGGTAATTCGGTACGATACAGTATGGATTTTGGTAGTACCGAACCTACCGTACCGATTTACAAACATTTGTAATTTACATTTGGATAGGGTTTATTTCAATCACATTTCACCCTCCTCGCCTCACCAGCGCGGCAGCCGCTCAGCCTTCTCTCACCCTCTCGGCCTCCCCTTCACCATCGCCGTTCACAACTCTCATCAATCCCGTTCCAAAAATTGTCTACATCAAATCCAAATTCTCTCTTCTTTCATCTCCACTGAGATTCAAATACCCATCATCAAGCCACTTACGCTTTCATTTCAGTAGCTCCTCCTTCATTTCTAAACATCTTAACCACGCAATTGAAATCGGAAATGAGTGTTTCATCTTAGGAGTCCGTTTCAGAGGCGCAGATGTCATCCTTCCGACCATATCCGGTAAGGATTTTTCCGACCTGATTCCAGATTTGTGTTTACATCATGTAAATCAATATGACCGATTAAGATTTGTGGATTCTTCAATAGGTTGGTTTGTTTGACCAAGATGGATGAAGGATCCGTCAATTTCTTTACCTTGATCTAATTAATTCCTTTACCTTGATTGCAGCTAGCAATCTAACCAAGAAAAAAGCCAAATCTAATTAATTTCTTTCTCCACTTTTGTCAATTTTGCCTCACACCCTCTGCCACCATACCCGCAACATCTGGTTCTTTTGATTATTGGGTATTCCTGGGACTACTTGCAGCTTGGCGGCTCCTTCTATCGCTAGGTATCTTCCCTCAATTCATTTAGTAATTTATTTGGTTGTCATTTATAATGTGAAAGAATGGTTTGGTGCTGCAATGGTATTCGCTTCGGTGCTTTTAGTTTTGGATGCTACAAAGTGTTTGTAAAAATGCTTCTTAGAGTTTCGTTGGGTAATGAATAATTAATTAATTAATTACAAGAAATTGAGTTTTTGTGGTGATCTGATTTTTGGTGGATGAACATTTGCAAAGTTAATTTATGATCTTGTTGTTGACAAGCAGAGGGAGGACAGAAAAAAAGGGAAGCCATAGTTGGAATGTATTTTTTTAAGAGTGATGGAGTTGTACGCTGTACCAAATACAAACAGTGGAATTAATTATTTATGTATTGTTGCCGTTGGAATTAGTTATTTAAGTACGGTGTTAGATTAAAAATCCAGAAAAACTGAAAATTGCCATTGCTTAATAAAATGTTCCGAAATATCGTACTGAATAATTTTGGTATTTCGGTATGGTACCGAAATTTAGTTCGGTACGGTATGATATTTTTTTTGTACGGTTCGGTATACCGAATACCGAAATATTTCAGACGGTATACCGAAATACCGTCCGCTGGACACCCCTTGTTAGAGTTAGAGTGGCTGAACTTGTATTTAAATCAGGCCTTAAAAAATAAAATTTAGGCCCACTCATGGATCCTCGTGGGCCAAAGATGGACCATCCCATCAAGTACGAACCCATAGTCTATTATTTTTGTAGAATTTTGAATTTGGAGTCGCTGTGTATGAGCAAACCGTCAACAAACAATCATCAACAAAAGAAGAGAGCAAAGGTAATTCCTGCAACTTTTTGCGCATTCAACGTGTTCGACGAAATATTTCAACTAATCTTACTTTCTTGTATTTCCTTTCTTTCTGATTACACCAGGTGGTGACTATGGCGGAATTGAACCCGGGTATTCTGATTGATATTGTGGACGAGGAGTGGATGAGGGACACTTTGCCTGACGACGGTATATCTCCGATCTTCCTCACCTGTCTTCGGTTTCCTTTCTTTGTATCGTGCTTACGCAAGCTTTTTCTGGCTCGATGTTTTGCTTAAATTGTGTTTTCCTTGTGTTCATTGCAGATCTTCTATTGCCACCGGTGCTGGTTGTTCGAACTGATGATGCTGAGGATTCTAGTAAAGTTTCTTAACTTTTGTTGGATTTCACTCTTTGGGTTCTGTTCTTGACTGAATTTCGAAGCCCATTTTGAATTTCCCCCCTGCTATTCATATCAGCAGGAGCTTCACTAGATAGAAATATTTGCCTGCTGAAATTAAAACTTTCCTACGAAGAATGAATGAGGTCATTGATAATGAGCTTGTAGCTCAGTAGTATATTTAGATGGGTCCGAGTCACTTACTTGCATTCCTTAACCGAGGTCATGAATTTGTTCAGTGATTTGAATTTTACTGTTGTTATTGTTGGTTTGTTATTTGATTGACTCTACTGGATTGGGTTTCAACGTCACTGATTAACTATGTCTTTGTGGTGTAAATGATTCATTATTAATCAGAAAGTTTGATTATTAATCACTGATTAACTTCACTGGAAATAGTTTTCTTCTCATCCCTATCATTGCTCAGTTTTGACACTTGGCTGGGTTTGCGCATGTTTTCTCAGATCAGGAGACTCAACAAGTTGATGGAGATACCTGGAATGACCTTGCACTGGGAAATCACTGAAGTTTTCTGGCAAAAAGGGGATTTTGATTGTTCTGTTGCAGCCTGTGTCAAAGTTGATTGAACATCTATTACGTTATTACGGAGCCTTTATTCTGGAGCTGAAATGCAGGTTTTCATTTTCCCTCTGTATATTAAGGATTTCCGGCAAGCAAAAGTGTGTCTGAGTTGAAGCGGGATTTATTGCTTGCTCTGACTCCCATCCCCAGTAAGCATGCTTTTTGTGTTGGCTAGGTTATGCCTCATCGAGAAACTTTGGGAAGAAAAAAAGAGGAATGAGTTAATCATGAACTTTTAGGTGTTAGTATATTTTTTAGGTTTCTTAGATATGCGCTCTATCTTTTTTAGGCAATGCTCAATTAGTGTATAAATCATCTCATTTAACAAAAAAATTGATTGAAAGAATATAGGTGACTCAGACCTAAACAAGATGACTTTTTGTTTTGTTTTACTGAACTACGAACAGAGATTAAAGAATGAGATTATACATAGGTAGAAGCTTATGACTCCACATGCAGTCCTCTTTATCTGTTTGTTTTAGGAATGAGAATCCCATAATTTCTTAGGTGAAATCAATCTGCATTCTGTAGGCCAGATTACAAAGTAGACTGGAGAGGATAACACCAAACCACAAGAGATTCTTTTGTTTGTGGTATTTCTTTTCTTTCATTATCTTATGATGTGAGTTTGATAACCAAAAACTTATACATATAAATTAATGTTTCTTGCAATCTTGAATGAACTTTTAGGTGGGAAGATAGTGAATTTAGTACTGTTGTTTATGATTCTCAAATCTTAGTTGTCATTCCTTTGGAATTTTGGTTTGGATTAATGTGGATTAGGTGATACCATCCACTTCATCCCTCCCACACGACTCGAGAATATTTTCTTTTCTTTTCAGAAGAAAGCAAGAGAAATGAACCAAAATCCACGTCAGAGAGCAGGTGAAAGTGAAACGCACACAAATAGTGGAACAAGCTTCCAAATCCATTGAAATTATGATATGTGATACTTCTCATTCCTTGAGTAGAAACAATAACGACTTGTTCACTCTTAACTTGAATTTGAAATATTATTTCAAGTTCGAGCTGAAAACTATCCTTTTTTAAGATTCAACATTGTTCAAATTAGATGGCGAATAAATTAGTCAAGCTTGTTGCACATAGAAATGATGGTATAGTGTCAGTTGTGCTTGAATCTTCTACACACAGCACTGTCTTGTGTTTATATATTAACAACAGCATAGTCTTCTATATAATGCTATTCACATGGGTTGTTCCTCGTTCGTCAAAAAAGTGGCATATGTAAATGGAACATATTCCATAACATAACTTAGTCTATGTAATTAATGCCTAAATGATAGTTTATACTTTGGTTTTGACGTTGCGGGCGTGGTATACTTTTGCAAACGTGCCATGGCCTAACAATTTCCCGATCTCGTACCTCCCTAGGAGAAGACCTTGGGTGCCGGTTCCGGTGGAGGAGGCGGTGGGGCTACTGGCAGTTTTAGGAGAGGCTGCCGCGTTGTTGGGTTCCATGGAATGGAAGAGGGATTGAGGTGCTGTTTAGTTACGGAGAATTTTCTGAAAATTTTCCAAAACTGGAATTATTTCCAAAAAATGGAAAATTTTCAGAAATATTTCCATTTGAAAAACATTTTCCAAATTTTTAAAAAAATTTTTTTTATTACTTTAGTTCAATAACTTCATATTGTTAATCTAAACAAAATATATATGTTATTTTAGACATGTCTACCCTCGTAATTTTGATAATTAATATGTAGATTGATACAAATTGTAATAAAAATACTTCATAATTGATATTTAACTAACTGATACTCCTAATTAAAATCATACGAGTAAAATTCAATAACCAACCGTGTTATAAGAAATTTCATGGTACGTGGCGCACCAATGGCTTAATTAATTATGATTTAACTAACTAATGTTCGGTCACTTTTCTCATTTTGATTTTGCAGATTAATAAATATGAATTCAATTTTAATTTTAAAAAATCAATTAAATGAGCTCATATTAAAGTTACACTTATATGTAACGAATATATTTAATAATTTTTCATTTTAAAAAAATAAAATTAATAGATACACATAGGACTCACTCACTCCTAATATTAAATAAATTGTAGTATTTTTGGAAATATTTCCATTTGGAAAACATTTTCCAAATTTTCGGAAATATTTCCATTTGGAAAACATTTTCCAATTTTTTTTTATTACTTTAGTTCAATAAATTCATATTGTTAATCTAAAAATAATAATGTTATTTTAGACATGTCTACCCTCGTAATTTTGATGATTAATATGTAGATTGATACAAATTGTAATAAAAATACTTTATAATTGATATTGAACTAACTAATACTCCTAATTAAAACCATACGAGTAAAATTCAATAACCAACCGTCTTATAAGAAATTTTATGGTATGTGGCGCACCAATGGTTTAATTAATTATGATTTAACTAACTAATGTTCGGTCACTTTTCTCATTTTGATTTTGCAAATTAATAAATATGAATTTACTTTTAATTTTAAAAAATCAATTAAATGAGTTGACAATAAAATTGAATTAACAATAGTAGTAGTTTTTTTTTCATTGTTTTTTAATTACGGAGAATTTTTTGAAAATTCCATTCTGGAACATGTTACGGGGATTTTCTGAAAATTTTCCAAAACTGGATATATTTCCAAAATCTGTTGCACAACAATATTTTTCTCCAAATGAAATTAATTCCAAAATTTTCCATTTGGAAAACCAATCCCATCCCGCCACGTCATAAGACCCATTTTTTAAATATTAGTTTGAAGGGAGTATTTTAGGCGGGAAAAAAATTCTAAATTAATTCTAAATAAGTTTAAAACTCATTTATAAAATATTAAGAAAAATAAGAAAAGTGGATATATAATTACTAATCTTGAGATGAAGATTATGTTTTTATAACTTTTAATTTATTTTGTTCAAAGTATTAAGTAAGAAGATTGAGTTTTTGTATGAAAGAAAAATTAAAAATGATGAGAGAGAGTAAAGTTGACCTGTAGACCCCACTTTGGAAATAAAGTGAAGAAAATTTTGGAAAACATCAAATATGGTGTTTCCAAAAGTTGGAGTATTTGTAGTGTTAATTTTGGAATTATTTCCAAAACTGAATAGTAATTGGAGAATTGGAAAATTTTCCAATTTTTGAAAAATTTTCCAAAAATTAAACAACCCTTAAATGGCTTGTGCTTTTGAATTTAAACATGAATATGTTTACCATACTGATATTTGATCTTTAATAAACTTAAAATGTGCTACTATTTAGTTTACTAATCTTAACAAAAAAATAACATTAGCATTATTTTTTAATTAAAATAAAATTGATTTAACAATAGTAGTAGTAATTAAAATAAAATTGATTCAACACGAGGAATCTCACTTGAAATGAATAAGATCCCGAACCAAAAATACTAAAATATGCAATAAAATGAAAAAAAATAAATAGTAATAAGTAAATAAAGAAAAAGTTCGATTTAAGGTCCGAATTTACTCGCTCAGAATCCTCAATAAATATGAATTCACTTTTAATTTTAAAAAATCAATTAAATGAGCTCATATTAAAATTACACTTATATGTAACGAGAAAATTACACTTATTTTCGTGGATGAGGAAGGATAACAAGAAAATATGCATTGTTTAACTATCGACATTCATCATTGAGAAATGTGATTGAAAGGGCTTTTGGCGTTCTGAAGGCTAGATTTCCAATCTTAAAGTCCATTCCAAATTATCTTCTTCATCGTCCGAGGCAAATACCTCTAGCTTGTTGTACACTACACAACTTTATTCGAATGGAAGATAGAGCTGATCAACTATTCACAGAATATGGTACAGAAGGTCAGCAAAATTTATACGAGAACGAAGCTAATGTGACGCAAGAAGGTATTCAAGTGGATATGTCCCAACAGCAACTAATGAATGGCGTTAGAGAAGATATTGCAAATCAATTATGGTCTCATTATAATAATTGTTAGAATATGAAGAAGTAAGAATTTAAATTAAGTATGTTTTGAATGTTGATATTTGTGGTATTTACGTAATGAACAAATAATTCAAGACTATTTTATATGTATTTTATTTTCATAAACGGAATTATTATATTTATACTTGATTTTAGGTGAATACGATTTCGAGTTTGTTGTATTCAAGTCATGAACAAATAATTCAAGACATGTATTTTATTTTCATGAACGGAATTATTATATTTATATTTGATCTTTAACGTGAATAGATTTAGCATATTTATAAATTATGAGGGTAGAAATGTCCAAAATAACATTGTTTCTTTTTTATGTTAACAATATGGATCGGTTGAGCTAAAAAAATAAAAAAAAAATTTTGAATTTTTTTTTTGGAAAACTTCAAAAACGGCGTTTCCAGAATTTTCCAAATTTGTAGTGTTAATTCTGGAAAACTGAATAGTAATTGGAGAACTGGGAAATTTTCTGAAAATTTTCCATTTGGGAAAATGTTGCTGTGAAACAGATTTTGGAAATATTTCCAATTTTTAGAAAATTTTCCAAAAATTTTCCAAAAATTAAACAAACCTTAAATGGCTTGTGCTTTTGAATCTAAACATGAATATGTTTACCATACTTATATTTGATTTTTAATAAACTTAAAATGGGCTACTATTTAGTTTATTAATCTTAACAAAAAAATAACATTAGCATTGTTTTTTAATGAAAATAAAATTGATTTAATAATAGTAGTAGTTTTTTTTCTTCAAAAAAGTAAGAAATAGTTGTTAGGTGAATACGATTTTGAGTTTTCTAAGGTTGGAAAATGAAGGCTGGAAAACAGAAAACGTACTGTAGCTGTGAAACAGAATTTTGGAAAACAGAAATAATTCCGGAAATAACTCCAGATGGAAAAATTTGGAAAACAGAAATAACTCCAAACAGAATTAATTCCGTTATGAAACGCAGCCTGATTGTTTTGGGTGGAGAAAAGAAATTATGTGAATATCGATTGCAGGGGTTTTTATTTATGGTTTTTTCAGAAACTTTTTTAATTTCTCTTTTGGTGATGTGATGTGTTTATTTTTTTAATTTCATTTATTTATACATCATTTGTTTTATTTGATTATGTGAGTGGTTTTGATCCTTCAATTTCTGACCATTTAAGAGCATCTTTTCATACTTTGGCAACGGTTTGGAAAACTTCTAGCTACGAAAATGTTTTTACAAGTTTCGTTTGATTGCAAATTTTACCAATATTAATTATATTTCAGTGATAAAAAATTTATTCATTTTTAACTTAAGTTTTTAAGTTTGAGTATGAAAAATGGTAAAAATCATACCGGATGAGTCACTACTTTAAAAGTTCGATTATATTTGAATGAGATTAGTTTCCGTTTAACTCATAAAGCTTATGAGACTTCTAAAGCTTATGAGATTATAGTTCAACTCATTAGTACACGCCGCCGTTTTTACGATGTAGATTATGATTCGATCCCTTGTATATTGTAAAGATAATTAATAAAAAAACAGATGGCTGCAATTATAAAAATGGTGGGGTCACAAAAATAAATACACATTGCCATCAAAATCCTTTCAACAAAAGTTGGGAAATGAGTGATAAACAACCATTCCTCCACTTCAGCAAAACACCTTCTACTATTTCACACTCCTAATATAAAGTCATAGCATGATTAATTAAGTAGTTAAAGAACATGAAAATGTTAAAGAATGATGAATCTCTTCTGTAAATCTTCAATGCAACAGCTTAGACGAAATGACATCATCTACGATTGATCGGCTCAGACCGGCTCAGACGAGAATGGTGATTCTTAGTTTCAATCGCCAGATCCCCACAATGAAGAGTAAAACAATTTGGTTACTCAGATTTTGGATCACTTCAAGGATGAAGGCAGAGGGATCACCATCTTTTAGGACTGCAAATGATAGTCGAGAGTATAAGCGAGGATATCAGAAGGGCTTGTGCCAGGCCTGCCAAGAGCATCAAAAAAGAAGGACCACCATGAAAATCAGAATTCTCAAAACTAAAAACCAGTAATACTTGAAAGTTAAGAATGACATTATATCAGATTCCAACACAGTTAACTGACTTGGATATTATACTTTATCGTTAAACCAACAGTCAGGAAACAGAATCCTTTAGGTTCTTTATCACCGGTATACCATCTCATACATTACATTATCAAAGTAGCTTGATATTTCTGGTAAAGATTCGCTAGAGCCTTTCACCAAATGCAACTCAAATTACCTTTTGTTAATGGTGCCGTAGTGAAATTTTAATTTCCCACTTTTGACATCTTCAATATACTGCAACCATATGAAAATAGGTAATATAAGATGCAAGAGGATAACAAGCACACAAAGCTTACTCACGTAATGTTGCTGGAACCAGGATCCTACCAATTTTAAGGTAACCAACATTGACGAAAATGCCAGAGAATCAAAAGGGATATCCTCAAGGGGAAATAGACGGCATTCAGATGACTCAGGACCTGGTGTGAAATGGGGCTTCTTCAACTTTGCTAAGAAAATTATGTAAGTCTGCACCAAAAAAGCCAAGAAAAAAAAACATATAATTAAAATAGCTGGCAGATATTAATATAACCGATGAGGGCTACATCCACCTTACCTGGCCAATAAGGGGGATATCCAATTGAGTAAAAGGAGACACCACTTCCACTTCTGCCTCCGCTTCTTCCCAGGTTTCCCTGATCGCCCCTTCTGCAGCTGACTCACCAATTTCCAAGTAACCAGCAGGAAGGGTCCTAGATCAGCACCATTCAATTATTGAAGTTATAGGATGTGAGCAACTGAACATTGAAGGTATAAAAAGTATCAACATCATAAACAGATAAACATTAAACATGGGAATTCTGGTTCAGTACAAGACAGTAATAGAGAACATACATTGGAGCTGTATTAAACCAGCACTCCAATTAGAATATAGATACATACCAAAGGCCATGTGAAGGTTGAATATTTCGCTTGCAGAGGAGGATCTTGTTATCGTGCTCAATGAGACATCCCACGACCTATATTTGTGCATTTCAAACAAACGATAACAATTATTCATCATGTTTAAAGCAGATATCCAAAATCCTCAGTGGGCACTTTTGAAATCCCAAGTGGCCACAAGCTTCTTACATAGTTCCCTGGCATAAGGACTGGGGTAAGAAAGCATGATGCTTTCATGCTAACAAGAGATCGCGCACACTTTACTGGTAACAAGCTTTCTCCTAAACAGGGTATTTAATAAGTTTCCTACTAATCAACAAAGAAAATGAAGATATGTGGGTGCCTCTACTTCCTCGAGCCCATTAGAAATTAGTGGAACAACAACAGATGGTTGTGAATTGCAGTTTCTGGAAAGTCCAGGAACATTTGAAAAGTCTCCACTTCATACTTAATATAAGTTACATTTCTGTCAGTGTCATTAAACCAACTAGAATAGTCACGAAAATGCATATACACAATACAAAACACAGAATTCTCAACCACTTGTGCTTTTTGTATCCTCACAAGACTTTCTGCACCTTCTACAGTAATCACTAATCATGATAGGGAGGATATTACTTAGTTACACTACACCTTATGTATGTGGTTTCATTTATTTCATACCTAGCACCAAGTACATAAAGTAGATCTGGAGATTGCTAAATATGTCAACCTTTCAAACTGCTTCAGAGTCTATGGTGAAACAAGACGCAACCATACTAACATTCTCACATTCTCTTATGTCTTATGTCTCTAAAATCAGATGAAATCCTTTTTTAGAATAACTTGTTTCTTTGAACATAACAGTAGAACAATTTGGTTGCAATTGATTTTCATGACTATTGTTGAAAGGAATTGGACATAGCAAGTCAGTGTAAGATAAGATGCATAAAACAGAGATCCCTGCCCGGAATTAGCAATAGTCAATACACTAGAATCAATCTTGTTTTATTTTTCAAACAAAAGATGACTGTTGGTATATGCAAATGTGACCCCCTCGACATTTCGACCAACACATGCAATTGAACAAGACAACAAAATGTCATATCACAGATTCTAAATGAAAGAATCAACACACCATTTTAGGGTTTTGATAAGTAATTCAACCACAAAGCGTGCAAATTGGTCTCATCTTTTCCTCTCCATCAGGTATTCCGTGCTTTGTTGCGCCACCGCACCACTGACAGAAGTTGACATTGCGGACACTTCCCTGAAAAAGAATGGCATGCATTAAGATTGCCGGCAGCAATTCCTTAATCGACCTAATCTAGTGTACCATCTTCTCATAATACCACGAAGCAGTTCCTAATTCGAAATGCTACTATCAATACCATAATCCGCACGAAGCCGCCGAATATCCCTCTACCAATTCGTTACTTAGATACCATAAGGAAATCATACACTTGCGCATAGTAAATAAAAGAGACTCATTTTTCCATCATCAACATCAAAACATTCAAGTATCTAAAAAGCAATAGCCACCAGCCAAAACCCACAAATTTAACAGACTGAGAAGGACAAGAAGAGATTTACCGCTGACTGAACTGCAACTGATGCTGATGATGACGAAGGTGAAGAAGAAGAAGGGCCATCCATTTTGGACTCAGCTGGGTGGAATGCAGATGAACCGGTAGTAAAGACCGAGTTTTGCGAGTCAACAGCAAGAAAGGATTAGTGGGTCCGGTTCTTGGCGTAGAATTAGAGAAAGGGTTGATGGAAACTGGAATGATGAAACCACTAGAAGGGTAAAAACTTGTGTACATACAATTTACCCACTACTCAATACATAATGATTTAGGATGATGATATCTACCCCAATACCCACTACTCAATACATCATGATCTAGGATGATGATATCTACTCCAATACATCATCATGTACTGAATAGTGGGTACATCGTGTATCTAAGTTTTACTCATAAGAAGAAGAAGAAGAAGCGGCAGCAGCAGCAGAAGCATGTGGTGGTTTACATCGTGGTTTACATCGATAAGCCACACACCCTGAACATGATGAGCCCAGAATCTGTATTGCTTTTAGCATTGAGATTGGGCAAAATTACTTTGCTTTCTTTCGTCTAATTCTCTGTAGATAAATTGGAAACTGGAAATGGGATACCGCGCGTCGACCCAATTTATTTGTGCGAGTTCTTCTGTTGATTTTTTTCCATGCTTAAAATAAAGTAACAACTTACCTTGTTTCTTGAGACAAAATTACAGATAAATATAAATTTTTTAATTATATTTGAATTATAATATATTTTAGAAAAATTATTACTCTTAGTAATTTTGGCCGAATGAAAAGTGAGTGTCTAGTTGAGTGGCAAAAAGAATATTCAGTTTTAATCAACAAGCGAGAAGACTAACTAAATTTTATATTACAAAATCACACCTTACTTAGAAAACTTAAATTTTACTAAAATTACGGAAGAGATCAGAAAAAGGAAATAAATAACTCTCATTAAGAACAATGAATTTTTTTTTTATAGATGAAAATAAGACTCAAACTCGAGTCCCTACTTGTACTTTACCATCTGCAAATATGTACTTCAACCAATGAGCTCCATGCACTAATAATGACTATTTACCCAATTGTTTTCCCCCCTTCAAAATCATAGGAGTATTTGAGAGGAATAGATCGCTAAGATAAACTAGATCGAGGTAACAGCAGTCTGTGTTCTAAACGGTTATCTAAACTTCAAATTAATGGAATGTAAATAATATAATACATTCAGCATGGCAACATCTCAGCCTTCAAAATGATTGACTAATTATTGCATACTACACCTAATTCCTCACTTAGCAGTGGCTGGAAATTCCAGCACCTTCTGTTGAAGCTTCCTAACGACGGATTTCAGTAAATAATTATATTGTCACACGACCAAGCAACTGCAGCGAGTTGACCGATATAACTTCCGATTATGAACTTACAGAAACTGCAGCCAGCTTATCGCGTAAAGAATGATATGCTGCACTGCACAGCTTGAACTTTTCCTCCGCAACCGCCTGTTCAAGTACATTGATTAATTGCTTTGCTAGTTCCGGTTGAAAACTCCGATTAAAGAATACCAACGGTGCAGATTGTATGAACTCAAGAGTCAACTTGTGTTATGAAAGATTGAAGAATACCCAAGAAAAATGTATATTAAAGACTCATTATGCAGTATGGAGTTTGTTTTAGAAAAATATCTTGGGATATAATGCCCACAACACTAAGGCACCAAAAAGTTAAGTCATTCAGTGAAAGAAACAAATGTCAATAATGTTAGTCGATGCTTGGAGGAAGTTAGTACCTTTGAAGAGCCATCATGACGATCTGGATGCCATTTCAGTGCACATGACCGATACCTGAAATTGCAAAGTTATAAGCAAACCAGTCGAGGGAAAAGCCAATCAAGTGAAAACCTTTTTGTCATACAACATCTCACGAGGACCACAATTGATAAAGGAATCTAGTGAGAACTCACGCAGTTTTCACATCCTCAAGTTTAAGAGGACCAGAAGCACTAAGACCAAGGGCGAGCCTATCAGAAGCCAAATCTGATTCTGAGCTATCAGAATCTGAATCCGATGAGAACTCATAGTACTCTTCATGCTGATATCTTGAGTTCTTCCTATACTTGTTGGAGTTAGAGTGGCTGAATGAGCTCCTCCCCCGTGGAATCTCGTCGTCTATGAAGGTCCACGTGAAGAACCGGTTCCCACCAAATGCAGATCGAAAAAGTGTCTCAATCTCAATATCATCCTCATCCTCAAAAAATTGAAAAGTTTCTGAAGCAAAGTAGAAAATTGTGTAAATTACTGGTTCAAGACCAGAAAGAAGAGAAGATAAACTGAAGACCAAAGTATATGAGCTAAGTTTTTCCACAATGGGATGAGAATTTGCAGGTGCGTATTTTTTAAAACAATCTAAACCTAGTAGATTTTC
Source organism: Viola odorata (assembly GCA_963691705.1). Taxonomy (NCBI): domain Eukaryota; kingdom Viridiplantae; phylum Streptophyta; class Magnoliopsida; order Malpighiales; family Violaceae; genus Viola; species Viola odorata. The sequence goes on from OY829538.1 coordinate 3,704,739, forward strand.
TTGGTATTAAGGCCCATCATCATATCTCGGAGGTGTGCCTTAATACAGAGGTTATGGAACACCATTTAATGGAGATGGAAGTCACGAGATGCACATGTTATAAGTATGCAAGCATATGAGATGCACTTACGTCTATGCTGATGCTTGCTTCCTGGATTGCTGGTCCGGTCTCTTCTGGGTCCTTTGGAGTGGTTCTGTTTAAACCATGAAGCAGTCCTACTTCCGAATGGATCATCCTCAGCAAAACCGTCCTTCCAACTCTGAAATGTTTTTAAAGAAGAAAAAGCATAAGAAGTTAAATGGCATCTCTGGCCTCGAACATAATTGTAATGGCCAGTAGAAAACTACAGGTACCCAGAATTCCTTTCTATTTAATTTTAGAAAACTGCTGCTTTAATGATTTTTTTCCAGATTCATAAAACCACGAAAGTAAATGTCGCCTAGATAGATGCAGCAATCCTAAAAATAAGCATTGCAGTCAAATCATGTGTAACAGGGCATCATAAGCATAACCCCATGAAGAAGAAAGAATTTCCTCTTGTGATTCTCAATTTGACAAACAGTTGGAAGAAAATTTTATTGGGTCTTCATAAGATATGCCAGGTGCACAAATTATGATCAAATAGAAGAAAGTCTTGAAGACCATGTTGTGAATAAAATTGAGTTTGATCAGTAGTTATTACTTTTGTGATGTACTTGTGCCTCTCGAGTATAAAGGTGAGTAAATGGTAACCTGAATTTATCTATAAAAATCAAAGTATGGTGCGTATGTAACGTGTGTATAAGAACAAATAGAAGTTAGAAAAACATATGATCAAGTACAAAAATGTAACTGCAAGGATGTTTATGAAGAAATTGAAATTTCTAGAGCCAATTTCTAGCCTTCTTTCATAGGTTGCTTTAATTGGATTTTTGTTTGTTCCAATTTCTTATCAGGAATAAGGTAGGATACTGTTGCAAGGATGATTCACTAATGTTCATTAGAAGTTTGTGATCTGTCAGGGCGAAAAAAATTCAGGAATGAACCAAGAAGGGCATGGGCATATCTTCCTGAAAAAAAATACCACTCCTTGTCTAGGCCCATAAAGAAAAAGATAGTGAAGCTTCGATTCACCATTAAGAGCATTAATCAAAAACTAAGACAATATTGGTGCTCTTTGATAAAAAGATCTTCAAATATCTTTCTAAAAGAACTCCCTAACTACGAACCTCTGAAATGGTCTGAGGTTCAGGCCACTCACTGTTCCGCCTGATTTGCTTATGTAATGTGGTTTATAAGCTGCTGACAAAGGTTCTAGACAACAGGTTTTGCACCCTATGTTTTGATGTGAAAAACCTCAGCACTGAACTACTAATATTGGTCAATACTTCAAGCATTTTCTTACAACAGTTTATACCAAATTTTGAAACTACAAAGTCAAAATTAATGATATTTTAAAAGAAAAACATTTTCGCTTCAGTAATGACTAAAAGGGTGGACAATGAAAGAAGCGCCTTAAATTTCCTTAGAACAAGTTTCATGATTCCATGTCCCTCAAACAATAATATCGATTATTCGATCAACAGAGAAACATGGACACAGAAAAAACAAACAAAAGCAACCTTAATGGAGCACACAATAAAAGAAAAAATTGAAATCCTTGATTGTGATCAAGCATGCAATGCAAGTAGTAATGAGTCCATGGCATAATGAGGGAAAACCTGAAATACATAGTCTGCGTAAGACTGCTTTAGATTCGGCCTCCTGGACTTCCTAGAAGAATAGCTGTTGGATCTCGGATTCTACATAAAACAAAAAGTTTCAATAAACAAAATAGTTTTTCCATTTGACACCATGCATGCAAACAGGAAAAATATACCATACACATAAATATGAAAGCAATTGAATGAAACACAAGCAAATCTAGAAACAAATGAATCAATAAAAAATCCAGGCAGTAGGGCATAAAGGAATTAATGGAGAAACAGAACGTGCAAGGACAATAAAACTAAAGAACTATTATTTGCGCAAGAAATTGGCAATTCAAGTGATTGTTTCAAAATGATCAACAAGACCAAGAGGTTCGACCATTTTTCCAGCCAAAAGGCAGACACTTGCCGCACAAAATGCTTGGGAGCTAAAGAAAGATGGTGTAAATGACACAATTGATTTCCATCCATGTTATATCATCCGAAAACCCATCAAACAAAAGCGTTATTTTTCACCAAGCTCACAGGAAAATACCAATAAAAATCCAAAATTTCACTACTTTGCACCCTCATCAACCAAAATGGCGAAGACGGTCGATAACAAAATTGCAGGAAAGGTACCCTGCTCATCCTAAACACTTAATACACGAAGAATATCCAAAAACAAAACAATCCCTATGTTGAAAAGAAAAGGAAAAATGAAACTTTTGATTCAGTATAGTAGTAAACGTGCGTAGAGAGACAGGGTAAGAGAAACTAACATAAGAATCCCAATTATTGCGTCTTTTGCGTTGAAGCACAGGAGTGGCATGAAAGAGGGCGGCGCGCAGATGATAGAAATTAGTTTTAGGGATCAAAATGGTGGCTTTGGTGAAGCTATTCGTCATTTCTGGAAATCTTTGCAGAACTGACGGCCTCGAAGCCTAGAAACAGGCCAAAACCGGCGAGATGGGAAGCGAAGGTTGTGTTTTTTCGATAAGCGAAGGTAACTTGTGTTAAAGCGTGAACTTGAAGAGCGCAAAAAGGGTGAATGGCAAGTTTCTTTATTAACTTCTCCTTTCTCAAGTGAGCGGTAAAAAATGTTTTAAGAACAAAAGCCAAAAAAATCTTTTACCAAAAATATATGTATGTTTTTCCCTCAAAATTGTCATTTTAATCGAAATGGTATATTGTACATACCAAAGGATATGATTGAAAATGATATTTTAATACCTTCTTTTTAATTTTTCAATAAAAAATTAACCAACAGAAATAAGCATGCTTTTTTATTTTATGTAGATGATGAAAAATTTTGTTTTTTGTTGGTAATTTAAAAAAAAAATTGTCGAATGGGTATTAGATACATGAGAAACATAAAATAACATTTTATATGAAAAAAAAATTATTTACTCCAATAATATTTTATACTAAAATAGAGGGATATATTTATAGTGAAACGCAGAAATACGATTCATTTTCAGTAAAAGACAACTATTTTTTTAACAAAATAATATATTTATTAATTTAGTTTTCATTTCGTAAAAGATTTCAACCAAACTCTTATATGATTAATTTAATTTTCGTATTTAAAAAAAAATTAAGCCCTTTAATGTTTAATTTAATTCTCTTGTTTATAAAAATACTTTCAATCGAACTCATATATGAATAATTTACTCCTCATTTTTGTAATCTCTTTCAATTAAACTCTTAATAATTAATTTACTTTTTGTATTTATAGAAAAATCTAATAAAACTCTCGAATTGCATATGAATGTTCAATATGATAAGATGTGACTAAATCGGGAGTAATCAGACACTTACGAGATGCATATGAATGTTCACTTATTTTAGTTGTCCCCTAATAAATTATTCTCTTTTGAAATTCCATATAAAAAAAACTATGCTCAGTGTTTAAATAAATAAATAAATTATACAATTCAATATGAATGACGAGTGAAATTTCGTGTTTTTAAAATCGTATGAATTTTCCTCTATTATTATTATTATTATTAGATTCACTTTTTTTTATCTCTAAAAAATTACTTAATGGTTGATTTTAATTTTCAACCCAACTCTGAAACGCGGGGTAAATTTTCTTGTTTATTACTCCGAGTATATACTAAGACTCTTAGACCAATTAGATACAACGGACGGCCTACTAGTCTTAGAAGATTGGGCCTGGACGGGTCAGCCCTCTTTAGTCTGTTTTACAGAGAGTGGGCCTTGAAATATGAGGCTCAAGTCAGACTCATACAAGTCCATACAAGCCCGAATGAACTCTCAATCCTCAAATACTACCTTTTTTCTTCCTTTTGTATTGAAAAATTATTTTGGTTGAAAAATAACAATTAAAATATTTATGATACCTAATTTACAATCTCCCTGCAAATTTACAGTCGTAGCGTGGTGTAAGTTATTTCGAGTTTTTCTTCAGCCCGTCGTTGTACAAGTTGCTTATACTTGTAGTACTTTTGTTAATTTAATAATTTTATAGTCTTTTTTTATTTTATATCAACTCTTGTTTGTGTATTCTAATTATTTTAGAAATATTTATTTATATTTATGATATATATATATATATATATAATTGTTTTCTTTAGATTTAAAAAAGGTATTTATTTATTTATTATAAAAAAACAAACATATATAAGTCTAAGGGCATTGCGAGCTTTGATGGTCGAAATAGTACAAGGAGCCCATTAATATGACTTGGGCTTGTCGCTTACAGTCCATTGCCATTTTGTTGAGGTTTACAAGTCACATACTCAGATCCTCACGGCCCATGTCCCAGATTGTCCCCGGTTCCAGTCTACGAAGCACAAACTCTATTTGAGCCGTGTCCGGCATTGGACTCATTTTTTATACCGACACACACCAAAGTCCCCTATATATTTGAGCATGCTATGTGTTGGACTCATCAATTTCAGTATCCTATATATTTATTCATAATTTTTAACAATTAATGATGTAAAATGTATATTTAATATCAATTATAATTATTAAAAGAATGTGAAATTAACGTGTTTTAATTCCATTCATGCTCACATATACAATTTAAACTTAATTTTTGTTATGAATAGTATTAATTAATTGCTAATTTTTCTCCACAAGAATTAAGTTTACATTTATACATACAATTTAGAATTTATTTTCATATAATATGTATATCAATTTATATATAAGTCATGTTTGATCCTATAATTTTTAATTTTTTTCATATTACACTATTTATATCAGTGTTCGTGCTTCACAAGATTAAGTCATACAACAAAATACACGCATGCATTCTTTCTTTATTTTATTTTCTCATTCTCAGTATCTTCTCAATTCTTTCCGAACAAGATTAGTACTCTTGGGAAAAGGCACCCCGGGGTCCCTGTCGTTATTATTTTCATTTTAGTCAATCCCACTTTTCGAATTTGGTTCAATTGGGTCCTAACCATTAGCTCCGTTATGCACCCCAAGTCCCGCCGTCTAAATCGACGCTAACGGTCACTAACGGCCGTTAAATACCATTATTTTATTATTATTTCAGTTTTATTATTTAATTAATTAAAAAATTCAGAAAAAATATAATTAATTTTTAAAAAAAAATAATGTAATTAATTTAAAAATTCATAAAAATATTATAATTAATTTTTAATTTTTTTTCTTTTATTATCTAATTAATTTTAAAAAAATCAGTTTTATTATCTAATTAATTTTAAAAATTCAGAAAATAATATAATTATTTTAAAATTTTCAGACAATAATGTAATTATTTTAAAAATTCATAAAAAAATATAATTAATTAAAAAATTTAGAAAAAATATAATTAATTTATAAAAAGCAATGTAATTAATTTAAAATTTCATAAAAAATATAATTAATTAAAAAATTCTTAAAAATGAGCCACCTTTACATGGCCACTCATCTCGCCTGCCACGCTCCACTGCCTAGATCGCCAACCAAACCCAACACCGTCGCCCTCTCTTCATCATCTCTCCTATGCTGCAAAAAGAAATCTTAATTTATGTTATTTTTTGAAATAATTAATAAAACTATTTTTGAGATATTTTTGAAAAGAGGAGGAGAAGTGAAAATAAAGGAAATAAGAGATAATAAAATTAAAAATTAAAAAATTAATTATATTATTTTTCTGAATTTTTAAATTAATTACATTTTTTAATAAAAAATCTAAATTATTTTCTGAATTTTTTAAACTAATTATTTTTTTCTGAATTTTTAAATTAATTATATTATTCTTCTGAATTTTTTAAAATAATTATATTATTTTCTAAAATTTTAAAATTAATTAGATAATAAAACTGATAATAAAAGAAAAAAATAAAAGATTAATTATATTATTTTCTGAAATTTAAAATTAATTACATTATTTTTTATAAATTAATTACATTATTTTTCTGAGTTTATTTAATTAATTATATTTATTTTCTGAATTTTTAAATTAAATTAATTATATTTCTTCTGAATTTTTTAATTAATTATATTTTTTTCTGAATTTTTAAATTAATTACATTACTTTTTATAAATTAACTATATTATTTTTCTGAATTTTTTAAAATAATTATATTATTTTCTGAATTTTTAAAATTAACTAGATAATAAAACTGACTTTTTAAAAATTAATTAGATAATAAAAGAAAAAGATAAGAAATTAATTATATTATTTTTCTGATTTTTTAAATTAATTACATTTTTTTCTGAATTTTTAATTAATTAAATAATGAAACTGAAATAATAATAAAATAATGGTACTTAACGGCCGTTAGTGACCGTTAGTGTCGATTTAGACGGCGAGACTTGGGGTGCATAACGGAACTAACGGTTAGGACCCAATTGAACCAAACTCAAAAAGTGGGACTGACTAAAATGAAAATAATAACGACAGGGACCCCGAGGTATCTTTTCCCTAGTACTCTTCAACATAATTTACTTTATTTATAAAATTTGAATTCGAGAGCTTATTTGAGGATATCGAAACAAATCTCTCTAACAATTGATTTTTTCTAAAAAATGTTCGTCCACGAAATCACTTTTCAACTAGCAAGCCATATGCAAAAAGAAGTGATAATGTATATTCTGGTCGTCAACTTTAAAACTAAAAGAAAAAGTGAGTGTTGTCCTCCGGGAAAATATAGCTGGATGACTGCCGACCATCCTTGAAAAAAAAGAAAAAAAAAAAGAACTTTCTAATTACAAATGCCTGACCTGACTTGACCAACACATGCAATGATGATTTGATTGAGAAAAGGACGAGTATCCACATGTGTAAAAAGAACTTCCAAATTCTACCTCACTTGCTCACCTAATCACGTTTGATCAGTGCTAACTATGATTAAAGTTTCCTAATCTGTGCATTTTAACAAATGTTATGTGGCTATAAACTAAAACTGTATTTTTGCTTGAAATTCAATGTATTCTTGTTCGACTTTCAAAAAGAAAAAAGAAAAACGTGTTGCGATATAAGTTTTCGTTTTTTCCCTAACTTATGAGAGTCCTTATTTTCGACTCCGCCTGAATATTAGTAGCCGTATGGCGTAACGGGGATCTTGGTCTAGATCCGGTGTACTAAATGACCGAAAGTCGCCGAATAAGTCAGTCTTTTCCTTCCGTTTGTCCTATATTTAATATTTCAAAGAAAAAAGAGTGGGAGGACAACTGACACTGCTTCCATCACCTCCGACTCCAACGGAAAGAGGAAAATCCATTACCAAATCGTCTAGCAGCAACCGGATCCCCCAAGATCCGTAGCAGTGTATCTTGCACCAATACTGACCCATAAACTACTCGGTTGGGTTCTAGTTTTTTTGAATTGGAGTTATTACATCCTCGAAATTTTACTATTTTGTGAATTTTTTTAAAGTTTAAATCACAAGTATTTTTAAATTTACTAGGCTAAAATTAATCGTGTTCACACTTGATTAACTCAGTAAAAAATAATGTGCTCCCATTATATAATGTTTCCATACATAAAAATCGAAATAAAAAAGCATCGACAGCGTTGTTACTCTCACAAAGAACATGAACAAACTTTACCAAGCCTAACTTACTGAGCGCAAACTGTCAATTTCCCTAAACTCCAGCTCAAAAAGGCATGGCCTCCCATCTGTCTCGGACAACCATTTTATTAGGCTAAAATTTACTATTTTATGAATTTTTTTTAGGTATGAATCACAAGTATTCCTAAATTTATTGGGCCAAAACTAATTGTATTCACACCGGGATGACTCGTTAAAGAATAATGTACTCCCATTATATAATTTTTTTATGTATAAAGATCGAATAAGAGAGCATAGACAACATTGTTACTCTCCCTAAGAACATATGAGCGCAGATTATCAATTTCTCAGCTCAGAAAGCCATGGCCTCCCATTTTTCTCAGACAACCATTTTACAGTATTAGCAAAATCAGATTTTATAATATGGAGAAAATTATATAATACACCCGATATTTTAACTCGGCGTACACCCCAACTAATAAGACGATTACACGTTAAACGCGCTAACAATCATTCTCAATCGCTTATCGAATTCTAGTTGCCCTAGTGCGTAAACAAGGTAATCACATCACAATTCGTGACTTAAAAGAACAGAAATACAAACTTCCATAGTAAGGGAAAAGTAAACTTTGTCTTTATTTTTCATGAAGACCAACTAAAACCTGTCTTCTTCTTTTATCTAAATCACTTTTAAATCTAAAAACTCTTTTTTTTTTATAAAATAAACCAATGATATATATATATATATATATATATATATATTTATTTTTAAAAAAAAAGGAAAATTGAGAGAGGAAAGTTCGAATTTTCTAATAATTAAAGATCTACAAATAAAATAAAAAATTGTCCAAAGAAAATGAAGACGACCAAAATTAGCGGGTTGATTTATTAAAACAAAAAAAAGTGGTTATCCACTAATGGTAATGGGAAATACTAAGATGAGTAATGACCACGTTTATCGATTGTGATCCTTATTATCAGTAATGCATGGCACGTCATTCTAACCCACCCAGGGAACTCTATCCACCGTCTGATCATGGACTGTTTTAATCGGTCAACGAAGACCGGTTGTTTTAGGCGAGAATGAAGGGGGTAACAGACAAGTGGTAGTGGGAATGAGAGCACCGGAGCGGACACTCCGACATGATCTCCAAACAGTTGGAAAAAATAGAATGCTGAGTAGGATTGTAATATTACAACTAGTAATTAGAAGTCTCTCCTCCAATGATCCAATCCACCTTCTTTTGTGGGGGCTCTTTTAAGGACTAATTTACCCCTTTGATTCTTACATTTTTACAATCACCATATCAAAGGGTAATCGTGGAATTACAATTATAATACTTTTCCTTTTTTTCTAATGCAACCTTGACCCCCAAAAAAAAAAATCAATATATCACTTTATTTCTTAGTGGTTAAAATGATTTCAAATTTCCTCTAATTTTGTTTTAAAATAAGTTTATCAATTTATTTTCCTTCTGATAAATAAAAATATAAATAAGAAAATTCAAACTCGAGATCTAACTCTTCATACTTTACAGAAAGTGCCTTTAAATTATACACATTATTAATAATTAGTTCATCAAGGAACTCTGATTACTACAACCAGAAAATTTAGGTATGAAATAAAATCATAGTAAAGTGTAATTTAATATTTAATTACATCTAAAATAATTTTTAATTGAATACTCTTAAGCTATAATTTTGTTAATTTTTTTGAGTTAAAAGTGAACAAATCATTTAACATTCAACACGATCATTGTTGATTATAATCGAGTTAAGATAAAATAAGTTTAGTTATTACTTAATATAAGAACTCACTTGTTTTGTCAAATTAATTGCATGTAAATATATTTTATAACATTATTTATCCTGTCAACATTTTCAATGTTATGAATAGTATCCACAACTGATCAAAATATAGACTATCTCATAATCTCATCGCATGGAATTTTGATTATGGTAAAAAATATATCATTCTCACTTGTAATTAATCCAAGTTTTTTATAAAAGAAAAGTAATGAAAATAAGATGAAAAAAAAAGTGAAATGGAAAAAGATAGATCGTAATTTCCAATTATGCCCTTGCTTTGGACCAGAATGTTGGATGGGCTAATTCTTCGCATCATAGGGTTAAATCCGTCATTCAATAAACCAACCGAAAGCGAGCCAGCTGTATACACTACTATATTCTGAACCAACGGCCACGATCACTCCTAAATGAATTTGAGGCTCATTTAAGCTGAACTTCATTTCATTTGAGGCCAATTTTCATTCCCCTTTTCTCCTTTTCCCTTTTTTAAAACAAGAAGGCGGGTACCTTAACGCCCACAAAGCGAGCGAGAGAGAGGGAGGGAGCAACGAAACAACAAACCCATCAAGAAAAAAAAACCACCGTGTTTTCTAAACGGTATGTCGCTTTTACATCTAATTCTCTGTTTGAAATAATTATAATTCAAATCATAATGATCTTTGATGCATCGAATTGCATTGCATTGTAGTGTATGATTGTTGTAATGGCACCCTAATCATAGGCTTTAATGCATCTTATCTAGATTAGCACTTAACGATGCTGATTTTGCTATGATTTTGCAATGTAAAGGATTGATCTTTTGAATCTTACCACCTGAGCCATTTCTAGAAAAATTAATCGGAGCATTGTCATTTGAGCATGTAAAAGTGATATGGGTATCATTTTTTTCTTTTTTTTCTTCCATTAATGGTGTTTGGTTTTGGGTAGGAGCTTGATCCTGTTTGTGGGTTTCAATTATCAGATAGGAATTGGTGTTGTAAGGATTTTATCTGAAGCTGGGATCTTTTGTGTTGCAGGAATTAAGAAATGGCAGATACTGAGGATATTCAGCCTCTTGTTTGTGACAATGGTACCGGAATGGTCAAGGTAGGTAGCATAATTCAGCATAAAAAATGTGCCTGTTTTGTGTCAATGTTTCATTTTTGAGGTGATTTTGGTTGTGATCCTTGGTTTCTTTTTATCCTTCTCAGGCTGGATTCGCCGGAGATGATGCTCCAAGGGCTGTGTTTCCTAGCATTGTGGGTCGTCCACGCCATACTGGTGTGATGGTTGGTATGGGTCAAAAAGATGCATATGTTGGTGATGAGGCTCAATCGAAGAGAGGTATTTTGACTTTGAAATACCCCATTGAGCATGGCATTGTTAGCAACTGGGATGATATGGAGAAAATATGGCATCATACCTTCTATAATGAGCTGCGTGTTGCTCCCGAGGAACATCCAGTTCTCCTCACAGAAGCTCCTCTCAATCCCAAGGCCAATCGTGAGAAAATGACCCAGATCATGTTTGAGACCTTCAATACTCCTGCTATGTATGTTGCTATCCAGGCTGTCCTTTCCCTTTATGCAAGTGGCCGTACTACTGGTGAGCTATATATAATCCATTAGATTGTGATTAAACTTTGAGTTTTCTCCTAATAATGATAGGGATTTAATTTGTTTGTATTGATGTGTTAAAATGTTCACCATGCTTTGCTTAGGTATTGTTCTGGATTCCGGAGATGGTGTGAGTCACACAGTTCCCATCTATGAAGGCTATGCCCTTCCACATGCCATTCTGCGTCTTGACCTGGCAGGCCGTGATCTCACTGATGCTCTTATGAAAATCTTGACTGAGCGTGGGTACTCTTTCACCACCACTGCAGAGCGGGAAATTGTGAGAGATATGAAGGAGAAACTAGCCTACATTGCTCTTGACTATGAACAAGAACTAGAGACATCGAAGACCAGCTCATCTGTTGAGAAGAGCTATGAGCTTCCAGACGGTCAGGTTATCACCATCGGAGCTGAGCGTTTCCGCTGTCCAGAAGTACTCTTCCAACCATCCATGATCGGAATGGAAGCTGCTGGCATACACGAGACCACATACAACTCTATCATGAAGTGCGATGTGGATATTAGGAAGGATCTGTATGGCAACATTGTTCTCAGTGGTGGTTCTACCATGTTCCCGGGCATTGCTGACAGAATGAGCAAGGAGATTACAGCATTAGCTCCTAGTAGCATGAAGATCAAAGTGGTAGCACCCCCGGAAAGGAAGTACAGTGTCTGGATAGGAGGCTCCATTTTGGCATCCCTGAGCACCTTCCAGCAGGTAATTTTTCTTACAACTAGATTAGAATTTCAACGGAATTGAATGGTATGCCTGACTGTATGTACATTGCTGTGTTTACCACCATATGCTTTACAGTATTAGCTGATTCCTTTCTGCATTGCTTGTTAAAGATCAGTAATTCTACCATCATTTGCATTACGTGCATAGCATAAGATACAACCTCATCTTTTCCATGTTTTCCGGTTATAGTGTCTGCAATGCTGTCATTTTAGTAATTACGATTTTCTCGAAAATGTTTCCATTGTATAAATATGCAATTTTGAAGAGATCAACCACATTACTTGTACATAAAGTTCGGTATGGTTAACCCGTTCAATGTTATGAAGCCACTCCGCACGTTGGCTGCCATGTCCTGATCTGATCTGATATAGTTTTCTTTGTTTGAGTGTAGATGTGGATTGCAAAGGCAGAGTATGATGAGTCCGGGCCGTCGATTGTCCACAGGAAGTGCTTCTAATCATGCAAAGAAAGAGGGTAATGGGAAGATACAGACTATAGATTTTATGTTACGGAAGGTCTATGCTCAAGTGGCTCTGCCAAATTTTCTCTATTTTGATTCCCATCTTTTGCTGTTTCTTCTTCCTTTCTTGTGTCGTCGATGTCCAGATGATAAAATCAGGTCGGGCGGATCACGTTTAAGATTGGATTTTTTAATTTGTTATTTGATTGTAGAAGAAGAGTTGTGTATTGTAACTGAGTTTGGTTTGGGTTAATAATAATGTCAGAGATCCATTACATTATTGTTTCTTGACGAATTATTCTATTTAAATAAAATCAGCAATTGTATTAGTTTCAGTATTTTACGTTTTTTTTCTTCCAGTTGATAATGTTTTTACAAAGACTAATAATGCTCGAGCATGAATACGAGGTTGATGGCTTAACGTGGCACATTGATGATTTAATTCTTATTAATTAATAAATTTAAACACTTGTGGCAACAAAACAAAAGATAATTGAATTATATATATTGTTATTAGAAAAATACATAATGCATTAGATTTGTCAAACATTTAGCATGACTCCGCTAGCTAAATTGTATTAGGTGTTGAACAAAGAAAGAGGGAAGCTGATGGCAACGGCGTCGTCATTGACTACTAACGACAATACATTGTGCTATTTGGAAAAAAATTATAAACGAGGGGTGGTAAGAGGCCGTTTAGTCTTTTTTTGGAATGGCAAAACTAGACGGTCGGACCAATTAACCGAGCTGGTTGAACCGGTCCAACCCGGTATATTCATAATAATTTTTATTTTTTCAATTTCTTTTCGTATTTTTACAATACAAATATACATTTTTTTTAAATTTATTGAACCAACGGTCAATTCCTGTTGAATCTAATCAAACTATTGAACCAATTGACTTAAGAGCTCTAACGGTTTGATGTCCGATTCGGCTCTAATAGCATTGCAATTTACTCGTTTTATAGTAGTGTACGTAAAAAATTCTTTAAAAAAAACCACCTACTAAAATTGGAGAAAAATGTCTTTCACGTGTTATTTTTGTGGCCGAAAGTTACACACATCGTAGTAAAATACTAATACTTGTGTAATTTCTTTAGTAATAGGAACTCTCACAACTTATTTCCTGAAATTTATTATTTTGTATGCTTTGGAAAAGAATATAATTCTAGTTTAATTTTTGGGTAAAATAGTGATCATATATCAACATTTGACAAGTTAATTTATTCATTTTATAGTAGTGTACCTACAAAAATCTTTAAAAGAACCAACCGGCACCTACCCAAAATGGAGAGAAATGTCTTTTAAGTGTGTATTCTTTTTTGTGCAGAATGTCTATAGTATGTGTAATTTCTCTACCAATAGAAACTCTCACACAACATATTTTCCGAAATTCTTTATTTTATATAATTTTATTTAAAAAGAATATGTTTCTAGTTACCTTGTTAGGTCAAGTCAGATGTCAACATTTTCAAGTCAATTTACCATAGTTATAAAAAACAGACTAGCCAGTCCGACCAGTGAACTGACGAGTTAAATTTATTAAAATGTTATTTAATCAAAAAAAACTAATTAAACTGGAAAAACTGGACAGTCGGACCGGTTAAACCCGTCCAACCCGAAACATTTATAATATTTTTAAAAAATTCAATTCACTTCGTACTTTTATCATATAAATGTGCATATGAACTAGTATTGAACTAGTAGTTAACTCTAATTGAACCATTGAACTAATTAACTTAAGAGCTCGAAAAGTTTGATGTCCATTAATAAGTTTGGATTTCATTTACTATTTATACAAAAGATGAGACTCCAATCCGTGTTGTTGCTAGTTCTTTGCCACCAAAACACAAGTCAATTTTATGCACCAATTTCTGTGATCTTTTTTCGTCAGTTAATTTTTCTTTTACTATATTCATGCCCACTACAGTGCGAGGGAGCTAAAAAAATGCATTAAAAACCATGTTTCAGTTTGGAATTCAGAACATCTGCAGTATGAAGTTGTTCCTCAACTGGCATAAGCTGCTTCTCTATATGTCAGTGCTTCTAAGACAGAATGTTGGGAACTGAAAATATTGAATGGCTAACACAGAAAAAGTTGGCTAGAAATCATCTCAATGTTTGTCCAATCACACTTCAAAAACATCTGATACCATTCTGGAAACAAAGATCATGTTCAAACCAGTCGCCCCACGTTTATACAAACTGAAACAACTGATATCAGGGCGATAACCGCAAGTTTATTGAAGCATTATGTATAAATTGTCTCGAAAATGAGGAAAGAAAAAAAGAGACTTACTGGGTCTGCTCTTCAGTGATTGAACCAACTACGTTAACAGTCAAGCCGAAAGGATACTAGTCTAGATAATGGACCTCGCATTGGCGTCAATACCATGGAGAATGTTAAAATTTGATGGCCCGACAGTGTCAACCCAACCTCGTACTGACTGCTCAGGCGCAGTTGCACTTTTGCCGAGCAACTCGTGGTCTATAAAGATGACAACGACTGTTATATCATCGTGAAAAAACCGTCTGACACCCTTCTCAACCTTCTTAAGATCATCGTAGCTCATCTCCCTCTTTCTAGCTGCTGCATGTAAAGCTGCTACAACAAGTCTTCTTGCAATTCCCTGGATATTGGAAGAAATAAAGAATGAAATTGAGTGCCTAGAAATAAAAAGAATGGGAGAAAGTAGAAACGGTAGATATTACATACAGATCGCGGATTATTGTGTACAATGTCAGCAGCCTCTTGGTTCGTCAAGTGTTCCCAAAGGCCATCAGATGCAAATATGACAAATTTATCGCTTGGGCGCAGAACTCTCGCATATATGGATGGTTCCGATGTTAGCACAGGTCGGCGAATGGGCTCAGGGAGGTGGAACCTCGGAAAAGAAGGATCGAGAGAAAATTCAGGCCGCTTCAAGTATGCATCACCTATAGATCTGGATACCTGGTACAAATGAATCAACAAAAACAAAAGAAGAAAGTTCACGTCCTAAGTACCAGAAAAGAAACCTTCTAACTGACAAGGGATGCATTTAAAAATAACTAAACATAATCTATGTGGCAGCTGAAAATTATTATTTCTCTGGAACAGTTATATGAAAATCAGAATTCACACATCATAATTAGGCCGCAAACCTCTGGTTGGAAACACCTCTAACTGAGGTTGACTGATCATCCTTTTTTCCAGTCTAAGTTTTCCCACACTGGGCTACTGGATAGTTTAGGAAAATATTAGACAATCTAACACCAAACTCATAAGTGGCTAAAAGTTAATGAAAGTATTTGAGATAGCATATCGAGCCTTCTTAGCATTCCTTCACATAGCACAGATTGGACGTGTGATATTCCATGACGAAAGAAGTGTCAAACTGGTAAGTGCCACTATAATGAAACCATAAGACACATTTCCAGTAAGAAACCACAGCATGCAGTGGATTTAAGAATGATATACGCATGTTAAGATTCTTAAGACTACAATTGTTACAGAGTCCATTTGATTCCCCGGTCATTTGAATTCAACTTTGTATTTGCAGCCATCTTAAGAAAGCAGCGAGCTTTTCAGAAACAAGTTACATAAACATATATATTACATGCACAAACTCAAGATAAAAGGGAAACAAAACAACATCATGCACCATAACTCCAAACTAGGGAAAGAAGGTGACAATATAAGAAGAGAAGCAAACCTGAATAATGCCTTTGATACGCCAAACTCCATGCTTCATAACCACAATATGCGAATCATCTGGATGTAGGGACTTAAGTTCCTGCCTAACCTCCTCCATACTCGCATTATGATCCCTAGTTAACTGCTCAGCAACTATCTTATTAGATCTACCTACGCAACCAAGTACAGCACGAGAATCACCCAAATTGGCAATATATAATGTTCCTCTGCAGATAACCCCAACCAAACAACAAGATCCAACTGCTGCAATCACTGGCTTGATGCCACAACTCCTACGCACAAGGGTAAGAAATCCATCCTCAGTAACAGAAAAGGCACTTCGAAGGATTTCTTCAGAGATGGTTCCCCTTTCTTTGGCAAGTCCTGTGTAAAAAGTCAGAACATCACAAATTGGTTCGGGTCCTTCAATTAGAGGAAGTATGCAATTAATATAACAGATTCCACATAATCCCAGTAGACAAAAATTAAGCCTCACAGCATTTCAGTCATTCAAAGGAAAGGCCTTTTATTTTACAACTTTTAACCACCAGAAAAAAATGAGAAGTAATTCAATTATTACTTGTATTCATCTTCTGCAATCATTGACTTTTTTTTTCTGTCATTCTCCCCATAATATATACATAAGCATATGCCTTAAACAATCACACCATCATCTCAAGGGCACATCAGGGAACCAGACAATCAACAAGTGACAATACCACACAAATTGTACCCAAAGGAAAAGCACAAAGACAACCAAAACACAGTAAACATCCAGAGACTAATCTCACAATTTTGAACTCTAGCAAATAAAGGATTATTATTAACAATACGAAATAGCATAAAAGAAGAAAAGATTAATACCAGCAATAAACTTAGAACTTAGAGAAACCAATCATTGAATTCATCATTAATCCAATCCATTACCACAAAAAAAGAAAGGAAAATTGCATCCATAGTAGCAACATAAACAGAACTGCACTCACCAAGAACCCCCCCTTATCCAACATGTCCAAAAAGCAATAAAGATCCATTCACATCAGCACAAGAACATAAAAAGAACAAAAATAAAAAAATAAAACATACTCACTCATGAGACTTAAGAAGAGGTGGTCAGAGATAAACCGGGAAGCATCAGGTCCACCATGGCCATCGTAGACACCAATAAAAGTGGCGTCTTGACCAGTCTCCACTTGGCTATGATCCTCAATGACTTCATTTGCTTGAACCACAGCAAAAGAGAACTCCCCAAAAGAATGTTTCAGAAGGTCTCTTGACCATAATAGAGAATCAACAATGGTAGAATCTTCGCTACCATGACCACTGTTATTGCTATCATCCTTGCTCATACGCGCATATCGCCTGACCGGTCTCCAACATGCCATTGCTATCCTCGCCAGCCACGAAAACAACATCCCTCATTTCCTATAGAAGAACACAAGAAAAAGCCACAACCTTTTATACACCCTCCACTACAAGAACAAGACTTTTGTAGATTTCCGCTGTGAATTTGTGGAAAGAACAATGTTTTATGATGTGGGCTTTCTTTAATGAAAGAAATATGTGAAAAGGACTGTAAATTCAAGAACAAGAAATGATAGAAGCTTGATGGGGCATGCTTAAAACAGTCAAAATTGAGTCTTTTTTGTGTTTTTGGAGAAAGAAGCGGTACTATTGAAGAAAGATCTGGACTTCTGAAGAATTGGGACCTGAAAGAAAGGAAAGAAAGAAGCTTTTGCAGGTTGTGTTAACTGTTAAGAAGGGAAAGTTGACAATGTGTTGCAAGTGACATAAAATTTTCTTTAATTGATAAAAAATTATTAAAATTAATTCTTTTTTTTTTCTCTCTTGATAAGATGTGTTGAGTGATTTATGGGTGTTGTTTCTTTTCTGTTTTCTTTTTGCTGCTAGTAAGGATTTAGAAGGAAAAGGAAGAAAGGAAAGAAGAGGAAGAAGAAAGGAAAGAGATAAGAGAGAAGGCATCATACCATTTCTTATGCTTCATAGCTTGAACTGAAATGAACAGCTTAGTGGCAAGGGCAGGGCAATGTTATGGGTTAGATGATTTATTTATTGGAATGGGTTGAGGGAACTATAATCAGAGGGAAAGTGAAGTTATTGTGTTGTACCCTAATATTTTTGTATGGTTTTTGTTCTCTGTTTTGTATAATCAAAATTCACAAGTCACAATCAGATAATTAAATTAAGTAAAAGCACTTTATTTAAGGTCTTTTATTAATATTTCAACTTCCTATTTAATTTTTTATTATTACTGTTTTTACCTGAAGAAATTGATTTCCAGGGATTAGACAACCAATGATTAATTAAACCCTTATAATTCAAATTTGTGCAAATTCAACAACGAAATTTGTTAACTTTTCCTAAGGCTACGAGACAAGTTTTGGGAGCACGAGTATAATTTAGTTTTCAAAAGGTTATATATGTATTAAGAAAAACTCAACTAAATTATATAAAAATTATCAATTTTTAATATACTCAAAAAATTTATTGGTATTGACATGAAAAATCTTTTATTATTAGAGAAAAACATCTCCCTCAAAAGAAAATCAAAAAAATAATAATTAAAAATTTATACAAATCATAAATATTTTTAATACACGCATAGTACCTGATAAAACCTGGGAGGAAGACCATACTTTTAGACCATGTCTCATATTTGTGCAGTGTCGTACTTTTATTTATTGATGAAGACTACACAACTACAGTGTCAACAAACAAAATGTTTCCAAAACTATGCACTCATAAAGGGTAAAAATATAGTTTGGAAATATGGTAATATCTCTTTAATAACTTTTAAAAAATAACAATAATGTTTCTGAATTACTATAATTTAATCAGAGTATTCTCTGGCTCTCTCATTTAAAAATCCAATTTCTAAATTTTTCTCTCTTCGCTCTTAAAACTCGAATTTCAGATCTTAATTAGGAATAGTCATTCGACCACAACCATTTAAGGAGACAATAGATTGAGAATCGGAGAGAAATTGCTTAATTAGTTTTAAATTTTCCATTTCAAAGATTAAAAACTATAATATTAAGCAATTATATAGGTGGGTTGGCATGCAATTACAGATTTGTTGGTTTGGATTAATATAGGAGAGGAGATAAGTAGTGTGGTAGCTAGAGATGTAGTTTTCTAGCAAATCTAAAAGAAAGGGTACTTAGCACATGCGACATGTGACAAGATTGGCTTTTTGTGTCACAAGAGTGCTCATTGTGTTGTGGTCTTAGTTTACCTACATTTATCGTCCAATCTATTAGGACACCAATATTACGGTTGTAATAAAGTCTAAAGACATTTGTTGTCACTACTACACTATTATTAATCCAAGACCCCACCGCCCATTACACATTTTTGATTTCTCAATTGTGGTCGTTTTCCAAATGCCCTCCATCACCATCCAAGTTTGGTTGTTTGAAAGTTATGAATGGTGTATCGAGTTCGAGCTTCAAAAATAAAACGAATCACTTACGTAAAAAAGTTACTTTAACTATTAAGTTGTGCATTTTAGTAGATGGTCAGTTAAGTGGAAAAAAATTGAAAAAATTATATTGGAAGAATCATTTATTTTCAGATCTGATTTTGCTCAAATAAAATTTTGTCTCCTGGCAGAAGGTTCTGACAGTAAGAAGTGAGAACATCCAGAAGATCGAAAAGAAAAAATATACTATGACCAAGTAACCATTGTTGCACAAGCAAAATGAACATATGACTCATGCCTCGAAGTTATAAATTTGAATGATAAGTGGTTCGTGAATGAATTGGATAATAAGAGTTATTTATTTTTAGGTATGGATTATGAACCACATGTATTTTAGGCATTGTCATGATCCGTGTGGTACTTAACTGCGTTGGTACCCTGTAGTACTTAAGTTTTTCCCCTCTTTTCCCGGAGAAATTCTTAAATAGGCTTAGTCTATCACATAGGATGATAGATTAAACCAATAATATAACGATACCTCATTAAATTGATATTTTACTGAAAAATAAGAAATTGAATTAGTTGAAAATTGGAAATTTAACTCATACTTTTCTCACCACCTACTTACCTCCGTCTCTTTTTCTGTTTCTATTTCTGCTGCTTCTCCCCCACACTCTCAAAAACCAGTTTCCTTCTTAACTCTTCTCTTTTTTTCTTCCCTGTTGTTGTTGTTGGAAAGAAGAACGACATAAGCTGCAAAAACTGTGTCAACAGAGGAAATGACAGATTCTAGAGTGAAACCATTAAGCAAGGCTATGCTTAAGATTCTCAGATCCCAAACCTTATAGTTGTGGGTAATGATCTAAGCTTTGCTTAATGGTTTTATACTCTGGAATCTGAGATTTTCAATATTAGTTACTGAAATCCTTTATACAAGGAAAATTATTAATGACCAATAAAATTTGCAAACATATTTAGTTACGAATGGTTACCTTATGCAAACATTAAAAAATATCGTAATTTAAATTACTTATTTTTAGTAACAATCTATAAAAAAACATTTTTTTAGTTACGAAAAATAACATAACATATTATCTAGTAACAAAAAAAAGTAACGACACTAAAATGTTGTTACTATAGCCATGTTGTTCTGTAGTGAATATTTTTTATTTTCCTGTCTTGTTGTTATTGCTGGAATTATGTTTTAAATTAGATTAAATTTATTTATTTATTAAAGATAAAATAGTGAATTTAACAGTTTTACACATCATTTGTGTTTCTATTTTTTTCCGAGCTTTGTTGTAATTTTTGAGATTTAAAATGGCCTTCGAGTTTTGTTGTGAACTTAATGCTTCTAAAAAATCATTATAAAAAGTCTTCCTTTTATTGTAATATAAATTTTTAGAAGATAGACTTGGTCTCCGACTAAAATAATCCTAAAAAAACTATTATAGCTAAGAATCTATTCGTTTATCTTTTATCTTTGCTATTTTTCTTATCGTTAGAACATTTTTATAATTAGTAAGAATATAATTTCACTTAATATGTATGTTTAAAAAAATATATTAGTAAAGTAATAGTTATAGCTCAATTGATAAGTACATGTCTCTTTATAGGTAAATAAATCAGATGACTCGCTCAATTTTATTTATTTGTGTAAAATGTAAATTACCAAATAATGGACCCGTCGTTGTTTTCAAATAAATAAACTATCATATTTTTTTAAATGTTACATGTCATTTAGAATTAATCATTATGCATCACGTACGTTCTTTTTTAGAAAAATGGAACAAAAATAAAAAAATAAGTAATAAATTTGATCCCTATTTTCAATGACTTTGGACTAAAATTAAATAAAACCTTATAAAGTTTGGGAGTTGCTGTGATTATAAGTATAAGAATTGCTGTGATATGAGGAGGTTGGACTGCCACGCTGGCGGCGATGCTACGTTCCGTCGGTCTACCTATCTTTCCACTCCGACAATCATTCTTTGGTCGGCAAAAGAACATTAAAAAATTACAACAATTAGTGTTTTGTCTTTTTTAAAAAGAAAAAAAGAAAAAAAATTTGATCAATTTGATCAACAAGTGGTTAAACAGACAATTAGCCAAACCAAAAGACAACGTGAGGCTAGAAATCGAAGGTATCAATTCCAATCAAGTTGCAAGTATTTTACTATAAGTGGTTAATTTCTTGCGTCTCGTTGCTTTCTTCTCGTTCCTTGGCCCATGTCCCCGAGTCATCTGTATGTGCTCTTGTCACTCTAGCACACCCCTCTTGAGCGGGCCGTCTCTAGTATAATTTTCTCAATTTTTCATACTCGAACTTAAAATTTGCATTAATTAAGGATGAATAACATTTTTACTACTCTGAGATATTGGTAAGAATTCTATAATGATTCTAAAGAACAAAGGGTATCCGCCTAATGTGAGCAGCCGAAAAATAATTTTCTTAACTTTAATTTGTGTTTTTGTTATATATCAATTTCGTTTTTAAATTAACAACAAAACTTTAACAAAGTCTTAATCTCAGGAGAAAAGATAACATTATATGATACCGATATATATATATATAGATATATGCTACATGTTCCAATATTCCTTATATTATATACCCAGAAAAGATAGGAGTTGGGACAAAATTGATTGAAATTGAATTGACCTTAGTTTATTCCACTCTAAACAAATATCATTATCAATAATAATAGCAATTTAATTAAACTTGATGTAAATATACAAATCCCACCTTTTTCCTAACTCATATAAGAGCAAGTTAGATTAAAAAGTACTTCGAATCATTGTTATTTGACTCGGACCTGTGCTAAAAAAGTCGAAACATTTTAAATTGTTTGTTAAGAGACACAAATAAAGTCAAGTAAAACCTCTGAAATTCTTCGAGAAGCTCCCCCTTCATCCATTCAGTCCCGAAAAATAACTAGGACAAATTCAATTACGTTTTCATGTTCCAATTGAACATTGTCTTTTTTATTTGGTAGGTAACATTGATGAAGCTACTGTGACGGCGTAGATATCCAAAAATAATCAACAAATGTTATCTAACAACAACAAAAAATTGTAGCTAAGCGCATCAAAATAAATATAATGATAGTTTTTTTCAAAACAAAACAAAAAGTAGCTAGTCGACATCATTAACCAAATGCCTCTTTGTTTGATTGTTGTGATATTTATTTCCCCATTCGGAAAGGAAAATGTCCCATAAGCCCAACTTTGAAACGACATGTCGTTCGGTTAGACCATGTAATCATTGATCAAACGCCTGTGTCGGTTGTAATGCCTGTCCAAAAGTACTCTTGTAGCTCCTTCTAATGTCTTAAGCCATGTCTGAAAAGAGAGCAAAGAATAAAAATTAATAAAAAATGAAAAAAAATGTCTTTTTAAATCACTTATTTTTATTTCGTCAAGTGTCATTTCGAACAAATTAATGAGTATTTACTATTTAGGTATACTAATTTACGTCTACTTTATTTAAAATCACAATTTCACATAATAAAATCTGCCCGTTTTATAAAATGAATGAAAACAACGTAACTTTAATATCTACAAAATTAGCTATTACTACTATTTACTCTGTGATTTACTAAAAGAAAACTTAAAGACGACACTTAAATTGAAACGAATTAGTTAATTTGTGATCATGTGTAATTAATACCTTTTCAATGGTTGCCAAGATTGACTTGTTCTTGAAATCTCTAACTTTTAAAAGCTGCTGTGACCTATTGATACCAAGTTGCCTAAGCAAGATTGACTTATTCCTTGGAACTGAAAGCAGCAGTGAGTTCCTCTCCGTCATTAAGGTTGATGGTGATGACCCTTGATCACATGATTGATCACCTAACTCAAACCTTTTTGTCCTAATTGATGATGATCTGCTCTTCCTCCTCCTTTTCGGCACGAGTATTCTTAATTGCAATTTTCTCGCGACGTCAGCATCATCATCATCTTCATCGTCGTCGTCAGCAAATTTCCTCAGCAGCTCATCTGAGGATTTCTTGGTCACATGTTGAACATCTGTAGTGGTATCAGTAGTAGTAGTACTAGTAGAGATGACAACAGAAGTAGCAGAAGAATCCATTTTTTTTTGGGAGAGAAAAGAAGAGATGGTATCTTTTTTTCTTCTTTAGTTTCTTGGTATGATGAAGAGGAAATGTGCATAACTATAAATATGCGAGTGGAATTTGGTGCTGTTTTTGCAAGGAAGGGACCGTTGAGAAGAGGAGCCTAAGGTTTTTGAATAAATAATTAGGGTTTTAGGTAAATGTAGCCGTTGGAGGGGAATAATAATGGAGCTTCTTCATGCTAATACAGACAATGAATTCCATTTGCATAGTCATGTGATCTTTCCTGCTATGTCAGTGGCGATATGAATATGATACAATTTAAATAAAAACGATTTTAAATTAAAAATTAAATTAAATTAAAATATTGGTTGGGCCTTAAAACTATGGGCTGAAGATGCACTCCATTTGGCCCATTCTTAAATGTGGAACAGATACCAACTTTCACTGCAACTTGTAAATCAAAGGAGCTCTACTGGAATTCTGTAGCTAAATCACCAAAACCAAAAATAGAACTAAAAAACTATCAAAGGTTATTCAACTGTTAGTCTAACATTTCATGGATAACAAGAAGTAGTTGTGGTAACAATGACAAGTTAAGCTATAGACTTGAATTACACAGAGATACAACGATAAGTTTCGCCTCTTCGGGTTTCTCTACTGCAGTATCTTCACAATGATGGGTTGCTACCAGATGATGATAACATCAAACAAACCCATGGTTGATACTTCACTCAAAGGGTTCACTGTTCTACATCCCGAAGTTCCTGCGTAAACCTGTCACCAAGTTGCAGTTTCCTAGACAGATTAGATATCCATCTTAATAGTTCTGTTTTTGTTATCTAGACCTACAACCCCATTTATTTAGCTATGACCCATTAGGCAATCCAAAACTTCCAGAAATTTAACCATAATAGATGTTAAATATCGTACTGCATTCTCATGAGATGAATTGTGTCCCAAAACTGAGAGTGTGACATTCAAGATTTCTCATGTTGAGCTGCAAAAGGAGAAAATATAAAAGTCATGAACTGACTACACAACATAATCAAATATGGGGGAAACAGGAAGAATGCAGTGTGCTCCCCATCTCAAATACAAAACCATTAAATCTTGCTTCCAAAGTGATTATTATTAGGATTATATAGTTTTTTTTCTATTATTAATCTGAAAGAACTATAAAACACTAAGAAATAGGTAGTCACCCCAGGTGCTGCAATCAAACAGAATCATAAGTCTGTAAATTTAGTCAGCGAGGGATAATCTACAAGAAAATGCTTAAAAAGAACTATAACTATATAATAGCATTTAGCAACCCCATCTTCTTGCTCTGTAGTTAAACAGTTGAAGAAACTCGCACAAAATAACTTAACACAGCTTCAAATATAAGTTAAATGATCATTTGCATTCTCATTTTTTCAAGGTACTGTCAAGGGGACAAGAGTTTGTCTCCTTTTTCACTCTTTTTGGTTAAACTTTATAAATGGATTGAAAACATGGTAGTGCCATGAATACAAAAGCGATACCAAGTCTGACTCAATTCCACAACAAGCGTTCTGGTAAAAAAAAATCCACAACAAGCATTTTAATAAAACACAATTATATGCATGAGCCAGTGCAGTATATTGAGAATATGTAAACAGGTTAAGATCCCTGGAAAATTTTCAGTACTCAAATATGTCCAAACTTACCACAACAGCAACCCCAGTCTCGCAGAATTTAGGAATGGAAATAAGTCTGACCAACTGCCCTTCTGAACCTGCACCGTCAACTTGCAATTAACTTAATTTTCCAGAAAGTAAACTAGGATTTTTCCTTGAATGGTATAGTATCTGCTAAAAGCTGAGGTTAGGGAGACTACCCTTTAACAGGCGAGTTCCATATTTAGCCTGATTACCAACAAAGTAAATATGAGGACAACGTTCAATCACGAAAGGATCCTTATCAGAATAAGGGTAACAACCTGAAAGAGATTGATCCAAGCAGATTATTAAGCACAAGCCTATTAAGTAGATCAAATTTAATTGCGACAAATATTGACATCTTAGCAGGTATAGGACATCTAGGACTTTGAAGAACCGAGTCAAACAACAGTGGATAAAAAAAATTAAATAAGTCAGACAATGTGCATACAAGTATACATCTTCCATAGATAATTCCTACCAAGTGTGTTAGGCGCTGTTGGTGCTAGATGTCGCCAGTTCAATGTCCTTTCCATAAATTCGAGCCGATCATTGGCCTCTGAATACTTCTCCAGATCATCGATGTTCTGGCCAGATGTTCCGAGAAATCTGAAGAAACAAAAAGGGATTACCATAGTTTCTTAAAATTTCTGTAATTACATGCTGGAAAAATAACTAATTTGTAATGTACCTCATTCCATCAAGCTCAAAGCAATGAGGATTAGTACAAGACCTGAAAGTGTTAAATGCTACAGACCCAGGGAAAAGGCATCTGTTCAAAGGCTGAAAAATAAACAAACTTAGAATTTGTTGGGAGAAAAGGATAAAGAAGCTGAAATTCATGATACCCCTTTTAAGGACTCAAAAGACCACAGTGGAATTCCATGCACACATGCAAAAGGACCATGTGGCACCCAACTAGAACTTGAGAATAACAGTCATTCAAAATCAAAAGGTGATTCGACCAAAATAAATAAATCAAAAGGTGATTAATGCTGGAGAGATGTGACAGGAGAGACTACATGCCCTTTGTACTTTATACCATTTACAAGGTAACACAGTCATTCAAAATCAAAAGGTGATTCAGCGCTTATGTACAAGACAATATCTAAACTAAACACATCCACCTCTTCTTTTGGACTTTCAGAAGCAAGGTTAGGACTTGAACTCAAGACCTAGCCTTCTTACTTGGTGTAATATGCCACTGAGCTTGAATACGTCGTTTTCAGTACTAGATATTCTCTAAGATTTTACATGAGAAATAATGGCATAATTATATTTATGCAAAATAGTGTAGCAGTATGCTCCTAGCATGCAACAACGCCACATATCCACAAACCAAAAAAAAAAGAGCTAACCTGCTGAGGTAAGGAAAAGTTTGCAGGGTCATTGGATCCGGGCATGATATCCAAAGGCACACTTGCAGTAATCTAAATAACATGACCATTATGAGCAGATCAGAAAGAAAGGAGGAAACAAAAACAAGAACGGGAATAGTAGAAGTTTATTTATCAAAATAACAAAAAAAGAAAAAGAAAACAACCTGAGTCAACAAGATATCCAGCTCCTTAACAGGCTCCGATAACCTTGATTGATCCTTTGAAGCCAAATTCTGAAAAAGAGACCATCAAAGGACAAACATTATTTTCCACGTGAAAAACACATAGAATTATGGTCAAATATATGAAGTCTTCTCTGTCTTATGAAGAAAGGTCCTTGCCAAAGATTCTGTGCAAGCTTCTATTTGAGAATGTGAAACCAAAATAGTTACCTTTCAAAAGGGTATAAAATTATTACAATAGTAATATTTTAGAATGCCTATGCTTTATTCCTCTGTCTGGCTGTCCAATTTATGCCTCAAGAGATGAAAGAAAGATAAACTGACAATTACTCAAACAAAGTCCAGGATTGATACTCATGGAACTTGATCATTTTCAATTAACTTGTGGAAACACTTGGGAGGGTGATTATGAAAGCAATGGCATTTGGTCATGTAAGGGATCCAAAAAAATTCTCTTTTCTAGGGGGATAAATATGTAACTGCATTTATTTATGCATTTAGAGCTGGCACAGATGTCAAATTACTGCGCTAAGTTGGCTATGAATTTATGAATATTGGTACAATAATTAGCACAAATCATCTCATTGAAAGATCAGTTAAAGTAGGGGGGAAAATATGCTCAGAGCTGACCATTAGGAAGAAGGGAAGGGAATGTATAATCTGTTTTACCTGTCCATTAAGAAGTCCTCGTGAAATTTCCACAGAATTTCCCGCAATAACAACATGAACTATCTCAGCTGCAATGCCCTGTTCCTGGTTGGTTTACGGAAAGAGTAAGCAAGACAAGAGAACTATGAGAGGATAACTGCTTGAACAGGGAAAACAGAACCATACAAACCTTGTCATTGCCCAGATGTCCTGTTATGTGATCAATAAGAAGCTGAAATTGCAGAGGGTTAGAGGTGCTGCTCCCAACACCTAGCCCAGAAACAAAAAGAACATGCTTGTCCTCTCCTGTGCTCAGTAGCAATGTTATGCTTTAAGGCAATGCTTATAACACAAAAAATCCTTTGAAAAGACAAATTAGTCTACAGTATAAACAATAAGGGACCAACTCAAGGCTAAGCAATCAAACTGAGAAGCTAAGTTAAGAGTGTGCAAACTATACCCTTTGAAAGAGTCAACAAGTAATTAGGATAGGCTCCAAAAGGTTTTTTCTTCATGTGACTTAAACCGTTCAAATGCAAACTAAATATAACACTTTCTACAAGAAAAAAAGTTGTTTTACTCCATATGTACTTTCAGTTTCCAAAAAAATGGTTTTAATTCTAACAGAAGCACAGATGGCATCCTTACTCTAGAACTAATAAATATCCGTACACATCCATGTAAGGGAGCAGGAACTGTAAAACAATTGGCCGTACTTGTTTAACAGCATGGGAAAATAATAATAATTCAGGAATATGAAAAATATAATTCATACTTGATTTAAGAGGCAGTTCTATTTGTGGTGGTAAGCCGGCTTCAAGGACATCTAGAACCAAAAATTCACCAAAAGTAGTTTCCTTCCCGTGCAATGCGACAACAACACCTACCCAAAGGATCGTGTCAACCCCAAAACAACATGGTCCAAGCAGAATAACAAGAATTATAAATTTATGTTCTCCAACAAGTTGTATTCTAGGCAAACAGACAACATAGAGAAGTCCTCATCCCAACAAATAGATAAATTATCGAAAACATAGGAATTGATAAACCGAAGGTGTATATTAACAGCCATTCGATTAGAGGAACTTTTCAAGAGTCAAAACAATAAGATGTCTAAGGAAAACATTCCAGGTGCAACTGAAAGGAATAGATGCTCAATGGTGTTTGGATAACCAAGCTTATTGCTAAGCGAATTCCATTTTGACAGCTTGGACAAGCTACAGTTTCATCTTATAAAAACTTCTTTGCATATTAGAAAAGGCACCTGTTACATATACTGGAGGTGAAAGCTTAGTGCCACCAAGCTTAACTCTTCCACTTTCATCTTCCAGCACTAAATGATCATCCGCATGCATAAAATTATGAGGCTTGACGAGTGGAACTACAGCTCTCTGCACATTGCAGATTAAGTGACAAAAACAAAAATAAACCAAAATCCCAACAAACGAAACTTGAAAATTCTCAAGCCACGCAACATATTTAGTACCAACCTCCTTAGAGTACTCATCAAGAATTTGAGGTTTGAGTTTCATATGCTTGTAAATGGTTCCAACAACGATGCACTCCTTGCCTTCTTCCAGCCCCAAAATAGTACAAACTACAAACAAAAACTAGTGTCACAGATTTTAAGAGAAAAACAACTTAGGAAACTTGAAACCTTGTCAAATCACAACATCAATCAAAATTCTCTGTCTTCTATTTATACAGAATCACCAGAAAGATCCTTGCATTTGACATCATAATCCATCGAATTACAACAACCCGCCATAAACAAATCCAAACAGAAACTCTCCATTGAGACACTTGAACCAAATGCAAAATCAAAATCCCAAATTTTTGAGTGCCCACATCAATTACGCATCCGGCAAAAACTCAATTACCATAAACATCCCAAAACCCTACTAAACTCCAATTGCCACCATGCCAAATTCTCTTTGCACACCAAGCAATAAACAAATAACAAAACAAAATTAAACCAATTGAACTGCAAATTTTACTCTCAGAAAGCAATTAAACCAAACAAAAGATCCGATTGATGGGACTGGTAAACAAACACAATTAAGACATGGAAACAAACCCAAGCCCAGTAACACTGCATTCGACAGGAAACTAAATTCAACTTTGAACCCAACAATAAAAGTGAGAAATAGATAGAGATACCTGGGATATGCTGTTTCCAATGGGGGACAAGAGAATAAAGCAGAGTTCTCAACAAGTGGAGACGAGCAAAGTATATTTGACTGTACTGCTGGCCTCTATACTTCTCATTACGGATCTCAAAATTTTCATCCTGGGATCAAAGATCGCAGAGAATCACACTTTGGAATAATTTATAAAATAAGAAAAAATTAAACGACCAAAAGTTTCGTTGAGGAAGAGCCTAAAAGACAAGTTTAAGAATGAAAAGAAAAAGGAGAGGATGAATGAGGGGAAACTACGAACCAGGGAGAGATAGGTGGATTGTTTTCTTTGGATAGGTTTCTCGGAATCGATTTCCATGGCTTCCATGGGTTCCTTGGTGTTGGCGGGAAAGCAGAAGAAAATGGGCGGGGAAACTGACTTTCACTCAGCGGCGAACTTAGCTTTGATGGCTGACAAAAATCCCGATTTCTACCTAGCAGAAAGAAGAAGAAAGGTTGATAATTTTTTCTCGGAAACCGTGAATAAACAGTTCGGGGATGTAGCTCACATGGTAGAGCGCTCGCTTTGCATGCGAGAGGTACGGGGTTCGATACCCCGCATCTCCATACATATTTCCTTTCGTTACTTTGAATATTTAATTATTATCTTTTCTAAGAATTCCTTTTATATTTGTTACATTTTGTAACTAATAAGGTAAACACATATTGAAATTCAGTTAGTATATGTCGTTTTTATTAATATTTTAAATTAAATTTGGAGATCGATTGAGTTTTGTGTATCTTTAAAACCAGAGTAATCTGGGCACGAATTATTAGGTTGATCCGGTCAACTTTCCTTCTTCTTCTTTTAAAAAATTAAGTTGTTTGTTAACTATTGTTCCAATTTTCTTATTCTTTAATCTTTTAGTCATCATATTATGAACTTGTGAGATTTTAACTCTTAAAAAATAAAACACGACAATTACATCAAAACAGTATATGGGAAATAATCTCCCGAGATATCTTTTGAAAGGAGCACATGAAGACAAAAGGGGGCAAAATACAACCAAGAATAATGTGTGTTGAGTTCAAACGCTATATTGGCTAACCCATCAGCTACTGAATTTGCTTCTCTATAGGCAAATCCAAAGTGCAAATAAATAAATAAATAAAATAAAGAGAAAATATTTTTAAGTCCTCAAAGTTTGGGGAATTATAAACTTTCATCTATGAGTTTTTTTTACGCCAATTTTGATCTTCTACCTATACAAATTAAAAAAATTAACATCAATTCGGCAGACACAATTATTTAATGTATAATTAAAAATTATTTTTTATTGTCTATTTATATTAACATCTACATTATAATTTTTAGAAAATCAAATTAACTATTAAAAAAAAAGGAAATAAATTTGTATTCATCATCAAAACAATCATCGGTAGTCCCAAACACTCAAATAATAAATAAATTCAAATTTCAAAATATTTGCAGTCATCAGCATATATTTATAAACATATATATAATAAAATTAATACAAAACCAATAATTTATCATTAAAAAATGATTAGATGTCTGAATTACTGTAAAAAAAAAACTTAAAGGACTAAAGTTGAGAGTAAAAAGATTCAGGGACTAAAAAAAATATTTCCCGTCTCTAACGGCCGTAACTGTACCAAAACACATTCCACCCACCACTATCTTCCAAGAAACGTTTCGTTACCGTTTTCCTCTCCAAAGAAATACAAAAACTATCTTCAACAGTTGCAAAATAATTCCATTTCGTTTGCAAAAATGGCGTCACTGCACATGTCCTCGCTTCCTTCCATCTCCAACTCCCATTCGCTCGCGCCATTCGCCTAACCATGCCTCCACGTCACTCGTCATCGAGCCTCGCCGCCGGAGCAGGAGGAGCAGCTGTCTCCGCCGCCGCCGCAGCATGACCTGCAAGTCAATGGTTCAACAGACCGTGGGTGGAGCCGGAGCTTCTGCCACGTATGCCAAAGATATGGAACGCCTCTCTGCCAAAGAGTCATTACTTCTCGCTGTAACTATCTTCCTCAATTCCTTCAACTAACATTTTTAGAGGAAAATTGAGCTTTTTTTTTATACTGAATAGATTAATTAGTCGATTTTATATCTCTGTAGTTTAGGGATGCTGGAGGACTTGAGGCTTTAGTGACAGGGAAGACGACAGCTGTGCAGCGGATTGATGTTAACGAAATGATTACGGGGTTGGAGCTGTGCATCGGATTGTTATTATACTTGTTACAGGAACTTTCCTCCTAATTTAGCAAATTTGACAAAAATGGATGTGGTGATTAAGGATGCAAATGCCAAGATAACTGCACAGATGAAACTATTGTACTCGGTATGTCTTGCTATTTTTTGCTATGTTACTATCATGTTCGGGCTTCTGAATTTGCTGTTGATATGTGTGCTGTAAATGTAATGTGCTTTATGTGGGTTTTAATTTTGTTGGTATCACAACTGAAAGCTGAATAAGTTAATTTTTCAAAATCCGAGCCTACTTTAACTTTCGCATGATTTTAATCACAGCACAAATATCTCAAGTTTATAAATTTAATCATTGCAGTTCATGAGATGTATTCACATGATTAGATGCCATTCTGAAGTACCATTTCGTTGTATTTCCCTTGATCATAGCAATGGCAGCATGCTTGAGCCACTTTGGCAAGCTGAGAAAATTATGGCGTTGAATGAGTTAACGTTATCCCATGTGAATGACATGCTTCCTCTATATGTGGTTTGTGCTGGGGTTCATCTTTTTTGCCTCTCTACTGGCGTTGGTTCAGTAGAAGACGTTTCCCATAAAATCAGCTCAACAGTTTTTACAGCGTGGATAGCTTGCATTAGAATAACAAGCTTTGGTGGCTTATTGAATCGATTTCTTTTTAACTTTTTGCAGTCATGTTGATGATTTCAATTACTCAATACCACTGTAATTTTTTATTCTGCCTTATTGTACGTTTTGTGCTTTATTATGATTTCGTTTTCCTGTTGTAATGCAGGTAGAAAGAAAATTTACTGTTTCCTCTAGCTTAACTGTGGAGGGACCTGTTAGAATGAAGGAAGAATATCTTGAAGGAGTTCTTGAGACTCCTACTGTTATTGAAGCAGCTGTACCAGACCAGCTTAAGGGTTTACTTGGTCAGGCTGCTAGCGCAGTGCAGCAACTTCCAGATCCCATTAAGAATACTATTTCCAGTGGGTTGAGAGTTCCTCTAAGTAAGCATCTTGATATTCTTAATGATTTCTTCTCTTATGTGAACAACCACTTTCCTGGCTAACTTAGAAGAAATGTAATTTTTTAACTTACCAACACATGGTTTCATCTGAAGACCCGTATAATATTTTGTGACCACGTTTACTGCAGTATATGAACTAGCATATAAAATCTGAAGTAACTGACATTTGTGGTGTAGTATCCCTCTTATGACTACTCTGGTTTCTCTGTATCCTAGCCCCTTGTGGCCCTGCTATCTTTTTCAATGTGATACCTTGGGGTTAGGTTAGAACTCTTAAATCTCAATAGGTAGGAATTATACAATTGTTGATAGGAGTATCTGGATAGATATCTTGTATAGGTATGCTACATTCCGTACTAACTCGATATTGCTTAGATTCTTTGCGATGCTTATCATTGATTCTTTTAAATGTAGGATTATCTTTGTATAGTATAGATAGTCCAAAAGTAGACTGCGCAACTATGTAAATTTCATTGGATATTTCCATACTCGATCTTGTTCTTATCTTGATAACTGACGGTGTGCAAAGAGTAATAGTCATTTGAGCTTGTTCTTTCCTTATTTCATTCTTGATGAGCTCTTAAATAGGAGGAAAACAGTATGAGATCTACCGCCTGAGCATTCATCACTTTTGGTTACCATTGTTGGGAAAGAATACTCCAGATATAAGTCTCCTTTGGGTTGTAGTAACTTATGTGTCAGCATACCTCATGGGAGTTTTGTGGCATGTTGTGTTCAATGATGTGGGGAATTCCACTGTGCATGTTATACGTACTTTGTACAATCTGCATCGAATACTTCATCACCATGACTTGCTATATACTACATTGTCGGTTTAAATGTTAACAGAACCCCTAGTCTGTGAAATCCGACTACCTTCCGCTATAGTGGTGGGTTTATGAGATGCTCTTTTGAACTTCAAATGTTATTTTGCAATCATGAATGTAACTCCCTGCAATTACCCTGGTCAATAGAATAATTACTACAGCATGAAATAATAATTTATAGAGAAATGGATCCCATCATGCTTTTGTGGGATTTTTAGGCTGTTTGAACTTATGATTGTGGACTCATGATAGATTCATTGCCTGCAAATTTGTCACAGATAATAAGGGATACTGCTGGAGTCCCTGAAGTTCTCACAGGGTTGGATGCACCAGCATCTCCACTCGCCGATTCCAGCATAGAGTACGTGAGCTAGAGATATGGAAACCGAGCCTGTATTCTTTTCTTAAGAAATTCTAGTACCATGTAGAGTTAACATTTACTCTCTCGCTCAAATAGCTGATTAAGAGAAGTCATCAATGGAACTTTTCGATCGATTAAGGATAACTTGAATGAGGTCATTTTGCTATCAGAATATAGAGTATGCAATTGATACAAGTTGTCTATTTCAGTACAATATAGAAGAGGTGGTTTTTGTATGCTCGTGCTAAACAGGATTTCCCAATGACTTGTGCAGAAAACCTAAACTAATTAGGGTTCCTTCTGACCATACAGAAGTTGAGAGGGCAAGCAAGCAATTTGCAAACAACCATTTTTGAGTTTTGACCATTCAGTTTTTTGCTCTATTTTTTTGGGGGATAAATTACACACAAAAAAAATCTTATAGTTTTCAAAATGTTCCACTTAACTCTTTATAGTTTAAAAGATTGTAATGTCTACCCTATAATTTTCTAAAAATTTTAATTTTAATTTTTCTACTACTTAAAACATTAAAAAAAAATAGTAAAAAATAAATAAAAATATACAAATTTGAGGGAAACGTAATGGATGTAGGAGAGTACACTTAAATGAAAAAATTGAAAAGATAAATTAGAAATAATTTTAAGGTATTTATTACATTATTTTTGACTAAATTTCATATATTTTTGCTATTTTTTACAATTCTATTTGAATTTTTTATTATTATTATAAATATTAAAATTTTAATTTTTAAGAAATTATAGGATAGACATTACAAGGTTTAAAATTATAGGAGAGTAAGTTGAACATTATAAATTATAGGATTTTTTATATAGTCTACTTTTCTTTTCTTCCTTTTTTCTAATTTATTTTTTGTCTTGTAAGGAATTGGGGGATGAATTACTTATGTCATAGTAGTTACTGCAACTATCTTAAATCAATTTCCACTTCCCCATCGATTGGATTAAAGATAGATGAGAATGAAGCCTGGCATTCTAAAAATGCTTAATTAGCATTGTTGACTTCTAGCCTCTGACTCTCTCGATGTGGGTTGTTTTTTTTTTTAATTAGTGTCATTTTCTTCGTCATTTTATAAATAATGCCAATTAATTCTCACTAATATTAGTTTTGATTTATTCACCTCATAATTCATATCGATTAAAATTTAAGTACATAAATAGATTAATATTTTTCTTAATTTTTACAAAATATGTTAGCGAGTTTTTTTTTTTTTGACGAAGGGAATACTAAATTATCAATTACTCCCTCCGATTTTCTTTAAACGACTTTTACTATTTGGGCACGCATATTAAGGATGCCAGATGATTCACTATTTGAGACAATTTTGCCCCGAATTTTTTGGAGTCAAATAGTGAACCATCCGATTTTTTCGATATGCGTGCCCAAATAGTAAGAGTCATTTAAATAAAACCGGATAGAGTACTAAATTAACCCTAAGATGAAATATATGAGCATATGAATGTCCTAATCAAAATGCTAATTACTTTTAAAAAGGTTTTATGAATTTATATATTGGCAAAAATGGGTAAAGGGACCCTGAACTTTAATGTTTTATTTAATGGAAACCCTCAACTATTTTTTTGTCTTTTTACACCCTGAACTATAATATTTTATTTAATGACAATTCTACCGTTACGGTGAGCTTACATGTCATCGTTATGTGTCATGTCATCTAATCAGTCGTTGCCACGTCAGCTCCCCACGTGAGCCCGGCCATGTGACAATTGGGGCCGCCACTCACTTTCCTTTCTTCTTCTTCTTCGTCTTCTTCTTCTTCTTCTTCTTCTCCACCCCTAAACCTGCACTTCCAAAAATAAATTGGCTGCAACAACAACATCATGCCCATGAAAAGAAACAATTCTTACCAAACAAAGGAAGGAAAAAATAGTTAATATAGATGAAAAAAAGTAGAAGAATTGAAAAAAAACTTATGTTAATTTCTTGGACGCTGCTAATAGGGTTGAAAACAATTCCTGAATAGAATGCCTGAATTCTTCGAGCGACTTGTCAATCTGGCGTGCGACGTGAAGGACACTTACTCCTCGCGTGCGACTTGTCGGCTGCTCGACCGCCCGTCGTTCCTCATTTCCTTTCCCTTACACGCGGGCATCACGCCCGCGTCTTTCTTCTTGGGCCAGCCTTGGCCCAAGATTAATTAGAACAGGGAGCCAACGACTCCCCTGTTCATTGTCCCTTTCCTTGCGTCGCCGGCGACCAAGGAAAAAACCTTCACTATTATGGCCCAAAATTGGCCAAAAAAAATCCTTATACATGCAGAAACTTGTATATACTATTACAGTAGGAAGATTAAGCTCAAAACAGTGTTAAATAAATAAAAATGAATTTAAGCCAAATAAATAAAAAAGTTCAAAATTGACTCGAATTGGTCCACGATTGATTAAACTAAAGTGTTGTAATTATCCTATATATCACATAAGATTTATTTTAAATCAAAACAGACGTTTTTCTCATTAAAAAACAAACAAACGGATTTTTAAAAAAAAACGGACAAGAACAAGCGAAAAAGAGAAAAAAATTTAACTTGGAGGCAGGATGGAGGAGGGCTGAAGCGTCTGGTGATTTGGAGACAACGATGTGTTTCAAGTTTCAACTGCTAATTTTGTAAGGGAAAGGAAATAAGGAATGACGGGCGGTCGAGCAGCCGACAAGTGGCACGCGAGGAGTAAGTGTCCTTCACGTCGCACGCCAGATTGACAAGTCGCTCGAAGAATTCAGGCATTCTATTCAGGCATCCTTTTCAACCTTTTTAGCATTACCGTAATTTCTTACCTCACAAAATAATGCTAGCCTCTTGCAACCACCATGGCCTCCTCCTCCTCCTCCTCCGTTCTTGCTCCCGTTGTCATCTCCTTTTCTCTATTTTAGCAACGAGATAGAGAAGATATGAGGCAGAAAATAGAGAAAAAATGGAAGTTAGGGTTTTGAGGAAGGAGAAGAGACGAGACAGGGAAGAGAGGAAAAATGGAGGTTAGGGTTTTGATGGGGAGGAGACAATTGGAAAATGTTTTGGTTTGGTATTGATTGCTCTGCTTTTGCCGAAATTTAATTGTTGTTTTTGGTCGGATTTGTGGCTATTTTGTTGTCGAATTTTGTGGCTGGGTTGTTGTCGATTTTGGTCATATTTTTTTGCTGTTTTGTGGCTGTGTTGCTGCCGATTTTGGTGTCGGATTTGGTAGCGTTTATTTTGTTACTTTGAATGTTGTTTTTGGGCCGGTTTGGTTGTGGTTTTGTTGGTGTTGTTTGGGGTTGTTTTTGGGTACTGTTTTTCTTGTTCTTGGATGTTGATTTGGGTCGCCGGAGATGGTGGCCGACACCAACTGCTGGAGGTTGAAGCTGACTGTGCAGGCGGGCTGGTGCTGGAGCTGGGCTGCTGAGCTTAGCTGTTGGAGCCCGGCTGCTGGGTTTGGATGGGCTGGTTTGGGTTAGTCACGTCACGTGGCAAGTTTCTAACGTGGCCGAACTGACGTGGCGCGTTTCTGACGTGACAACGACTGAGTAGATAACGTGGCACATAACGATGACATGTTAGCTCATGGTGACGATAGAGTTGTCATTAAACAAAATATTATAATTTAAGATGTAAAAAGACAAAAAAATAATTAAAGATTCTCGTTAAAGAAAACATTAAAGTTAATAGTGCTTTACTCCTTTTTGCCTTTTTATATCCAAATACAGAATGTTTCTTTTCAAGATTCAAAATTAAAACAACAAGGTCGGTAGACTACAAAAAGACCAAAAACAAAAAATTGCGGTACCTTCTTCTTACAAGATTTGCTACGATATTGTGCTATGTCATAAAATTCCAAATCATTGTTTAATTAATTAAACTAATTAAATAATTTTTTATTCTCAGATAAGTGAAAGAACGACGTCATTTCAATGAAGTGTATTAATAATCGTAATAACCCTGGACAAAGAGAAAGTGAGATGTGCATGCACCACCTTGTAATCTTGTATATGTTTGTCACAAAGAAGGTTAGTGGAGGAAGACTAATAATTAATAATTAATATATAGAAGAAATTATTATATATATTCTTGCAAGAAAAGTAACTCAAATATTAAAATATATATATATACAATTTGGCCTGCCAAACAGATTTGCAGATGAGACAAATTGAAATATAACAAGTACTGCTAACATCCAAATAAAACGAACAAAATGAAACAAAAAATAATTTAATTTACAGGAGAATTTAAATTAATTAATTAGCTAGAATACTAATAAATCCAGTTAAAAGGGGACCATCTAAATATAATTACTAATTAATTAAAACCCCTCTCACATCACAGAGAAAAAACCCACAAAAAACCTCAAATTAAAACCCTCATGATCAAACATTTAATCAAGTTTTCTTCTTTTTTCTTGAAATTGAATGAGGAACTTAGCTGTATAGCAAGCTAAGCAAGTTGATGATGATGAGATTCTTCAAAGAATGCATGATGATGATGGGTAGGCTGCAACAATGGGAATTCTCCAAGCTCTTGAATCATACCATCCAAATCTTCACCAAAACCACCCAAGAACCCTAACCCTCCTGATCCCGATCCCGATCCCGATCCTGACGATATCGATGATGATGAATTATTATTATTATTGTTGTTGTTGTTGTAATTATTAAAGTAATTTGCACCATTCCAAATCATCATCATCTCCTCATCATCATCATCATTCTCCTCTCCTCCTTGATCTTCCTCTTTAACCAAAACTACTCCATTCTTCATACTCTCCACTTTCTTCTGCTCATGGTCTTCGGATATCGATGATGATGATGGTGATGGCGATGGTACTGATGATGGTGGTGGTGGTGATGATGTTCTTGATTGTTGTTGTTTCTTGATCGAGCCGCGCTTTCGATGAGGATGATCACTTGGACTTGGCTTGCCTGTGAGTCTTTGGACAAGCTCTCTGAAATTTGCAACATCTGTCTTGATGATCTCAGGGGCAAATATGTGAATTATCCGAATTTTCGGCTTCACTTTGGAAATTCTCTGCGATTCTTTATGCATTCCTAGTGATGAATTAGCTGAAGGTGATGGAGGAGGAAGACCAGAACATGGTTTCTTCATCATCATCATCATCTCCTCCATAATTTGCAGAAAAAGGGAAGATAACAAGAAAAAGAGAGAGAAAAAGAAGGAGAAGGAGTTGGTGTAGTTGTTTAGAAGAAAAGAGGCATACATATATATATATATATGGAGTAGTAAACTGAGATATATAAAAGAGAAAAGGATAGTTTTTAATTAAATAATTAGTTTAATATTGAGAGGGCAAAGAAAGGTGGAAGTTTAATTTTATAGAAGAAAAAAATGAAGCTGTCTTTTGAGAGGAAAGGATTGTAATGTGTTGTGAATCCTTATCTAACAAAATGGCAAGAGAGTCAATGAAGTGATACAAACCCAAATGGTCCTCTTCTTGTTTTCCAATTTTAGATTGACTTATTTTATATAAAGTTGTGTTTATACATGTCATTAATATTATGTTTTTAGCTAGATTAGTCCTTAATTAATTAATTAGTAGTTTTCTTGAAAGAGAAAATAATTAACCACAAGTAGCTAGCTAGATGTGCTTGCTCTTTTTTAATTATTTTGTTTAAAAGACTTAATTACTTAATTAATCAAGGGCGGAATGTTTAATTGGCTTCACACTTCAATCAATTGGAAATTTAAAATGCTAATTAATTAATAACTAACCCCCACTAGCTAATATGGGTGGTTGAAATTTTCCTGTTTTATGTTTAGTGTGGGAAATCAAAAATTCTAAGAAATTAATTAAGGTTAATTAATTTTGTTTACACATTGGAAAAAAAATTACAACATGCACCAATCTCAAACCATTGACAAGATATATAATATGAACAAAAAATGTATGTATGAAGTTGTGTTGCAAATTAAGAAACATTTGATTGTTATCCGTAGCTATAATTTGATACTTTTAGCCCATGTATCCTTCTAATTAAGTCTATTGAGTTATGGTAAAAATTTATGGGCTTAAGGAAAGTATTATTGATAGTGTCAAATTACTCTTGTTTTATATTCCCTCCCTCCGTTCTAAAAAAAATGACATCCTAATCACTTTTTTTTTATCCTTGAAAAGTGTTGTTTTCATCATTTTCAATGTATTGGGGAATCAAAATTAGTGTTGATTGGGAGTAGCTAAAAATCGATTGAAAGCAATTAACTAGAAACACATCAAAAATAATAACCAATCATTACCTTAATTGCTGTGAAAGTGAATTGGAAGTTATTTTTTGGAATATAGATGGAGTGTTTTTTTAATAGCTGAAGATGAGACTTGCACTCGAATCCCATATATAACTTGTCATTAACATGACTATAATAATAATAATAATAATAATACACAAAGCACCTATAATATATTATAGGAGAGTTGCTATATATAACTTTGTTAATGAATGATAATAATTAACTATTGCAACTTGCTCGATCGGATTATGCAATCAAGGTGACATAGGAGAGGAGAGGGAGAAGAGTAGTTGGTTTTTGGTGACCGCAATTCAAACCCTAACATCTCTTGATTCTTTCTTGATAATGTGATTCCACTAACTCATTTATTAATTATGACAAACAATCCGCGTTTCAGTTGGAATATTACTACAAACTATATACATTTGCGGCCTAAAATTAGAAACGAGAATATTATTTATTGATCATCTTCCACATTTTGTTACCTCTTAATTTATATACTAACGATTCTATACACCTCGATTTGCTAAAGATTTTACGTACACATTTATTTTAACGGTTAAAATTTAGTCATATTTGAATGATTTAATTAATTTCTAGTAAATATTAAGCAAAATATTACCCACTCTACAATTTACAAAAGATATATCACAACTTTTTGGTAATTAATAATAATAACCCCAATTATTGTGAACCAAAAAGGGAAAAGAAAAACCTAATTAACAATATAACAAACCAAACATGCCTTTGTCTACCCAAGATTCTCACCCAAAAAAGTTGTTCTTGTTTTATATTGTTCTCCTATTCAACTCAGTACTCCTCTACATACAACTGTCTCACATTATAATTTAATTACCAAACTAATCATATGTATTTTGTTTTATTGCCAAAAGTACGATGATATAGTCGATCACTTCCTTAATTAATTGATTCTTTGTTTCTCACTTGAATTGTTTTCTTCTCTATGCTTTTATCCGTATTCAACTTCAACCCACTAAGCCGATTAATTCGAGCTCCCACCGTGCTGACACTCTTATCAGCGTTGGGTCTAAGTGGTACTTCGTAATTAGTATACTCTTTCAAATTGAACATCGGATAATTGGTCCCTCGCTAAATTCCAATTTGCAAAACTCCAAACATATTCAATTACTGTCATTATCAATATAGATTTTCTTCTCTTCAATAATTAATATTTTCCTAATTAATAAAATCTACCATCAAATATTAATTGATTAACCGAGCAGAAGAAATATCCAAACTTTACAAAGTATGGAGCGCATGATAGCCGCCCAAGAAGTATTTATGTAAATCTGCACTCGAAGTAAATATATATTTATTCAAAATAATTTATTTATTTTTGAAATAGAAAAAAAGAAAAGGAAAACTGAAGGATAACCACCAGGACTGACTGTGTGCGATAGAAAGAGAGACAGAAAAATAACCGTCGGATGTGCACGTGAAATTAGAGATTCGACGAGATCAGAGGGGCAGAAGATGGTCACGTCACCAACAGCAGAAAACACACAAGTCTCGTGCCGGCTGGGCCGGCGGCCCACACCTTAAGTAATGTACAACCTTTAACGGGCCCACACGCTAATATATATCTTCTCTTTTGCACACAAGTACTCTCTCTTTTTTTCCTCTTTTCAAATTTTCATAATTCATCTATAAAAAATTTAAAATTTACACTAGATTTTTTATATTTTATAAATCTATATTCTAATCCGAAATTTATCCACAAAATTTATAAATGATTGGTTCTCTGCTCGTGATAAAGGATTAACGTAATGCTAAACTCAAAATTTAAAAGAATCCTCATCACTCAAATCAAACTAAGCAACGTAGATCCCACAATATCTTAGGATTATGTAAAAAGTGTAAAAAGAAAATTAAGGAAGTGATGATGGTGGGCATGATGATTGCCACGTGGCGGACGAGAGTGCGTGCGTGCACCTATAGGTTTCCTTAGCGGGAGCCAACCCAAGCCAACTGAAGGAACAGAAATGGGCCCATGTGGGACCCAAACGGACTTGCTAGCGTTGTTAGCTGTAAATTAGATTTGGATCTTCTTCTTTTTTCCCTCTATTTTAGTATTATTTGGTTTGGAATAATTGATTTTTAATATTGAGTTCAACCCATACCATGTCGTTTCATTAACACAAGAGTTCATGACATGTTGTTTTTTTGTTTTTTATTCACCACCATATGTTTTGAAAATTTATCATTTACACACCCAACTTAATATTTTGACGAATTGAAAACTCAGATTTGACCAATCTATCTATAAAACTTACACATTAGTATGGAATATACGGATGAGTGGAGAGCTACATTAATTAATTAATTATAAATTTTTGACCATGACTATTGTTACATTTTTACATTTTTACCAGTTGTTTTCACCAGTGATTTGGTGGTCCAGGCTTGCTGGAAGGTTGGAAATATTCTTCCATGGAATTAGTAAACTGCTGACAAGGTAATTGCAAATATTTACCTTTTCAACCACTCAAGTTGGTACAAAAGTTAAATCATAATTTCACTTTGACCAATGGATATGTACTGTGCATGAGCAACTATGAAATGAGATGAGCTAATTTACATGTTCGTGGTAAGTAATATTTTTCTCGTCGTATTGGATATCAATTATTTTAGATTCGAAAAATAATAACACTCTCTCCCTCGTAAAATTTAGCGCGACAATTGATTCAAATTTCATTTGTCACCCAATTTCGAAATGGGAAGGCAGTTGCAAGACTTTGACATTGCAAATTACGAGTCAAGGACATACAACCACTCCCACAATATCACTAGAAGCACACTTTTGAAAAAATAAAAAAACTTATAATGAGCATTTATAATGAACTATGATTTATCTTTACCCAATGACATGGTCAATTTGGTTAGAGAGGAATATGGTTGTGTTTGATCATGTCAGCTTCAATGAGGAGCGAACTCGGTATCGGTTCTTGTCAATAATTCTTCTTTGACTCAAAACAACAAAGGCTAGTTTTTCTTATGGTATTGCAAAACTTTATATGAGTTCGGATTGTATTGATATCAGGTGTGATCTAGTAGTACTAATTTTTACTTTTTTAACATAATCTCAAATTACCAACGGGTATAATCGCGATGATTTAGACTCGACTGATTTTTTTGAAGGTCTCTAGTTTGAGTTTTAGAGAAAATAATTGTTTTGAAATATCTAATGATACCACTTACTTCGTCTTCAATAGTTAATGGGTTGAAATACGCATATAAAAAACATAATCTTAAGTTCAAGATTACGAAATAAAGCAAATTATACTAGAAAAGACTCCATCAAAATTGAACAATGTTCAAGTACACAGCATAAGAAGTACAAAAAAGATAACCGTGGTGGCTGAAAAATTACCATAACCTTTTCATAATTATCGAACCAGCAACTCTCCCAATTGGCAAGAGAAAAAAAAGTATTTTTTACAAAAATTAGAATGAAAAAGAAAATTTGTTTGAAGGCCCAATTGTTTTTGGGCTGCCATGAATCCAGAAGGAAGCAAATTGAGGGCCGAAGACAGAATTTAAAAGGTTTAATTTTTCTTCCTTACAATTCTCGTACGTGTGTCTTCCACAAGACATCAATATATCGAAAAGAAACGAGTTATCCAAATTTTTCTTCCTTACAAATTTTGTTTTTATTTTCGTGGTTTTGGGTTATATTTTTTACAAAAAGGTTGAGAAAATTGGTTTTGGATTTTAGGTATGGCCGACAGTGGTGAGCAAATCAGGAGTGTGGTGCTGGTCGGTGATGGCGGTGATGATAGTAAGAGATGGTTTATATTTAATTGGTACGGGTCTGATTTGGTCTTGGTGTTGATTTGGGTGGTCGGAATTGCAGAAGTGGCGACGGTGGTGGCTAGATGCGGCGCTGAAGGAAGAAGATGATGATTTGATTGGGTTTGGCCAGCTGTGTGACATGTAATTTTTTCACCTAAACAATGCATCGTTTGAGGGTCAAAATTGTAA
Source organism: Viola odorata (assembly GCA_963691705.1). Lineage (NCBI taxonomy): Eukaryota > Viridiplantae > Streptophyta > Magnoliopsida > Malpighiales > Violaceae > Viola > Viola odorata. The sequence goes on from OY829538.1 coordinate 3,748,917, forward strand.
AAACACAGACAAAAACGGCACGGCACGGTTAATAAAGATGTCAGTTATTTTTGCACGAAAACGTCAAATATAAAAAAACAGTGGGAGTAAAAAATACTTAACAGATTTATTGATAGTGTTTAGATAAATTGATCCATCAATTGATGTGAAATAGATACGAGTAGCACATGTCATACATCTGCTCGAAAGCCCAGAATCATTTGAAGGACTGGAACCCAAAAAAAGGGATTTATTCGAAAAGGTAACACAAGTGCAAGCGTTAACAGTTCCACTCGTAACAACCAAACAGCCTAAATTACGAGATAAGGGAAGCCAAACCCTAATTAACAAGAAACCTATGCTTCCATTAGCTGCAGTTTTTGCTACTTCATTTCATCACATCACATACCGACTACAGCTTGTTACTGTACCAGTACACACCTTTATCCTTGTCACCTTCATCTGGCACCACGTAAAGGCACTCCTTCGCCTCCCTCCACATCGCCTTGACAAACGGGGTCCCGTCAAACTGGTAATACTCGCCCAAGATCGGTTTTATTGCTTTTGTGGCCTCCATTGCGTGATAATGTGGCATGTTTGAGAACAAGTGGTGCGCAACATGAGTGTCGGTGATGTGATGGAATACTGTGTTCAGGTATCCATAATCCCTGTCCACGGTGGCTAGAGCTCCTCGCAACCAGTCCCACTCGGACATATCGTAGTGTGGCAGTGAAGGGTGGGTGTGCTGGAGGAATGTGATCAGAACAAGGAAAGCATTCACCACCATGAGTGGTCCACCATAAACACAGAAAACCCAGGCAAGCCCTTTCGCAGCAGCAAGTCGGTAGAGGCCAAAAGTTACAGCGAGAATACCAGCATCAGAGATGAAGATCTCAGCTCGCTCACGATCGTTGTAGATAGGACCATATGGATCAAAGTGGCAAGCAAACCGATCATAAGGCCTGCCGGAGACATTGAAAGCAAGATACAGAGGCCACCCAAGGGTAAGGGTGATGGTAAGGGTCACTACACGGCCAAGAGGGTTGTTAAGGTATTTGGAGTACCAATAGATGTTGGTCTTCTGCTTGGGGACAAACACCTCATCACGATCGAGAGAACCGGTGTTGGAATGATGGCGGCGGTGGCTATGCTTCCACGAAAAGTAAGGGACAAGGAGACAAGAATGGAGGACAAGGCCAACAATATCATCAAGCAACTGGTAATCACTGAAGGCATGGTGGCCGCATTCGTGTGCAATGACCCAAACACCAGTGAGAACACAGCCATGCACAAACCAGTAAACTGGCCAGGCCACATAGGACAGTGGATGAGGGAGGAGCTGGATGTAATTGGTGGCAACATAGTAGAGAATAGAGGCAATGATCAGGTCGTACACAACATAGGAGAACGAGCTCAGAGCAGATCGCTTGAAACAATGAGGTGGGATGGCTTTTTTGATCTGGCCAAGCGTGAATGGTGGCTTTGAATACGGAACTCGTTTCATCGCTTCAGATTCCATCTTCTTCCCAGAAGAAGGAACAGACATCCTGCCACCAGCACCCATTATTTCACGACCTGGAAAACAAAAGGCCAAAAGGAAAAAAAATAATTAACTTTCCGTGTATTAGGGGTATTCTAGCTCAAAAATAACCAATGAAACCCTTACAACTAAATTATCCAACTATAAAATAAGAATGCAAGTCAGACTTCAATGAAAGACACCTAAGAAACTTAGATAACTTAATATTCATAGAGATTACTTGATGTACTGTGAATTTCAACCTATAGAAAAAACGTGTTTTTAATGCAAGTGTAAAGGTTTGACCAACCAATATGTAAGTTACAATGAATGCAAGCAAAGAGATGGGGTCTATCGTGATGAAACCCACTGGAATAGATGTCCTTGACTACTTTCATGAAAAAACCCTTACATAACAACTAAATTATCCAACTATAAAATAAGAATGCAAGTCAGACTTCAATGAAAGACACCTAAGAAACTTAGATAACTTAATATTCATAGAGATTTTGACAGAGAGATTACTTGATGTACTGTGAATTTCAACCTATAGAAGAAACGTGCTTTTAATGCAAGTGTAAAGGTTTGACCAACCAATATGTAAGTTACAATGAATGCAAGCAAAGAGATGGGGTCTATCGTGATGAAATCCACTGGAATAGATGTCCTTGACTACTTTCCTCGAAACCAAGACGCAGATAATAAAACTAGTATTTTATAAAAATATATAAAAAAATAAAAAACCTGGAAAAACAATCCCGCAGACAAATCTCAATAAACCCCTATGATCAAAAGTAAATGGGATGCCAGTAGACATGTGACATTGGTTAATGCGGCAGGTCCAGTTTTGCATCTGAAATCCTGAACTAGGACCGCTTTGGTGGGCACGTATAGGCCCCAACTATTTCCATTCATTAATATTCTGAATTGCTTCACCATTCCAATTTCCAAACATAAGCAAAAAAAACCAACATAGGATTTATCGACCATGAAAACAAGTGGGATTCCGTTAAAAATACTACTAGAAAATAAAAAAAATAAAGCAAGCCCCACAAGTTCCCTTTTAAAGTTTATATTCTATTAAATAGCAACACCTAACTTAATACCCGCAAAAATGAAGAAACTACAATTAGGTACTTAGTTAATGACACTAAATAATCACTAAAAACGACAATTTATAAGAGAGTTGTCCCAAAGCATATTCGCACATGAATGTAGGCCAAAAGCTCACATATTTCAGAAAGAGAAAGAAAAAAACAAAAAAGAATAAAAAAAGAATTAAGAATTTATAAGGAGCAAGTTAAGCAAAGAGAGGAAAGGATCCTATCCTAACAAACAATCCCTAACAATGAGGAAAATACAAAATAAGCCATACCAAAATCGCATCAAATTAGCCCCAGTAGTTATTAAATCCAGTTTGATTAGGCTTAATTATGTTCAGCCTAATCACCTAGCAGTAGCAGACAAGTGACATTAATAATAATAATTATTATTATTTTTCTTTAAAAATATATACACAATTCCCATCCCCAGGTCCACCATCAGCCAGTAGTGGCAGAATTATTATTATTTTTAAAAAAATATTCATACTTTTTCCTTTTTTGTGCGATGCACAGTAGCTTAGTACAGTAGCTAACAACTTGTTGCTTAACTTTTTGTTAAGTAAAGCAAGATTTTCTCATCTTTGATTAAACTCATTCACATGATGCGGCATGTTCAGAGAAACAGTAAACTATGAAATGTCTAATACAATAAATGAAATTTTTCTAATACTTATGCATTTAATTATAAGAAAACAAATAAAAGTCCGGCCGCTCCAGATTGACTATGAGTCACCACCACCGCCACCATTACCAAAATACATTTCTTTGTTTCTGAAAATAAGCAAATGATTTGATTTGCTCAAGTTCCAAAACCATGTGATGAACTGAGTATGACGGGGAGATATTCCGATTTTTAATTTTTTTTTTGAAAGGTCAGGGTCAAGAAGATATTAATTTAATTTTATACATTATTTTATTCAAAAGGGAAAGGGTGAGCGTGGGATCTAAAATTAAAATCAACCAAACAATAATAAATGAAGAAAAAGAATAACAAGGTACAGTACATGCTTTTAAGAGTCCAAGACGCAAAGTGGAAACCAGTAGGCAGCATCATAAAGATTCCATTCAAAATCAAAAGTCTATTTTTCATTTTCATTTTCATTTTTTTTCTATATTAACAAAAAAGGACACTAAAAATTGGTAAAATACATTGTAATTGCAGGAAGAAATAGAAAAAAACACATGAACATTTCAAATTTGCAGAAAAATCACAGACGACATGTCAAAAAAAAAACAGTGAAAAAGAAGACGATTCTGCACCGATCCATTCAAAAATTGCAGCAAAATCAACATGCATTAATTCCTCCACAAAAAAATAAAATAAAACGTGCATTTAGTCTTTATTTTTCATTAAAAAAACAGAGAAAAAAGGGGGAAATCTCAGATTATTAAATGGTGGAAATGGCGAGTAAATCCCGAGATAATCACTCAAAACCAACTGGATCTAGCTGACTAGAAGCGAGGAAGAAAAGATCTAATCGGAGTTTTACCATTACGACGACGGAAATGAGCGGAGACGACATGGATCTCGAAAGAACAGATAACAGAACGGAAATGTAACAAGTGAAATGATGATGATTATTCAAAACGAACGTACCTGATAAAAAAGAGAGAAAAAATGGAGTTGTTTCGCCTCTGAAGATAGCGCTCTCTCCCTCTCTCCAATGTTTCGGTGGCCGAGATGGAAATTTCGGTTTGCCGGCCTGGGCTCTGCTCCGAAAACATGCACAAGAGGCCTCTATTTAAGCTTGTGTCTACCGTTCCTGATTCCCCCACAAAACCTTGGCGTATGGGCCCCACCCTCTGCCAGCTTGTCGTTTGGATTTTTTCTGGGGACGGGATTTATTTACTTATTTATTTTTAACTATTATTCTATTTTAGAAAAAATAACAAGCATTTTTAAGTTATTTTTACCAAATTTTAATATGCATCACATATTTGTAATTTTTTTCCTCATAATAATAAATATACGTACGAGTGACTTAAGTTTGAATCTCACATTCGTCTATAAATTAAATAAATAAAATAAAAAAGCTATTTATATTTTATTTTACTTTTCGTCGACATGAATTAAAAACACTGAAAGTGAAGGAAACTACCCATGTTTATAAATAAAATCACACCACACATATTTTTTTTGAAAGCCACGCCACATAGTTAATTAGCAGCAAAGTTTGAACCTTATAAAGTAAAGTTATCTGAGGAGGTTTTTATAGTTGTCCGTCCCGCTCATCATCTTTGTTATCTGAGCCTTTTCTTACGTGTCGCAATTTAAGTGGAGGCTATTTATTGGATTTTCCCCAGAGGAAGATCCTCCTCCATCCTGGCCGTCCCTTTCAAATTTGACATTGTACGGTGGATGGTGCGGTAAGGGAATAATAACCCTCAGATTTGGTGCTAATTACGGTAATGAGTACAAGTGAGTGGTGATTACGGTGCCAAGTGATGGTGATGGCACGTGAGGCGGAGACTGGCTTCGACTAATGTAGTACACGACATGCAAAGCAAAGCGGTCGGTTAGGAACGAGGGGCTTTCCTCGCCTTGATCCCCGCGTCCTGTTTGGCGCCATCCGCTTTAGAAATTCTCCATGTGGCTCAGTGGCTGTGACTGTGTCATCTTCATATGCCATTCGATCCATTTTTTAATATTTTCCATCTCTTTCTTTCATTAATAGATGTAGTTGGTTTAATTTAACACTAATCCCTCAAACGTCAGATAATTAAATTACTACAATAGATATGTTTAAGTATTAAAACATGTCATAAACAATGAATCCTATAAACAAAGTACATGTTTTACATTTAGCCCGAAAAGCTTAAAATGCTAATTTTGTTGCTTGAAGCTTTGAAATGTTCCAGAACTAGAAATGAAAGAAAGAAAGAAGGAAGAAAATGATAGAGGAAAGTGCTTTTGTGAATGGAAATTTCACCAAAAAGATTGGACTTTTATCTAAAGGAACACAAATGATACGTGTTTGATTTTATGAAACTAAAAAATGACTTTAAGGGGTTAAATTTATATTCGAATTTTATATTTATATATGAAAAATAAAGATATTAAAGATATTTATAATTTCGTAGAGTTTTAGCAGGAAAAGCAAACCAACAATTGACGAGTTTAATTTTTTAAAGCATTATTAAGTTCAGTTAATCTAGTATTATTATCAAAACAAAAATGGCTAAACAAGAATTTTATTTTTTGCCCTACTTTTCAGAAAAGAGGAACAAAAAATCAATTAAACTCCTATGTAAAAAGGAAAGTTAACATGTTGAGTACTGTGTGACCCTGCTATATTTGTTACGTTTTGCAAATATTTTCTTTTTCTGATTATATTTTTAAAAATAATTTTAAATAAAATATTTCTTTTATATACTTTAACTTAACTTGTACTCCAGCCCACGGTTGGATAGCACCTTTTTCTAAAATAAAGTGTCTTTCTATTATTGGGCCCACGGTTAGCCCAGCCCACAAAGTACCCGCAACTTTGCATGTGGTGCCAACTCTCTTTCTTTTCTCCTCTTTTGTTGGGAATTGCGTGTTGTGCCTAGGGCGCTGTGCAAATACCGATTGTACTAAAATTACCGTAATACCGTACCAAAATTTACTCTGTTCAGTCAGTATATTTTCAGATTTCGGTATAACGTAATTACCGTTTTATAACTTATTCTCCCACCCACACCCCACGGGCCACGGGCCACGGCCACACGGCCCACACCCATTTCCCTTAATTCCAACGCAATTCCATCCTTTAATTCTAAAACCTGCAAACCCCCAATTCCCTCAATTCCACTCTCTCTCTCTCTCTCTAGCTCTGATTTCCTGTTTTTATTCTCTCCCTTCTTCCTTCGAATCTCGATTCCTTCTAAGGTACGGTCTTTTTGGTTTCCTTACCCTCCACGCTTGAAATCGCAGTCTTAATTCTTCATTTTTCTCTGATTACTGCCGATGGCTCGGATGCTAATTTAAGAATTTGCGTCAAAATCCTAGTTTTTTGGTCCCTGCTAGAAATTCAATCCTGGAGTCGGTGAATGAGCTTGGGAATTCGACTGCGGTATAAACCCTAGTTTTGATTCGTTTTCAATTAAGTTAGATTTGGTAGTTTCCTGCGTCAATGTCCCATTAATGTGATATATCAAATTGGTGCGGACGTGAAATTTCAAACTTTCCAGTATTGCTTTTGATAAAGTTTCCATCTTTTTGAGTTTTGGCGTATTGGGTTATTCCTAAAAGCTTAAAATTTGAGCTATTTCCTCTATATGCTTAAGCTTGTAGATCAAAGTATATTCTTAAGTTATCCTGAACTGTTTTACTGCTGAGTTTGCAGGCTTTGAGCATTTGATTCAAACCTTGAGTGGGGAGTATGTTGATAATTACCGTATTTATACTGAACTGTTTTACTCCTGAGTATGTTTTTGTTGTATCAGTTGTTAAAATAGGGTTATGAGCTTGAATTTTGTGCAATAACATTGGCGAATTCGTTATGAATTCGCTATGAATGTGTATACTCGAAGCATTTGCAGAATTTCTAATTGCTTGAATATGGTTTCTAATTTAGATTTAGAATTCGGTATTACAGTACCGTATCGAAATTTCGGTAACATGGAGATCGATCAATAAAAGTATTTAACTTTTTTATTTGGTATACCGAATATTGAAATATTTATACCGTAAAATGAGATGGGAAGAACTCTTATTAAAAAAGAAAGAGAAGAGATGAGATGAAGTGGTTTTAGATGGGGAAGCTAACAAATTTATTTTGATCATCTACGACCTACACTAATGTTAATATTTTTTTTTCGAGTTGACTCAATAAGATAAAATAACAAAAAATATTTATATTTCAAAAAATTGATTTAACAATTTATAATTAAAAGTTATGAGTGTCAAACTATCGTAATGAATTTATAGTTTAATTACACTTTTTATTATTAACCCTAAAAAACATGTTGATTTAGACTACGAAATATTAATTATTATGATGAATTTAAAGTGTGATAATAAATATTAACGGTCTATTTAATTACTAATAAAAGACTATAAAGAATTAAGAACGAGAACGAGAACACCGGAGACGCGTTGTACAGTTGCAGAGAGAGTTAACTTGTACAGGTGCAGAGAGAGCAAAAAACCCGGATCAGGGAAGAAAAAACGGATCGGCATAACGGACAACACCGGACACGCGTTGTCGTTTTAGCAAGTTTGGTTAGAAACTCCAAAAAGCTTACTACTTACTAATCGTGTTTGTACTTTGTCCTTATCGGTAATCCACGTGTACAAACACGTGTCGCAACCAGACGCATGACGGTAACAAACAGCTCCCACGCGTGCCCCTTGTTGGCATCCGTGTCTAATCCACCCACCGACCTTTTTGTCTATAAAATGACCAAGGTAAATTGCAACGACAAATAACGATAACAAGTATCCAACCTCAACACGAGAAATAACAAATTTGTGTGAAAAACAAGAGAAGCAAAGGGAATTATTCTAAGGAAAAATGCAGTCTGCAAAGGAAGCTGCGGCCAACGTTGCAGCCACCGCCAAGGCTGGCATGGAAAAGACCAAGGCCGCCGTGCAAGAAAAGGTAATCAATTACTTGTTATAATTATTATTTTATTTTTTGAGTTGATCTAACAGTGAGAGGTTAGGTAGATTAGGGAGTAGAACATTTTTAATGATCTACATACGTTCTTATTGTAGACTAATCATATTATAATTATAGAGTATGACTCCTAATTTATGATGGTTTTTTTTAGTGACTTGAATTTTGGGTTTTTTGCAGGTGGAGAAGATGTCGGCCCATGATCCAGCTCAGAAGGAAATGGCAACCGAGAAGAAGCATGACAGACAGGCCCAAGCGGAGCTGGACAAGCAAGAGGCTAAGGCCCATAACGCAGCCGCTAAACAGGCCGCTTCCGCTGGAGGACAAGCCCAATACACCGCAACTGGTACTGGTGCCTATGCGACACCTGCCACCGGTGGTACTCCTCTGACCCACCAAACCTACACTCATTCCACAACTGGGGGCCTTGGTCAGCAACCTGGGGCCCACCAGATGTCGGCGTTGCCCGGTCATGGCACCGGGCATCCCCACGGCGGGTATGTGGAGGAGGGTGTTGCGACGACACATCCTTCTGGGCTGCCTGCTGACACCACCGGGCACAACACCCTCGCTGGTGGGACCGGGTATGGGACGGGAACCGGTGGGACCTATGGGGGCCATAGGTGATGTGTGATGTGTGATGTGTGATGTTTGGATGACTTGTCGTTTTTGGTTGTTTGGTTGCAGTAATTGAAGTTCTGTTTTTAATTTATTTTGTTGGGTGTATTTTTCGGATCCTTTTAGTTCATCTGTAAGCTACTACTGTTTTTGTCTTTTGTAGCTTGAACTAATGTCATTAATAAAAATAAGATATGGCTTTTAATCCCTTATTCAATTTGAAAGCGTTGGAATTTAATTATAGCACTTCTCTTGCGGTGGAAAATTGGTTGGATAAGTAGTTGAATTTTTGGTAGTGGATCTTGTGACTGTTCCAGAAAAGATACGGTTGGATATGTCATTAATATTTATCTTTTTAAGGTTCTAATTCTTCATTAGACAAAACAAGATGAGAGTAGAGTGAACAACCAAAGTAAACCGATAATGGGTAGTAATGTTTGGTTCAATCGTTATCTTTGTGGTAATCATTTACCCATGACCTCTGAAAATAAAAAACAAAGGTGTAGGCAATGGGTTTCAAACTCGTTCGTGTTGGTAAAAAGGGAGCAAATAATTTGTCAGTTGTTACTGCGGTATCACAAATATTGTGATAAAAGTGTGAAAGTTTTATCTATATTAATTGACAAAATGACACCGTTTAGTTATTAAATACAGTTTTGATTTAAAAAAAATATATAATATTTTAATTTACCAATTTATAAATGATAGCCTAATATTATAAAAATATTTTAGTATGATAAATTTTCAAATTTTGATACAAAATATATAAAAATTTAAAATAAATAAATATTAATAAATAATAAGTATTAATATATTGAAATGTAAGTTAAAAAGTATTGTGCTTCATATTAAGCTTAACATACATATGATTTTTTTTTTTAAATATAATCATGCTTCATGTGAAGATAAAAATTAGATAACTTATATTTAAAGCTTCAAAAATAACATTAGTTAATAATTATATATTATATATATTAAATAAAATTTTTTTTTTCTTAAATATTTTGCTTGCCGACATGCATGAAGAACACCAGTACTCCTCGGTTTTTGAAATTTGATATATCACGAAAGTGCTCTGTTTTTTGCCTTTTGGGTTTACTGAAAGTGTAGATGTACTAAATCTAAATACTGGTGTTTTAAATTTATGGGTGAATTCTCGTGTGTTTGTCCTTCTTACAATAACTAGGTTAGGGATGACAATGGGTTGGGTAAATACTATCAATATCTAGGCCCGCAAATTTACAGATAATCTATACTCGTACCCGCATTTATATGAAATGAGTAAAAAAAGAGTAATTGTATCTGCGGATATCCGCAAATTTGTTTGAATTTCAAATTTCAATCAAATTAATATATAAAAAAATCAATCTAATTTAATAACAATACTACACAATAATACGATACAATAATCCAATATGATAATGCATAAAAAATATATATATATATATTGTGGGGTGGGTAAATGGGAATTTTGGGTATTTTCGAAATTTTTATTTCAGATATGGGTATTCTAAATTGACCAAAAATTTTCCCGACCCCGTACTGCTCATATCAACTTACCTGACCCCGTACTGGTTCTATTGGATGGATTCAACGATTTGAACCGATTCGATATGGTTTTAATTTAGTTCTTGATTTGGGTCGATTTTTGTACCCCTAGGTTTGATAAATTTAAAGAGTAGTTTAGAGACAAGGGTTTTTAAGCAGGAGCGTCAAATTGATTCGGTTAATAAAATACTTATACGTAATTATTCTCGATCAAAATTTATTCATTTATTATATTTATCTAAATAGTAATTTTAAATTTTAAATTAACCAATCATTGCTCTTATATGTAATCTTCCTATTAGTTGGCGTTTCAATTAAGCGCATCTGAATATAACAAGTGATGGAATAAACTCGAAAGAACACTACTAAAAAGAGACCTTATTATAAGTAAAATTGAACTGACCTGTAAAAACAAAAAGGGCAAAAGACAGATTGGTACCCAACTTTAACATCCAAGTTTTCTTCGTTAGACAATTTAGCACCCACACATTTCCTCCGTTAGACAATTAAGCCACCGTGACCGTCAATTTTGACTAATGGTGTTAAATAATTAACACTTATTTAACACGTGGCCGTTATCTACTAACGTGGCATGTCACATCAGCATTTTAAAAAATATAAAAAATGTAAAAATAGGGAGAAAATCTTTAAAAATTCAAAAAATATAAAAAAAACTAGAAAAATATGGAAAAAATAAAAAGAGAAAAAAATTATATTGTAAAAAAATATAGAAAATTCAAACCAATAGGATTTTTTAAAAAATGGACAAAATCATCACTTTCTTCTTCAATCTCTTCAACAAACTCACTATCCTAAAAGAGAAACAAAAAAAATGAGGTGTGGAGGGGTGAAGTTAGCATTTCTAGCATCTATACGGAGTGCGTTTTTTCTTTTTTCTTTTTTTCTTCTTATATTTTTCTATTTTTAAGGTATTTTATTTTAAAATAAAAATTATAATAAAATATTTGAAAATCATTTATTTTTAAACTATACAGTGTCTAATTTTTTGTAAAAAAATTCTATTGGTTTGTATTTTCTATTTTTTATTTATAATTTTTTAAAAATATATTTTTTTTCCATATTTTTCTGGATTTTTTTATATTTTTCTGAACTTTTTTATATTTTCTGGATTTTTTAATATTTTTTCTGATTTTTTTAAAAAGTGTTTATATATTTTCTGAACTTTTTTGCTATTTTTTTGGATTTTTTATAAAAAATTTAAAGATTTTCTCCATATTTTTACAATTTTTATATTTTTTTAAATGCTGATTTGGCATGCCACGTCAGCAGATAACGGCTACTTGTCAATTATTTAACACCGTTAATCAAAATTGACGGCCACGGTGGCTTAATTGTCTAACGGAGGAAATGTTGGGTGCTAAATTATTTAACGGAGAAAACTTGGATGCTAAATTGGTGAGTTGCAAAAGTTGGGTGCCAATCTATCTTTGTTAATAAAAATTGGGTGCCAATCTATTTTTTACCCAAACAAAAATAAAACATGAGTTAGATTAATTATACGAGAGATTACAGAATGTTATAAAAATTAGGGACAAATTAATCGTTGTACAAAAGATAAAATTGACGTGTTTAAATCACATAAGCACTTTATCTAATACTCCCTCTGTTTACTATTAACCGTCACTTTCTTACGAATTCTTACTATTCATAATACTTGTCATTTTATCTTTTCCAAAGAATATATTTTGTGCAAATGACAATTTTTTTTTATGTATCAACCTAATTTAATGATAGTGTGATAATTTGAGTAGAAATTAGGAGTAAAAATGAAACAATGTGGAATAAAATAAGATCAAAAATCATTGTCCTACGAATTTTTACTATTTCAAAATATCGTTTAATAGTACACGGAGTGAGTATCTAACAAAAACAATTCTTAAAACAATGCACCCTACCCTCATTTTGTTGAGCAGGATTGAACCGCAGAATACCAGTCTCGTCGACATAAACTCGCAAAAAACCATCGTGTACTTCCTTGCCATAGGGCACGTGGACAAAAACGTGTCGCTTGCAGACGCAAACTCTCGAAGCAGCTGCAACGCGTGCACCCATGTTGCATGCATATCCTTATCCACTGACAAAATTTTATTGTCTATAAATTAAACCTGCTAGCTACAAGAATTTACAACAAGTAACAAGTTTGCTGAACGATCAACCGGAGAAAAAAAAAACCAAACTCAAGTGTAGAAAACAAGAAAAAACCAAGAACAATGCAATCTGCAAAGGATGCTGCTGCCGCTGCCAAGGCCGGCATGGAGAAGACCAAAGCTGCCGTGCAAGAGAAGGTAATTTAACTCATTAATTCTTGTTTATTTTAGATATATTTGGTGCATGTATTTCATTTATACATTGTATTCATTATTTCGATTCTTCAATATAATCAAAATGATCCGGACATTATTTTTTCAATGACGGTATTTTTAGGAAAAAACTATAACAATGTGGCTAATTCTGATTTGTGGATTAATTGTGCAGGGAGAGAAAATGACAACCCGTGATCCAGTCCAGAAAGAGATGGCGACCGAGAAGAAGGAGGAGAGGCAGGACCGGGCCGAGCTCGAGAAGCAAGGGGCTAAAGCCCAGCATGCTGCTGAAAAGCACACGGGGACTGGCACAGGCACCACCGGTCTTGGGACCGGAACCGGAACAGGTGGGACTGGAACCGGTAGGACATTAGGAGCAGGGATATAGGTGGAAACTGGAAAGTGTAATGTAATGTATGCTGCGGGACGACATGTCGTTTCCGGTGCTTGTTGTTTGTTTGTTGGTTTTCCTTGGTTTTGTGTGTGTTTTGTCGGTTGTTAGTGTAATTTTGGAACCCGTTTTTCAGTTCCCTTTGTAAGCTATACTACTCTTCCAGCCTTTTCTAGTTTGTAGGCTGTAGCTTTGATTAGTAGTATATTAAATAAATGTAGCTTGCATTCTTCTACTCTTTTATAAGAAGTTGTTGTTTCTACTTTCTTTACTACGTTTTGCATCTTTAATACATTTCTTGTTTTTTTCTAATTATTAATCATTTGGAGATTAAGATATGTTGAATTCAATCCTTTAAATTTAATTTAATTGAAACAAAAAGAGAACGAACTCATTGATCGTTAAGGTGATATCAATAGTTGTGGCAATTTCCATCTAATGCGGAACGCTCCCCTACTTATGCATTTTTACATCTCACAGTTTCATACGGGAACAAATGTGGTAAAGCGGTCGGCCAGATTTGAAGAACCAATCTCTCTTATTTCCCATAAGAAAAACTTTCGGATTATAGATGTTAAATGGAACTTTTGAACAATGACTAGACTACATCTACAACTTACAACAAGCAGAGCAAAGATGTTAAATTCCAGTCTTGTGTATGGAAAGCTCAAAATTCTAGCGAGGATTCTTACGATACTCGTTCTCCTAGCGTGATGGTTTTGATTTTTGATTTTCACGTTTCGTGCTCGTTGTGATGGTTTTGATTCAGAACGAACATCTTAGTCGGAAAGGTGTTTGAAACAGAATGAACTTTTTTTCTCGTAATGATGAGAGAACACTGATTACTGCTTAAAAACAGAGCCGATGACCTATGAAGAAAATCTCCAGACTGGATCCAACTGAACTGTTTAGTTTAGGCCTTAAGGTCGTCTGGTTGATAAGGTAAGTTGACGGTAGTTAACGGATACTTCATATTAACGTTTCAGTTGAACTCAAGTATGTCCACACCTCGAACAGAAACAAAAATAGAGGCTGAGCTACTTGGATGAACGAGCCGAGCCTACTTGTATGATCTGGTGCGGGCAGTTCAAACAATTTACACAAAAGAAAACGCGATCCCAAATCAAAACCTACGAGCCATATGTTTCAGAGCGCAAAGCACATCATATGAATTCTAAGGGAAAGAAGAATTATCAATCAATAGCGGCAATAGTTTTACAAAGTTAGACTAGAAGCTCAAAAACTCTGATACCATGGATCTCATTGCTTTCAATTAGAGCATTGCACAGTAAGCACTTACAATGGAGCTCTCATTAATACACGACTGCAACATACAACTATGCCATGCACTAACTATGAAAACTGAACTCCCCTTGTTCATATGCCTGACCTGCGCAATTCAGCAGCACCGTGAGCGAAGTGGCACCTTTGACCAAAGCTGCAAATGCCTTTCGTAAAGTTGTCACACATTTTCGTCTTAAAGTTGGTTCCAGGTTGATGCTGATGACGCTCACCAGGTGGACCACTATGTTTTCCAGGGGGTGGATTCGAACCAATAGTGGCAATTAGCTGTTTCACCATGGCACTAGCTTGCTGGATCTGTTCAAATGATCCTTCCAATTCAATGTTCCTGAGACTGGGATCTGCCTCATGATCCCGAATGGATAGCTTTACCCCTGTTTCCCGGCATATCATCTTAGAATGCACACCACCCTTACCAATAATAGCACCAGCAAGGGAAGCTGATACACTGACTTTTGCAGTCGCTGAGGCACCAAAGCCTGATGGAGCAGGAGGACGTGGTTCCATCCTACCACCCATGCGACCTGGATAACCTCCCATGGAACGGGGGTCATCATGAGAAGGACCGCCGGCATTACCTAGTTCCCATTCCCCATGTGCGAAGTGACATTGGTCGCCAAATTTGCAACCTTCAGCGGAATTATACCTGTTGCACATGCGATTCTTAAGTGTATGAGGTCCAGAGCCATTTGAAATGGGTGGTGGGCCTGCCATATTTCTCGATGGTGGAGTGACAATAGGGGGAAGATTCATCATCTGGGCAACGGCATTGTAGCCACCAGGAAAATGGTGTAGAAAGTGGCAGCTCTCGCCAAATGGGCAGCCAGCAGTACTACACAACACAAAGCATGACCAATAGTCACTATCATAATTCAAGCCAACCATATAAACATAATAAGTTATATCATCACATCTGAAGCTAACTTCATCTACCAAACAACAACTAGAACCAAAAGAGATAGCTGAGTAGTTTTAACAAACATGATGGTCCAAGGATGATGGCTAACAACACCATAAAATACAACAGCATTGTTTACACCCCCCATATTACTCCTGGCTCTTTATGATAAGTTCTGCTTTTTCTTTTTTTCCACCAGATAAACTATACACATAGCTACCTCATACTCACAAAAATTACCATAATGACCATAAATTGTAAGCAAACTTTAAGCATATGCATTACAAAGGTCAAACTATATCCATGATTTTATAATTCACAGGACTTAAAGCCAAAGGATTCACACAGCAACAGAGCACTAAATTTTAATACAAATTCAATCCATCAACTATATTTCTACTTTCTTACAACTGATAGCAATTCTTCAACCTCAACTCTGTTTATGAGTCACCTTTCTGATTGGAAGTTAGGTTGAATGGCAGTAATAGTTCCATGCAAATCATCTTACTTTGAAGATTTTAAAATTTGAGTTAAAAATAGACAATTGCATTCATTAGCTGTAAAATTCACATGGAAAATATTTGCCCCTCTCAATTAGAAGGAAAAGCTGAGCATTTTAATATAAATGAATCACAAAGAACCAATAACCTAAATGTAACTGCCATACTTTCTGCCTCTCAAACAAGAAGTGATCAATTGTTTCATTCCGTAAATTAATTTGGTTTGACAAATGGGCAGCTGAAAATATAGGACTGTGTAAAAGCTGAGATACCCATTGAATTAGTGCATAATACAAACTTACCGAGTAAGATGAGTAAATTAGATTCTTATAGTAACTTTTAAACTTGAGAAAGAAACAGAATTCCATATAGTTGTTTAGGTGAGAAAAGATTTGAACCTGAAAAACTTGGTGCATGGCTTCGATTTGCTTCCTACACCACTTGAGTCCATTTCTGTTGCAAACATTAATTACTTGTTCTCAGTTAATATTTCTCCAAATTATTAATCACTCTATAATATTCCAATGTTCCATACAGTTAATGATATGTAGATGACGAGTTAAGCTTCCATAAATAACACAAGTTCAGCAACATAAAAAATAGCATGTCTTCGGATAGATGTACTTAAAAGAAGTAAATTCCAATGACCTTATAATAGCTTCATAGCCTCTGGCCCTCTGCTAATGAAGGTAGACAAATTTTAGCCTCAGTTGATCAGTGCTCTAGTCATAAATGCACTGAACAGGCAAAGATCTGAATTATGTATGTGTTTCAGGACCATGCCCTTTTTAGTTTAATATATTTAATACATGAAATAACCGGTTACTTGGGTTATGATAGGTTTGGTTGATGCGCAATCGAATACTTAGAAACTCATGGTTCTTTTTGACAAAAATAGTAGGTGTTTTCTATTAAAAAAATGTTTAAACAAAGGAGACGAAAAAAGGTATTTTGGAGAGAAAACACCTCCCATGCTAGGAGGATATTTGGATTTCAATTTAAAAAATTACTGGGTCAATGTTTTGTAACTCGGGGAAGATTGTTTTTAGCAAAATATGATAGTTGTTGGGTCTGTAACAAGTAGAATTGAAGTATGCTGCTATGTTCATCAACCCTACCCTCAACTCAAACTACAACCAAGACACAGCAACTTTAGTGCCTGGTTGCATATCCCTCTATCAAACAAGAGAGACAAAACAGGCATAGACAACAGGGGTAGCACTGCAAACAATCACATTGCAACCCTCACAAAACATAATTGAGGCTTGCTCATGAACAGTAAAGAAGCATTAAGAACTTGTATAAATAGATAAAAACACAAAAACACAAAAACACAAAACACAAAAACACAAAAACACAAAAACATCAAATCACACTATAAGAAAAGACACCAGATAACTAATATCAGAACCACAACAGATGGCGCTTTCTGTGTTTTGCTTGAAAACCCTAGTAGCGAAGTAGCAAACTATACAAATCCACTCTTTAAACAAGCTTTACAACTTTAAAAGATTCCAAAAATTATATACAAAAGGGTAAGACTTTAGAGTGGGAAAGAAAGTAACTAACCTTGCTTCGATCTCTTAAACCCACCATTACCACTGTAGCCACCAGCTTCAGGCCTTCCTCTCTTCCTTGCATCCATTGATACGAAGCAGCAGAGTCAGATCCCAGAAAGCACAGTCGGAAGCAGAAAAACCCTAACCCTAGCAAAGGGGTTTTGGAGGAAGCAAAGTTTTGCAGTAGTAGATCGGATAGGGCCCAAAAAGAGAACTGAAGATTTAGGAAAACAAAAATTAAATAAGGATTTATTTCTGTCTATATAATTATTATTTTTACTGGTTAATTTAATACCAATGAGTAATTAGCGATTAGAACTAGTTTGAGTATACAGTAAAGATTGGGTTGGATTTATGACTAGGGGAGATGCTCCCCCGCACGTGATCTCCATGTCAGCAGAAAGTGGATGACGTCACCGATATCAAAGACATATAGGATGATGAGTCATTCTTACTCTTACCATGGTTTAACTATCTAACCTTTTAGGTCCTTATCATGTGCAATAATAAACATATTACCCCACGTTACAATTTACGAGAGGAGAGCAACAATCAAACAACTTAGCCTATTGCGGGTAAGGTTGTATTTCAATTGATTTAGTGAATATCATTTTTATAACGTAAATATAAATTCATTTTTTAATATTATAATAATAATTAAATAATGTATATAAAAATACAATAAATAAATACACAAATAAGAGCAACTTAAGATTCATTAAATAAAAACTATCTATAAAAAGGAAGAAAAAAAATCATGAAAAAATAAACGAGCTTTGAACTACCCAATCGAGCATATAACAAATCTAAATGAGCTATAATATTATGATGTCACGTCATTTGATGCTCTACTAACTCAAACATTTATCGAGTAAAAAAAAATCATAAAATTTAGGATAAAATTACACATTTTATTTCATAAGAACGCCCCGATTATTTTATAAATGATTGGATTTTAAAGAAGGCAAGTTATGATAAAAAAAGAAAGTGGTAAGATATGGGGCATTGTTGTTTTTTTTCCAATAAATGGATGAGTATGTTAAGTCGAAGGGAAAAAATCAAACTAACGTGATTAACCTTCCTAAATTGACCAATAAATAACCTGAAGGGCTAAATTACGAAATAGTTGCCTTAGAAGTAAGAATCGTCAGTAACTCAATGAGGGCAGAAACGTCATATCACTAGGGAGCCAAAACCAACCAGCACACTCAGCTCTCTGTTCTAGTCTTCACCTATTCCCTCGGCAATTCCAAAGCTTCCTAGCAGTTAACATTAACAAACCAAACTGTCACCAAACAAAAACTTCGATTTCATCGAAACCTTTTTCTGAGACAAATCCCTCCATCTCATCTCATATATACACATTTCACCTACATTTTGTGCCGCTCTTGCTCCTTGTCCAGGAAAGCGGAATTTTTTAGCATCAAAAGAGGTTTGTTGGGTTATTTTCCTTCTACGAATCCATTCCAATGTCACTTTTTTTATATTTAATCTGCTGTGAAACATTGTCTATGTTCG
The DNA here is from genome assembly GCA_963691705.1 of Viola odorata. NCBI lineage: Eukaryota > Viridiplantae > Streptophyta > Magnoliopsida > Malpighiales > Violaceae > Viola > Viola odorata. The sequence continues at coordinate 3,767,776 of OY829538.1, forward strand.
CTGCATTTTATGTTAATGTGTAATGGCTCTGTGATCCCTACTGCCCATGTCTCTTTTTAAGGTTTATTGTTAGTAATGTTTATTTGGATTGTTTCAGTCTGCAATTTGAACTGTTTTCTTTGTCTCCTTGCTGATATTGATGAATACGTGAAAAGGTTGCTTCTTTTGTGTGTGATTGAACCCAGTTCTTGTTGTGTTAGCAAGATCCTTCCTCTCTGACAGGTTGGCATGTTTATTGCTTTCAATGTTTGCTGGTATCTGCTCCAAGGATGGTGTTTATATCTATAAGTTCCATTAGTGATTAAAAACTGGTTTTTATCTAACTGGTTTAGGATATAACAGTAAGGGTGGTGTGTTGATTGATACATTCTTCCTTTTGAGAGGAGTTCAGTTATGCAGTCAATGTTAGATGAAATAAGATTCAAATTGCATTTTGATACCATTTTTAACAGTAAACAAGGTGGTGGTATTTGTGTTTTCGTTTGTAGTTCTGACTGCTTTGTGTGTAATTTTATTTGTTCGGTGCACAATTGGGGTTATGTGTAATGGTTCTTTTCTTGTTTACTATTCTACTTCACAAGTAGTGAACTTACTTATGGGGGCTTATATTTTAAATTATTTCTGATATATTATAGCTAGCTGTTTGGATTATATATTCATGTTTTCATTCTTGCAGGATTCTTTTGTACTTTCGGGATTTTACTGCAAAAAGTATGGCTGCCGCTGCTACTACCGCGTGTACACACATGGCAACAATCAAACCTTGCATTTCTTCTTCTCGCAAGGTATTTATGCAAAGCAGCGCAAGTCTCAGTGTTGAATCCAGAGAGGCATCTTGGACTAGGCTCTCAAACTCTTCTAGCATCTCATTAAGGCAGCCATTATCACATAGTGTTACTTCAACACCCTTGAGAAGCGGAAAGGGTGTTATAAAAGCAATGTCTGCATCAAACGAGAACAAGCCTCTGCCAGGATTGCCAGTTGATTTAAGAGGTCGAGCTTGTCCTTTATTTCTTAAGTTCTTAGGTTAAACTTTCAGTCATTCAGAGGCTTCCTCAATTGGATTCTGCTAATGAGTTTTTTTAGAAGCAGTTATTAACCAGGATGACTAGCATGATGAGTAGGTCTAGTCCCATTAGTTTATTGGTAGATTAACCATAAAAGTTAAACCAGGCCAAATGATGAAAGAAATAGACATCTGTAAGCAACCACAGCCACATTTTCCAGTTGCCTTGATAGTTCTCTAAGGAAAAAGAGATTTCTGTGTACTGGCTCTCTATGGGCAGTTGAGAGGCAAAACTTGATGCTTAGGTATACAATTACACATAACATGAAACTAACCTGACAAAGTAGCAAATGTTGGCAGGTAAGAGAGCATTTATTGCTGGTGTTGCTGATGATCATGGATATGGTTGGGCAATAGCAAAATCCCTTGCTGCAGCAGGTGCTGAAATTATCGTCGGTACATGGGTGCCTGTATGTATATTATTCTAAATTGATTTCCTCTGGTATATATTATATAATTTCAAAGTTGACAAAGCTACATAATTTATGATAAACCGTGTTGCTTTGGGCAGGCATTGAACATATTTGAAAGCAGCTTAAGGCGTGGGAAATTTGATGAAACACGCGTGTAAGCATACATCTGTCTCTATTGGTATTACTGCATATTCATGCATTGTTTAGTTGATCCTCCTGATGTTATTCCTAATTGTTTTGGGATTTGATTTGTTAGATTGCCAGATGGTTCCTTAATGGAAATTACCAAAGTTTATCCAATGGATGCAGTTTTTGACAATCCTGAGGATGTTCCTGAAGATGTAATGATACTGTTCTTTTCCAACAAGATAATAATTGCTTGAACAATTAATGCCTCACCGTATCTTTGCTTATATCTTGTTCCTGGTTTGTGCAGATAAAAACAAATAAACGCTATGCAGGAGCCTCAAAATGGACCGTGCAGGTAACTCATCCTTTTACATGTGTTGTACATGATGGATATGTTGAGCGGTCTTATGCTTGATCCATTGGTAGTTGATTAGCTGTTAATTTCACTGAGTTTATCAATTGTGGTGGCATTGAGTCTGTGCTGTGATCTATCTCACTTTAGATTTGACTGTTGATTTATGAATTTCTACCCATGTAGAAGACACTCAAAACACATGAGGACGACTAGGATTGGCAAATCGTATATAGGCTGTCTTAATTCCAGGTTACAGGTTCTTACTAGTAACAACTATTGAAATTGTAACAGTGCCATTATACTATAGTGACTGGTACATAGCCTTTTTTCATATTGAATCAGAGGAATATAAGTCCTGGTAGTTCATGCACATTTATTTGGTGCTCTTCAGTGGCTTACCATCTGTTCCACCAAAGTTTGTGTAATTAAAATTTATGCTTGCATATTGATTCGATTCATCTTAACTTCTGTGTTTTCAAACTTGAAATTTTCAACTTGTCCTGGCCAATTGCAGACCTTGAAATTTCAAGCTTACCTTACCCCTTTATCCTTCTTCTTTTTCCGTTTAAGATTTGCCTTTTTTTTTGGAGCAGTTAGATTAAAATGTCCGTTTTTTTTAACTCCTATCATTTAGTTTGTACAACTGGACAGGTTAAACTGAAGTTTTTCCAATCTCTTTCAGGAGCTAGTTGACTCAGTGAAGCAGGATTTTGGCAGCATTGACATCCTAGTTCACTCACTCGCTAATGGCCCAGAGGTGACATGAGATTGGTTTCTCATTTTGGCCCCTCTTCTTATAAATTTTCGTTGTAGTAAAGTGCTTATCTTGTTTAGGTTACCAAACCTCTTTTGGAGACATCAAGGTATGGATATCTTGCAGCAATCTCAGCATCAAGTTACTCCTTCATTTCCTTATTGCAGCATTTTGTTCCAATAATGAATCCAGGTAAACATCAGTCATTTTTGTATTCCATACCTGAATTTTATTTTCTTCTCCTTGACTGTGCGAAGAAGAGTTTGCCAGGACCTGAGTAAATTGCTGATGTTACAGGTGGTGCTTCAATTTCTCTTACCTATATTGCTTCTGAAAGGATCATTCCAGGGTACCTTTCTTTTGCATTGTTTCATCAGATACCCATTTTTCTTATATTAGTTCTACAAAAAGGAACATAAATGCTTAAAAATGCTCTATGCAGATATGGTGGGGGAATGAGTTCAGCTAAGGCTGCTTTGGAGAGTGACACACGTGTGAGTATTCTTTTTTTTTCTTCTAATCCTGAATCACCTCTCTCGTTGAGCACCAACATCTATTCAAACTTTTGTGATTTGTTTCCATGCTTTTGATTCAGGTGCTGGCTTTTGAAGCTGGAAGAAAACACAAAATCAGAGTGAACACAATATCTGCAGGTATGTTATTCTTTCGAAATATTTATAATACAATATAATATAACCAAAAATGGGAGCATCATAATCATTCCATCTCCTGAACTTTTTTTTTAAGAACAAGCTCATGACCATCTTTTATGCATGTGATTCAAATATCATAGTCATTTGATAGTTCTGGTGAAGAGTATGTAGTAGTTCGTTTTGTGATCTAGTTGTCGTTACAGCTTGATAACTGCAGTTGTTTCATCATGAAACTAGTCATAAGGATATCTCTACCTGTTTACATGATAATGTTAACTGCCAATTTCTCAAAATGCAGTTTGCATGTTTAAGCATTGCATTCCTGCTTTGAGCAAAATATGGCATGAATGTCTGAATGAGTCTGCCTACTTTTATATCTGTTGGGAATTGGCCTTTGAAACAAATATTCTGACAGTCAAAAGGATGTTTCTACTGTTGTGTAGGATAGAGTTTTTTTTATTTAAACTTCTACTTTTTGTATGTTTCAACAAGCTTTAACTCTATCCGCGAGTTCAAAACTTATGTCCACATATAAGAACATCTACCGAGAATCCCTTTGTTGGAAACCAGTTCTTGTCTTACTTTCATGAACTGGTTCTGCTGAAAAGTCTTCAATTTTAAGCATCCCATGGAAGTACATACTTTAATGTTTCTTGGAATATGCGTTTGGAAATACATGCCTCTGATGTAGGCTTAGACTGATTTAGGGTCATACGATACATGAATGTATGTTCTGGTAGAATGACCAGAGCTACTGCTTAACAGCCTAATCTCTATGGAAGCACCCTTCCTGTTCTTCCAAAACAATGCTATTGCCAACACTACCGTCACCCGATCAGGCTAACTTTGCTGGGAATTTTTTTTTGGTTTTTTTGGTCCATAGCATACACGTGTTTGACCTATCTTCTCACATTTGTGAATTCCAAATTCGTTCAGGTCCATTAAGAAGTCGTGCCGCAAAAGCAATTGGTTTTATCGATATGATGATTGACTATTCGTCGGCCAATGCACCCCTACAGAAGGAGCTATCCGCAGGTGAGTCGGAGACTACTTCACAACTTAGTCCATATATGATAATGCTGCCTGAAAAGAGTTTTCTTGTTACTAAGCTTGAATTGTAATGAAACAGAGGAGGTGGGAAATGTAGCTGCTTTCCTGGCTTCACCGTTGGCCTCAGCCATCACCGGCTCGGTTGTTTACGTCGACAATGGCCTAAACACGATGGGTGTGGGAGTTGACAGCCCAGTATTTGCAGAACTTGACATCCCAAAATCTGAAGCTTGAGATGGAAACTAGATCGATCTTGATGAGTTTGATTGTCAAAAACTTTACGATTTCGACAAAATAAATTTAGTTCTTGTTTATGTACTGTATAACATGTTGAGAATAGCTTGTGCAATCCGGATAGTGTCATTTGATGAAAATGATATTTTGTAGCTTTAGCTGGATGGAACTAATTTCAGCAAATCTTTTGAGAAACCTACCAAAAATGATCCTCCAGTATTTTCGCTTGGTTAATTTTCGGTTTGTACGGGTGTTTTTTCGGTAAGAGATTAATTTTATTCGAGTATGATCAGATTGTTAGGGCTCGTGTAGATATGAACGTGTCCCTTTCAAAGTTCAAAACTGGCCGGCGGCAGACCCTACTAATACCGCGCCGGTCCAGATCACAGCAATTTCTATTTTATTATTTTTCTGAACGCTTTCAATTTTCAAATTTCAAAATAAAGAAACCTTCAATTATTTTCATCCCACGCTCCAAAAATTAAGTAATGGATTAATTAAATCATTTTAAAACGGCTCCTCCATTCATTCTCCACCACCATCAAAATAAAAATTTAAAAACGCATCCACCATACATCACCATCACCACCCTTCATCTTCTCCAAAATTACATTCCTACCAACCGCAAATCCTAGCCACCCCTTCTCGTTATTTCCCAAAACTACAGGGGCAAATCCTGACGGACCAATCAAAGAAATAAAAAAACCCAATCCCTAACCGTAAGAATGCCACAATCACTCCATCCCTTCCACCCAAATTTCCGTCCAAAATTTCCTCCTTTTTTTTCAAAACTAAAAAAAAACAATAAATAACAATCATCGTCGTCGCCGCCGCGGCTATAAAAGTCACTCACCCCTTTTCTCCACTAAACTTCCCCACTCAAAAAAAAAAGCAAGCTTTTTCTGTGTTTTTTTCAGAAAAGTGAATAGAAAGAAACATGAAGGCGTCGTTAAAGTTCAGGGAGGAACAAAAGCCACTGTTGAGGGCCAAAGTGCCGCTCAACATTCTGGGTATGCCATTCCAATCTGGAATCGTCGCCGGCGAGTCCAAGGAGTTGACTCTCAATCTCTCCACTTTCTTCGAATCTGGACCGTCCATCAAGATCGCTTACCGTCCCAACGACACCTGGAGCCCTTTCTCTCTCGTCGTTAAGACCGGAACTGGGCCCTTCGGCTCTCCGGTTTCCAGCTCCTTGATGATGAGCGCGGAGTTTAATTTGCTGGGTAAAGCTGGAAACCCTAACCCTAGCTTCATGCTCCATTTCAAGCCGCAGTATGGGGATTTCTCTGCAAAGAAGTCGCTGTCGTCTACCGGTTGGGAGATGAATTCGTTGAAGGTGGGGCAGAACGGCGCCATGTCTCCTTCGTCGGATGATGATGGGTCAATTGAGGTGGTCGATTCTCCGGTGGTGGTGAATGGAGAAGGAGGAGTAGTAGGAGGAGAAGGAGGGTTTTATGGGAAGAAAATTACTGTTATGCCACCGTCATCTGTTAGTGCCCTTGCTGGGTTGTTTTCTGGAGTTGAAATGGCGGCGAAGACAAAGCTGCCGATGAGGAGCCGCGCTGTGATGAGTTTCCGGTGGGGAGTTAGAGTTCCGGCTGAGATTAGGACAGCTGGTGAGTCGACAGGTGGGATTAATTTAAAAAAGATCCCATTTTTGGTGATGAACAAGATTGGGATTGAACATATTGATGGTGGGGATGTGTCAAAAGAGAAGGAGGTGGCTAAGGTGGGGAGGCCCGAGTTGGGAAATGCAGACATGGCTGAGGCTTGCTTGAGCGTTAAGCGGCAACTGGAGATTCTGCAATCTGAGAATGGGTTGTTGAAGAGAGCAGTGGATGATCTGAGGCATGAAATCGGTGCTGGTAGAGTAATGCTGGATTGGAATTCTGCCATCCGAAATGCGAAAGCTGATAGAAGAGGAAATGAGAAGAGGTCAGGGGAGGGGGGAGATGTGAATGAGGAGTTGAAGAAAGCATTAAAGGGAGCTACTGGTGGGGGAGGTGTATAAATTTGGTGATGGCTATGGTGTTTAAGCCAAGTGTTTTTGGCAATTAGAAAGCTTTAGTAAGTTTGTTCTCTTTGGTTACTAGACAAAATTGTAAGCTTTTTTTCTTCCTCTAGAGTTTATGAAATATGGTTTTTGAATTCTCCATTGTTTTGTTAGTTGTGGATAATATAGTAGCAATGCGCATTCTTCATTTTCTGTTATGTTACTAAATAATACCCCCTTGTTCTTGACCCCTGAGTTATGGCTAAGAAAGGCTGAGAATTTATGTAGTTAAGGATGCAAGCATATGTAAAAGGTTAAGTTCCATGAGCCACTGGGGTTGGGGTTGGGTTTTCAGACCCTTTTCGAGATCGATCGAGGAGGGTTCAAATCAGCTTATCGAATGAAAGTTGAGTTTCTTCTTGACGAGCAATTCATGTAGAGGGTCCAGACTGAGGCATTGTCACAAGATAGAGCTGTTCTGAAATCTGAAGTGAACAAGAACACGACCGCGGTGGACTGCATGTTTTGATCTGAAGATTGCTGTGATTATCATGTTGTTTTACCAAATTGTTGCTCCTAATACAGTAATATTCATCTCACACTACTGGAAGCTTTCTGGAAAATCTTTTTTTTAATAATTGTCGTTTTTTATGAATTGTTATTATTTATAATACTTGTTATTTTATCTTTTTCTAAATATATATTTTATATAAATGATAATTTTTTTATGTCAGTTAAAAAATGACTGAAGGAGAGAGTATCTACAATTGAATTGATCAACGGATTCTACTATTTATAGAGTATCTAAAATTACTATTTATAGAGTATCTAAAATTGAATCGATCAAAAATTAAAAGAACTCGCCCACCGTGGGGCTCGAACCCACGACCACAAGGTTAAGAGCCTTGCGCTCTACCAACTGAGCTAGACGGGCCGTGTGTTATACGTCCAACAATGTAATCGAAATGCCATTGGTATAACTTCGTCCACCATTAGCCAAAATATAGTTTTAGACTAAGTTTTTCTTCTCTCTCAAACATAACACTAATAAATTTATTTTTATTTTATTATCACCGTTTTTTTTCCGATATATGAGATTTGGAGATTGAAAATGTTGACAAGGTGATTCAAATCTAAGACCTTGCCCTTCTTACGTGATAGAAAGTATCACTAAGCTACAAACTCATTGATATATCTTTAGACTTTAATAACACTATTTTACTCCATTTTTCGCATATATTCCACCGAGATTTGATAAAAAATATTTAAGAAGAAAATAAAATAATAAAATAGAATAATTTGTACCGATAATAATAATAATAAAATGACAAGGACAAAATCAGTCCATATTAAAGCCTAGAGATTTAAAAGAAAATGATGTGGCATATTTGATCGGGAAAAAAATTAGTGACAAATTGCAAAAATAAATTTGTTGATGACATATTTGAGGTAAAACCTTGGTGGTAAAATAGAAGTTGCCCCCGTAATGTTTGTCGACGTGCAATTTTTCTTTTTTAATAGAATAGGTTAAGGTCTTGGTGCTTGCATTACACATAATAATAGATTTCCCTATAAAATACAGGGAGGACAAAACCAAAAGGACCTAACTAAGCTGACATAGAAATTGCCTAATAGTTAAGGTCAGGTAATCGAGTTAAAAATCTAGGCATGTGCAGAAGACTAAACCTTCCTAAAAATGAATCATATTTTTTTCTGCAAGAACTGAAGTGTACTATCCTACATCTTCTACAGCATCAGCAGTCATCACCTCAACTTTCTCTTTCCCGAACGGATGGCACGTTTCGCTGCTTCATCCCTAACTATTTCAGATAACTAATCCTCCTCCGTCTCATCCTGAAAAATCAAGCTACGTTTTCTAGAATACTTTCGTATTGGAGGAACCACTCCTGCTTCTTGAGAGTCCAACTGATCAGGTTGGTAAGGACCTGATAGCGCTGGCTCCTGAGATCCTCCTATAGGGCTTGAATCTGGTTGACTAGTACCTGACGGGTCATCAGCTTGATTCCGGTGTTGCATCAGCTCCTCCCCGATCCCAATGCACTGTTTCATCAACTGCAAATTTCACAATAAGCAATACACAATTATGGAAAAGAAAATCCATTCAAAATTAATACACAATTAATGAAAGATTTGGTTAGCCATTCATCACGAGTAGAAAATCTGAGTCATGTTTCTTGTATAAAAGTACCTGCCAATCCTTGAAGTCTAATCTAAAGACAAAGTGCCTGTAAGCTACTTCCCCAGAGGCAATTGAACTCGCAAGAGGGGAGTTCTTTGGGGCTGAAAATATAAAACAGGCATAAAACATTAAGGAGACATGGCAAAAAAGGAAGAACTTGAAAATCAGGAAAGAAATTGATTATAGGGATCTCACAAACTAGATGCCAGCCATTCTCATTCACATTTATTTGAGCCCTTCCATCTTTGACAAGAAAAGACAAGGTAAACAAGTTCTCCACTGTCTGTGCAAAAGAGTTTCTGTTCAACACTAAATGTTCAAGCCTGACAACTTTTTTATTTCGTAAAATATCAAACATAACCACCATGTTGTTGTCCGTATCTGTGTTCTCTCTGGCACCACCATCATCAACCTGCACAAAGTCACAGGAATCGAAATAATGACTTATAACTCAAGATGGTAGATGAGTAACAAGTCAAACAATGCATGTACATCAAAGAATCAGTATTCTCAACGCCTCACATAATAAGATCATCAGGGGAGGATCTATAAGCATTATAGGCACCAAGAATACAGAACAGAGGAATGTCGGAACTGTGAGAGCCAAATGGCATCAGTTTCAAACAAGCAACAATGTAGCAGGCATTTTGATGGGTGTAACAAGCATAAAGTAACTGACTTTATATACATTTATGACCAAGAAAAACTAAAGACGGGACAAGTTTGCAGAAAGAAGTCAAATTGAAGTCTTTTGAGCAATAAAATCCCTGCATCACCAGTTATCGTGCTTTACATAAAACTGTCTCACCTCTTCTGGCTGAGCCTTTTTAGCCTTAGTCTGTGTTCTGCCCCTTCTAACACCAACTTTCCGCACCTTCGACTGAGCATCCATTGGCCCAATCCTAACAAACAAAGAATTACAACCAAATCATCAAAACTCCCCAATAAGGAGATCGAAGCATAGATTCCTCACAATGTGAAGAACCTATACCAGACAACAGGCGAAATGTATTACATGGTTCGGCATCCACGACAGGTACTGAAAAAAGGTGAGACTAGAGCTCCAACATCATTCCAGCGGACGGTCCTGCCTCCCCCCACAGCCCTGCTTCTATTCCTGGAGGACCCATTTGGATCACCAAAGTCTCTAAGGAGGCACGAGACGAAATCAGCAGGAGTAACTCCATTATTGCTATGTGATTTCACAGACGAGAACAATGAGTCCATTATGTTCAGTAACGCCTCAGCATCAGCCACTTGCTCTCTAGGCTTCTGAACTTTTTTTTCCAAAAAAAGAAATAAAATATCAAGAATTTCAAGAATTCAAAAACTAAAAAAAATCTTTAAAATAAAATTAGAACAATAAAAATAAAATTGATGAATTTGAATTTACCTAGATTGTGCAACGATTCCACTTCATTAATGATGGTTTTGAACCTATCACAATCCGGACTCCCAACATCATCTTTCCCGTCTACAGATATTTCAAGCACGCGCGCGCGCAAACACACAACACAAAATCAAATTTTCACCAAGAAAATTGGGCAAAACGGTAAATAAAAAAGAAAAAGGAAAATTAAATTTGTATCATTAGCTGAATTACCGACGATGAGTTTCTTAAGCTGAAGGTATTGCGTGCGGATGTTTCTGGGGTTGTAGTACTCCTCATCGTCGTCGTTAATGGCGGCTCCGGCGGAGGCATTGTCGTCATAAGGAGGAGGAGAGTACGGCGGTTCGAGTTTAACGGTGCGGGCCATGGTGGTGGCGGAGGATTGAAGATCGGTGATTATGCGAAAAGGGTTTTGCGAGCAGAGGAGAGGGAATTTAAAGAGTCGGTTTTGAAGTTTTTGCGCTCTTTCCCTCTCTGGTGTCGTCTTGTGGTTACTCAACTTAATTTAAATAATTACTTTTTGGGGTTTTTGTTTATTAACTTTATTTTTTATTTATGGATGGCGGGATTCTGATTTGTGATTGGTTTGGACGGCTGGGATTTTAGTTTTGTTTAATTAATGACGATTAGCATGTGGATTAACGGAGGTTTAGTGAGGGGTTATTGGAAAGTTATAATAGGATACTGAACTTTGCCATTACTTGGTGGTTCCGTACCTTGGAAGACTTAGAAATTAGGCGGTCGAGTTTAGCCTAGTTCTGCAAAGAAACCAAGTCGAGCCGAGCCAAATCAAATTTGGGTGGACTCTCGCTTAGCTCGTCAAATATAAAAAGGCTTAAGCTCATGGCAAACCTGAACTATAAGGCTTAAATTTGACGCATTTATTTTTATTTAACATTAAGTTTGGCTGACTTGATTTGTTAAATTTTATTCAAAGTACTAATATAACAAAAAATTATAAAACATAAAAATTACAAAATTAATAACTATGTAAGCTTAGCTCCCAAACGTATACATGAGTTTAAATGAGCTAGTTGATGAGTCTAATAAGTTGAATTTAGTATGATTCAAGCTCAGGTTATCACAAAGACAAGTTTTATAATCTTGAGTCTGGCTCACGAACCGTATCAAACAAGCTTTAAATAAGATTGTACATGAACTGAATTATTTGTAAGTCGCTCGAGGTTTGGTTTGAAAAAATCTCATTCAAATTTGCTCTCTAAGCCTTCTTTTATTAATAAGCCAAGTTTGAGCCGATGTGCTTACCGAGAAAAGAAATTAGTCTAGGTAAGTTCTAGTTTGATAAGCTTCGTGAAACGTATAGCCAATACAAAAATGATTTAAAAGTTAATTTTATAATATTAATGACAAATAAAGTAATTTTTTTTTAATATATTTTATTAATTTTTATAATTTTCTACCTATAAAAGAAAAATGTTTATAATTTTTAAGATGGTTCATAAATGTCCTATGTCATTTTTTACACTGTAAAATAAAACAGTAAAAACAATATTATATGTAGTAACTTTCTAAATAATACTGTGCCATTGAAAAATTTAGTCTAATTTTAGCTCTAATTTCACCTCCCCAACCCCTCCATCCAAACAATTTAATTTCTGTTTACTTCGCGGCTGAATGAGCTACGTGTTTATAAAATGATATTTTGAATTCAATTTTTTTTGTTTACATTCTTATATTTAGAAGAATAATAATCACTTCGTACGTAAATAAATTACTCCCTCCGGTTTTCAATAACTGACAATTTTCTATTGAAAATGTGTTCCAAATTAATTACTATTGTTTTGAGTTATAATTATAATTTCTACCTTTGTTTTATTCTTTTTATCCAACCAATTAATTTGGTATAATAGTGTTATTGTAATTATACTATAAAAAATGGGTAAATTGAAAATTACGGTTAAGAAAACGTGGTTCAAAAATTATTATTTATTATTTTAGAAAGTTAATTAATAAAAACGGAAAGGAGTAGTTTATTGTGAATCTGTGATTGCATCCTGCGCACGTCGATAACATTTTCTTTATTAAATTTGGCCAAAACAATATTATTGCCGCTATTTTAACTCAAAAGTATATTTTTCCATTTCGTAACACTGTTTCTAACTTTCTATTATATTTTGTTTGATGAACTATTAATTAAACTGTGAATTTCTTTATATTGGTAGGATGGGTACAATCTTCTAACGTGAATACATTTGTAAAAGTTCAAAATTTCTCAAATCGTCTAAATATGTAATCAGTTATCGACTAAATAATTTATATAAGTGTGTCAAGATAGAACATCGAAAGTATCGCGTATCATCACCATATATGTCAGTTGGTTTTCCAACATGCATAAGTTTATTATTTTGTTTGGTAAGTTAATAATTTAAGCCCATAAAAAAAAATTAATTTTTTTTAAAATTAATTGATATAACCTCATATGTTAACCGCAAATCAAACAAACAGCAGCCAGGTTTTTTGAGTCGTAAATGCCTGGGCCGAAAACGCATGGGCTTTAAATTTGGGCCATGACATAACTGATTAGGGCCCAAAATACATTTTTTCAAACATCTACTATCCACTATCCACTATCCACGCCGTGAAAGTTTGGTCCTTCGTTTCCAACCATACCCTACCAAACCAAAATGCCACAACTCGCCACTCCAATTAAAATTTTAAAACCCATCTCACCTTTTCAAAAGTATATTATTATTTAAATCAAAGAAAACAAGCATCACCAATGTATTCCAATACAAAAAAAGAAAAAGATACAAGTAAATTAATCCATTCGTAAAAGAATAATAATAATAAATAGTAAAAATCCATCACTTTATAGTTTATTCCCAAATTTTTCATTGGATTTTATATAATCTTCACTCCAATCGAACTAAAATTTATCTCATAAAAAAGATAAAAAAGATATATTCGCGTGGATATTTAACCCAAATATAAATAAAGAAAGAAATCACCGTTTTTAAAAATCTTTTTTGTTTAAATTTATTTATTTTTTTGGGGGAAAGAAGGGGCAAAATAGTAATTGCGTCTGTCAATCATAATCCTAGCCTGTCAGTAGTGTGCGATATACACATAGACAGTATATATATAGACGGACCAGCAGAAGATCATAAGAACATAAACCTAAAAAGCCCTAGTTTTTGTTTTTATTTTCATCAAAGAAAAAAAAAAAAAAGGCCCAAGAACGAAAAAGAGAAAAAGAGGAAGGGAAAGAGATAAGAAAAGAAAGGAAAAAACACACATCGAACGTGTAACGTGATACGATATCGTAATTTATATAATCAGAGGAGAAGAGAAAACAAGAGAAGCGACTCATATCCAGGAATCGGGACTCCGTTAATTTTTATTCATTTTTTTTTTTTTTAAAATTTTTTTGCTTTTCATGGCGAAACCGAGCCATGGCAATACTACTCCCACCACTGGGTGGGGCACGTGGGAGGACCTCCTCCTCTCTTGCGCCGTTCACCGCTACGGTACCGACAGCTGGGACTCCATCGCCGCCGAGCTCCAAAATCGCATCCCTTCTCTTAAACCCCTCACCCCTCAGACCTGTAAGCACAAGTATTACGACCTCAAACGCCGCTTCACCAGCCGAAACGATGTCGTCCCATCCGCCACCACCAATAATCATCATCATAATAACAAGAACAACACTAAGACCACCACCGCCATCCCATGGCTTGACGAGCTCCGTCAACTCCGCGTCGCTGAACTCCGACGCGAAGTCGAACGTTACGATCTCTCCATCGTGTAATCTTGTTAACGTGCTGTTTATCAATAATTAAAGTTTCCATTTACAGTTTTTTTTTATAATTTTTTTTAATAAAATTACGTGCCAGGTCCTTGCAATTGAAGGTGAAGAGATTAAAAGAAGAGAGGGAGGAGGGTGATAGGGAGACTGAAAAATCGGATCTGAGAAAAGAAGCCATAAAAAGTGAAAGGGACCATGAGGATGACGTCAAACGTCGCGAGCCGGAGAACGTGACCGGCGGTGAAGATTCCGACCGGGAGAACAGATCGGTGAACGAATCGAATTCGACAGATCCGAAAAATGATAGTCAAGGGGAGGCCGAGAAAGGACCTGAACTGGTCGAACCGGCGGGGTTAGATGGACCGGAGCGGGAAAAAGAGGTTAAGGTTGAATCTGAGGGACGTGGCGGCGAAGATTTGTGTAACAGTGCGGCGGAGGAATCGGCGGGGAACTCGGTGCGAGATGACCCGGGTGACTCAGCCGCCGGATCGTCCAAGGGAGGTAAGGAGTGTAACAGTAGTGATGTGCAAAGCTCGGCGAGCTTGTCGAGGAAAGCAGAAGAGGAGGAGGACGGGGAAGGGGAGAAGCGGGAGGAAGCGGAGGGAGAGGGAGGTCGTAGATGTAATGGATCTCAGCCGTTGATTGAATTTCTTGAGATCCTTCGGTCTCACAAGCTTGGCTCTATTTTCGAACGCCGGCTCGAGACCCAGGTAAAATTCGTATTTTTCTTTTTTACATTTTTTAAATTTAAATTTCATAAAAAAAACCGATTTTTTCCCCTTAAAATTGGCCAATAATGGGCGGCCAGGTAATTGAAATTTGGTGGTTGGGATGGTTTACGATTAGCAATTAGGAGTCGTTCGATTTAGTTGGCATAGGTGGGGGTGCGGTGGTGGTCCATTGGATGTTCGTTGAATTTGTTCGGGTCATACTAAGTTACATCCGGGTTTAGGATAAAAAATTGTACCTTATTTTTCTTTTAAAAAATAGAAATAAAAAGGAAAGAAAGTAGAAATACCATATCAGCACAAGCTTGTGCTGAATGTACAACCTTTCATTCCTTAGCCTTTAGTGACCCCTTAATCCAGCCTTGGGATAGGGATCAATGGCTGTTTTTGGGGATATTTTTGGTTTCGTGTGGGTCCCATTTGGTTGATGAGTGAAATCAAACGGCTGGGCTGCAAAAGAGTGGGGGAGGGTTTAGGTAAGGCTCACCTATCCAATTTGTTGAAAAAAAAAAAAAAAAAAAGAAGGCAAAATGCTAAAAGAGATGTTCGAATCTCATTTCTGTTTATTAGAAAAACGAAGAAGTTTGTGTGGGTTTTGGAGATGCAAGTTTGGCATCTACTGGTGGGAGAGGTTAGGTCGCGGGAGGAAAATTGGTGCTTGTGTAAATTACGTGTGGTTTTGGGAATTGGGGTATTAGGGCAGTAAAGTTTTTTCACCGTATACATGTGGGTAAAAGTGATAAGGGCTTTGCATTTATTTACACGACCTTTATTACTACAAAAAAATATTTATTCTTTTTTACTTTTGTCTAATTGCAGTCACGATATGTTTACAATTCGGTCAAACATAGTTTTTTTCACGCTTTAATTATAAATACTTATTACAAGATTTTGGACTTTTGTCATTCCGAGTCTTGGACTTCTTCTTAGGTCCAAAAATATTGGGTTGACAATTTATTCTCGCTCTTTAATTAATGGGTTGACAACTATTGGTCCATCCAAGTTTTTGGGCTAAAAGCCCATAAGAAGCTATTGGGACTTATTAAATTATGTCATTGGAGTAATGCGACGAGTGTTACAAAGTGAATTAAACAATTAGGGTTTTTACAAATCTGTCCATGTTTTTTTTTGTACATTAAGCATTTTTCATTTATTATTTCAGACAAAATGGATTTTTTTCATGTTATTTTATTCTTTTTCAATGGAATTTTTTAAATACCAAAAAAATACACTTTGAATTAATTGATTTTTTATTTCTTTTGTTGGGTCCCGTCCTCATTCCATTCCCAGTCATAACAATTTTGACTACGATTTCATCCTTTATTCTCCGTACATTGTTTCTTTTTATCGCTTGAATATATTCTGGTATTTTTTCCCACTGCAGTATTATTCGTTTTTCCATGCTAAAATAGGTGCGATATGGCAGTCATGGTTTTTGCAAATAGTTGATGGTATGACCTTGAAATCTCTGCAGAAAACCTCCAAGTACAACAAGTTAATTCGCCAACACATGGATTTCGAAATCGTTCGGACGAGGTTCGAAGAGGGATGGTATTCAGGCAGCCATCGCAAGTTTTTCCGCGATCTGCTTCTACTTATTAACAATGCCATTATATTCTTTGCCAAGAAATCACCGGAGTCCTTGGCAGCTATTGAGCTACGAAAGCTTGTTTCGAAGGAGCTGGCTCTCAAGAGGTCCTCATCCCTAGACACATCTCCTAAAGAGGAAACAATAGTCTCAGAAGATCCAAGTCCATCGCGTTCATCACTAGTGAAACCTAAGATGCGAGTTCTAATGGTTGCTTGTCGTAAGCGTAGCTCTATCCCCACAAAAGCGTCACCAATGTTTAGTGGGACGGACAAGAAAGTGGAGCAAAAGGCTATTGTAGCGGAGGAGAAACCAGTAGAGTTGAAGCAGCAGGATAAATCCACCGATAAAGCAGAGGAGAACCGGATAACAAAGAAGCGAACAAGGGAGAGGTTTAGTTCAAGTACCAGAAGCTCAAACAAAAGCAGCAACAAGAGCAGCAAAACTGTTGCGAAGACGAACAAGAATTCTGATGCCAATTCCAACACTACTAGCTCATCTACAAAGGCAGGGTCGCAAAACGAGAACACAGAGTCTAAGGTTGAGAAGGAAAAGAAAAACAGCGGGAATGCCACCAGCTCAAAGAAGAAAGGTGCAGCGAATTTCTTGGATAGGATGAAGCGTAGTTCGCCGTCGTCTAATAATAAGTCATCGGTAGATTCGGTCAAGCAGCAACCTGTCAGTAATTCTGACAACAACAGAAGTGCTCAGCAGAGGAAGAGTAACATTACTAGGAACGATGTCAAGAAAGATCAAAATACTGCGAAAAGTTCTGTTGTGAACGATCAAAATACCGTGAAGAGTTCTGGTGCGAAAGATCAAAATACTACAAAAGGTTCTGGTGCAAAACCAACGACGAGAGAGGCCCGGAGCTCCGCAAAGAGAAATCCTCCCGGGCGGCCACCGAAGAGAGCTGCGGCAACTCCCGCTCCACCGGTGGTTCCTGCTAAACGGGGTAGAGAATCTAGTGTAGCGGAGACAGGTGCATCCAAGAAACGATCAAGGAGATAGATGGTATTTAATATTTATACTAGTATCTTACTGATTTACATACTTTTTTTTTCCCTGAAGCTCATGTACTGTAAGTTATTTTGTCCATTTTTTTTGGGTCTTTTTTTTTCCTTTTTTGTAACCATAGATATAACCTTTCAAGCCATACCTTTTTATAAGTTGTATGATTGTCATCATCATCGCTTTCTTTGTATTTGGCCCGAAAATTATACTTTGATGTCTTCTTTTATTAGGATTGAAATTACGGCATCTTACTTAAAGAAAGAAGAGCCTCTACATGCTCGCATCAATCATATTCAATTTAAGGTTAAATAGTATTTTTTAGCCAAGATTATATTTGACTCGTAATTAGATATCCGTTAAAAGGCGTAAACAAACTTTAACATAAATGTAAAAAGTTAATTAGTAATTTTAGTATGGTGAAAATGGCTGCAATTTGTTACTCCCTTTCATTTTCCTATCCTCCCTACTAAAAATAGTAGTAGTAGTAACATTTTCCCCTTCAATCAATCTCCTTTTCTTTCTCACCCTTGACTCCTTGACCACCTCAAAAATCTTTCACACCCTTCAACAACTTCCTCTCCATTTCCTTAATTTCTCTCTCCTTAGCTTTCCATCATGACACAAAGCAGCAAGCATGCAATTGAATCCTGCACAATCTCCACCGCAGACGGTGTTTCCCTCCATGCAAGAATCTTCAGGCCAACCCAAGAGAGCAGCCACAAGGACGACGACAACAACGCCGCCACCGCCTCGGCCTCCTCCTCCTCACCAGTAGTGGTTGTGTTGGTCCATCCATACTCGAAACTAGGTGGAAGCAAAGCCATCATGGATGGGATTGCGTTAAGATTATATGTCAAAGGTTGTACTGCAATTACATTTGACATGAGAGGCGCTGGTAGGTCCACAGGCAAGAGCACCCTAACTGGTTTCGATGAAATCCAAGATGTTGTTGCTGTCTGTACATGGGTTTCCTCAAACTTCCCAGACACAAATATCCTGTTGGTCGGATCCTCTGCAGGTATGTAACTCTACTAACTAACTAATCAATTATTTGCAATTTGTATGAAAAAAATAAGTCTACACCCTTGTCTTTTTTTATAATTTCATACAAAGGACAATATTCTTTTCCTTTTCCCGACTTTTTCTTCACGTAAATTGCAAGTTAGAGAGAATCGAACTAGATATCTAATTATAAGAAATAAAGAAATAAAGTAAAGTAATGAGCAATTTCTAAGTTTTAAGTTTTTTTTGTTTTTTTGTTTTTTGGTGTGTGGGTCTAATTAAGGGGCTTCTATTGCTGGATCTGCTGTTGACCTGTTGGAGGAGGTTGTAGGGTATGTGGGTATAGGGTACCCTTTTGGACTAGCTGCCTCTTTCCTTTTCTGGAGGCATCATAAGGCGATTCTACAGTCTCTCAAGCCAAAACTGTTTGTCATGGGCACCAATGATGGGTTCACCAGTGTGACACAAATGGTGAACAAGCTGAAACTTGCTGCTGGTCGCGTTGAAACTCATCTCATACATGGATTCAGTCATTTTGATATGGAAGGACCGGAATATGATGCTCGAATGGCGGATCTAATTCTCGGTTTCCGATCAAGATTGTTAGAGAACAACAGTGCATGAGCTGATCATTGATTAAACAAATGCAGTTCTCTCTGTCGTTCTTGCAGGAGACAACCCCATTCAAGCATGATCGGACGTAAAAGGTGGGTCGTTCTCCATACTCGAAATTAGATTGTGCAGCTACTCATGCACTGTTTAATCAAAGAATCATTTACTTCTGTGCTTTTATTTTGCAGGGTTTGTGTGACCATGTTTGACTTCCAAAGAGAGCATCATCGGAAGCATTCATTCTAATTATTAGAGCAAATGATATAATTTCATGGGCTGTCTACTGCCATGAATATTTTTACAAACTAGTTTCAACTTAAAAAAAAACTAGAAAGACTAACTTGAAGGAGGACATCAGTGTTTGCTAAGTTTCTAAAATGCCAAAGCAAGCAGGCAGCTACTTTTCCATGTGTGTGCATGAAATGTTGAGGCAGTGATATATTACAAGTGTGGATATAAGAATCATACAAGAAGAAAAAACTAGTTAAGAAAATGAAAGAACTAAAAGAACCGTGATCTATTCATCTAACACTTCACGATCCACGGGCGCTTGCTCTCATCATCCCTGCCCTACGAGTTAGTGCACCGAATGTTTCCTTCACCTCGTTACTGCTCCATTGCTTGTCCATGGACGAATTCCTGCTCTCCACCTGATTTTGAACACAGTGGAGCAACACACTTGAAATTAGAACAATAAACAGATGAACCGCAGCTTCTGCAGTCCGTATGAAGCTTGTTACGCAGTAATATTTGATTCATACGAATGAACACCCACATCTGTAAATGATATGCTTACATTAACTAAATAGATTTGGACTTGCTAGACAACAACATAAACTTACTAATTCGCCAAAAGCCAGGCATACTTGGCTACAGTTCAAAATCATCCAAGGATAACGAATCATGGGGTTTATGAAGAAAATTGCATAATAAAGCAACAAAAAGAATTGTACTAGAGAGGACAATAAAGTATTTGCTTTGCATGGGCAGCCTAAGTAACATGCTATTTTCAACTGCAAAGAAATATAAGATTTCTTCACACAATGATTACCAATAGACCCAAAGTACGGAAGTCGTTATTACCACTTTCGCCATCAGAAGCATCTTTAAGCCTTTCGATCGCATCAACAAGTGCCTGTTCGTGATCCTGCATACACATAACAGTCAAGCCTGCAGCGCTATACAAAACCATAAGAGTGACTAATATCACCAGATGCATCATCGGCCTTACTTTTAACATCTTTTTTGCCTTCTGAAGCTCAACGGGATCGGGGTGACTAACACCACAAACTTTCTCCACCTGTTCAAAGATCGAAAGTGAAGAAGCTGACAATATTCTTACTCAAATAGAGTCCAACTTGGCATACATACCTCCTCTACTAGTGTCTCTGTGTTCAGTAATTCAATATCATCAGAAGCCGCCTTTCGAATACCATTTGTAAATTGTAAAAATTCTTCGGATGCACCCTTTGTGGATTCCCTCCCTCTTCTGCCACTTGGAACAGAACCAACACGGTTGGTGGGCTTCTTGTTTGAGTGGCCACCACGATAAGGAATTCCTGGATCCTCACCTTCCCATCGGATATCGGCAGGAGACATCTGTGAAGAAAAAGCTGTAAGCATTTCTCTACCCGAAGAAATTTCACGAAGCAACACGGAATTTAATGACAGGATAGCTCAAATAAATAAAATCAACTAACTTAAACAGAAGTGACAGATTAAGAATTATCAAACAAATGGCAGCAATCAACCATGTAAAAAATGGAGAAAAAGAAGACGCTTCATGAGCATTCATGCCATATGAAATCTCATAATAAGACTTCATCAGTTCTTACTGAAGAGAGTATTAACAAAACAAATGATAGGATCGCAGAGCTGAAGAGGAGCTATACTGACTATAGCAATGTGAGCCAGGACAGCAAAAACGATAACCAGTGACTGTATTTGCTATCCCAACAGACCTTGAAAAGCATTTGGGGCATAGGCTAAAATTTTGGGGAGCTTTGGTTTTTTAATCTCTCGAATATCTAGGACAATGTTGAAATCCAAGTTCTAGCTTGACCTCAGTCCTATAATGTCCTCCCAAAAGCATATGACAGAAATGGTAAAGGACTCTAACCCAACCCCAGAGTATATTAACAATTTGACATTAAGAGATAGTAGCAAGGAAACACTTTTAAAAATCTGAACTGAACAACAGATGCAACAACGAATTGAAATGCTGACGGTAGAATTCACTATTACAAACCAACCTGGCACCACACGGCTTTATTGCTCACCATCCATCTCAATATAAACACTGAACCTCAAATTACCCCCATATCTAATTTTCAGGATTGTAAATGTATTCATAAAAATAGAATACAGCAACCCTCCCCAAACCGTCATCCTCATAATGGTTGTGCCTAAACCATGTCAAACAAGCACAGTGCAAATTTCAAGAGTATCACCCATTACTATATCTATGAAGCACTTTCATATCTTTATATATGTTATATACTACATCTTTCCGTAGAATATAAAAGGCTAAAAGATAAAATCAGGCTCAGTTTACTAAAGAGTTTTTATTTAAGGCCCTACATCAATTAAAGACCACATCACTCCCTATTTGTCAAGTGCGTCTCAAATTACCAACTTCAGATTACTGCGCATGAATCTATCCCTTCTCTAGTTGGTGCAAAATGAGAGAGACTTGACAAATGTAGGGAGTAATTCAGTCTTTAATTGATGCATGCAGACCCTTAATTGGGTTTTTTTACAAACTAATGGTTCAAATTAGTCTTCCGGTACCCTGTTTTCTACTATTTGTCTCTTGATACTCTTCCCGTTGAGTATTATTGTTATTATGCTCTGCAACCATTTTCATTCTCTAAATGTTAGCCATGTTTTTTTACCAAATCAGTGCCTCAATAATCAATCTTACATGTTTACAGTAAAAACAAGTTCTGTTTTACAAAATGAGTGAAAACCACAGCATTTGTGGCTAGATTAGTGATAATAAGTATACATTCTACTAGTTCCAGAAAGAGAAGAAAAAAGAGAAAACAAAGCATTTTGAATAAGTAAACCATTTAGAAAAAAGAAAACACAAGTAAATAGGACAGGGACTTCAACAGGCCATCAGCTCAGGCCATGCAACTGTACAGGACCCTGCCCACCTCATTTGGCATAGCAAAGCTGGCAGTTCAGCAGTTCAAATAACAAGTTACAGATGTGCATGTATATTTCAAATCCAGCTGAAAACAGTTGTGCATAGGTGTTGCTTCATGTAAAAGATATCAGTTTTGTCTCAAACACAAATGACAGAAAGAAACAAAGTTTGCACACAAACAGAAGCAGTGTTGAAATTGTAGAAACAAGTTGACATTTCAGTTCATACAGAAAAAAACAGCATTACCTCTTTCAAATTAATCCATTCAACAGTTGGATTTTCAGAATCTGCATCATAGACTATAGAATGTCGACCCTGGAAATTATCGAACCAGTTACTAACGGCTAAATAGTTCAACAAAAGAATATTCAAAACTCAGCATAGCACACAGACGCCACTAACAAGAATTTGCATAGACCACGGTCAGTTAGTCACCATGAACAAATACCTTTTACATTTTACAATAATAAAAATCTTATAATTGTCTCATTCAAAGATGAGCCTGAACTGTCATGAAGAACTTGCAGATCCTTGGAAATACCTCATTATAACCTGTTATAACAGCCTCATAGAAGTTGTTATCGTCAGGCCATCTTGTCCACAATCTCTTTCCAAGCAATGGCTGAGTTGCTAGTTCAACAGGGTCAGTTGCCAGTTGAGCAACAGAAGAGCTGCGGTTAGAAAAGTATCTGTTTCCAGCAGGAGCTATAGAGGGGTACTGCAAAAAATGAGCAAAGCCAAGCGACAGTCAATATACACTCACTTTTACATTTGCACCACAGATAATCAGCAAACAGAACCAGATTGCCGTTTGCAGCTTTAAAGCAATGGAGACAATGGCTACATAGACATAGGTTGTGATAGAGAGAACAAATCAATTCTAGAGCAGGTACCCCAACAGAAGTCTTCTGTTTTTTGCGGGAAACAGGAACAGTAGGACTAGATACAATATCATGAACAGCCTGTGATGCGTTGAACCTCATAGCTGGGGGGCCACCTGCCAGCCTCCATTCCCTGGTCCCAATACCAATATATAAATCATCACATACAAGTATTAATTGTCAAATTTCTGCTGTTTTACAAAGCATTCAAACCTTATTCTTTGGATGATGTCCTCTCCAGTGACCTTGGTAAGAAGCTCCCTATGTTCGTCATCAGAGACTCTTAGTTCTTTCCTTAGCTCTGTTATTAAACCCTCTTTTTCCTGGTGAGGGCGTGACACGGTATATCAAAATACAGTCACCAAAAACTATACCTTAAGCATGAGAAAACATGGAGAGTGAAAGTAAATACCCAGGTAATCGCTTCAGACTGAGCCTTAAAAGCACGCAGTACAGCAATGTAAGCCTCTTGCTCGAGGTGATGAATTTGGGCTTCCATGTCTATGTACATTCTTGAATATGCAGCAGAACCTAAACCAGACCGTCCGTTTTCTAAAACTCTTTCTCCCCTTTGAAACTGATTTTGATGTGAAGGTGGGAAATCATCATCAGTACCTGCACTTTTTTTTAAAGAAAAAAGTCACACAAAGCAATAACAGGCAGCACTGAAAGCAAAGAGAAATCTTGATTCCACACAGTGCTCCTCCTGGAATATCTAAAGTAAGCCAATCCTATCAAAGATCCAAGATTTTCAAGATTTGTAAGCCTTGGGTTATATACACAGAACTTGATAAGGAACTTAAACACATAAACGTTCAACCAAGGCAGCATATCATACTTGCACAGTTTAACACAAAGGTAAGCAATTGAAAGAAGACAAAAGAAAACCCTAAACCCTAATTTTCCGAAAACCTACTTCCCACGAAAGAATTCAATCACAAGAGTAACCGGTCAATTACTGACATGATACTAAGGCTCTGAGCTGTAAGGCCAATACCCATTGATGCCACAGAGATTCCACAATCAAAATGCAACCTTTCTTGAGCAAGAAAACGTGTATTCACCCAAAGAAAATGAGAGAAGAAAGAACATAAAACCAAAAGCATACCACTACTATCTGAGACTTCATAGTCCATACCAAGAAAAGACGCGAAAGAGGGGCTCTCACTCTAGACCATTGTAAATGCCAAGAATACAGCTTCTGCAATTCTATAATGAAGGAGAATTCTTGAAATTGGAACCGGAAAAGAAAGGTGGGATCTTGAAATTTTGGGCGTAATGTGTTGTGAAATAGGGGAGAAAGGTTGTGTCTTTTTGCAGAGGAATGAAAAGGGTACTTGCGAGCGAGGAAGAAGGAGGGACTTCGGAGTTGAAGCTTGAAACTTCAAAGCAACGTCCTGGTTGTCTTTTGGTGCTAACGTTAGAGAGACGGGAGAGAGAGTTTTGTCGAGCGGACCGGGTCGGGTTACTGGGTGGATTATTAAGTCAAGCTTTCCTTAAAAATATTATTTTGGTACCAAATAAAAAAATTGGTCAAATATTATTCATTAATTTTTTTTACCACAAATATAGAAAGATAATAATTTTCTAAAATTGTGTCATTTAATTACTTGTATAAAAACGGATATAAGATTGCACATTGTACCATCACAACTTCAACGTATAATTTTGCAAATTAATCCCAAGAAAACAAAGTTATGAAGTCGGCTGCCATCCTCGCCCTCTTAATTTTTTATATTACGATTATTAGTCTTTTGGTCCCTACTCAAATAGGGGTGACAAAACTGATAATCACAAGAAATTAGGAGAGCGAAAATGAAAGTCGACTTCATCATTTTTTTTGTTATGATTAATTTGCTGAGAAAATGTAGAGAAATGATTGATGCAGAATTGTGTGGGGAACCTTATATCCGCTTTTATACAAGTAAGTAACCACACGATACCAATTTGGAAATTCTAATATATCTATATTTGTGGTTGAATATATTCAAAATTAATGAATAAGATTATTTGGTGCAATTTAATTTGTACATGTACCAAAATAGTATCTTTGGAAAGCTTGACTAACGCAATTTTCTTTCCTTTTTTTTCTAAAGGATTTTAAATCCGGCCCATCTACTCGTTGTCTCATTGTTCAAAAGAAAGCCCATTCCTATTATTATTGGGCTTAGTGCTAGCTTACCGTTAATTGCATTGCTAATTAACCGTTTACGATAATCGTTTATAAATGCATAAAGCGCACAACACATGTTTAGGGTATTTGTATTTTATTTTTATAAATTTTCGGTATTTAGAAAAATGAAAAAAGAAAGTATATATTAGAAACATGTTGGTCAACATTTTGTAAGTATTTCTTCAAGCAAAACTGCGAGAGAACATGAAGGCTTTGTTTTTGGGTAGGACTTTCACGTGCCTAGTCACATGCATCCTTGTAATTAGTCTTAATTCATATTTAATTAAGGATTAATAATATTGTAATTAGGTCAGATCAACGGCAGACTACAATAGTCAAATTCAATTATTTTTGGGACCACTATTATATATATTGGACTCACGTTTTGACAATTTTTTTATGAAAACCGAAGAGAGTATTATTAATAATATCCATACAAAGAGATTACTGTATTGATAACTGCTATGTATATGCTTCATTAATTTTTTTATAGTCGAACAATACTCTAATGTGATTAGTCTTTAAATTGACGGGTTAAAATACAAAAAATACAAAAAGACCAAACAAATTAATGAATTATCCATATAATTGTACTTTATTGAATGGAATAATTTTTATAAGTATACATGACCGTAATTTCATTAAGAGGTGAAGTGTTTCATTGAATCGGTAATTTTTTACATAAAAATTTAGAGTGTCAAATCATTTATATCAATCATATATCACTATCAAAGCGCTTCAATTATACAAACAAAACCATATTGTAAATTAATTTTCTTGCTTAATTTGGTAGCTAAATATAGCCTAGAACTACCTAGAAATTAGCAATTAATCATTAGCAAACATTAGTATAATGTAGATAAATAAATAAAGATGTGTGAGAATAAGAAGATACAAACAAATTAAGTGCACGCACCGGAATTGGTTAAAATTTATGCTCATATTTCAAGGTTTCATATTCAAAACTTTAAAATAAATAGTTGTTTTTTAAATCTTTAAGATACCACTTAGGTCGATTTTCAGACTCTAATATGATGAGGTGTGGATTAACCTGACTCGAAAATAGATCTGAAACATCATATTATATTAGAAAAGAAGAAGAGGAGGAGGTAGACAAAATAGAGTGGGTAGTATCCTAATATTGTGGGCCGACTCATCGCAAAACCACGTGGCCGGGGATGGACCAATCACGCATTAGACAGCTTGCCAATCAACACAATATATAGCATTGTAATTTCACATCTTTTGTTTTCTGAAACTACACGTACTACTACGGCTATCATCTTTCATCTTTCACTTACTCTCCAGCAAATTGTTGTGAGGTATACTCTTTTTTCTTGAACGATGAAGATACTATTTGCTTTGATTCTTGTTCAATTAATTCTTGCATTTTCAATGTCGCCATGCCTTTGCCATGATCAAGATTCAGATTCAGATCAGATCAATATGGAAAGAAGTAGTGTATCAATTATTATAAGGAGGGTTCTGATGAAAATTCCGATATCGGCAAGATCATCATCATCAAAGACGACGAAAGATGGTGACGATGGTCAGGCCAAGAGAGCTGTGGAGCAAAGTCTAAGGACAGCACCACCAAGCATCTCCAATCCTATACAGAACTAGCTAGCTACCTATACCTACTCTCCATGAAATGTAGTACTATCATTTTTGTTGATTAACTAGAGTAATTTTAAAAAAAATATCAATTGTTATTAATACTTATTTTAATTACTATTTGCTAGGTACTGTTAATTTGATATGTTTAGTTAATATCTTACTATTTTTTAATTTTCTTCTAAAAGGTAGTAAAATTATTAGCCAGCAAAAATAGTGATTTGTATGTTTGATCTGAAAAACTTATTATGTAATTAATTTCGTTGGACCGTTGATTTGTTAGAATGTGAAATATTTTCCTAATTTTATTATATATTATCAACTATATGATCATCAATGATTTGAGATCGAAATAACTAGATTGATTAGAGCATTAGTAAAATTAGAGTGAACTTTACTTTTGGGATTAGTTCTGCTCTTGCTTTAATGGAGCTTTTCATTCATTAAAAAAAAACCATAGTAGAAATTTGAGTAAATGAAGCTTTTTATCTTTCTTTTTTCCTTTTTTTTCTTTCAAAAATAAGTATAAGACCCGATCAAGTAAAACTTCACACTCAAAAAATTGTCCGTACGTACGAGAAACCAACTCACAACATTGTTGAACTGGATTACATTAACTAGGCATAATTATGAAATATTTAAATAATAAAAGTATATTTAAGGATTAAAGTATCCATTTTTTTATTCCAATAAGCTGATAATTTATAAAAGAAACTAGTCAAAAACATTATTTTGTTAAAAAAAGTTGACATTAGAACAAAATTTGTTCATAATCTGGATCGAACTTCAAACTCTAACTAATTTTTAAAATGTGACTTATATAGTAGCTACAATCACCAATTCTATTATAATTCAATTGGGATTGATTTCGAGTTTGAGTTCGAATTTTCTAGTTTATAGCTCGATAAGACAATAATTGTGGTGGAGGAGGTGGCAATCACATGGATAGTTTGGTATTGAAGGGATTTAGTAAGTTGGAATTTCTTGGATTACAGCGTTTGTCTCCTCTGCAGAAAGCGGGAAGAGAGGAAATCTCTAATCTCTTGACTGCGTTTGAGGCCCGATAGACAGAATGGAAAGTGAAAGCCGCACGTTGCCATGTCAGTTTCCTTTTGTTGGATTCAATGGATTGTTACTCATTGCATGCCTTTTAGGTACAAGTCTTTTTGTCTTTAGAGTACCAAAATTATAAATAATTTATTATTTATATATATATAATTGAACCTCACATTCGAATTTAAATTTAAATTTTATCGATATATTTACTACTAACAAAATAATCAATGAGTTACACACTGACGTAACCTATTATTTTATATGTGACTGTTCTGGTTTCTTTTTTTATGTGTCCAAAAAAAAATTATACCTTAAAATTTTAATTTAATACTTTCTAATATTTACCCTTCAATTATTGCTAATATTACTGTCGCTTTAAGATAAATTGAGTGAATTAAAGAAGATAAACACTTTGTGCGCATGATTTATTTTTTCATTTTATGTCATGATTAAATTAAAAGTTGAATGTGATAATGGGCTTGCTTTAGTGCGCATGTTTACATGGGCTTCCTCTAGCTCAGAGAATATGTGGGCTGTGTTTTTGAAAGGATAATGGGCTAATGGGCTTTGACTTTTTATATATAATTAAAATAATAAATAAGAACAAGTGTATGAATAAAAGGTTGCTAAAAAGACCCACAAGTAAATATATCGATCGGTATGGAATTGCATTAAAACTTATAAAAGAAAATTTTATCATACTTTGATGTAATTTGGATATGTTTTTTTTTTCGGGATTATGAAGGATTAATAAAAAAATATTAATATTTTAAGAGCTATTATAAAGAAATTGAAATACACGAGTTTATAGTTCGACTGGTTAGTATATATTGTTTTTATGACGTAAAATCATGGTTTCGATCTCAATTATTGTAACGATGATTAATAATATAACCAATTTTTAAAAAAATAAAGAAATACCAAATATGTACTCAATTCCAAACTTTCATATACAAATACCAAATATGAGGGAATAAAAAAATGTCGAAAAATCCATGAAAGAAAAAATAATTAAGATAATTACAAAGAAAAAAGAGCCCTAAATAAATAAAAAATTCAAGCATAAAAAAAATAAAAATAATTTTAGTAAAAACAATGTTTAGTTTATTTTCTTTTAAAATACTTTTAAAAATTAAAAACAAAAATCGTTAATAGACAATATACAACCTATTTTTGGTAAAGAAAAAATATCAGATTCCGTGACATCGTGCGAGTATTCAGCTAGTTAATAAATACTGTAGTTGCGCTGATTTCCTTGTCAATTGCTGAGTGCAAGTGGAGGATGGGCTGGATTCCTTCGAGGAGCCCACCCAGCCACCAAATGGGCTCTCTTCTTATTTCCGTAGTGATTGAGAAGGTGAACTTCACAATGGATTAGTAAAATGTGGTTAGTTTTGGGCTTTGGCCCGTTTGGCACCAAAGAGAAAAGGAAGGGAGACATGGTAAGTGGTAACTTTTAAATACATATATATATTGCTTGTATTGTTTCTTTTAAAACAAATTGTGTTAGTAGCTCGGTTGCCGGAAGTGGTTAAGTGTCATTAAGCATCTAATTAATTGATTATTTTATTAATGACAAAAATTTCAATATACTCTCGAACTCATGTTCGTAATTAATCGAGATCTTTAGTCCCCTTTTTGGTAACATGGGTTTCTTAATTAATTGTTATCCTCGATTTTGAGATATGAAAAGGACTACTAATTTATTCCTCGCCAAATGTTTGTAAAGTACTAACCAACAAATAGTAACATAAACTTAATTATCTCTAATAAAATGACATTTTAGTGAGTAGTAACTTTTAGGATGTCATTTTTATTCCAAAAATGAAAGGAAGGTTTGTGCATGCTCTCACTTTGTGGAACAGGTTAACTTAAAGCATATGAATGAAGATTGATTGATTTGACCGAGTCCAATCCGTATGTGATGTGGAAAGGTTTCATTTCATTGCCATAGGAATAAGAATACGAATGATTAGCACAACAAGACGTAGCAGCTAGGTACAATTGCAAGCAATCAGCGTGAGGTAATATTTAATTATTTATATAGAAGTTGTTACAAACCTAACTCTTTATGACTATCCAAAACTTGACAATTTTGTAACTATTGAGTATTGACTTGCGCTTGGGAGATGTATATATATAAATAATGGGAGCCACTTAAAAATTAGATGCTCCAACAAGCAACGATTTTTGTTGTGGGTATAATGCACCCACGGTATGCCAATATTTTACAAAAAAAATCGATTAATTTTCTAATGTAATTTTAGATTTAATAAAAAATTTAACGTTATATTTTTTATTCATTAAAATCTCCGCCGTATAAAAAAATTAACGTGACAACCAGGGGCGGATTCTCAATGTTTGGGGGGCGAGATTAGTGACGAATTTAGGATTTGTATTTAGGTGGTGCGGGTGCCCCGAAATTTTTTTTTGGAGTATTTTAAAGGGAAGGCAAGCGAGCTGAACGAAAAATTAGAAAAATGGTTAAGAGTATTTGTATCCGTCACTAAATAACAAATATTTAGATAAACTTAACAAAAAGGTAAATAAGAAGACAATATAAAAAAAAAATTATACATTAGAATTCATACAATATACGTATTTTTTACAATTGTTCTCTACTTTAGGATTGGAATTGAATGAGAGATTGAGAGGGTGATCGATATGTGATGATTTGGTGTAGAAATTGAATTAAATGAAGGGATTGAATTTCGGCGGAGATTGAATTGGCTTTGGCACTAGTTTATTGGTAGTGATGATTTGGGAAATAAGGATTTGGGATTTAATTGAAAGGATTTTTCGTCCCTTACTGTGTACTAATTATTTTTTTAAACTTTTATCTCTTATGTTCGAACTTTTATCGCTTACGAGTGAATTTTATCGAACTATAGAGCGGACTTTTCGTCCCTTACTGTGTACTAATTATTTTGTTTTATTTTATTCCACATTTTAGCAATTTCGGTTCAAATTTTTATTCATTTTTAGGTAAAATTGCTCGTATTATCATCTCGAACCGAACCAACAATGTATATATTTTTAAAATTTTGAAAAGTTTGGGGGGCTGCAGCCCCCCTGGCCCTAACAAGGCTCCGCCCCTGGTGACAACCCATTCCGTTATCTTTTATTATTTATCAATATTATCTAATAAGTGAGACCTAAAATATTAAAACAAGAAAAGTTAAAAAAAAACTCAAATAAAAGAAAATGAAAAAAAGGAAGGAAAAAATAAATAAATAAACCTGGGTACACACTAAAATACTTCATGTCACATACAATTTTTATCACGGAAGAACACAACCAAACCTTATACACAAATATTAAGGATTTTATTAAACATTAAAATACGTTCGAAACTCAAGTAAACATTTTGTAAAACGTTGGAAATTTTGGGGGTGCATTTTCCTTTTTGTTGTGTGATAGCCCGTAGTAGCTAGTACACAACAAAAATCGTTGCTTGTTAGAAATTGTATGCTAACATGCGCGCACGCCCACACACACATAAATACGTAGCTAATTAATTCAAAAGATTTTTTCTTTGGTCTATTTACTTTAAGGTTTTATTTAAACAAGTCCCTTTGTAATTTTATAAATTACATAAATCATCTCTTTAGTTTCAAATTTATTTACGCTAGTCCTTGCCGTCATTCAAAAAAATATAAAAACTACAAAAAATTGCGTGAAATGAGAAAATCACATCGCACAGCACAGTAGAGCACATACTTATGTTTATCATGGTACGTACGTATATGATCTAGAAAGAAAAAAATCTTGGAACCAAAATTAGTTTCGAGGGAATTTAAACTACAAATTATATTATAACTATTTCAAAATAAAGCATAAGATCATCAAAAGAAAGAAAACATAAATACATAAAAGACGCAACAAAAAAAAGGAAAAGAGCCCTAAAATTTGCATCCTAGAATATGATATACCACCATATACTTTCTCATCCCACCACTGTATTTAACATAGAAGAATGGGAAAGCAAAAAAAAAGCAAATTCCATCCCAAAAAAGAAAGAAAGAAAAAATTTAAAAGAAATTTAAGACATCCTCACACTAATTCACATACTTCTAGCCATCATTTCTTGAAATCTTCTGTAGGATTCTTGCTTCTCAAGCTTAAATTGTTCATGGCAGTTGGCAATAAACAATTCCGCCAAGCGATCTATATCATCTCCTAATAGCTCCTGGTCACTACCACTCCTAGACGACTTCTCCTCAAGCCAATCAAGATATCCTGAAAGTTCACGAGAATCTTCATGAGCATTATCAATCTCCTCGCCACAATTCTTGGAAGTATTGATTGTGCTATTCCACGTGGAATCATAGTAGAAATGCTTTGAAATATTGTTAGGAAACCCTTCAAGAACTCCGTCCGGCATTGGAAGAACATGGGCGGAGGAGCACCAGTTGTAGTGCAGCCTAAACGAGCCAACGAAAATCTTGTTCCTCTCTTTGTTGTGCTTCTTTTTGGAGTTGTAGATGAAGAAGTGGATTAGGTGGTTTTCCTTGATTATACTGACGATGAGTGTTTTAGCTTTGGATAAAACGCGGAGGATATTACGATACACTTGTGTAGTTACAAGTGTGTGGATTAGGGTTTTAATCTTCATATTGGAGTTTAAGGTAGAAGAAGCAAGTGGTTTTGAAGAGAAAACTTGGAGGTGGTGGAGGGATTTTAGGTAGGATGGAGTGACCATTTTCTTGATTTTTGAGATATTTTTGGGTATGTGTGGTGAGGTTCTTGGGCCTTGTGGAGATGCACTTATAAGGGATCTTGATTACTCATTTGCCACTACACTTTTGAGTTATTTAAAAGGATGCCATCATCCACTTTGTTATCTTGTGGGGTTGTTCCATGTTTCTACTCTTCTTGGATATGGACTTCAAATTTGGAAATTGGAACTCGACTTACTTGGCCCGCCCGTAAATTTTAAATTGTAACACTATATATTGTTGATCATTTTAAGGTACTTTTAAACCATAGTGTTGTAATTTGGTCATTATAAAACAACTGCACTTAAAAATTATAACTTACCATAACAATTAAAATTTCATTTTTATTTTTGTTCACTAACCAATTTCCTTAAGTAAAAATCCTTTAAACTTGTTAGGTTCGAAAGACTTTAATACCATATCGAATAATTATTAATTTATTAGCGAGATTCAAAGTTTAGTTTTCATTTAGTCCGTTATGAGTTGTCCAACCAATTAAGAAAGCAGGTTAACTTAACATATATATTTTTTAGACTCTATTAGGAAAACTTCCTAACATATTCTATTTTTTTCCAAAATCTAACCTATTGATCAATATAATTTCTGAGAGAAACATCAAATCTCCGATTTTGCCAAAATAACTTTTAGGAGAAACATCAAATTTGATGTTTTGATATTTTGGCCATTAAAATTTAGAAAGTTATCTGAAACAGATTTTAGTTCTTTCGGACCAAAATACAAGCCATTTCTAAAACTAAAATACACAAAAAGTTGATAATCCCAGATCTAAAAACATAGCGGAATAATTTTAATCGCAGTATGCAACTCGAGAACGGCAATTAAGACTTGACCTTCGCAGAAATTACCAGAACGAGAATTATAATAATAGTGTTTTATAAAAAAACAATATAGTTAAATTAAAACAATTAACTGCCCGAGCACTCTCTGTTTGGTATGACGTATAGATGTCATATTTTTGTGGGAAAAGAGAGAAATATTTTATACGTATATACATACTGTGCAGTTAGATATATTAAATACGAGATTCGGCTCCACCCCCAAATCCGGGAACTTTCTCCAATATTTCAATAGAAAATGAGAGAAATATTTAATATATAGTATAGCCTAGATATACCAAAAAAAAAATATATTAATTATGTTCAAATAGTAAAAAACTTATCTACCTTTAATTAAAATATCGAGTTCGAGTCATGAAAAAAATTACGTTGGAATCACCATTTTTTAAAAGCCTGATAGAATTCGAAAGAGATTAATTTTAACTGAAAAGACACCTATATATATATATACACCGAAACAAATACTAGTAATAATAGTATTGTCCACTGGCTCACGGTGAGTAGGATGGCATATAATTATGTTTTAATCTCGTTTTCCACACTAGTGTTTCACACTTAGTTTGAACTAACCTTTTGTTTTTTTTGGAAGGGATTAGTGACAAGACCTCAACCCTAGGGTTTGGGTCAATAACTATAAAAACTTGAGTCAGTGAATTAACGGAGAAAAATATATTAGAAAAATCATCTTTTATGTGACTCAATCAATTATATTCAAACGAGATTTGTTTCTTATTTGAAAGAAATTGTAAGAGAATATCCGAGGTAAAAATTGTGTTTAAAGACTCTACTAAACCACATAAGCTTATAGTGTGCGAGTAATTAGAGAGTAGTATGTTTGTAATGTGCGTTTTAAAAAATTAGACTCATAAATTGAGTTCTTATATTCAAACAGATTGATTAATTAGACAAACTGAGCGAGTCGATATACACAAAT
Organism: Viola odorata; assembly: GCA_963691705.1. NCBI lineage: Eukaryota > Viridiplantae > Streptophyta > Magnoliopsida > Malpighiales > Violaceae > Viola > Viola odorata. The sequence goes on from OY829538.1 coordinate 3,802,107, forward strand.
GATTTAAAGATAGTTTTTTATAGAATTGAATCATATGTTTTCTTGAACCCGATAGGATAGAATTGAACCTAACTATACCGGGTCAATCCACTATATAATTAGAAACCAACCAACTTGGTATCAGAGATATTTTGGACTTTAAAATGGAAGATAATTATCATCCTCTTGTAGCGACTTAATTGATAACATATTGATTAAAATATTTAAACTTTTTTACCCAAAAAATAAACATGAATGAAATGAAGTAAGCTTACGTGCAGGAGATTACGAATGCGTAGCTGATCAAATAAATAATGGAGTGCTAATAATTAATATTATTACACGTAATTAGTAATTATAATAATTGAATTCCCTTGACTAGATTTCTTACAAATAAAATAAAAATAAAAATCAATGTCGTCTCGTTTACATATCCACCCACCTTACCGACATCTGAAATCTGATGATCTGATCTGATCTGATCACCTTTCAAAGCTTCACTTCCATGCAATTCCCACCATTATTCAAGTCAAGTGCGAGCTTCACTATTGGTGGTCTGAGTTGCTGACATTATCCCTCTCATTTCCCATACAATTATAGACAAATATTGATCAATCAATTAATTCCAAAAACAAGCACATCTTTACATTATTAATTAATTTCTATTTTTCAAAAATTTCAAAAAAAAATGTTATTCTTTATTAAAATCTTACATTGAATTATATTTTCTAAAATTCCTTTAAAAGAATAATTTAATTAAATCAATTGGATTGAATTCAGCCAATTATATAAAAATATGGATCAATTTCAACCAAAGATAAACGTGAGGACTAATTTTAAAATTTTAGACAAACTTGAGGAGTGATATATATTCCATCAGAGGAAGTTGCTATCGGACACTGCACGACGGCAGCAGCTTTGAATTCCTGCCTACGGCTTGTCAGCTTGTTTTGTTTTCTTCTTCTTTTTCTCTCTTTTCTATAACATATGTTATTGCTACAGAATTTCCTTGCCTGTCTTTTTTGGGTACATGTTTATTTATGACATTTTAAAGTTTAAAACTTTAAAACAATTTCCTTTTTCTTTGTCAAAGTAATTAGTATGTTTTTTTTATCAGCAAAAATATATTAATAATATCAATATAAAATGTGCTCCGAATGAAGTAATTCGAGTATTTATTTTCACCATATTAACTACTCCCTCTGGTTTTCAATAACCGTCATTTTTCTACTAAAAATGTGGTCTAAATTAACTGTCGTTTTGAGTCATAATTATGATTTCTGTCCTCTATCTTAGTTTTTTTACCTAACCAATTAATTTGGTACAATAGTATTATTTTAATTAAATTATAAAAAATGGATAAATTGAAAGAAAAATTATTATTTTAAATTTGTCTACTATTTCAGAAAGTCAATTAATAAAAAACGGAAGGAGTATTAAACTAATCATTTTTTTATTATAAATATATTTTATTAATATTTTTCTCAACATTAATTACTTCATATTTTTTTAATATAAGTGATGAAAATATATTTATTACTATCATAAGATTAAAATAAAAGAATGAAAGCTCTCTCCATTGAATTTCTTTTGGTCGTTTTTTTTTATAGCCGATTAAAAATGAGCTGTGTTTCAGATGCGGACATCAAAATGGAGTCATGAAATTTGAAAGATTGTTAAAAAAAAATCCTGCAAAATTAAGTCTGTATCCCCATTGGTGAAGGGCTGGCCCAGTGATTTAAGGTCATGACTCATGACATCTTTAACGTTCACGCATATATTCGTTTTCCTTTTGCAAAGTTCCCAAGTTATTCCAAGTTAGTAGTAGTTTTTTTAAATTGAAATTAATTTAATTTTGAGTAAATTAAATATGCTTGCTCACTTAACATAAGAACAATTAAAGGCATACCAAAAAAAACAAGAAAAATAAAGATATATATATGAATGAATACTTACATTAACAAGTAAGATTAAAAAAGATGTCAACTATAACGATAAAAAAAACGACCGAGTATATTCATTTTGATGCTCTCGAACTTTAATATATATTTAACCATAACTCTTAATCATTTGAAACTTATATAAATTTATAATTAACTGTGTACAATCATTTTGCACATGGGAAAGGTGGTAAAGGTTTCCGTATCTAGTGAGATAATCCAGAATCGCATGTCGTTTTTGTTACGGATTTGTTGGCCTCATGCACACATAATACTATGAGGTGAATGCATGACATGTATTGCGTCATCGTATTTGAAACACACATATTTCATGGGATCTGATCGATACATACACCAATTACAGCTATAATATGATCATTCAAAAGTGTTCAATTATATTGATCAATGAGAATATTTCTGGAAAATGAGGCAATAATCATTCCTTTCATTAAGAAATACGCAAGTATTAATTTATGGTATACTCCCTTCGAATCTTTATATTTGTCCATTTTGACTAAAATAATTATTCATAATTAGTTGTCGTATTTATAATTTTTAAAAAGTATTTTTTAATTGTAGTTTTTATCTTTCTAATAAGTTACAAAATTTAACTCAAAGCACGTTAATTTTAAATTGGTCAATTTAATACGATGAAAAAAGATAATTAGTGGAGTGTATTTATAACTAAAATCAATAATTACCTTAATCTATATGATTATAGTTAAAAAGACGACTATAAAAAATAAAAGTATATGTTTCTTTTACCTTTTTGCAAATTCTTAAAAGTTAACTAATTCCAATGCGGCATATAGGGTTTTTCTTGATGAGATCAAGATCCACCTGCATTCATAGAGCATTCCAAAGTCAGTTTATGAAGACCAATTTGATATCATAGCTCACAAACAGAGAGGTAAAAGGCAGTACCTTATGCCCAAACAGATCTCGGATGTTATTGATTTTGTACAAAATCATAGTTGGCCTGGTTCGAAACAATTTGGATATCAGCAAAGAATAAATTGCGAAGATTGTTCTTTCTAATTCTTAAATAACAGCACCACTTTTACCTTTCAAGCGATAGGCCCCATGCAATAACATTAACATCTTCCGGGAATCCCATAGGTCTTAGCATCTCAGGTCTGAACATCCCAGAGTTTCCAATCTCTACCCATTTGCCAATGCCCTCATGATAACTGAAAAATGAACCACCTAATCAAATTTCTGATAAATCTAAAATGCAAGAGACCCATTACAAGAATCTTAATCTATACCTGAAGATCTCCATACTAGGTTCAGTATATGGATTATAAGCAGGCTTGAATTTCAGCTGAGACATGCCTGAAACCAAAATGAAGAAGATTAAGATGATAATTTCCCTAATAGCCAGTAGTAACCAATCTCCTCCAAAAATACTAAGTTCCTTCATCCTCATCAACAGTGACAAAAATAAATTATGTTATACACAGTGCATCTGTGCATGTAAAGATAAGAAGCTGAAGTCAGCAATCAGCATCGATGTTACCAATAGGAAATACCACCAGCATCAGCAAACAAAACATGCATCATTACAACCAAACCTTGAATTCTTTGTATAACTATGTAACTGAACATTCAGCCAAATTAAAGTTACAGCAACCTATCATATACTTACCCAAGCGTGCAAAAAAATCCTCCAGTACTCCAATCAGGTGACCTAGAGTTAGCCCTCGGTCGCACACCAGACCTGTAACCAAAATCACTTATTTAGACAGAATATTGATTGAACACCTAGAACACTAGAAATTATAAATAATATTAATAAAAAAGCCTTAAACAGTCACATCTGTATTATAAATAATGACTGATAATAATTGATAGTTTAAACAGCTTTCAACCGACCTCATCCTGTTTATGAAAGCACAACAGAAGCCAGCACAAAAAAAAGCAATCTTCACATGAGTTCGACTACAAACCCCTATTGGTGAGACTAGTTACACTACCCAGCCTATACTTTATAAATTCAAACATACCTTCAATCTGATGAAACTCTGCAAGATGAGTTCTGTCTACTGCTTCATTTCTGAAGACCCGATCAATGGAGAAGTACCTTTTTGGTGTAAAGGGATTCTGTTGTGAGTACTATAGGGAACAAAAGTAGCAATAAATAACCCCTCAAAAGGTTAAAACAAAAGAAAGACAACAACAACTAGCACAAATAGAACAACGAACAACAACAGAAAAATAGTATCTCAGAAAGAATAATAAAGAAAGAACACGACAGCTTGCACTTATAGAACAGTAGCCACATACTATTTAAACTAGACCATGAGCATAATCATATAAAGGACTATAATATGTAAATTTCAAGTTACGATATTAATGTTAACACTTTATTTTCTTTTTTTAGGCAAAATGAAGGATATTAATGTTAACACTTACCTGTGCTAGATCATAAAGCATCCGAGAGGAAATGGCAGTTGTGTGAGTGCGCAACAGATTTTTATTTGCTTCTTCTCTCTTCCACTCATATCCATACCTGTATAACATAAAAGGAAGTTAATAGGTTTAGGATTAAAACACACATTAAGAGGAGGGCTAACAAGCATATACCCCTTTGAACCATAGCCACCATGCTCATGAACTTTCTTCACCCGCTTGACATAATCTTCTGGTAGCTGCTTTGTCGTGGAAGGAGCTACAGATGCATTTCAACAAGCTGTCAGAAGGAGAACAAATTTGGCAGGAATACTGTAAGCCATCAAGTTAGACAGACCTTGCAGGAAGAAAGTATCGTGTGAATCACGCGCAGGGTGTTGTTGGGGCTGGACCAGTGCATCAAAATTCCAGAAGCTGCAAGTTAAACGTGAAGTCTCCTTTCATTAAATATATGTATTGACTTTAGATAGATTAGATACTGCTTCACTAGCCAAGCTAATACACAAGTTAGTAAAAGATAGATGGCAAATCTACCTGCTCTCAACATATCTATTTGTAGGCATTTCCTCAAAGCTGCAGCCAAAAGGGGACGAGAAAACAGATGTTAAACTCACTAGCTAAAACAAATTATGGCTGTAAGTATGAAACCGAAGAGTATGTCTCACCCCATTAGACGAAATATGGTCTTAAATTGCTCTTTGACCTGAAAACAGAAACAATAAGCTAAGCTAACCATGCATATGAAGGAAAGGGAACAGAAAGTAGGGAGGATGAAGATTCTCGTAAGGCAAGTTGGTACCACTTCACACAGTGATTATCCTACTCCAAGAAACAAAAACACAGTGATGGTTAAAACTTGTTATATTGGTTCACCAATTATATCCCTTTTGAAAACAGATAATTCCTTTGATTGTCAATTCAAATTTCACCAGCCACCATGTTGTACACACAAAAATTATTGGATATCCAATTTGTACAGACATAACAGAAAAAACTCCAATCTTGCCTTGTTGAGAGGGTGAAGATGGCCACCTTCAGGAGGTGGACCTTTGGCACTGAAGTTATACTCTTTAAACTCTAAATCCTTCCAATCACCCCTACAACATAACATAGATTTATCAACAAGTACTGCAAAGAAATAACAGATACCATAACAATGAAAACAAAGGTGAACAACCTGTCTTTTTCTATACTCTTTAAACCCTAATTATTGTTACCATAAAAATTCATTTAACAGCATACCTCTGTAGATTTTTCCGAGTCAAATCAGTTGCAGCTTTCTCTCTTTTAGGAGCAAAATTTGGGCCTTTTCTCACTGAGTAGCCCTTACATGTCCTATAATACAAATCAAAGGAAGCATTCAGGTTCCAACCATATAGAAGAATAAACATATTTCATGAAGGAGACAAATTAAGATAATTACTCTAAAGATATCAGCTTTCTTGCTTTGAGAGCATTTATATCATCTTTGTGAATCTTCTGCAATCAAATGGAGAAAAACTGGGAAACTTAATAAAAATAAATAAAACTAAATGACCTAAGTATTGAGAAGGCTAATGGACTGCACACTGACTGAACCAGTCCTAACTTATGCAAATACCAGAGAAAAAGTTTCATCATATCTTATACCATACAACTTTTGACAAAAACTTAATGTATACAGAACACACACATTTGCATCCTTCTCATCATTTATCTGTAAAAGCAGCTGCTTGACTTTATCCTCCACATGTTGAACCTACAGCAACCGCAAAACAAACCAAATTCAAACAATGAAGAGCAACAAGACCACTGGCAGTAATGCAGGTAAAACGATAAAAGTTAGCCAGTACAAATGTTTTCTAAACCAGTACACATATAATTATCATGTCATGTCAACAATGCGTAAAGAATTTATGTTTATGGAACTATCCCAAAAGCTTGAAATCACCTTTCTAGACACTTGCTTTCCCATAATCAACCACTTATTCTTTGCAGCCTGTGAGCAACCAATTTTGAAAACAGCAGGATCCAGCTTTTTCTGCATCAAGAGAAAACAAAAACAACACAATTTCAGCAAATTTATATACTACAATTATACACAGAAGAAAAAGGAAACGAGACCACACAGGAGCAATATGAGAACCTGCAATTCATCTTTTGATATGCTTCCCTCCTCCGGTATCGCCAAGAACAGGTGCATTTCGGGCGATCCTTCTGCAGCATATTTGGCTCCCTCGTAGGTAAGTACCCATTTCTCCTTCTTGATATCCTATTTTCACGGCAATATCAATCAAGAATCTTTAAAACTTGAGATTAACCAGATATGATTAGTATTACGAGTGAGGGTACCTCAGCGTCGACGAAGCGGAAGCCGTGAAGGCTTTTAATGACATTGACAACCTCGTCGGGAGGAAGTCCCTGCTCGTCAGCATAAGCGCCTGAATCTGCGATTACTTCGTTCTTATCTAAGTAGCTAAGGATTGCATCCTCCGCCGCCGCCATTGTATTTGATGGAGAGCTCTCTTAGCTTCGCGTCTGTGTTGAACGCTGACAAAAGAAAGAACAGAACCCACAGCGGCTCGTATCAGTTTCAAATTTCAATTGTTCGCGCAATCCGGTTGGGTTTGGGCTTGCTCTCAGGCCTTACTTGTCCTTTGACGTGTGTCGCGCAATAGGGTTGGGCACACGGTTTTCTATTTAAAAGCAAAGCCCTCAAATCCTCCTCTGACTCAACTTCCTAAAAAGAAGAATTTGAATAGTAATTATGTTCAAATTGTAAAAAAATTATCTCCTTTTAATTAAAGTATCGAATTCGAATCATGAAAAAAATTACGAAAAATATATCCATTTTATCACCCATGCTTGCGAAAAATATATCCATTTTATCTTAATACATCGAACTTAGAACCTTTCTTAAAAATAATTTAATTATTTATTTTAAAAAATAATGAATAGCCACAATATTTTATTTTTAAATGACTAAACAAATCATTAAGTAAAATTATTGTGATTGGATAAGCCCATTCGACAGATAGACACAGGTGGCTAAGCAAATCATTATGATTGGGCCTTGAACCACTTTGGTTGAACCTGGGCTGAAATTTTAGGCTATGATAAGGTGAACCAAACGTTATTGGGCTAGTACACTAGGTAACGTTTTATTTTCTGTTTTTATCAATTGTGATTATTTGAGGATTCCTCAACAGATGTTGGGTCCAAATGAGCCCATAACAGATGCTTAGCAAAAAGAAAAAAAAACTGCAAATTAAACTGGATTGTGAAATTTGAAAATGGTTTTTAAGAAGAAAAAATTGTGATGGTTACTTAGAAAGGTGGGAGTATCAAGTTTGTCCTGTGTGAGATGTATCGATTTCGATTAAAATATGAATTTCGGTTAGCATTTTAGTATCTTATTTTTTAAATATATATATATATATAATTACATATAAATTTATAATGATTCTTTTTTTTAGTATTGGGATGAGACGCACCGTTTATTTCGGTCATACCGGTCAAATACCGGTCAATACAAATAAAATGACTGGTATAGATCGAGATAGAAACTGAAATAATACAACAAATTTTTTATCTCGTTTTTCATATTGGGATGAGATGTATCGGCCGATATTGATAACATTGGGGTGTTAAATTGGATCTATCCTACAAGTTTTTTTAAAAATTATTCGTGGGAAAAAAAGAGAGGTTATGGACCTGAAATAAAAATACACTAAGTTCTGGTAATAAAATAATATTGACTGCTTTGAATCTGAACTTTACGATTTTTTTAAAATGTCTCATTTTATTAATTAGAAGATAAACTTTTTTTTTTATATCAGAATTCAGTATGCTTGGAATAGCTTTTCATATTTGATAAAACTCACCCTCTTAATTAGACGACAAGAAAGAAAGAAAAGGTTAGAAATATACTGTACGTCTTTAAGGGGTGGGACTGTGGAATTGTTCTCCCACGAAGCATGGAAATTCTAACCATTCAAAAGACATAATCAAGAATATTAATGGTTTAGTTTACAAAGATTATGCTTGGCTTAGTGGGCACAATGAGAGGTCCCTATCCTACACTACTAGCTATAAGTACGATATATACTACTAATGCTATTATTGGCAACTTCTTTAGCAATATATCTTATTGACGGTCCATCCGAAATTGCACAAAAAAATTAGGGTTTGTGTTTTTAAATTTTAGTTCGGGCGAAGGTAAAAGAGTCGGACCTGAGTTTTAAAATTTTAAGCTCGTGGCTCATCCAAATCGGTCTAGCCCTAACCTGCAACATATATTTATATATAAAAATAAATACTTTTTTTTACTTTAATAATAGACGTTTTGGTGAAAAGAAAATTCTATTTCTTTATTTTCAAGCCCATTTTTTCCCAAACAAACCTAACATTTGTACCGACAAACAACAAATAAAATGGGCCACAATCAATACAGACTATACAGTTAAGTTGCCCTTTTCTTTCCATCTTGTCTACGACTGTTTATAGATTTGTCTTTATTCTCACTTGACAAAATAATTAGAGAGTAGAAAGTAAAAGCCACAAGTAAAATAATTAGAAAGCAGAAAATCGCCATTTATTTTTGTCCAAAAAAATTGAACCTAAAGCGTCCATTATTAAATGATAGAGAATATATACTATATAATTAGTATTATAAAAATAAAAAGCGACATTATTTTTATAAAATTAATAAATCCGTTAAATTCGCGAGTAGCTTATTAAACATAAGGGTTCCGATTTGAGCTTTTAAAAAATAGACCTGCGTAAAACCCGTACAAACTCGGCCCGTATAAATTTACAAGGGTTTTGAAATTTTAGGTATAGGTCCTACCCGTCTAATAAACATATCTAATTAGCAATATAATAACATGTTCATCATTTTCTCCTTTTAACACCAAGACTAACTATGTTGGAATATGTCCCCCTCCATTAATTTTCTTCTTAAACCATTATATAACAATTGTTAAAAATGTTTTGATGCACTTGTTTGGGAGAGTAATAATACCTTATTACAATTAACAAAGGCACAAAAGTGCAATGCCTTACTAGTAAAATAAAAATAAAACAAATATTAAACTAATCTCAAAATGAAGCCAGCTTTAGATTACCATCATGATTTATTCTCAAATGCTAACTAATAGTACATCTATAGTAATTTAACTCATAAGGGGATGAACCAAGTTGTACTTGTTCATCTTAACACATTTTAACATATATAAAAAAACGTATCGTACATTAATTAGATACTGTCAGCATTAACAGATTCTATTTTATTCGACGCATTGTTTTTCTAAGAAATTAGTTCAAAACAACGATAAACTTTTGTTCACTATGTTTATACAACAATGATAATAATAATATAAATTGACGTTTAAGCAAATGTGTAAGGCAATCAAAGCCTCGCAAGGCTGAAAGGTCCCTCCAAAGCCTCAAGGGTCACTTTCCATTTTGGCGGTAAGTAACCCATAGTAGCTACAAGTGTCCGACCAAAGCTGGTGCCAGATCAGATCGACATATATACATTAAATAGGGTAACAATGTTTTAAACCTTATACTCTACTCGATGGAAAAGATTACAATAAACCCTCCGTAATCTTGTTTTGTTAATCCATATGAGATAGTTTTTTATTTTTTTTATAGGCGGAGCAATGAAATAGTGTTGTCATATTCTAATGTCGTCGCCTTTTGTTTGGTATATAGAAACCGTGTTTTCATATTCTCTGGTTAACACCTATTGTTAACTTATTACAACTTCATTAATTAAAAACATGCTTATCTGTTAATGGTCTCTTTTAAAAATCTTTTTTCCAATCTTGGATTGTAAACCAGCAAGAAACAAAGGAATTCGGCAATTCCTTCTTCGAGACAAATTGCACAATTTATAAATTAGTAAGAGAAGGGAAAGTGATGTTTAATTAAACAGTATTACAATTGCCATTTTCCTCGACACTTATCCTTATTAGTACTACACTATTTAATTAAAAATATGCCCACCTGTTAATTGTCTCACTTAAAAATCTTCTTTCGAATCTTGAGTTGCCAAACCAGCATGCAACAAGGAATTCGGCAATTCCTTTTTAGGATAGTGTCTTTTTTCGGGCGAAATTTTACATTTCATTCGATATATTATGTCATTTTATATATCTATTCACATAAATGATGAAGCCAATTTAGTCCGAAGAGAAAAGGAATTCTATTTTTGATAGCAATCGGTTGCTGTTTGATTGAGACATGGAACAAGGTTCTCAACTCTCAACTTGGAGTACCAATTTAATTTCTTCCTCTCCCAAAATACATAAATCAATGAGTTTGTACTTTGATAAAAAAATAAAAAAATTAATCAGTTTGTATATTTCTTACAAAATAAGAAATATCGAGTTCGAATCGTCATGTCTATAATTTTTTTTTTAAATACACTAATTAATTGCATCGGTAATTAACTTTATTATAATCAATTGAAGTAATTCCGTAGTAGCCTTATTAAGGTAATTAACCTTAATACATGGTTAATAAACTTTGATGTTAGAGAATAAATAATTGCACCATAGTCCCTCAAACTTTTGGTTCTTCCGAAGTAGCCCTTAAAATTATATTATTTTTATATTAGTCCTTCACATTTGTCCCCCTAAAGCTCTTAGTTCTTCTATAACAATCCTTAAAGTTCTATTTTTTTATTTATTTTTTCATATTCGTTACCCAGAAGTTTTAAATTCTTTCATAATAGTCTTTAACGTTCTATCTTTTGTCGTTACTCCTAAAAAAAAAGGTTGACCTTACATGTTCAAAAGAGTATTTTGTACTTTACTATATAATCTACTTCCCAAGTCTCAAATCCTGATCTTATTTGCTAAGTCAAAATGATTTACGACAAGTGGCATCTAATAAATCTTGTCTTTTTAATTCATGATATAGAAAGCATTGTTTTTTAGTTCATCGTCCGCTAATCACTTTTTAACGTTGGTAAGTAAGTTAACAACCCTCTTGTGTCTTTTTTGTCTCTACCAACTATTGAGATTTTACAAAAATGTACAAGCTCGTATTCTTTTTTTTGTCTTTATTATTTTAGGGTTCATTACAAATTGTCGTTAATTTATCATTTATTTTTATTTTTTCCATGTAAAATAAGATAATGTAAAGGCTGTAATATGGTTGGAACCTTCAAAACAGTCTGGCTATATATCCTCGATCGGCAAGAAAATTATATTGATAAATATTTTTTTATTATCTAAAAATGGAGAAAATTTATGCATTTTATTTATGTAAAAAATATACGATGGGAAAGAGAATGACTCCCCGTAGTGAACAATATGAATGAAGTCAATCCAATACAGACTAATAAAATAAGTATTTTTTTTCTTCCGGCAATAATGTAAATGTTGAATCTTCGTTTTTATTGTCAGTTAATCTCTAATAATAATAGGTTTGTTATATACCATGAGATTTCATATATTGCAACAATTTTCATCAACTAGAATACAAAAAAAAAATTAAACCTCATAAAAAAGACTACTCCCTCCATCTTTTTTACTAATAGATACGAGTTTTTATTTAAACCTAGGGATTATTAATTACCGCCATCAATGGATAGTGAATCAAAATCGGTTTCGTCGATCTTACTACTTTATACTTTATTCTTTGATCACGTTTGGGAATCTTGCACTTAAAAACTATATTATTAACAATAATAATAATAATAATAATAATAATAATAATAATAATAATAATAATAATAATAATGTGATTTAGTGGGCAAAAGTATACCACATTATTAAATTATGAACCCACAGTCCAAGATGCCAATGACCATATTCTCCAAATTAATTCAAGAAGATAATTAGATAATTAACAACTGGCTTTTTAAGACTTCATCATCTTTCGTGAAAACGATCTCATTCTTGTCGTTTTGATGCTAGAAACACGTCATTATTCTTTAATCTCACCCTTTTTATTTTCCTTGACAAGTAAGGACAAATTTTTACTAGTAATTAACTTTGTTTATTTTTTTCATTAAAGAAATAAAAATAAAAATTGATAACTAATTAAACTTGAGCTTATATATATTAATATATCTTGTACAGGAAGCTTCATGGAATTTGGGTATAGAATTTTAGGCCATACATTTTGATCAATTCTGCAGATTATCTGATCAATCTGCATCTTCTTTTTCAATTTCTTCTCATAGATTTTTCTCGTTTTTACGCGTAATCTACGTGGGTTCGGTTCCTTATATATTCCGAGTAGAATGGATTTCTAATACACTTTTTGATGCTTGGCAAGAAAAAAGTAAAAAATCCCTCTTTGCTGCATCTCCTAGTCCTGTTAGGATTATTACATTTGTTAATGAACACTCCAAAGATAGGCTGCCATGACCAAATCCAGCAAAACCATGGAAGAATTGGTGACTTGCCTTTTCAGTTTGGTGATCAGCAGAACTGGAACATGGAGACAGCTGCAGGGTCACAGCAACAGAACCTGTGGCCTGAGACTGAGAGATCATCTAGCAGTATGGTGAGTCCATTCGAATCGCCAGCTTCGGCCTTTTACGCTACTGAGAAATACTTGGGGTTGCCTCATTATGAATGTCAAGCTGGTCCTGGTCCTTCTTTGTGCCCACCACAACAATACTCTTCGGTAGGAAGCTACTTTGTTGATTCCGGGGACCAATCTGCACACAACTTTGAATTGAGAAGGACCAATTGGTCAATTCTGCAACCCCATTTTTGTGGTAATCAACCCCAGTTCCATAAATATTTTGACAGTTCTTCAGGGAATAAGTTTCATCAGTATGATCAAAAACCGATAATAGCTAATGATGTTGGCCCTGGTGTTGGTCGATTTTCAGTTCCTTTCGAAAGAAATCGGGACCATAGAGTACGTACTTTTGATTCTATATCATCTAGTTTCTGTTTCTAGTCATTCATTTTTGATTGTTTGAAATCATCAACCAATGCTTTTTATACTCAGGTTGCTTGCAATCCATATTCCCCTCCATTCGCTCACCCAGTCTTTTCTGCTCAACACGAAAACCATTCTCCGAGATTTTCATTCAGAGGTGTTTCTGCATCTCCTCCAGCCAACCATGCTTCTTTTGGGCCGGTACTCGCAAATAAAACGCGTATCAGATGGACACAAGATCTTCATGAGAGGTTCGTGGAGTGTGTCAATCGCCTTGGGGGTCCAGAGAGTAAGTAACTCTATATATGGTCATTACTTTTACGATTTCAGAAGAAAATGACCTCTTTTTACTGTTCATTTACTGATGAATTACAGAGGCAACCCCGAAGGCGATCCTGAAGCTCATGGATTCGGAAGGATTGACCATCTTTCATGTCAAAAGTCATTTGCAGGTACTGTTTACTTTTCTGTATTTTGGTTGTTGCTAATAGTTGCAAGATCTGTTTTGTAATCTCTCCTCTCATCTGTCCTTGCAGAAATATAGAATTGCAAAATACTTGCCTGACACATATCAGGGTAAAAAGCTGTTACATTTACTGTTTCTGATATGATTCCAAGTCTTTTATATACTTATACTGTTTGATCTAATTCATCCACTTTGTAAGATCAGGCCTTGAATGGTTTTCATTTTTCTTTCTGTATTTGACGCGACACTGAGATTTAATAAATTTTACTCTTTATCATGTCAGGATATAGAAAAACTACTTATCTTGATGCGATAAAAACTACATTTTTCTCAGGAATATTTTATGCTTTCCGTCTTTACAAATACCTGTTATAGGCAAAAATGCCAAATTGCTTCAGAATTCTGATGCCAGTATCATTTGTATAACAGGAAAGGGAGAGAAAAGAACCAGCATCAGTGCATTATCACAGATAGATGCGAAAACGTAAGCTTTCGGATCATGATGCGTCCTCTTTCATTTACTATTCTATTTGTCTCGCGATTCTTCGAACGAAAAAATACACCCGTAATATAGTCTTAACCATGTGTTGCAGTGGCATGCAAATAAGAGAGGCACTGCAGATACAAATGGATGTCCAGAGGCATCTACATGACCAGTTGGAGGTACAGGATTCTTACCAAAACATATCGAACCCCTCGCTCGATCAACCCTAAAATTTAAAGAACATGTTAGCAAAATGACCTATGACAAAGAACTATTTAAACTTATTCACTCTTTTTCCCACAGGTTCAAAGAACTCTGCAGTTGCGAATTGAAGAACAAGGCCGGGAGCTTAAGAAGATGTTTGATCATCAGCAACGAACGACTAATAGCCTCCAAAATAGTCACGAATCGGATATTACATCCCCCGATGAACCCACATTTAGTTTCGAAGAGATCGATATTTGCATTGCAGAAGGTTCTAATAATAGTAACAATAGCCTCTTCCCATCCAGGATAAGTTAGCACTTAGAAGCAAATACATAGTGCAGACTCAGCACAGAAGTCTATCTCTTATAGAATAGAAAAGAAAAGTTGTACATTGGTTGTACTGATTAAAAAGGAAGTGGAAACAAAAGGTGTCATAGATTAGTGATGTGTGTGCTCCCAATTACTCTCTCTCAACAAAATTTGGAAGGAGTCAGTCCTGCTCCATAATTTCTGCGCTCGATCGCGGTCTGGAGTTTTGTATCTATTACAAGAATGGTTCTTGCATAACTTGTGTACTTGATGCCAATAATACACAATTGAATACAGATTTCTGAATCTTGATTTTTTTTTTTGGGCATCGAAGTCCTGTTGATCTCCACTCGGAATCCGATTCAAATGTGGTCATCGACATTGGAAGCGTAGAGGAATCCTAATTATGCAGGTTTAGTCAAGGTTAGCTTAATTGCTATAGTTTCTTCGGACAAGACATGCATGTTCTTGAAGTGATTCATTTCAGATAACGTGTGTAAATCTCAGTTTCTGTTGTTTTTTCTTCTTGCAAAACAAAAAAAAGGGAAAAAAGCAGAAAATAATCGAACAACTTTCGGTGGTAGGATGCTTAGGAATAATTGGAAAAAAGCAACTAAAGATGATAATGCTGGAATGCCTAATTAGAAATTAAAAGGGAACCATTTGTTATATTCTCTCAACATAATGTTAATAATACTGATATTTTTAGTTTGGGAAAGAATCAAACTGAATCATTGAATAGTTTGTAAACCAAACTAAAGTTATAGATATGTATAGGAATAATGAATATGGACGAAAGAGCGATTGTAGTTAATCGAAATACGTCTCATGCCTCGAAATTATGAGTTTAAGTCGGTGAAAGCTCATATGTCTTTCTTTCCTTTTTATCTTGTTCATATTTTTGTCAATAACAATCAAGAATTTGCTAATTATATTTCTTGTTATGCAATTGCAATGTTGGTCTAATTCGGGTTATGGAGTTTAGAATTGAATTAAATTTATATATATAATAAAATTATAAATAACAAGACCATTTGGACTATTCTATCTTTTTAAGAAATTCCTTAACCGAATGTTAACTACTAATTTTTTTTAACTTTTACTTTTTTTATAAAAAAATCGATTATATTATTAATTATTATTATAATATTAAGTACCGAATCTATAACCTATACATTAACCACTTCAACTATAAATTCGTGTTATTTTTAGAAGTACGATACTTTTTTTTTTCTTATTTAGAATGTTTTTTATGTAAAAGAAAATAGAAAATATTTTTACTTTTTATTATTTTTCCCGATAGGGATAAAAAATACAGTCTCCATTAAACACATAAAATAACCAAAGTTAACGATAGCCGCCTCCTTACAGTTTTGTGAGTAAAAAAAAGGAAAAAAATCTGCCGCACGACTTCGCAAAGCATACAAAGTTAAAAGTTAAAACTAATGGAGAATTTGAAGAAGAGGAAGATGGAGGAGGCGAGCAACGGTGGCAGCGGTGGAGTATCCACCACCACCACAACAACAACACAAGACCAGCTTCGCTCTCTTCTTGACCCTCTCAACAAATCCCAGCTCGTCGATCTCCTCTCTAGACTGTGCGTCTCTCTCGGTCTCTTTTACTCATTGTTTATCGAGTTTTAATTTCTGGGCTCGTCACTTTTTTTCCTTTTACTCATACTGTTTCTGTTTCGCTAAGCAAGCAAATTCCAGAGACTAGTAATTGGGTCTGTTTGGGTTTTTTTTCGTTTTGATTCAGGTGAATAACTATTGTCAATAATAGAACTGTTGGGAATATGGAATATTGGTTTTAGAGGAATTTTCTGTTTTGGGTATTTCAGATTTCTATTTCCCTTTCCGTTAGTGTAAAAAATGAGTTTTTTTCAGCCAAAAAATTATTATACTTGCATATTAAAGAATGCTGTTACGGCCTTGAATAGTTTATTTCCTTGCATTGTCTATATGTGCACTGTTTGGCGAACTAAATAGGCTAGGCTGCCTGAGTGAACTTAGTGGGTGAGGTATGAGGGTTGCTCCAACTGTATGCTGTGTGATTGACACTTTGCATGTGTTTGTTTGCATGTTGACGCATAAAGAGGGATCCAATATCCTTCAATTGCCGAAGAAATTAAAGGTCTTGCTAGTGCAGATCCTGTCCATCGAAAGCTTTTTGTCCGTGGCCTGGCCTGGAATACCACTTCAGAAGCATTGTGTGCTGTGAGTGCATTGCTGATTGCTGCGTGTGTTTTTTTTGTGTTCCATGGTGATGAGTGTTCTATGTGATACCGGGTTCTCAAGGAAAATCATTCCGTATATATGTTGATATACGTATGTCAGGTTTCCTTCAGCATCTTATGTAGATCTGCAGTTTCTAAGCTTCCTATGTTTTTGCTCCAGGCATTTCGAGTGCATGGAGAAATAGAAGAAGGGGCTGTCATCCATGATAAAGCAACAGGAAAGTCACGTGGCTATGGTTTTATTACTTTTAAACATATGGAATCAGCACATACTGCGCTTGCAGCACCAAGCAAGTTGATTCATGTAAGCCTTGGCAATTTATTTTTGGTTTTGGCATTGCATAACCTTCTTTTAAAATGATATCGTACCATTTTAGTATTTTTGATTCTCCCAAGTAAAAATGATTTTGTGTCTATATTTACTTGTGCGCACATTTTGCGCACTTATTTGGTTTGTAGATGGGTTTTTTTGAATGCTTCTCATCCCTGATGCAATGTTGCAATGATAGATTCATGATGATCACTATCCGAGATGCACATACAGTCATCCACATGCATTCCAGTTTATATGCTAAGTGGAACTGATATGCAGAATATTGCTTTTCGCAGTTTAAAATAGGTAGAAATAGTTAAATCTTATATTCTAGAACCAATTAATTTAATATTTCCTAGAGAGTAAGTTTCTATAGTTATCCGATCCATTTAGCGAAATTGGTTCAAACGTTTTGCTACTGATTGAGAGTTTACTCTTCCAGAGAAAGCTGTTTCCCTCAATCCAATATTAGCCTTGCTTTTCTATAATTTTTATGTATATGCGTACAAATCCATTCTTAAAGTTTATGTAGTCTTCTAATTTATAAGTTCTTTAAAGTACTACAGTATCAAAATTTTATCCTTTAGTCTTTCTTTTCACTGTCTTCTTTTTTTGGTTTCTTTTTTCCTTTAGAATAATATAATCCCCTCAAGTATGCCTTTCACAATTCAAAGCAAGAAAGATAGTTCAAGGATTTACTCTATTAACTTCAACATCTTATCTGTCAGAGAAGAAGATAAAGAATTCCTATTTTCTCCATTTGATACAACAATGAAACTAAGTAATAAGAAATTGGATATAATTTTTTTCCTTGCACCTAGACATTTTGTGGCCAAGTCAATCAGAGTAAGAGTGGATATAATTTTTTTACAGTTGTTGTAGTATGGCTTTTGATTTCGTTTTCTGTCCTTCAGTAAACAAGCACTCAGTTCCCTTCAACATGATTCACTTCCATTTTGCACATGGCGTTAGGTTTTCCTTTTCAATTCCTATAGTGCAAGATTCTTGTTTTAAGTTTAGAAGTATGGTTGCATGTTTTTGGTTGTGCATCCATTTAGTTTCTTGATCATCACTAACTATAGAGTTGTTTGACTCTTCTTATTCCAGGGCCGGATGGCTGTCTGCAATCTAGCTTGCGAGGGATTAACTGGGGCAAGTGCTACTCCTGATCTAGCCCAGAGGAAACTTTACATCGGTGGTTTATCACCAGAGATCACAAGTGAAATGCTGCTTAACTATTTTGGGAGACATGGTGATATTGAAGAAGGTTCAGTTGCCTATGACAAGGATACTAATGAATCGCGGTATGATATCATTTTTCTTTCTTTCTGAGGCTTTGGAAGAATTAATATCTGTTGTTCAAAGTTTTCCCTGTTCTTAATTTTGCTACTATTAGTAGAAAGTAAATTGTGTTTTGTGTGCAGCGGGTTTGGGTTTGTTACATACAAGACAGGGGAGGCTGCAAAGAAGGCCATAGATGATCCTCAAAAGCTACTCGGGGTATGTCAGTAGTAAGCCTTAAGTTTCATTAATAATCAGCTTTGTTTTCCTTGGTAATACATGTTTGTAGGAAGTTCCTCAATCATAGAACATGAAATTTCCTTTTGATATCTCTGCTAGGGTGGCATTGTAAGGTTTTGCACTTAAACATAGAGTGATAACCTAATATTATAGAACACAATAGGATGGGGCTGATAGTTTTCAGCCTGGTCTATTTGCACCCTATGGTTTTTTACATTTATAAAAATGACATAATTGACTGTGTAGTGGGACCAACATTTTTTCTATAACTTCCAAATCTGTTTGCTCACTTCAAAAAATTCTTTCAGGGCTTATGGTACTTTTTCTCCCTCACCTCTTCGGATTTGGTTAATGTTTTACCTTTACTTTTATTTTGTTTAAAGATGTCATTTTGTTCCATCCCTCATGAATGCATGCAAGTTTTATTTGAGGATGTTATATCACTTGAGTCCCAGCATAAAAATCCATTAATTTTGTATGAATGGATGGAACTGATATAAATAGATAAAATAACAATTTAAGGATAGCATTTGCTCAATCTGAACAGTGGAGGGGCTGTGATATCTTGAACCCAAAATCGGTTGATTGGGTTAGTCCAACTACATCTCCTTTTTCCTATTAAACAAAAGGACAAACTATTATTTTCTGTTTTCTACAAAACTAAACCCCCCCCCCCCCCCCCCCCCCCCCCCCCCCCCCCCCCCCCCCCCCACCCCCACACACACACACACACACACACAAACACAAACACACACACCATTTTTGGGGTTTCTGGCTTCAATTCGTGTTTTGAGTGGTGTTATTGACTTGCAAGGTTATTGTGAATATCACATGTTGTGTTTTTATCAATTTATGATGAATGGGAATTGACTTTTTTGTGAATTTGTTGCAATGGGCCTCACAAAGAACTAATCACTTTATCAAGAGTTGTGTTATTTTAGTTCATAATTCATCTTGCTAATGCCTGATTATATTTTTACTATTTTTTTGTTGCAGGGGAGTACTGTCATTGTAAAGTTTGCGGATACCCACAAGGGGAAGACTACTCAAGGTCAGTCTCCTGTACCCATGGTTCCAGTGCCCATACCAGTCGCACATACTGCTGGATATACACAATCAGGAAAACCACATACTGGTATGGCGCCTGCTGGCTACGGTTACCATCATCCTGGAACATCATACCCTGCTTCTTCTTACCCTACCTCTCCAGCAACACATGCTCCCTATCCAAACCACCCTCAACTTCCTTATTCACCAATTGTGGGAAGGAAAGAACCGATTGGAGTTCCACCAACAACACATTTGGGGATGGGTGGATACCCCTATCACTTTCCTAAACAATAACTCAGAAACCAGCTGTATTTGGCCTAATGCCTTTCCTTTCTTTCTCTTCTCTCCTCATATCAGACCACGGTTTGGTGGAATTTTGTGGGTAGCCTGATTGGAGCAGGTGCTAGGGTTCGTAGTCAGGGAAACCGAAATTTTGGTGGCGGGTATGTTCTTGATATGTTATCTCTCTCTTAAAACTGGATTTGTATTTCGTCAGAATAATTTATTTATTGTAGTATTAGTGCATGTTATTTTAGTGAAAAACCCAAAAATAATCAAGGCTTGTCATCTCCTTGTGGAAGTATCTCAGACAGTTGAGGTTTTTTGTATACACTATCCAGTTTGAAAGATGGATTGAAGTTCTTGGTTTCAGAATCTAGTTTTCACTACTCTCTCTGCTAATTTACTTTTGTATGGAAGACATCATTTTTGCTCAAATTTACATAATTACCCTGACATTACATATATGGAATGCTCTTTTCTAACATGAATTGGAAGATAGGTAAGTTTACATAAGTTTAGTGTTGTTGTTGCGAGCCATGACACGAGAGTAAAACAATAGACATAGCAAGTTTCTCCTTTATGGCATTTAGTCGAACAGTTTCTTCGCACAGTTGTCTTTCTCAGCAATATATCAAAGGTAAGATGCCAAGCATCATCTGTTATGAACTAGATGTAACGGGTATAGATTTTGCGAAAATATATCATACAATTTATCTACCCATGTCTGAAAAAATTCAAGTTACATGACTCTTTGCACTGTAATTTTGTACAATACTACCATTGCTCCATTAATGGCTATTCCTCTACATGGGTGCTCAACTTACATTTATGGTGACTGGGTTCAAGAAATCAGTATGCTAGTCATTTATGAAATCATGAAATCTTTCTTAAGTTTAGGATTAAGTTCTTGTTAGAAACTGGTTTTCAAGAGAGCTCGAGCGAAATGATAAAAACACTCGAGGTATTCCGAGGCAGATGAACAGAACTCCAAGATAGATTAATTTGATTGTATTGTGAATGCTCGAGGGCTTGAAATTTGGGAGGATATGAAGAAAGAGATCAGTCCCGGTCGAGGGATAGCCATGCGCGCGAGAATGTTCAGTCTCGTACCAGTGTTCCTAGTTTTCTTCCCCAGCTCCTCCGAAAGCTTGCACTAACATAGTCCCAATTGAGAAACATTGTCATATTCAAGCACATGTTCTTTCTGGAAATAGTACAGCTGTGTAAATTTATGAAAGTTGGTGTAAGATGCTTAGAATGGTAAAGAGAGATTGAATAATGCTCGTTAGATTGCACATGAGTCGAGTCACGTGTATCTCTTTATTTTATCAATACCAAGCAGCAGCCGTTGATATTGAAAATGAAGTTATCAACATTATTCTTCTTCCTTGCAACTTTGAATATTCCAGAATTTGAAAGTTAGAAAAGGCGTGTATTCGAAACCTAACTTCTTTTATTTTGCAGAAAATATGCTACAAACTCAAATTAAAAGATGTAAAATCGAGACCTAATGACTTTCTACTTAACGTTTTTATCGATCTAATAAAAAAGATGTAAGATGCACAAAAATAAAACACAGATTTGAATGGATGTTGGAAACAATTTTCAAATTTATTTTTTATTATATTTATAAAATAGCCTCTAGAATGTTGTTTCCTTGTTTGTCAACAGAAGTGACATCCAGAACATAACTTTAGGGAACAGCAACATTTAGATAAAATATAATAAAATAATAATAATACCAATTTGACCTAAAATCTCATAGATCCAAAACCTCAAATTGTCTTTAATGTTGCACGGTTCAAGTGACCTACAATCTAGTTTCAAAATTGTTTTTGCTACCAAACTTTTTAAAGAAGTTATAAAACAAAATGTTATATCCTAAAACAATGAAAAAAAACATAAAAAAATTACATCTTTAACTATACGAGCCAATCAGCGTATCAAAACGATAGCTCATATTGACAACTGAACAGAATCAATGGCGGTGTCAGTGTAGAAACAGACATGACACGTGCCCTATCTAAGTTTAGGGTTGTTTAGTATTTACAATGACTGCCCCTCATATAAAAGCATATATTGAAAAAGACATATCTGCTGCTTTGGTGAACGAAGTTATCGTGAGACGCTTTCAATAAATGAATAAACATAGAGGCCAGTTGTGAGTTAATTTGGAACAAATAATACTAGTTAACGTTTGTCATTTTTTATTTCTTTTTAATGAAATTGCATTTTTGAAATTTTAAATTGTGTCATTCCTAATATAAAATTCTGGTTCCGACACGGAAGAGGAAAAAAAAAATGGTGCACAATAATTAATTTCAGGGAGCACAATTATGTTTCGAAGGACTAACTCCTAGACAATTTGATTAGTTTTCCGCCCTTATACCTAAAGCGTTGAATTAACGATTATAAAAAAAAAATCCTTATTAAATTATTAATTAGTAAAGATGATGGTCAAAATTATTTGTCTTAATTATGGTGCAAAACGTAAAAGCGGTTAAAACGGTCTTGTTTGATTTAATTTTATTCTCACACACTAATTTGACCCATTTATTTTTTAATATTATAAATAGGACAAAAGCAAAACAAAGAAAACGGTTTAAATCGATACTTACATCACTCTATTAGCTCCCTTAACAACTTCTTATCGCCTAATCCCATTGCTTAAACAGGTTAATTAGCAGGTTAATATAGCAATTAGATGGGCAAAAAATAATTTCCTTCTTGGAAAACAAATAAAAATAAATTTCTCCAATCATTTTACACGCTGTATATTTAAAATCAAACAGGTGGACTTTTTCTAATTAAATTAAAATATATAAAGAAATAAAATAGTATTTATTTAATGTACTTGTGAAATAGGTAGTGGCTTTCACCTCACTCTCTCGTCCTTTGTTATATTGAGTTCTCAGCCTCCCCCTTTCAACTTACCTCTCAAAATCTGATTAACAACATCTTCAAAGTTTCTACCTTTTCGCTACTCCTGACACTTCAACCCAAATTTCTTGATCTGGGTCACCTTCAAAACCCCTTTCAGATCACACTCTTCACCTCCACTTTGTTCTTCTTTGTTGGTTTTTGTTGCTTCTTCTGTTTCAAAAACCATTTATAGAAACTTAAACTGAAACCCATTTGTTTCTTGAGGTTTTTGTTACTTTCTGTGTCAACAAAGATGATGCTAGAAATGGGTTTATGCTGTGAGGTCAGTATCCCCTCCTCTTTGCTTGTTTGTCTCTATTTGACAAGAAAGTTATATTGAAATGCATGTTCTCTGTTCATTGGATTTGATTGATGATTTGGGGTTTCGTCTTCTAAGGTTTTTGAGCAAAGCAAGAATGGTGTTACTGCGTGTCTAGATTGAATATATGGCATGATTCTTTGTAGTTTCTTTCATGCAATGAGCATGCAATGTAGGGATGATTTGGGTGTTTTCTGAACTGTATTGTTCAAACATGTACTTGAATCGAGCTATTTGAGAATCTCTAGTCGTTTCCCAAATAAGAAAGATGCAAGTAAAAAGATTTAAATTTCTTAATTTTAGCTATTAAGCCATGTTTGAGTGAATATGAGAGCTTAAGTGAGGCCTGTAGAGTACTCATTTGTATGTTTGCGTAGTGAACTCGTAGGTTCTTTAAGGTAGAATTCACCAGATTTAAGAGCATATGTAGCTTTTTCTTTAGTTTTTGTTGAGGAAAAGGAGACTGCTTGTTGCCTGTTACAGACGGATTAAGTCGTTTCTCGATGTCAAGCAGTTGTGATTTGGGTTTCTTCGTTTCATTTTTCGTTGTTGCGTGTGGTGTATAGGTTTGTTACCTCGTGAGCCAGTGATGTTCGCTTTGTTGTGGGAGTTCATTCTTAATCATCTTTGTGTTATGGCTTTAGGCCTAACAATACAGTTTGTTGGGTCTCTGAAGTATTAATTTGGTGTTTGTACTTGCAGAAATCTAATCTTTAGCCGTTTAAGGTTTTCGCTCGTAAGAGTTTCGATCATGGGAAGAGGCAGGGGAAAAGGGAAGAAGCATAATGTTGTTGCATCGCATGAAGATCTAGGAAGTGGTGAAGAAGAAAAAGTCTCTGCTTATAGGAGAAGAGGAAGGCCTGCAAAACAGTTGAAGGAAGACAATGAAGTAGATGAAACTGAGAAGAAAGAGGAAACAGAAAACAAGACCGAAGAAAATGGAGACGATGCAAAAGATTCCATCTCTAGTAAAGAGGTGAAAAGCCAGGTTACCACTGAGAATGGAAGGAAAAGGAAGAGAGTAGGAAATACCAAAGAGAATACTGATTCAGTCAAAGAGGAAAACAACATCGGGAAAAAAACGATTGCAGATGATGCACCAAAGACTTTCGGTTTCCGACAGAGCGGGAACAGGCGGAAAAGCAAGCCTAGACGGGCTGCTGAAGCCGTCGTCGAATGCTGGTGAATGCAGGTATCCTGCTGTTACGGTTTTGTACCTTCTCTTTTGTCACGGATGAAGCCCACGGATGGAGCATGTTCTGGTAGCTTGCATTGTAGTTTCAAGGCTCGCCAACGAATCAGATTGTCTTTTTTGCTATATGCTTTTTGTCTATGTAATTTTTCCACTTCCATTTCCTGGGAATGGATCATTTTGATTGGGAGCGCTACGAAACTGATTGTTTGCATACAATCCTTCAAAAGCTACCAGAATCATGGATCACAAGTCTTTTGCTATGTGAATTAAGCATCCCTATCCCTTTCAAATTAGGATTCTGCTTATCACTTTCTTTTTTACTGACCAGCATCCTCTCTTAACATTTTCATTGTTTTTTCCAGAAAAAGCACGTACAACGCGGGCGCACATCGTGTGAGATAGCTTTGATGACTGAAAGGTTATACAGTTTGTAGTATGTAAGGCTGCAAGTTGATACTGGACAGAACTTTGTACTGGTGATTGGGTGATGCAATGGATTTTTATTCTTTTTATCACATAGGGCGCAATTAGCGGACTCAAACTCAAAACTCGAACTCAAGACTTAATCCGTACCGAACTACATCCTGAGCACCTGAACTACAGGAGGCTGATGCAATGGGTATGTGGGCAAGTTTTTGAAGTTATCTGCTATATGACCAAACTGATGCACATATTTTTTTGTGTTTTCTAGGACCAAATCTCAAATAAAATTCACACATATTTTTGGGACCAAATCTCAAGTAAAAGTTATCATTTTTTAGTATAGCACATTTTTTATTTTATTTGTTCGTAAGAATGTAAGTTAGAATACATAAATTGAGCTTCTTCTATCTAAGTATATATACTAATCCTTAATTACCCATAATTTCATAATCATAGCAAGCATTATTGAATTATAAAAACTTACAATCCGAAATAAACTCACGAACTTTAAAAAAAAATCCCAATTTTAGCTGAACAAAACTAAGCCCAATTTCGAATTTCACAAATAAATAACCGGGCCCACTAAATCCAACCGATAAAAAGAGAGTGGCGCGCGTGTATTTACTCTCTCTCTTCTCCGTTTCTCGTCAGATCACCGCCCTCTCCATTCTCCGCCCCCCTCCTCGAAACCCTCTCAAAACCCTAGCTGCTAATTGCATCATCTCCGGCATATAGATAGGAGAAGGAGCCAATTCCATCAGAAATCTTATACTCCAATTTGTCTTCTCCTGGGCAGGTAAAAGAGCGTCTCCGATTCATTTCTTCTTTCAATTGTTTCGTTTATGATTTGTGAACGAGGAGACTGAAATTGAATTGAGAAATAACTGCTTTTTTTATTTTGGGTGCAAAGCAGAACCAGTAGGAGAAGATGGGTGAGAGGAAGGTGTTGAACAAATACTATCCGCCAGATTTTGACCCGTTAAAGATACCCCGGGTTAAAAGAGACAAGAACCAGCAAATTAAGGTCCGGATGATGCTTCCCATGAGCATTCGATGCGGCACTTGCGGCAATTACATCTATAAAGGAACCAAGTTTAATTCACGCAAGGAAGATGTTGCTGGGGAGGTAACCTAATTTCCCCCCATTCGTTGTTTTATAAGTTTGATTCTCCCTCTATTGTTGTTGCTTAGTTAATTGTAATTTTATTGTCACGTTTCAGACCTATCTGGGCATTCAAATATTCAGATTTTACTTCAAATGCACCAAGTGTTCTGCTGAGCTTGCCATCAAGACTGATCCCCAGAATTCAGATTATGTGGTTGAAAGCGGTGCATCACGTAATTATGAGCCTTGGCGTGCTGAGGATGAGGAAACTGATAAGCAGAAACAAAAAAGAGAAGCTGAAGAAATGGGGGATGCCATGAGGTCCCTGGAAAACAGAACCCTAGATTCGAAAAGAGAGATGGATATTATGGCTGCACTTGATGAGGTGAAGTCTATGAAGTCAAGACAAGCAACTGTGAGCGTAGATGCAATGCTTGACGCCTTGCAACGCTCTAATGCAGACAAGGTACAAAATTTGGACCATCTAATGCTCGATTTGTTAATGTTTCTCTTCCTTATGAAAACATAACTAAGTATGAGCATGTTCAATATAAGACACTGCATGATATAATTATCCAAATATTTCTTGTAAATCTGGTTTGACTTGCCTGAAATTAGTGGTTTGCTTGACTATTTCTCATAATGTGACAAATGTAGTCTTAGGTGCTCTACTTTCAGGTTGTTTTGATTGGTTGGTGTTAGTTTTGGTCCCTACACTGATTTTTACTCTCTCCAATTCCTATACTGTTGAACCTTGTGATTCATTTTTAATATGGTATTTTTCATCAGAGGAAAAAGATTCTGAAGACAATTTTATTTTTTGAAAACTCCGGAAAATCTGTTATTATTTATCATAATTTAAGCCATTACATTGACATTTTGCTAGTTGATTCTTTACTAAAATTGCTTTGTATAATCTTAGTCTTCCGACTCACAATCTTTCTCTCACAAGCTAGATTGCGGTCACTTTTTTCTTTTTTGTCTAGCTACTCATTTTTTGGTGATTAGCACCCTCTGTAATTTTTGTTTCTTTTTCTCTTCTGAGATGTTTTCTTCAAATTTGATTGTTTGTTCAAGTGTCAATTCTTGGTTTCCATTTAATTTTTTCGTGTCATATTTTAGATTTATTCAAGTTTAAGGTTTAGATGACAGCTATGTTGTTGCTGTCATCAGGTTCAATTTGAAAACATCAAATCTGTACATGAGGCTATATAGGGTTCACAGTCCTAGTGAATTTTAGCATCCCCTTGGCAAAAAATGGAGTTCAAAGTCATGAACACTTGTCGAGTTCTCTCTTTGCAACTATTTTTAAAATGTAATTCCCTTTTTTTTTTTTTTGCTTCTCCATGTGCCCCCATCTATTGGGGTCAGATGTGTCGTCACTATGCTGCATGAAAAATTAGAAATTTCTTTTGGGCGGTTTACCTCTTTGAGCTTCAACCCCATGGGATTTGTGCCACGAAAGTTTGGGGTCATGTTGTATTGTTCTTGTTAAATTTATCAAATGGAAAATCATTAAGTTGTTTCACAAATATCACATACTTAAAAATGTAAAAAGGACATTGGAATAGGAAAGAAGCACTGACATACATCCATATGATGCACATATAAATTTCATGAATGTGCATATGTTGAGAGAATGAGTAAGAAGCAAGCACTAAGGCACAGAGTATGTATGAGCGTTCAGCATAATGCTTAATTTCTTGTAATTATTTATTCGGATCTCAATTTCAATGCTGTATCAGCAAAATATAATTGATGTTAATTGATATATGTCTTGACAGGAGAAAAAGTTGGAAGAAGAGGATGAAGCACTTGTGAGAGCAATGTTCCAGGTTAGTATTAGTATTCCCCTACTCTAGTTTCTCTTCCCCTACACTTCTATCCATCTGGATGATGTTTACTAACATGGTTTTCTGTTGTGTTCAAACTTTTAAATAGAGGCCAAAAGAGATAGTTCGAAGGATTTCTGACGAAGATTTTGATGATGATGATGATGATGATGAAGAATTTGATATGCCAAATCGTAATAAGGTACAATGGTCTTGCAATGGCAGTTTATTTTCTTGGTTTATCTTCTGGTTACAGTTGCGAACCATCCGAATGGTATATAGGGAAAATAAATCTTTTTTTTCTTATAAAAAAGAAAATCTTTCTTTTCTTATGAAAAAGAAAATCCCTTTGAATGATTGTTTTACTACCATAAAGCCTAGTCTTTACGCTCATATGTTACCTGTATCTTTTCATTCCTCATTGGCCCAGTTTTATTAGTAATTTTTGTTAGGATGAATTTTCTGACGCTGCCATTATTTTACTTTTCATTTGTTCGTATTCTAAGCGAGTTCTTTTTAACTCTTCTTTTACTTGCTTACAATGCAGAGGTTGAAAGTAGCTGATGAACTTCCTAGTAAATCAACAGATACATTGACAAGTACTTCCAATAGCTCAAGTAAGAGAGGTATGTTCTACTCTTTCTTTTAGTTGTTTGGTTTTACTGAAACACGCTAGTTATATATCATAATATATGCCAAGCAATAGAATTGTATTATTGATACAAAACAAATCTTTTTTAGTTCATCACTAATATAAGCATGTAGCTATAGATTGCTAGATTAGGGCATAGATGGCTAAATTTTACCAAATCAATCCTTTATGGGACCTACAAGAGTTCATAAAGCTACACCACATGCATGTGGTATTAGCCAAAAAATGCAGGCAAAAAGCAGCGTGGAGGAAGAGCGATATGCAATGTATTCCAACGCATGCTACCAAATATGCATATAGATGTAGCCATAATATTTGTACCGCACAGAGCCACAAGCACACCAACCAACAATGAAACACACGAGAGATACAACATTCAGATCCACATCACTGGTCTGTGACTGCAAACATCACAAGCAATCTTGCACTAAAGCAAAACTGACAATGAGTACTCACCAACTGCACTTTGTCATATAATCAACATCCAAATGCATACATTTGGAAAGATAAATACAAGCACGCAAGTATGCAACTATTACAGTGGGATTTAAAGAGGAGGATGGTGTTGATTTTAGAGTCTCTGGTGGATTGGTTTCTACTTAGCATCTAATGAGTGGGGAGTGAGGAGTTGTGGTGCTTTGCTGAACCCGGTCTGGTAAGTTTATGGGGATGAAGGACAGGGGATAATCTCTAGTAATGGTGATACAGGATTGATGAAGTGATTGAGACCATGTCTGTCTGCTCGTATGTTTCATCCACAATGCTTTAGTTTATTGTTTCGCGCTGTGGACTGCCTTAGTTTATATGTTTGTATTTTTTTCTTGATAGTGCTTTGCTAGATGTTTTTGGTGCTGTGGACTGTTTTGAAACCACTGACAAATTCTTGTGTTTTGCCATTTAACAGAAAACTCAAATGGTTCGGGAGCCCAGGGCAAGGCTAAATCCAGTTTGAAACCTTTATCTGTGAGGATCTCAGTCATAAAGAAAGCAGATGTTGCTTCCGCGAAACAAAAGCCAAAAGGAGAAGACGGGAAAAGAGTGGAGCAGAGTAAAACCACCGATACGAGCACTGCTGCACTCCAATCATTGTGCCAGGACTATGGAATTGGAAGTGATGATGACTAGTGCATGCCTATACTGTTAAATCATAGCGTAGATCAAGCATCCACTTTGCTTTCTCCCTTCTAGTTTTATTTTGGTGAGTAGATTGAATGTTGGAGTCACATGCTAAATTGGCCTGTTTGAAAGCTGTTTCAAAAATCCAAATTGGAACTGAAACCCTAACATAATATTCAAGAAACTCCAATTCCAGTTTTCTTGTAAATTAGATGAAGAGTTGAGTGATTATTGTTTGTTTTTTTTTCTCCACAAAGTTAAAGTATTAAAAAACAAAAATCATTATTAATGTGCGATTAACCTTTTATTTGGAAAATTGAAAGAAAAAGGAAAGTAAATTGCTTTCAAGTTTCACCGAACAAGAGGGATGTTCTTTTATTTCTGCTGAACGCAATTGAAACTACTGCAACTTCTGCACCTTGTTATGGTGTGAGATTCTGATTAGATTTTGTAAATCAGTACAGAGCTGGAGAACAAAACAAAAGAGCTAAGCACTGCAAAGTGCAAACCCTTTTCTGGCAAAACTGATTTCATCTACCAGCTGCTGACGTATTGTTTATTCTTCATGACATTGTTTTGCCTGTGTTCTTTCTGGCAGAATGGCCCACTCTCAAATCAATATATTCAATTACTTGCTGGCAGGCATGGACCACCATTATTATTATTATTATACTTTCTTTTGTTGTGGGCAGATAGATAAGCGAGCTAACTGCGTAGCAGATTGGTTAGTTTACGAGATTAAATTAAGTTTATACCTTTAGGATCGGATGATTAATTCACCTATAGTTTTTCGGTCCTTGTCACGAATAGACTTTTTTTTGCACCTTCTACTATTTAATGAAGATGTTGATGATTTTTTCTATAAAAAAGAAAGAAAGAAGACTTTTTCTTATTAAAATTATACTACAATATGATTCTAATTCAATTCTAACTTGATTCCAAATTCTTTTCCTTCTTTCTATCTTCTGCTGTGCTCTCTGATTTTGTACTTTCCTCGTTTTTCACAATCACACCACCCAAGCAATTGTGATATTTTAGAGATAAAAGTAAAATAAAAATGAAAAAAGGAAGTTTTTAGTTCCTAGACTCATTTTGTTTTGTACCCACCACTTACGGAAATGGGTTTTTCTGGGGGTTTAACTGAGTCAGACACTCCATCTGACTCGGTCGTCGTTGGCCTCAAATTTGGCAAGAAAATCTACTTTGAGGATACTCCACCACCACCACCACCACCACCGCCACCGCCACCGCCGCCACTAGTAGCAGTGGCACCACCAGCAGCATCAAATTCAAGGTCATTGGGCAGGAAAGGGCAGCAGGGTTGCCAAATAGAAGGTTGCAAAGTGGATCTCAGCCATTCAAAATCTTACTACTCAAAGCATAGAGTCTGTCCTTTGCATTCCAAAACCCCCATGGTCATTGTTTCTGGCCTCCGTCAAAGGTTTTGCCAACAATGCAGCAGGTTCATCAATTTTCAATTACTTCCTTTAATTTCACTAATACCAATAAGTTTGGATATTATTTAGATTTTAGATATATTGTTTCTTTTTCTTCAATTCTTTGTGTTTTTTTTTGGTTTTTTCTAATGTATTGCATTGGTGTGAAATTCTTCATTTTTCCATTTTCGCTCTTAGACATACAAATATTAGGAAATGCACTAGTGGTGTGTTACGTTTTGGAAGTTACTGTTTGTCTTCAATGTTGGGGACTGGAAGATTGGTCAAGTCAAGGTAACCTAGCATATATATATATTATTTTATTTCTGTTCTTTAAGTTTTGTCGTGACTGGTAAAACTTTATAGAAAATTATTTTGGTTTAAATAAAATATTGTCCCGGATTTCTGATAAATAATTGATGTTTTTCATTTGAAATTGGAATTGAGGTCTGAATCTGATGAGGGTTTTTGGGGCCAATGACACAACAGCAGTCTAACTACACTGCTGTTGGGTCTCTTTGGATTGGGAATCCTAATGTTGCCTGAAAGTAGTTTTCACAGTTCTGAATTGCAGAAAATGACTTGCAAAACTGATTGCCTTTGAGTGTTCATCTTACTGCTGAATTTGGCGCGGTTTAGGATTGCATGTTCCTAGTACTATAGTTGTCAATTGATTCGTTTGGGTCATTTTACTTGAAAATCGATATGTTTTACTTGGCGAATCTCGAATAGATCGGCATCAGGTTAGTTCTGGCGTTTGAGTTTTATATCTGCTTCCTGCAATGTGAGTTTTATATCGACATTTCGGCTTTCGGCATTGGTATATTTTCTAGTTGAAGGGTTCGCCATCAACCATACACTCTAAACATTGTAGGATCCTGTCAGTAAACGATTAAGTTGAAGTCCAAAAAAGGTCGATTACCCTTACGTCCTACTTTTACCTTATCAGATTTGTGCCATGACTCCATCTTCTTACATCATTGGTATTTGCACTGTTGCACAGTTAGGAAATGTAGATTTGGTAATGCTGCTGATCTCTTTCTTCTGTTGCTCGGTTCTGATGTTTCCTTTGTTCTCAGGTTTCATCAACTTCCTGAATTCGACCAAGGGAAACGAAGTTGTCGCAGGCGCCTAGCTGGCCATAACGAGCGACGAAGGAAGCCACCATCTGGATCATTTTCACCTCGCTATGGCGGAGTCCCAACTACCTTTGGTCGGACATCACCACCGAAAATAGTCTTCTAACACCTTTGGTTTTGCTGCTCACTGAAAACATTGCACTGTCTACCTTGCTTAGTGATTGTAACTTCATTTATTGTTTGGTTCTTGTGACAACAGATAACAGCAGCAGCGCTGGTGGTTTCCTTGTGGACTTCAGCACATACGCAGGATCATCTACACGGGGGCCTGGAAATCAGACTGCTGCCGCAGTGAAATTTACTCCCCAGGTGTGGCAGAGCAATCTTCAGGATCCTCCACCAAACCTTTATTCGCAAGGCTTAGCTATTGGGACTGAATTTGCTGGTTCCAGTAGCATTCCTTCAGGGGAACGCTTTATGGGGATTACCGTCCCTGATTCAAGCTGTGCTCTCTCTCTTCTGTCAAATCAACCATGGGGCTCCCAAAACGGAGCATCCTGTCTCGGGATGAACAACTTCTTGGATGCCAAAGATGCACCTCTGGCTCAGCCAAGTACTGATCGTCACGGTACAATTGCCAACCAATATGCAAACCCCTGGAGTTTCAAGGGCAATGAGGCTCCTAGCAGTCTGCACCATATTCGCCCTGATCTATGTCTCGGACAAATTTCACACCCATTTATCGGCCAGCTTTCCGATGAGTCCGAGCTGTCTCATCAGAACAAGACGCAGTATATGGAAGCTGAGCACCCCAGGGCTTATCATTGGTCACCCTAAACCGCTTTTTTCTGATAGGTAAACCCTTCAGCTTCGGAAGAATAATGTTGGTCAGTGAACTCGTACCTGATCTTTTTGTAGGATCAAACCTAATCTAAACCCTCTTGGCTGTTCGAGAAGGCATTATTAGCCTTTCTTCACCTAGTCTATCAGTAATTTGTAGTTGTGTGTTGGTATGAAATGTTCTAATGGTAGGAGTTGCTTTAATGCCAGTGGACTAAATGGTATATTTGAGAACTTGTTGGACTGAATGTACCTAGAACTTTCCCGTCAGGGGTTGGCTTGTTCAGGTTTTCATTTTCAGAGTTGTGTTGTGTTGCTATTGACGTTAACAATGACACCCTTTTTTTTCTCCTAGTTATCCAATATCACTCATTAATGCTCATAACCAAGAAGCAACAATTCAAGATTACTTTGCTAAAATTATGTTGCCTCTATATAAAAAATAATAATGGTATTTACGTTAAAAAATTATTTAGATTATAAAATATTTCATTTTATCATTTCTATTAAAAATTTGCAATGTCAACTTTATGGTTTCATGAAAATTACAATTTTAATTTTTTTTAGTAGTTAAAAGATTCAAATAAAATCGTAAAGTATTTTAAAAAAAAATATACATATTTAAGGGAAATGTAACAAATATGAGTGAGTACATAACCACGGGAAAAAACGATTTTTTTAAAAACATTATTAAAAAATACAATATAGAGAAAAACGACAAGTGTGACAATAATAATAATTATAGTCTCCATGGTAGGGAGGTTTACATCCTCTCAAATCCCGAAATTAATTACGAAAAAACTTACAAGTTTGTTTTTTTTTAAATTTTTCGGGCCGAATTCAACTCAAACATAGACTACCTAGGTCATTTTATTTTAAATTTCACGAGTTAATTACCTGCAAAATTTTAGCCTCATCTAGCGGTTAAATAAAAAATTACAAAAGACTTAACTCTCAAGTTCAATTATCTTCAAATTTAAATAACAATCCAAGGAAGGGGAAAAGAGAGGAAAGAACAACCTTATTTTGTAGGGTAAACTATATAATTTTTTTATAGTTTATAAAATATTTCACTTAATTAATCCCTTTTTTTTAATGGAGTGAACTCTTTCATATTTTTTATATTTTTTTAAAATCTGCATCAATTTATGAATTATTTTACCATTTATTTTGAATTTAATTTCAAGTTTTGAAGAATTATAAGGTTTATACTACAAATTTTTAAACTACAAAGAGTTAAGTGAAATATTTTATAAACTATAATAGTTTACCCTATTTTGTAAATTATGACTTCTCCACTCCGTCCGAACAAAGTAAGGATGGACTTCTCTAACCGACCCTAAAAAAAGAACTAATTTCAACCCAAACAGATGATTAATTTCATCGCAAACCATAAAAGGAATACTATGCAAGGTTATTAATCTCGTACCGTTTTGGCCGATATGTCGATACGTACTAGGTTTTTTTCGAAAATGATATGAGCAACTGTATGTTTCCTCCCGGCTACGCCAGTCATCTCACAGTTAAGCTCCTGGTCTCCTCACCGAATTGCATTTCTTCTTTTCTTTTGTTCTTTCTTGCCCCCTTGTGAATGATTTGGTTAGAGATCGATATTAGAGGTATTGTGGCTATTTTCGTGGAAAACATGAGAAAAAGATGTATTTTAGAAAGTACTATCAATCAAGAATAAAATGGATTGAATCAAGAAAGAGGAGGTCTATTGCATGTCAATCAAGAAGAATATCCACTGCATGCCCATGACCCCGAGGATATTGCATGTCAATCAATGGTACATCAGCAAAACTACGATCACATACAAAGCATCTTCCGGCCCATGCATGTTGATTATACGTTTAGATTAGATTGGTGTTCTCATGGACTTGTTGGTGGGTTGGGATTATATCTTTGTTTGATTTCAATTTAAATTATTTTTTTGCTGAATATTTAAGGCAAAATTGAAATAATTTTGGAATTGTGCGCCAAAATTACGACCTTATTTTCAAACTTACCTGAACAAAGCATCCTGGACAAAACTGATTACATGAACTTGACATGCATGTTGATTATAATACTTTGTCGGTGGGTTTTGTTTGATTTCAATTTCTCCATTCAAATGTTATGTTTTTGCTAATTTAAGCCAATTTCTTTCAGAAATAATATATAAATTAAAGTTAATTGTAAGAAAATTAACTATTTAAAATTGAAGACTTCCAAATTCCAATAGAGCATTTCCAGAATTGATGAAGTTTAGTGGTCATCTTCATTGATACCAGGGCAGTTCGATAAAAACTCTTCCGCTGTTACATACTGAAACAAACATGAAGAGCATGAAAGCATCAGAAACTTATACTGAATGGTCAAATTAACTTGAAATAATGGAAATACCCAGCTCACCTGAAATCCACAAAAGAGGCAATATCGATATTCAACTCTAAGTTTCATCAATATTTCTTGCAAATCCTGCATTCAGGGAAAGAGCAGTTTCGATATAAAAAATGAAATCAAGAACAAACAAGAATGAGTAAAACTGGACATCTTAGGTATAATCAAAACTGCAACAGTAGGTCATGCTCGGAACATTACAACTTGTAACTTGGACACTGACATTTCCTATTACCTCCACCTATCTGATTTATGATGAGCACAACCCAAACATGCAAAGTCTAGAACTGAAGATGCGTTTTGGCTCAAGAGATGAAAGAACCGATAGCCCATTTCTCTAATTGCCAACAAAATGCACGAGAATGCGTAGAAATGCAAGCTATGTGATACCCTCAAAGTATCCGAAAACAAAAAGAGATAAAAAGAACAACTACTAAGGAACCCCAGATTATGGCTCAACTCAAATCATAAACATTATTCAGCCTGCTTATAGTAATCGATTAGTATGGCAAGGAAGGTTGCTCATGGCCAACCTGTAAAATAGCCCATGTAACATCAACTGTGAACAGCACTTTGGAGCTGGACAACACTCTTCAGTGTAACACTTAAGCCAATTTGTAGTGTCCATAACAGCTAAAAGGCTGCACCAGACATACCTTAAAAATGAAAACACTGTAAAAGAAAGCATCACTTCCGATGCTTCTTCTTCTTCAAAAATTCATCCCTAATGGCATTCAAACCAACTATGTAAATGAA
This sequence comes from Viola odorata, assembly GCA_963691705.1. Taxonomy (NCBI): domain Eukaryota; kingdom Viridiplantae; phylum Streptophyta; class Magnoliopsida; order Malpighiales; family Violaceae; genus Viola; species Viola odorata. Next base: position 3,838,255 of record OY829538.1, read on the forward strand.
GTTTAAATTAAAAACAACTTGGTTGCTGCTCCACCAAACTATATGAGTGTATATCATATATTAACAAAATGCTGAATATAGAGCGCAACAGAAATACCAACCAGATCAGATTCATTATCATGCCACTTTGTATGTCACCAGAAAAATCCATGTGACACTAATGCCTAGTAACAGGCTCATCAATAAGTTGCTGAGTTTAAGACATGCATCATTTGCATGCAATCCCACTTAACATATAAATAACATAAGCAACTTCTAAGGGCAAGAGATTGTTTCAGAGAGTCAGAACGCACCTCTTCTGTAATCTCTTCTTCTTCATCTTCATCTTCATTTTGTTCATCATCTCCCTCATCCTCATTCTTCTTTGGCTCCACGAGTTCCTTGTTCTCCAATTGATCAAGAGCTGCTTTGGCTTTCCAGAAGTTTATTACAATTCTTCTACTCCTCCATTGCGACTTTTGCCTAGAACCAAACTCCTCCACCAAAGTCTCTACCTTCATTTTCTTTTTCTCAGCCTCAAGCTCCTCCCGCTTCCTCTTCTCTTTGTAGGCGTCCTCCCGTCCAATCCCTACCCTAGTCCGCCGAATCTGGATCCCCACTGGCTCAGCTCTGCCTGAACCATCCTTGCCAAGTGTTGAGCCAGGGGTGTAACCCATTTGCTTCAACAACTTGAAACCAATGTTAGTTTGTGGAATTGGAGCCTCTATATTTACTAAGGTTTGCTCATCCTCTTCTCGTTGCTTTTTCTCTCTTTCAATTCTACGCTGTTCTTGCCAGCTGAGGTATTTGGACTTCTTCTTCAATGGCTCAACATTTAGGTTGGTTTTGTTGTCTATATTCTGGAAAAAAAAATTCACAATAATACATCGACCCAGTGGATACAAAATTACTAGTACAAACAACCAAACATTAAGCTAAAAAGTCATCTGGTTTTTGCCGATTTCTAGATAAGCACAGTCAAATCCCACTTAAGTTTTCCCCACCACACAAGTACAGAACATACTTACACAACCAGACAATAACTTCAGCTACACAATTCAAAACTATTCAACACCTATTTCTACCGATTCGATTACTTAAACTCTCCGATTGCAAGCTCTGTTAGGGTTTTGCCTGCCAGACACCAGCCATGAATACAAACCTACCTTTCTAAACAGCTAAATAAATAATTATCCAAAAAAATTCTTCATGATTAGCTTAGAAAGGGATTGATGACAAAGAAACATGCCAAAAAAAGGGAAAATACAGCATAAATAGTATTAGTAACCATAAGCACCTACTCACATATGCAGTATCCACTGACCTTTCTAACCGAAATTTTGGGAGGATTAGAGATTTCAGGAGGAAGAAACTGCGATAAATCTCCCATGTAATCATCTCCTCCTCCTCCTCCGTTCTCTCCGCCCGTTTGGTGGTGGTGGTCGCCGATTGACTCATCCATCGTTCACCGCTATCTCCGCCAAGCAGAAAACAAAAGCGGGCTCTAACTGGGCCTACGACTGGGCTTTCACCAAATGAAGCCCAAAATCCCTTCTCCAATGACAATCCTCCCTCGCCGCCATGGAATGTTTTCCCAACTGCCATAACGGTCTTTTGCTGACGTGGCGTCAAAAACTGTCACTCACACTCCTAATTTTACACGCGCGACGCCTATATCACGTGATCGTTCGAGCATTTCTCCCCCCCTCTCTCTCTCGAGTTAGTTAAATTTTCCCTCCCTTAATTTTTTTCCTCCACTTTCTCGGCAACCAAACAAACCAGCGAAGTGAAAAGCTCGACTCTTTTTCTACTCTCTTTCTTGACACAGATTCAGAAATTAGCATCGCTGATACTTGAGATTACAAAATGGCGAAGAAGCGACTAGACTGGCTGCAATTTTGCAGCAGCATCAGTAGTTATCACTGTCTTCTTGGCAGTTCTCGCTCCACAAGCTTGGGCAGACACGGATCCTTCCGATGGTAACACAACCTTGTTAATTACTTTCGTTTTCAGTTCTTCTTGAATTTACCGTGTTTTAATTTCTATTTCATCTGCGTCCTTGTTTGGATGATGAGATTATGCGAGCTCTGTTTCATTTTCCCTTTTGCCTCTTCTTCTTTTGGGTTTTCTTGGCAACCAAACAGGAGAAACAAGGAGAATATTTTGTTTTAAGCCTTTTCTCGTAATTCAATTAGATTAAGGATGTGAAACTTTTGTGACAATTGTTGATCAATTAGTGTTTTGTTAATAAATTTGTGTAGTTTTAGGTCTTGAATATCTTTATGGGGCTTTGAATTACCCACCACAGCTGAAGGGGTGGAGGATAAATGGGGGAGACCCTTGTGGGGAGTCATGGATTGGAGTTTCTTGTGATGGGTCATTTGTCATTCACCTGTAATTCACTTTTGTCCTAATTTTCAATTTCCTGATTGGGTTTTGGATATCCTAAGTTTGCAGTTAATACCAATGCGTTTCTTTGTTGCTTTTCAATAAACTTCCTGGATTGAATCTCACTGGATACCTTAGAACCCGGGTCTATTTTCTGGAGAATTTGAAGCACTTGTTAGTGATATTTCCTTCTTCTGTTTTATACTTGATTGTTAAACTTTTGGTCTTCATATAACCTTTTGATTTCGCTTCTTATGTTAGAGATGTTAGGTCCAATAACATAGTTGGTGAAATTCCCTATGGCTTACCTCCTAGTGCCACTCATATGTAAGTTTGTGCTTCTTTACTTTCTATTCATGTAAATTGATATAGGGCTTTCTTTTTCTGTGTGGTTATGGTGGATTCTTTGTCTTGCAGAAATTTGGCATGCAACAACTTGAGTCAAAATATTCCACATTCTTTACCGACTTTTCTGCGACACTTGTAAATTACCTGTCCACACACTTTGTATGATTCTTCTTGTTGAAGAGTGTAAAATGATCACAACCCTTTGATTGTTTCTTCTACAGGAATGTAAGCCACAACTTGTTATTTGGACCAATTGGCAATGTGTTCTCTGGCTTACAAAATCTTAAAGAGATGTATGTTTTTTCCTCCTTTTGGAATGTCATTTATGATTAGGTCCTATCTAAGTAGTTGGGAGTTGTAATGATATCGGCATTCTTTTACATGAAACCATTTCTGTACATTCTTGAGAGGGCATGACCTTTTCCAAGCATAGTTTTGTTAATGATATCTTGCTAGTTATTGCAACTTCTATTTACTCCTTATTGAATTAAATGCCTGATTTATTTAGTTCTTTTCCTAATACCTGTACCTGTCATCAGTCCCCATACCATTGTTCTTAGAAAAATGTTATGCCAGTGCTTTCTTATGAAAAATCATGTTCTGTTGCAGGGATCTGTCATATAATAACTTCAGTGGTGATCTTCCAAGTTCTTTGGTGTCTTTAACAAATCTTACTGGACTGTGAGTCCAGTGCAACTTCTTTTAAATTCACCTGTCTGCACACCAGTATGCTTCATGTATTCCATATCAATGTTGTTTTTGCTGTATCTGCAGATTCTTAGAGAACAACCACTTCACTGGATCGGTTATCTACCTGGCTGATCTTCCCCTAACTGACCTGTAGGTTTCTCCAGTCTCTCGCTCTTGTGGAACATTTCTGTTGTTAGTCCTTGATACTTTTCTCACACATTTCGATTCACAAGAACATACAATCCAATCAATTTAGCAGTGTGATCCCAACTCAGTTCAAGTTCATACAAAATCTGTGGTTAGTCGTCAAAATTTTTAGTTGTTAGTTTTGTGTGCCTGCGTAGACTAGGTACTTTTCCTTGATTCCTTTTGTAATCGTGTATCTCTTAATAGGATTGATGGGAATAAGTTCCACGTTGGAGCTAATTACCCACCTTGGAGTTTTCCTTTGGAAGGGCCGAGGCCAGCCCCCTAGCATCTGCCATGGTACTACTAGTACTAGTAATATTGTACTGTTCTGAAATGTTGATCCTACAAAATTTAAAGACCTCTCTGATTCTTTTACACCAATGAGGAATAGCTGCATGCTTCTATTGTTTTTTATTTTCTGATTTTTTAAATTGCTCTTTTTATTCTTTTAAATGTGATTTAAGATTGAAGCAAATGGTAGATCTAAAGCTTAGCTTAGGAGCCAAGATATTCAACTTTTTAATGTTGGACATAAATAGACAGTAGAGAGGACACCGGAAAACCGAAAAATAATTGAAGAGTTTGTCTACTCTATGAAAATTATATATATAAAATAAAATCCTCACAAATTAAAATTGCCATCTTTTCAGAGTTATGAAGTTATCGAAACTAAATAAAAATGAAAATGAAAACTCTTATTTAAAATAAATTTCATTTGTTTCTTAAACCCAACCTTATAGATTGAAACCAAGATAAACTTGAGATCTACCATGTGCCTCAATCTTAAATACCAGACCTTTCTTTCAACACACATAAAAGAATGAAAAGAGTAGTTTAACTTTTTGCCATTAATGTTGGACATAAATAGGGAGAAGAGAGGACACCGGAAAACCGAAAAAATAATTAAAGAGTTTGTCTACTATATAAAAACTACATACATATATATATAAAAATCAAATCCTCACAAATTAAAATTGCCATCTTTTCAGAGTTATGAAGTTATCGAAACTAAATAAAAATAAAAATAAAAACTGTTATTTTAAATAAATTTCGTTTGTTTCTTAAACCCAACCTTATAGATTGAAACCAAGATAAGCTTGAGATCAACCATGTGCCTCAATCTTAAATACCAGACCTTTCTTTCAACACACATAAAAGAATGAAAATAACAGTTTAATTTTTTGCCATTAATGTTGGACATAAATAGGCAGCAGAGAGGACACCGGAAAACCAAAAAAATAATTGAAGGGTTTTTCTAAAATCAAATCCTCACAAATTAAAATTGCCATCTTTTCAGAGTTATGAAGTTATCGAAACTAAGTAAAAATGTTTCTTAAACCCAACCTTATAGATTGAAGCTAAGATAAGCTTGAGATCTCCCATGTGCCTCAATCTTAAATATCAGACATTTCTTTCAACACACATAAAAGAATGAAAAAAACAGTTTAACTTTTTGCCATTAATGTTGGACATAAATAGGTAGCAGAGAGAACACCGAAAAACTGAAAAAATAATTGAAGAGTTTGTCTACTATATGAAAACTAATTAAAACTATATATATATATATATCAAATCCTCACAAATTAAAATTGCCATCTTTTCAGAGTTATAAAATTATCGAAACTAAATAAAATCCCGTCAGATTTACTCCAATTTCTCTGATGGACTAAACACTTTCTTGGACGTGTCAAGGCTATGAAGCGAGTGTCTAAAAAATTAGATTTCCTTTTTCCAGAGCTGGATTAACGAACACAAACTAGAAGGATCGAACTCAAACCACGCGCAGGACTTGATCCATGTGTTGTTGTCAGTACTTCAGAATTTCACTTTTGGTCATTCTCGCGAATCCGTCATCAAAGGAACAACATTGGTACACTTTTGGTGACACCATGATGATTCACTTTCTAATGATGAAAAGTTACCAAACTCAATACGTCTAATCTTTATAATAAAGAAAAGAAAAGTCATGTAACCCATATAGTAAAAAAAAGTGAAATGTAGGACTTCACCTCGGAGTTGTGGTGAGCAATTACGAGACAATCAAAGAGTATTTCACTTTAAAGGATAAGGTTTTAGCATCAAGACCAAAATGTAGTCAATCTAAGTACTTAGGTTACAACTATGCAGTATTCTTCTTTGCTCCTTATGGTGAATATTGGCGCAACATTCGCAAACTAGTCACGGTCAATTTTCTTTCGAGTCATAGAGTGAAGTCGTCACAACATGTTCAGTTGTTTGAGGTGAAAACCTTAATCAAAGACTTGTACTTGTTCTGTAACACTAACAATAATGTTGTTGTGAATATTAGTGAATGGCTGGAGGGATTCGCGATAAATACGATTACGAGTATAATGGCAAGGAAGAGGTAAGAAGATTACGAATATCAATATATACATTTTTATTTAGTTTCGATAACTTTATAACTCTGAAAAGATGGCAATTTTAATTTGTGATTTATATATATAGTTTTCATATAGTAGCCAACTTTTTAATTATTTTTTCGGTTTTCCAGTGTCCTCTCTACTGTCTATTTATGTCCAACATTAATGGCAAAAAGTTAAACTGCTCTTTTCATTCTTTAATGTGTATTGAAAGAAAGGTCTGGTATTTAAGATTGAGGCACATGCTAAATCTCAAGCTTATCTTGGCTTCAATCTATAAGGTTGGGTTTAAGAAACATTTTTATTTAGTTTCGATAACTTCATAACTTTGAAAAGATAACAATTTTAATTTGTGAGGATTTGATTTATATATATATATATATATATATATATATATATATATATGTAGTTTTCATATAGTAGACAAACTGTTCAATTATTTTTTCGATTTTTCGATGTCCTCACTACTGATTATTTATCTCCAACATTAATGGCAAAAAGTTAAACTGCCCTTTTCATTCTTTTATGTATGTTGAAAGAAATGTATGGTATTTAAGATTGAGGCACATGGTAGATCTCAAAGGTTGGGTTTAAGAAACAAACGAAATTTATTTAAAATAAGTTTTTTTTATTATTATTTAGTTTCGATAACTTCATTACTTTGAAAATATGACAATTTTAATTTGTGAGGATTTGATTTATATATATATATATATAGTTTTCATATAGTAGACAAACTCTTCAATTATTTTTTCAGTTTTCCGGTGTCCTCTCTATCGCCTATTTATGTCCAACATTAATGGCAAAAAGTTGAATATCTTAGCTCCCGAGCTAAGCTTTAGATCTACTGCCTCAATCTTAAATACCAGACCTTTCTTTCAACACACATAAAAGAATGAAAAGAGCAGTTTTAATTTGTGAGGATTTGATTTAAAATAAATGAAATTTATTTATATAAGAGTTTTCATTTTTATTTTTATTTAGTTTCGATAACTTTATAACTCTGAAAAATGGCAATTTTAATTTGTGAGGATTTGATTTATATATATATATATCTAGTTTTCAGACAACTTTTTAATTATTTTTTTGGTTTTCCAGTCTACTGCCTATTTATGTCTAACATTAATGGCAAAAAGTTAAACTGCTCTTTTCATTCTTTAATGTGTATTGAAAGAAAGGTCTAGTATTTAAGATTGAGGCACACGCTAAATCTCAAGCTTATCTTGGCTTCAATCTATAAGGTTGGGTTTAAGAAACATTTTTATTTAGTTTCGATAACTTCATAACTTTGAAAAGATGACAATTTTAATTTGTGAGGATTTGATTTATATATATATATATATATAGTTTTCATATAGTAGACAAACTCTTCAAATATTTTTTTGATTTTCCAGTGTTCTTTCTACTGCCTATTTATGTCCAACATTAATGGCTAAGATTGAGGCACATGGTAGATCTCAAACTTATCTTGACTTCAATCTATAAGGTTGGGTTTAAGAAACAAACGAAATTTATTTAAAATAAGAGTTTTTATTTTTGTTTTTGTTTAGTTTCCATAACTTCATAATTCTGAAAAGATGGCAATTTGGGCACTTGGTAAGAAGTAGTTCTGACAAGTTCAGGAAGCCATGTCCTTCTACCAAAGGGGCTGGTGTGAGAAAGAACGAAGCATCCTTTAGATGTTTGAGTTCGCCCAAGGAATAGGAACTCACAAGATTTCCAACCCATATCAACCGCTCAAGATTAGGAGCGAAGATGCTCAACGTCTTGCCAATAAAGGTGTCAAAAGTCCAATTTAAGGAGAAAAATTTAAGCATCTCACTTGACACTAATATTGCACACTCTACTGGATTTGGAAAGAGTAATTTCCAAATGTTGAAGGGTGGACCTTTCGATGCTTATATTCTTTATACCATGAACATTTACCAGGCTCAATTTCTTAAGGTACATGCAGCAAGATGAAACCCATTCTCCAAGAGTCTCCTCACCAACTGTGATGTTTTTCAAACATAAGGACTGGATCTTACAGATATCATATGAGAAAGGGAATCTAAGACAAACTCCGTGCATATTCACTTCAAAATCCAATAGGGACTCCAAATGAATCATATCATGTGGCAACACAAAAGCTCCCCCCTTCCAGAGTTTGATGTTAAGAGCAAGCGATTCGACCTTAGATGACATTGCACAAAGCAACAAAGTAAGGATATGATACAATTCATCAGAATCGATGTTTGTAAAGTACCAATTAACAGAAATGCGTCTTGTCTCCACTCCTTTACGCAAAGCAATGAACCTATAAAGGAAATTTATGAACCGTTCTCGCTTGGCAGGCTGGTTTTTGTATGGATTGGCATCAAGATTCAATGAGGGGATAGATATACACAGTCCACGGTACTTCTTGGACACAATGCACAGCAGAGCAATATCTTGCATTGAGAGGAAAGAAAGGATGTGATGGACAAGATGGTCCGGAAGATTACTCATTCTATCCCCATTTACCATCCATTGGGACTTCAGGACAGAACCCATTCAACAAAATCTACTAAAAACACAGAACCTATAAGTTCCAGTCCTAAGAAGCATAATAAAGGTAATTAGAGTCGAGAATTCTAAATACTCCGATTGAAAACAGAAACTAAACTAAACTAAACGTCAAACGTGAATAAAGGAAATGATTTAAGAATGAAAAATAACAAATAATCAAAGACGGATAACGAACAAGAGTGATGGGAACAAGTCTTACTTGGTTGGTGATTCGGTGAATGAGCGAGCGAGCGAGCGAGCGAGCGAGCGGAAAAAGCACTTAGTAGTACTACTACACTACTACTTCACTGCCGAAAATGTTCTTCGTTAACAAGGGTTTTAATGGTTTAAGTTAGGAACCGAACCAACACTAGAGGAGGGAGGACACCACTGTTCAAATATCCACATTAAAAAAATTGGCGTGTAATTTTAGATTTTGGATTCAATTTATTGGGACACTGCATAACAATTTCCAATCCATACGATTACGTTGCTCCATGCCATTGCCATATATTTATTGGCTACTCCATGCGTATTTAAGAGTATTTAAGAGAATCAATTATGGTTAAATTTGCTAAATTATCGTTTTAAACTATTACTTGAGTTTGAAAGAGAATCCCTACAATCAAGCTTTGGAAAATCTCAACAATTGTGATGAGAGTTGTTGAGATTTTTATTTTTCCTATATTTTTATTTGGATTTATGGACAAACAAATATTAACTTAGATGATTATAAAGGTTAATTAAACAATTTAGGCTCAGCAATTTATTTTGCTACGTCTCTTTACTTCTTAGATCGTCCAATTCAATGAATGAAAAAAGTTTAAATTTGAAAACCCTACCGTGCTGAGTAGTGGAGGGATGAGCCAAGTAAATTTCTCCAAACATGTGGAGTAAAGGAGGAAATAGAAAGTTTATCAGTTAGAAATCACAAAGAATTGTGAACTTGGTTGAACTATTAAGTAATAGATCTTAAGAACTAAGAGTTCGAGCGATTCGATTTGATAACCAACCATGCTAGTTACAGGAGTATGAGCTGAAGCAGTACTGTTAAACTCTTATGACTTCACTGTCATTCCCTTAGCAATGCACCAAGTCAGAATCTCTACAGTTTACACACTAATAACACTACTCAAAATGGTATTAATTTCACCGATTATGTTGACGGGTCTTCCGTCGAACATGGAAGACAGTGTACTCTCACAAAGCTTCTTCAGTTCCCGGGTTTTCGCAAGAGCTGCTTCCTGCATTGAAAATTTAGGAACACAATCAACCACTCCATTTATTTCTTGTTCGCTCAAAGTATGCAAGAACATAAAATCAACACACATGCATCACTGACCGTACGTTATTGATATCTCTATCGACATCTTTGAATGAAAAATAGGAGGCTTATAGAAATTTGTCTACAGTTTAAGGGAGAAAAGAAGAACATTTGTGAGATTTGTCCAGATTGCAAAATGAGCATACCTGTAAACTAAGTATAAGTGATGTGTGTTGTGTTTATGCATACGTAGTGCACAGCTATTCAAGGTATGGGGGTTGTGGAGAGGCTAATTGGAAGAAAAAAAGAAAAAAAAAAGGAAGGCTACACTGTTAAACCAATCTGGATCAATTCTGACAAAACCTTTAAAACTCACATTTCAAGACCGTCAGAGCAAATATGCCTCTACAAAGAATTCCACTCTCTTTATCTAAAACTATTAAGCAAATAAATAAAAGATATGCATCTATATATAGTAAAACATTACACTCAAATAACTTAAAGAAACAGTAAAGTCACAGTGTAGCTTGAAAGGTGAAACAGGGATCAAAACAAAAATCTAAACAAAAAATGGACTCTTTTAAAAGGAATTCAAAGTAACTAGGCGCTCCAGTCCTTGACCAAAAAAAACCTCCGACACAAAAGAGACTGAAGTAGATAAAGTGTGGCAGTGTATCAACAAAACTCAATATGAAGAGTGAACCAAACAGAATGCTTCCCCTAGAAAGGCAACACTTCCTTCCTTTCTTTTCCCATCTTTTCTAAGAATTTCAAATAAGTTTATTAGAGGAAGCAAGTTTACCTGCTTTGGCCACAAAGAGGACAAAGAATTCTGAAGCTCCATGCGTCTAGCAGCCAAATCAATTAAACCTTCTTTCAACTTCGTCTCATGATGCTTCTTTTCTTCCAATGTACTCACCAGTCTGTCTAGATATCTGATATTCAGACCAACACGTTAACACTGAGAAGCAGGCATTTCATCCTGACCAAAATTGGCCTTGTAATACAAAAGCAATACCTTAAAAGATGCATTTACATCAAAGAGCAATAGCCTAGTCAAACAAATGAAATTACTAAACCTATCAACAGTACAACATTGGCATTTGGATGAGGACTGCATTGTTGGTTGCAGTGGTGTTCCATTTCATCAAATCAACTAATTAAAGTGAGTTAGGAACTACTTCAGCGATATTCAACTTGCAAGCCAGACAACTAATAAGCGGGTTGATTGGAAATGAATTAGTTCCAGTTTTTCCAAGCTTTCCACCACATTACTAGTGGTTGCAGAGCTGGATTAAGGAAAAAGAAAAAGAAAAAAAATTATTGTTTATTCTTGGATGCTAAGAAACAGTTCCCAAATTAATTGTGGGAATTCCATTCCAATTACATATCCACTAATTCTTTTCTTTTTTTCTTTTGATGGGTAAACATGTCCACTAGCTCTTGCTTCTTCTGGAAAAGGAAAAACCCTAATTTTGTTCATCATTTAGTCCTCAGTGTTCAACAAGCCTCTCTAATACCCAATTAAGTCAAATAAGTCTACTATGCTAATCTGCACAACGGTATGTTTGGGTACTTTGAAACAGCCTTAGCTCTTTGAAAATGTATTGCTTCCAAAAAAAGAAAAAGGAACTTTTATTGAGTAAAATTATCAATTTCAAAGGGCCAAAGCCATATCGAAGCATCATAAACACATAGCATCAAGTAGCAAACTATTCCTATAAGAATCAATTTTACAAATTAAAGGTTAATTTGTCCGAATGGGTATCAATTGGGCAACTTGGATGTTGAGTACAAAATGAAGGATGAACTTAGGGGTTTTTCCTTGCAGAACAATCACCACATTCTTTTGCTACAACACCATTACAATATATAAAAGAACGCCACAAACAATTCACGAGGCATAAAGAGTAGTGCACCTTTTGGAGTTGAGAATCATAATCAAATCTCGTGTTTTTGCATTTGTCAATAAAGAAATGGCTGAGGAAACATCAGATAGCATTGTTTCAATGGCATCAGAAGTATATTGCTGCAGCACCAAGGGAGCCACTGACTGGACTTGATGTTGCAAAGACATGGTCTCCTGATTCCTCAACTCCGCCAATCTTTGACTCAAAAATGCTTTGATCTACCAAAAACCATTAAATACCAAGCATCAACTTTTACAGTGCATACATGAAATCAGATATCAGAACAAAAGTACAAACTCAGTGAGCCCTCTCGGGCTGTCCTACCATCCCTTCTGTGCTGTTTTTGATCAAAAGATGCAGACATGATATCCAAGTAAAATAAACTATTGAAGTAACAAATGTCAACCAGGTATTAAAAGAAAAACAAAGAGTTCATACCTCATATAAATCATCTAGAATTTTATTCCTATATTCTGTTTCCAAAAGCTGGCTCCTGCCTTCCTTCATTCCTGCGGAATGGGTTAAAATATCTGAAGCACCTGTCTGATTAACTGGGACCACGGTTGAAAGATTGGCATCATTAATCACATCAACCTGAGGTGTTTCAACATTAATATCCCATGAGATTTCTGATGCAGAAATCTCGACAGGAATATTGTCTTCATCTTTATTGAAAGGGGATTCACCAAAAGCTACAGCTCCATCTGTTGAAGAAGTCTGTAAGATATCACTCGCATTCACCATTTCATAAGGGCCCAAACCATTACCGTTATCTTCTGTTTCTTCCACTGTACCAATGTCCCAATCAATCTCAGCACCAGTGACAGAAATATCCCAGTCAATGTTAGCTGCAGCAACATCCACATCCCCTATTGCATGGTTTGATTCATCAAAATGTAGTGGAGCGCCTGCAGAATCAAGGATCTCAGGCCCAGCAGAAACACTCAAAGAAGGAGGGTTTTCATGAATATCTTTCAAATTCAACAAGACTGTTCTGGGAGACTTCTGCAATCAAATACACAAGCTTGAATGAATCAGAACGATATTAAAGTAATTTATGTGCAAAATAAACACTGCAATAGTAATGAAACAAAAGAAGAACAAAAAAAAAGTGATTGTCTTACATCCTTTTCAGTATGAACATCTTTGACAAAGTTGGAATAATATTCAATTGCTTGTGACAAAACATCACCATTCATAACTTCCAAAATTCTGCTAAGCGTGCTTGGAAGTGATTTTGCAGTCTCCAATAGTTCAGATCTAACATCATTTCCCTGCTCACATAAAATGCACTGCTTGAATTACTGATCAAAAGCAAACGTGCACACCCATCCAACCATTAGTATCATATGCCAGATCTAACCTGCAATCCAAGTGCTTGACAAGCCTCAATGTACTTAGCAGCTGATAGTACTGCACTCCTCTTTATATCTGCTTCCTTTCGCTCTAGCTCTGTTAGTTGTTGTTGTATCTTCTGCACTTGTTTTTTCTGATACGGGCTTTTTATATTTAAAACAACATTGAAAGAATAATAATAAGAACAAGAATTTCATCTGCACAACCACAAGTTCTGAAAACACATTTTTCATCAAAAAGCAAAATGATACTCACATTTCGTAATTCACATTCTGAACTATAATCTGTGCAGCCTCACCAAGGTAAATGTTCTCTTTCTCAAATGCACGCACAATTGTCTCCCAAGCACCCTACACAACATTCAGTCACAATTCGAATCAACACATGCACAAACTATCACACACACACATGCACAGCCTACAACAGATATAGAGTGAAAAGCAAGTATCTTACAGCAGTTCCTGACAGACGGCCGAATATATTTCGAGTCTCTGAGGTTGAATTTATCAGAATATCATAAATTTTTTTGGACTCTAAGTATCCAATGCCTGGCAATGAAGTCATTGAAAATAAAACAATGAACAATAAACATAACAAGAGAGCAAAATAACTTAATATTTTCAATAAAAACAAGAAAAAAAAAGGCGAAGGGAGTTTAAGAACAGACCCTCGGGTTGTAGGGTTTCGAGGAAGGGATGGGTATCCTTAGGGAGGGAAGAGAACTCTTTAGAGATTCGAGCTCTGATCACAGCTATGCGTTTGCGCCAATCAGCAGGGATTCTTTTGCGATCAACAAGCCATTCTATCGAGGACAAAAAACAACAGAAACGACACCGGATTGAGGAGTGTATAGTTATACTCCATGATCGATTACAGAAAAAGCTAAGAACAGAACGGAAATGGTTACCTCCGAGACGGGAGAAAGTGATGTCGATGGGAAGATTGCGTATGTCGTCTGGTGCGTTTTGCATTTTGCAGAGAGGGAGGGAGAGAGATTGGTTACTGTAAGCTGTTGAATTTCGTTTTGAGCGAGCAGAGAAGGAAGGAGCACCCAACTTCTAATTGTAACGGTATTTACTTTACTGTCCTCTTCATCCTTTCTTCGCTCTGTCGTTCATCCGGTTATGGGCCGCAGTTTACTTAGCCCATTTCAAGGCCCAAATGGTACTTATTTTACTTTTATTTATTTATTTTGTTTCATAATAATCCAACTAATTTAAATGCAATAGAGTTCCTCTCTCCTTTTTCTTCTTAAGTTTTTTGCACAAAAAAAGAGTAAATATTTTAGAAAAATATTCTTACTAATAAGATTAGATTTTCTGATTCATAATTACTGAATTAGCTTCTCGATAATCATGTTTGATATAGTAATTTTACCTATCCAAATTAGAAGTACTGAAAATTTAAATAAATGCAAGGTATTTGGTATAATTAATATTTATAAAAGTAAATAGTAAATCATACTACATAACCATTTTGAAATGTCCAATAAACATCACCAATAATGAAAAGGAATTGAAATCAAATCAAGATTTAATAATAGACAAAATCCCACCCATGTTATTTGAAGGTTTATTCCATGAATTTATAAATCTAAAGCATTTTTAAAGATTTTTTTTTATAGAGAAGAAAATAAAATAAAAATAAAACACAAGGGTAACATGGTAAAATCACCACATTTCATTCTCAGGTAGTATCGGAGCAAGCTGATGAGGGGAAAAAAACATCCATACTCATTGCTCCACTCTGTTGACTGGCTCTCTTCGATTTCCCACCCTCATAAAGGTAATTCCTTTAGCTAATTTCACTTTTTTCTCAGAAAATAGTTTATTCGAGTTTTGCTGCGGCGATTATTCCCCATTCTTCTTAATTCAATTGCTTTCTCGTATTCGTTCTTCTAGGGTTTTTATCTATGTAAATCAGTTATTCACTTCAAAATTGATCTGATCTGGGTGTTTTCTGAATCTTGCATTCATTTAACCAGATGGGTTTTTCTTTCTAGGTGTCATTGATTACAAAGCATAAGAATTGTCGTTATGGACCCAGCAGAGCTCAGATATTTGGAAGATGATGATACTCCCACAATGAAAACCTTCAAAGGTGCTACCATGGGTTTAGTTGCTGGAACTATCTTCGGTACAGCGGTGGCAACGTGGTATGATGTGCCTCGTGTCGAAAAACACGTGGCACTTCCTGGGTTGATTAGGACATTCAAAATGATGGGGAACTATGGACTGACTTTTGCTGCGATTGGCGGCGTTTACATTGGTGTTGAGCAGCTCACACAGCATTTTAGGTCGAAGAGAGATTTTGTCAATGGTGCTGTTGGTGGCTTTGTTGCTGGGGCAACTGTTATTGGCCTCAAAGGTGAGCTTTTTTTGTTGGAGAGTTGTGTTCATTTCTATTTCTCTTAACATATAAAATTAATCGTATATGATGGATTTTGTTCTGTCACGTGGAAATTTAATTGTTCAGTGTTTGGGAACTTACTTAGATTCACGGAGCAATGTCTTTATATTCTATTTGAGCTGGCATTAGTGTATGCTTTTAGCATCTATCACCCAATTATCATTTAGAAGTTAAGGGTCTGGGATACCATTTCTTCTGTTCCAACAAATAGATAAAGAGTATTATAATTTAATTTTATAGCACAAAGAATATGAGTTGGATTTAATGTGTATCCAGTTGGATTGTCTTTGGTGTTTAGTAAGTCATTAGAACCTGAGTGATTATGCTAAACATCATGTTAAATCCTAGAACTGTGATAGAGTAACAATATTGTTATATTGGAAGATGATTGAACTATTGTGCATTTGAATGCTGAATTTGTAATGAAGCATACGAACCATGTATGCCTATGATTGTCAAAGTAATGATCTGATACATAATAGATGTGTGTTCATTGTGCATTTGAATGCTGAATTTGTAATGAAGCGTTCGAACCATGTATGCCTATCAATGTCAAAGTAACGATCTGATATGTAATAGATGTGTGTTCATGATTGCATTGTATGTTTGCTACAGTTTTTCATTTTACGCGTGAATTACTGTGAACTTGTTTGTATATGCAAAATAAGTGTCTTATCAGCTGTGTATTTGTAATCTATTACAAATGTTTTTATATCAACTGTAGTTGAGATTTGTTTAGGCGGACATGTTTGTGAATCTGAATATTCAACAGTCAAGCATTCAGAAATGATTATTTGTAGGAAGTGATACAAAATATCATGTTACCCATAGAACTCTAATGTAGTGGGATAACATGCATTAGTTGGACCTTGGTAATGAGGCTTTTCGATGTGCTTCTTTTTTCCTCTGCTCACAACCAATGTCATCTTGTTAATAATAACCCTTACTCTCATTATCATATCATTTATTAACTTTTGAATAACAAAAAAAAAAAAATATGATGGCCACAGTTTGTGAGTTTTGACATAGCAGCTATTGATTAAGTGAAGAGCAAGAATGCAATTTTAACCTCGTAACAGTTTTCTATTTCCAGTCCTCTCTGAATCATTGCCAGATTTTCATGAATTTTATTCATTCATGGCCAACCCTGGTCCAATTTCCTCTCTAGCTGAGATGCTAGAAAGAATTATGGACCACCTGTGTTTCCTTGAGAAAGTAATTGCATGATAAGCCGCTAATGTCAATAATCTAAATGAGACTCATGAGCTAAGTGAAATGGACTCCAGATAATGGTCAAATTGTCAGTAGTCGCCCTTTCACTAGGTTCTGGATCTGTGTCAAGGAATCAACATTAGAATTCTACTAGTTGGATTGTTGGCGTGAGAAAGTTGTCTTTTAACATGTTTCTTGAATCTGTTGACATTTTGTTTTGCTTAATCTATTCGAAGACCAATAGTAAAGCTATCTGGTAAATTGTTGAGAAGCCCCTCTCATTCTGAATGTTAAGAAAATTGAAAACTTGTCGTGTTTATGCTTATGCATGAGTGGTTCCCTGAAAAAGCAGGAGTGATAAGAAGATGGTGCTTTTGTGCTCTCAAACTTAGTTTTAGCTTTCATTAATAGAGAGTTTATATTGGAAAATGAGTAACAGTTGTCTGTCTTGTCTGCTTGTGATCAATCCATTTCTTTATAATTGTGTGTGTTTGAACTTTTTCTTTTCTGTTCATGTTGTTGTATCAACCTCAGAACCTCAGGGAATGGCACATTGACAATACTGCTGAATCGCTGCAATAACTGGAATTCTCTGCTTCATTTCCCCACTTCAACTGTGTTTGGCTCAAGTCCTGTTTCTGTCGTAAATTCTTATAGTTGTCCAACGTATATCTCTATTCTGCAGGAAGGAGCATCAAAACAGCTATTTCTGCTGGATCAGCATTGGCTGTCACTTCTTCACTCATCGATGCTGGAGGTCAGACAACAAGATTAGACACCGGCAAGGAGTATTACCCCTACACCACCAAGAAAAGATCCCCAGTTGAAGGATAATTTATGGGACGGGAAATACTGGCAAAATACTTGGAGGGGAACAATTGCTGTAACTTGAGTTGCCTGTTTGTTTGTTTTCAGAGTTGTAATCATACTTCTGTTTCTTCGTGTCAACGATTTAAGGCCTGAAAGGGGTAATTCGAATAAAATACAATGTCAATTTTTGTCATAACTGTTAGAGATTATTACATTTCAGTTTGAGACCATCAACTTTTGATATAAATAGAGAAAAATAATGGTTAAGGATTATTCTGGTAGAGTGCAAACGACACCATTTGCTTGTCTTGAAGCTCACCTTTATTATTTGAGAAATGAAATTTACATTCAAGACACAAACTACATCATGTAGGCATAAAAACATCTGAAAGACAGGGTCTTATCATCAAATGTTTTCCTCACCAATCTACAGAAGACTCAGATTAGTGTTTACAAGGAAGTGTGGAACCAGAATTGGAACTTGAAGATCAGATTCAACATCTTTTCCGATGGGAGGTTTCTTCGCGACTCCATCTCCATCTCCATCTCCATCCTCAATGGCGCGAGGATGATAAAAGCAGCAGCAGCAGATTGATGAGAGAAACCCCATCTCTCCAATGGATGCAAAATGCATCTTTCTTTTGAGAAGAAGTGATCCTTTTCTCTTCTCCTTTAAAAACAACTTGCAGTAGTAGTAGCATTAGTCAAAATGTCTTCCGTGTTATTTGACTATTAAATAATTATGGAGAGTGCTAACTAACACTTGTTGAGTTGCTCTTAGGCAAGTTAATGATATTAAAAAAAGGACTTCAATGGTGGAAAAAAGATTCTTCAAAAAGCATATCCTTCCACAATTGTTTGTTGGTACTTAAATAGAATTCTTAAATAGTTGAATAATCTTTGAAATAATAACTTTTTAGTACTGATATTTTTATTTATTTACTTTTGACCATACCAAAATACAGCTTTATACTTCGTATATTAAAGTTTATAAATTGGCAGCTTTGAACACTAGTGAATATAAATAAATTTTTTGCTGATAAATAATATTTTCCAAAAATAAATTTATTTTTTTATAATTTCACGTATATTATTCCCTCCGGTCCGAAATGTATGACGTTTTAGCATTTATTTTTACTGTTCCGGAACGTATCTTAAGACGGCCGGAACAGTCACTATTTGAGACAATTTTGCCCCGAATTTTTTCTCGAAAGTACGTTAAGGATTAACGTACGTTCGAAAAAAAGTACGGAATTTTTTGGGGTCAAATAGTTCGTCATCCGACCTCCTCGATATGCGTTCCCTACTGAATATTAGGATGCGAGGAAGTCATACATTTTCAGACCAGAGAGAGTAAAAAAATGATTGGATCCAATTTTTTATAATTTTTTCAATTAATGTTGTATATTATCGAAGTAGAATTGTGGTGAATAATTATCTTTGTATTAAATGTGGTTAATTCTCCTAATAACCATTAATTTTCATTTTTGTCACTTTTACCCTTTCCCTTTCAAGAAAAAAACTAGGGGTAATAGCTTAAAACACCCCTATACTAACCGCGAAAAACAAACTCCTCCCCCGAACTTCAAAAACGCTAATACACCTCCCCTAAACTACGTTGATCGTGCAATTAGCCCCTTCTGTCCATAATTAATTACATTTTTTTGTGATTTTTTGGAATTTTTTACAATGTTTCTTGATTTTTAGGTTAATTACATTTTTTTAAGATTTTTTACATGTTTTTTAGAATTTTTACAATTTTTTTAAAATTGTAAAAATGTGCATTGAGGTGCCTTTTTGCCCGAAAACAATAGTCCGGGGGAGGTCTATTAGCGTTTTTGAAGTTCGGGGGAGGAGTTTGTTTTTCGCGGTTAGTACAGGGGTGCTTTAAGCTATTACCCCAAAAAACTATATATACATCTCTCTTTCAAGAAAGAGACTTTATATACATATCCACTTCAAATAAGAAAACCACGTGGCAGAAACCTATTGCGTTTCTCAAATTTCAGGGCCCATTAATTGTTAACTCATCCCACGAACGAACACAAGAGAGAAAGAGCCAGACTGTAGTAGAAGAAATCTAGCAGCTTGAAATAATAGAATCAGGTAGTAGTAGTAGACTAGTAGTAGCTTTTCAATTTCCATGGCTGGGATTGCAACTTCTTGCTTAACTCTCTCTTCAAGGAGGTAATTAATGCACCTTTCCCTCCATTTCTGTAATTAGCAATTCTCTCTTTTTCTTTCATTTCAGAAATAAGAACGTACACTTGCTTTCTTCATACTCTTCCATGAATATAAAGTTTCAATCTTTACTGTTGAGTTTTTGTTTGGTGGGCATCAAAGGAATTGAGTTTTAGCTCTTAATTTGATAGAAGTTCTCTCTTTTTTCTACCAAAAGAGTGGAGTGGAGTTAGTGTTGGAAATATTCTGAGTAGAGTGAGACGCGTAATCGCTATCCTAACGGATTTTATCCCTTGGGATATAACAGTCTCTCTTCTGATATACACCTTTTACAACAATTAGATAATATTGAACACATGATTGAGGGTTAAAGATTTTGTTTCAGCCATTTGAGTACATCTTGGTTGGCATTTGAGACTCGCGGTCGAAGAAATCGCTGGAGGAACTGTGGAATTAGAGCAGAAGTAAATTATGTAAATGCAGATGATGCAAAGACTCTTGTAGAAACAGATGGATATGTCATCCTTGATGTTCGAGACAAAAGTCAGTACAATCGAGCTCACATAAAATCGTCTTACCATGTGCCTCTTTTCATTGAAAATCAAGCTAATGACTTGGGTAAACACCTCTCTAAGTTTTTATCAGTGAATTTGAATGTTTTTCTTCAACTTCCATGCATCCTTATATAAGATTTTTCAGGGACAATAATCTTAAGGACCGTGCACAACAATTTCTCGGGCTTGTTCTTTGGGATACCATTTACGAAGCGCAATCCTGAGTTTTTGGAATCTGTGAGAAGTCAGTTTTCACCTGATAGTAAACTGTTAGTTGTATGCCAGGAAGGGTTAAGGTCAGTTGCATTCTTATGCATATTTTAGAACTTGGTTGTTTTTGGTGTCTTTTTTCTATCATATACGTGCCATTTTGAGAGATGGCGGATTGATTCAAAAGAAGATATACTTGATTTGAAGTTTTGCTCTGTGGCTTCTTGCCTCGGACTTGTAATCTATTCTGGGTTACAACTTAAGATTAGAAGTGTTGAAATGATTAAAATTGTTAGGATTTTCTTCTGAGATCATGAATTATAGTAAATTTGTGCAAAAGAAGGAAGTGGTAAGATATGTGAGATGTTGCAGTTGTGTTTTCTTGAATGTCTGTGGGACGTGAAGTTCAAAATCTGATTTTACCAAACCAAGTTAGGTTACTTTAAAAGTTCAACTAGCATGATCGATCGTAGCCAGTTTTTGTGGTTTGATTGGTTTGATATTGTTTTTTGCTTTTCCTGAAACTATTTGACAGAACTTTGGTTGTTTTCTAATTTCAAGGTCTACTGCTGCTGCGAACAAGTTAGATGAAGTTGGTTTCGAGAATGTAGCTTGTGTAACATCAGGGCTACAGTCTGTAAAACCAGGTTAATATAGGAGTCTGACCCTTTTCTTAGACGCAAGCTCGTAGATATGCAGGATTTAAACAAGACTCGTCTCTTAATTTGCTGCAGGAACATTTGATACTGAAGGTCCTTCCGCACTGCAAGATGCTGGCAAAGCTGGCCTGGTACAAGTTCAAGGAAAAATCTCGGCAGTTCTCGGAACAGTACTCGTCTGTAAGCCCTTCAACACTTCGTAATAGTATTCGTATAATGATGTGTTGTTTCTCCAGTTCAGTAACTTAAAGATTCCTAACTTTGTCCAACTGATACATAGGTGCATATCTTTTCATTACCCTCTTTCCGGACCAAGCAGAGAAGTTATTTCAACTTATACCAGCAAGTTAGACAATGTGGGACTCCAAAATTTTGAGCGTGTAAAAGGGTCAAGAAAACGTAGATGCTCGAATATTGATAGAAATGCGTAACGAGGAATGTGTAACGATTCATAGTCATTCAACTTTGTCAATACTCAATACACCAATTGCTTTGTGCTCTAAGTCTTACAATTGCCTGTTGCTGTGATTTTTTGGCATTGTAGTGCTAATATTCGTCCTCCCCTATGTCATTGACACCCTCACAACATTTGGTCCGAGTGTAACTGCCCGTAACGCCGCGACTGCGACCCTGCAAATGTACCTACTGTTATGATTTTGCACAAACAACCCTCGTGTAATGCTCACTGATCTCTGTATCATAATGCAAACCTCGTTCTTTCCT
Source organism: Viola odorata (assembly GCA_963691705.1). NCBI lineage: Eukaryota > Viridiplantae > Streptophyta > Magnoliopsida > Malpighiales > Violaceae > Viola > Viola odorata. Next base: position 3,860,044 of record OY829538.1, read on the forward strand.
TAGTCGCAGCCGCGGTAGTTTCATAATGTCAAGATTTTAAACTTTGAAGATAAGGGTGAAATGTTTTGAAGATTACACCAGTTAGGAAAGAGAGTGTTACTTTCTGCACGTTAAGCACTGTTCTAAAAAAATCCAACCAGTACTAAATTTCATCTATAAATTCAACGTACGAAAAATCCACTCGAGCAGATAAACAAAGTAGGGCAAAAGGCACCTTCTTGGACGAACCAACAAACAAAACTTAAAACTTTTTAAGAAAATTATTCAATCTATGGAAAGACACAACTCACAAGGTGAGAAACTGAAAGGGGAATAAAAGGCAAAAGAATTCACAAGATTGCCAACCTAGGTTAACAGATATTACAAAAGATTTTTTCTTTTCAAAAAAATATTACAGTGAGATTAGCATGTGCCACTTTTAATCTGTGCACCAGTGTCAACCAATAAATTGCATACCACATTCCCGAAATACATACGTCGTGGATTCTCAGCCTCCTCTATCTAGTACGATCAGGTGCCTGAAACCTTCTTACTACTGCCATGGTGATCAGGCCATAGAAGCATCATCCAAAATTAATCACCTTGCAGGCAGTAAAGCTGACGGATATTTCCTGAAGCTGTTGCATCATCGAAACAAGTCAAATGCAAGGCTTTAACCATCTATCAATTTCTTGACCAACAACATACTGTTATGACCGGATACCTAACAGAAGGCAAAGAGGCCTGAAAAGACTGTACTATCAAAAAGACAGACCATCCATGCGATCTTTCAAACTTGGAAAAAAAAAAGTGCATTTCAATGCAACAAGTCAGATTTTTTTGGGTCTGTGCATGAATTACTCAGCTATTTTCCAAAAAGCATTTTTATTCTAGCACAGTTATCTATGAACATTGAAATTGCAAACAATTAATGATACTTACCATATAACCAGTCTTTGAATAACACATGGAGAGCACATGATACCTCTCGCTTCTGATTTTCTTCAAGAGGCACTTCCTTCAATAGTTGTTTTACCTCCCCAAAATTCTTTTGCTGGCGGAAAAAGGAACAAGACATTTCATTAAATCACATCAACTATATTAGTAAAAAAGCAAAAACAAACAGCAAAATATTATGGGCAACATCCAAAACTCAAATGAAAAGAAGTAAATTAAGAGACAAAAGACGCGAGTATATGGCACTTTTGTAGTTGTTTTTGAAAAATAGAGGGGAGGGGGGAAACAAAATTGGCTTGGAAGGGCAACCATACATTTCTTTGCTGACATGCTGCATACACGTCAGGTAGTGTAAATGGGTTATCTTTTGTCGGCCCAGGGGATTCACCTCCAAACCAGTTGGGGATCTGAAATAAAGAGAGAAAATATGCATTATTGCACGAATGAAAGCCCAAAAGGAATCCAAAGTAAGATAAACTACCATGCACCCCAACCTCCCGTTTAAAAAAGGAGTAACAGTGAATGAAACAGATGACAAACAAAATGACTAAGGATTATCTCCTCAGACTGATTATATCAATATTCAATAGAAACATGAGCTGAAGAGAAATAAGCAAAATTTGGCCAGAAAAACAGTAAACATCAGTGGACTTCGTACAGCCATACATTCACAAATATGTACGAGAAATATAAAAAGCATACCAGAAAATTTGTGAACTGATCAGGATCCAGGTGTTGGGCAGATTCAGCTTGAGCATCAGAAACACCTGCAGGATGAGACAATGAATCATGGGGATCAAGAACTCCCAATGCCAGCAGTTCATCCCATCTGTTGATACTTGCGTCAACGCCTACTTCAGTCATGTGCTCCTCCAACTGTGAGTAAAATGTATTATATGGTGCCACCTGAATAGAATGAGATACAAATATGTTAAATTTTAACCCAAAAAAAAAGACAAATGCTCAAATAGACAATTAAACTGCAAATATTTGGCAGTTCCATACATTGATGATTGTACGACACAACTGTGCATTCTTTCAGATTGACATTAAAGAGATTTCAGCACGTCCAAACCAAAATAAAATCAATCAAGAGACTAGAAATATGCTCAAGACTTTTTTCAGTTTACACTTGATTGCAAACTAAACCTTCCAATTCCAGATCAGAATAATTCACATTCAACTTCACCACTTGTAATCATTTAAGAAAAAGTTCTAACCAATATTTAATCAACAAAATAGAATTGTAATTCAATTAGAAATGAAATATCTTATGCTCAAAAACAGACATCAAGCATTGCAGCAGAACGACATATTCATCTCACCAAAATATAATTTGGCAAAATGAAATGGCTAATGTTCACTTCACACAATAATCAAGGGTGAAAGATCACAGCCTTACCTGCAGTTTATGGTTATCACCAACTATGAGTGGTCGCTGGTTCACACCAAGAAAGAACACGCATTCACGACAATTGGCGATGCAGACTCGTTTCGTTACTGTAACTACATGAACTCGCTCACAGTGCTCAATCCTGACAGCCTAGAAGAAACATTTCAATCATAAAGCATGCATTCAGTCCTTTTTGTTTCCCAGAGAAGAAAAGAATGAAGAATTGATAGTAGGAAAATGAAATCCTAATCAATAGATTGATGCCCTACCAACGCTGATGTGGGCCAAGCCAAAATGCACAACACAGCATATAGATCACAGAGTTAATCATTCTAAGCCAGACAACATGACTATATAACACCCAAAAGAAAATCTAGAGGTCAACGTTCTGTACTAAAATAATACCATATTGAATCATTAGTTCATACAGAGAGCGAAAAAACATGTTTTAGGTCTTCTCAAATATATAAAAAGACGCACGCACAATGGAGAACACCCACTTAGAATCTGCAATCCCAAAAAAGATAAGACGACCAGGATGCTGTGAGAAACAACTTCAGGAAAGAGAGTCATGCAGACCAAGACTACACAGAACTAACAGAAACATTACCCTTAGCATTTCAAAAAGAGAGTATATTTGAAAAGTGAAGAGTTCATGCCATAGTACAAAAAGATCCCAATATGTTGAAGCAATTTTTCAACAGTTACTTGCAGGATCAAGACATCAAATTATTTGTTGAACGAGCAAACAGAATCACACCTACAAGCTTTGAGTTTACATGATACCAATGTTATGAGTCATTATTTTTTATACTGAAAAAGAATGCAGTTCTCATCTACAATTTCATCCAAATTCTCCTTGGTTATCAAATCAGGCAGCAAACAGAACTCATTGCCTTTAAAGACAATAAACTAAATATAATCACATTGTTCCAAAGGCTCTCAACTAACTATAGACACATGATACAATTTGTTCCCACTTCCATAGAACATCGAAAGATTGAGTAGAAATTTAATCAATAAGGTCACTAATCTATAAATAGTATTAGTACCTTGCCAACTGCTCCAAGAACTATGGTAGTATCTGAGCAACCATAAACACTAACATATCTCAAAGGGGCTAAGATGTAAATAACAGAATCATGGCAATTCAGAACCTGCAAGCAAAAAATAACATCAACAAAGCCGGAAAGAAATCCAAACATGAAAGCATCATGGTCGTTAACAACTGAGTCCACAAATTCTAGAGGGTAAACTTCAACAAATTTCTTCGGGAAAAAAAAAAACAGCAACTAGACATAATCTATGTGTAATCATGTGGCTTGAACATCAACAAATTCAAGGGTTTGCCTACTAAACATTCTAGGACAATGCCATCCTATCAGGCTCCCAAAATCTTTCAAGAAAGTGATCAGCAGACCAGAAAGAGAAATTATTATGGATTCAAAGGTGAAAAAATTGCATATATTAAAAAAAGTCATTTGTGAGAAAAAAACAATACTAGGAAATACCACCAGGAAAGATAAACACATGGTCAAAGCTAACCTTTACAGAAGAACCTTTAAGATCTGATGCATTCTTTACATATGATGATTTAGAGATGCCTTCAATAACAAATAAGCCCCTAGGACTTGGTGAGGTCTTGATTGAACTTGTACAAGCATCAGCCATGGCAACATCCTGATCAGCACTGGATGGGCCATTTTCTTTGGCAGAATTTTTTTCAGTAATATGTTCCAGAGAAGATGCTATATTCTGGGATATCCAATCATGGACTTGTGCCGCAGGAACAGGAACAGCAGGCATATCAGGATCTGAGTTTGCAAAAAATGGAGCAGCTTGGCTTACGGGAATTGCCTCAGATCCCTTATCACCAAACTGAACCAGAAATCCAAGGTGCTCAAATGCTTCCATTGTCAAAACCTGGAACGGTGTGATTGAATTAGCAAGTCAACAACATACTGTCGTATAGCACAAGACAAGTATGGAGAAAACAAACAAAATGAGTCCTTTGGAGGCAACAATAGAGAGCTTCTCAATTTGGTAGTGGCGCCAAACTATTTTTCCATATGACCTCCCTAGATACAAGGATGGAATCAAATAAACTTATATTTGGAAATATACAGTATCCAGCTGCTAGGTTTGCACAAGTTGGCATTCCTGTCATCTACAAGATTGGGCCACATCACCCTGCATGAGAATGAAGACGAGGGCTTTGTACAGTCACAACCCAATTCGTTGTGAAAACAATGGAGAGATCTCCGTCAAGAAGGAACAATTACTGTATACTACAGTCCTCTGACTAAATAAAGTTCCCAACACTTTCTACGGGTACGAGCTTAAGTTTTAAAAGTCAAGATAAAAGCACCATGCAGTTTTTCTAAGAAACAATATGGGAAGCTAAATGTTAAACTTATAACTATAGCACCAACTAGGATCAGTAGATCTTCACAAAATGAAAAGTAACGTGAGTTTGGTCATTCAGTATGCACATCCACTCACTACTTAATAGATAAAGCAAGCAATTTGTGCAGCATATTCAGCAGTATTAGTGATAAAATAACCAACCGATTATGGACCAGCTTACTTGTTCTGCCGTTGACAGGTTGAAGCCATACATGTAATATTTAAAGTAAAATTTATATTTTTCCATTTAACAGAGACCATAGTCACCATATGCCCAAAATAAGATATGAGAAAAGCTGTCTCCCTATTTTGTTGGAGGATAAAGTAATAATCCAGAAGATAAAAACAGAAGAAGGGTGGGTTCCTTTGAGAAGACCTCTCTGCTTTCAGCAAGCTAAAAAAAACTTGAGGATTCTAAGAATTAAGCGTTGAATGAAAAGACCCACCAGAGAAACATGCATAACTAGATAAAATTAAAGAACGAGTGTAAACAACAACATAGGCTAAACAAAATGATAAGGAAGAGGGGGAAAGCAATTGTGATTCCCTACTTCTAAACGACATATATTATTTCCTACACGCAAAGTTGATTTTTAAAATATACGGCTAACCAAACTACAGCAGGAAAAGAAATTAAACAAACCAGAGACTCTTCGCCTTCTCCTTCCACAGGTTCTGCCAGAAGGGAGAGGATGTTAGCCAAATGCTTTTGAAGATAGGATAACTGATGAGCCTCTTCATCAGCCTGTGATGGCATAAACCGACGGCTATTGCTCCGTACAAGCTGCAATGAATTGCCATGAAACACTAAGTTTACACGGACTGAATTATGCAACCCATAGCTTTGTCATAGCAAAACATTAACTGTAAGACAATTTATAAAATTCTGCTGGAATAAGCAAACCACGAAAAGAAAAATTAGGAAAAAAAGGATGATAACTTTAGTAGAAAGAAGAAAATACAATGGTACATAACGCGTGATAAGAAATACTCAATAAGAACAAATGATATGAAAAAATCAAATAAAAAGTGATTTCAAATCCTGTTTGCACAGAAAGAGGACTTGAAATGAGCACAGAGCAATGCCATATAGACAGGATAAAAAAAAATCCAAATTTCCAACCCAAGTGATTGCCTCAATATAGAAAGTCTTAAAGAATAAAGAATTCTTCTCGTACCAAACATGCCGCACAATCACCAACGTTTCACAAGACATTACCATTACAATTAGTTCTTCACAACACAAATGTAAAGATGATGATTCTTGTATAATAGCGACCACCAACTGCTCACCATGAAACAAAACATACATCTTTCTACAAGCAGAAACTTTGTTAATGAGCAGAAGTGAACAAAAGCGAGAGCTACCTCCCACAAACACATGAATTTAAAAAATCAACTGGAAAACATCTTTTAAATCGTCGTTTTCCGTATGAAATTGTAAACAATTAACCTAGATCTCAAATGTAATAGATAGATAACTCATCACCTTCAAAAGCACTCTCATTATATTTTAACCGCACTAGATAACCCAGGACAAGAGGAACTAAAGCAAGAATTTTCCCTTCATGCCACAACTCTCTTCTGATGGACCCTTGCTATGACCCAAAAGAAAACCCACACTTTGTGAAGTGCAAAAGTAAGAAATAAACTGATTCGGCAACAGGTTTAAACATTTAGATCCATTGACCAAGGTCCTTCCTTAAACATTATCCAAAACCAAAACTCTTCCATGCACTAGGACAAAACTTACTCAAACAATTAAGGGAATAGGGAAAAACTACTGAGCATACAGTTTCAGAAAACAATTTGTGCGTTGCTAAATAAAAGCCTCATAAAGAACAACACAAAATTTTGCTATTCAGAAGATACAGAGATCTACCATAATCAAATAACTCTGTTAAAGACGTTGAAACACTCCCACCACTCTCAAAATATAAATTCAGCAACTCAAAAAGGCGAAGAACTAAAAACCTGGTGAACATAGTCCCAGCAAGCTATTTGTTCTTTTCAACAATAACTACAACAAATTGATATCAACTACACGATTTTTAATCACATTGCCTGATTTTCAACCTACTTAACCAAAAAACATTTGAACAGAAAAAAAATACACGACCAATCCAAATCAAGTAGGAACAGAACACAATGAATTCAATTCCCTACACTCTCCAAATTTATAAAAAGACATCCCATTTCAGGCAGAAACGCCTTGAGAAACCATTATAGATCACGCAGATTCATAGTAACTCACCTGTAGCGGAGACAAAGCAGACAAGTACCCATCAAACGCCGAAGTTGAGGGCCATACATCTGCCACGGCGGCAGCGTCCTTATGCGACCGGGGCAGCAGCTTCTTATATGACTGTATGTACAAAAACAATATCAGATCACGCGAATCCACCCCAACCGTCTCAACCTCCTCGGGCTTGGCATTCACGAGGGGGTCAGAGTCCGAGTGGAGCACCGAAGAAAGCGTATCCAAGACCAGCCTAGCATGGTCCGCGGAGATCTGGAGCAAGTCGGCGAGTGCGGCCGAGTCGACCCGGTGAGATGACCCGAGCTTGGCCTTCAACTGCGTCAAGGATTGAGTCGGGTCCGCGAAGATAAGCTTGGGGATTGGAAGGAGGCCATACTCGAAAGGCTCCCTGCGGGGATGAATTAATGAAGTAGGAACCGGATTCGGATTGGAATCTGCGTCCGGGATGGGATTTGGGTCGGGCTCGCTCGTGGATGGCGGGTCAACAGATTCCGTCATGGCGATGGAGAGAGAGAGGGAGAGGAAATGAGTGCTGTTCTTCCTTCTTCTCGTGCGTTTTGGTCCTTTTTGGAGATCTTTGAGGAATGACGAAGAGTGTATTTTGAGAAATGGGAGTAAGAAGAGAGGGCAAATCAGGTGTGGCAATGGTTCCGTGAGCTTGACGGCGTGGCGTGATTTCATTGCGGAAGGGGAAGTGACCTGTCTAGTAAATGTGAGTCGATAAAGGGATTCAAATATGCGTCTGAGTCCTTAATAAAACCCCTTAATAACGATTGCAATGAACATTTTTTTCATGTAACACTTTATTATTTTATAAAATGAAATATATGTAATACTTCTTTATTATATTAATACTTTTAAATAAATATATTTTCTTACATCACTTTCTAACATTATTTTTTTTAAATTAAGTTTAAAGATATAATAATTCAATATAAAACCTATATAAATATAAAAAGGATGCGGTGGAACTCTCACGAAAGCTTGAGAGAAAGTCAACTAGGATCTTTGAATTGTGATAACATGTGGCATCTTTTGCACACCTTAAAAAATAACATGTGTGATATAATTTATAATGTTTTAAAAAATTATTGATTAGATAAGTTAAATTTTTTTTAGTTGTACTATTAAATTGAATTAATTTGTATAATTTATTTAATTAATTAATTAGAAATTATGATATAAGTTATGGAATTTGAAATGATTGAATTTCAATCATATGAAATAATTTTTTTTCATAATTTAAAAAAACTATTTAGTTGCGTTAATTTAATTTGTATAATTAATTTTTTTAGTACAATTTAATTAAAATGTTAGTGAATTAGAAAAGATAATGTTCAAAATTTTGAAAAATTACTCTAGCGTGATCATCTCTATATAAGTGTTCATAAATTTTCAATTTGTTATACATTTATATTAGATGGTGCATACTTCACAAGAACAAGGTTAGTCTCATACTCTCTTAAATTTTATTTTTAATTATTTTTTTTATTTTTTAAACATGTATTTCGTTAAATATGACATAGTTAAGTATAACATAGTATTTTATAGATTTTGACAGATATAATATATCTTACATATTATTATAAATATTCTGTGGTAATATTTCTAGATTTGGATAATCTATATTTATATTTAAAAAGTATGTGGTGGCTTGTGAGGTTAATTCTCTCCTATGATGTCTCGTATCTTCATTTGGATACTTCTTTAGTGCATGATGTATCTCTTCTTTGACATCTATGGCGGTTAATTTTAGTATATATCATATAGGTTTATTAGTATTGAATGATGATTTAGTAAATATTTTTTAGTACATGAAGTAACAATAGGTACAATTGCAACACTCAAGATTCAAGAATGATAACGATCAATGTTGGGTGGTATTATATGCAAAGGAAAAATCGCTTATGCAAGGTAATGAGTAATGAATAAATCATGCCTTATTATTGTGTTGAAATTAACTATGTTTATTTTTACTAGGTATACATAATTCTATGGGATCAAATATATTTGTTCTTTTTAAAATGACAGTATCGTAGCTGGTATCCAACGAGACCAAACTGTTGTATTTGTCGCATGTAAGGGTGTTCATTAGAAGTACTACGGTATTTCATGTAAATCAAACTTTTAAAATTGGATATCGTAGCGTATTAGCTATTGAAAGGTACTATTATTGGTTTACTTTAATAATTTCAGTATAAAATTCGATAATTTTAGTATTAACGAATTTCAAAATAAATTTAAACAACAATTTAAAAGCAGTCAAATAATAGAAAAAATATAAAATATTTAAAAACATCAATTTTAATGTAATATGTACCTAAGGTTTTCTTTGTTTTTTCTTTTTTTTGTCCAAGTTTTTTTTTTATATTGCATATATAAACATATAATACTTCCTCTGGCTCGTTACAAAGAGCGTTTTAGCACAGGAAGCTTGGCCCGAAATAAATGTCGTTCTGCGATCCCGAGGCTGGAGAAGACGAGGGTGCCCCTGCCTGCCTGCGCTGGTGACGACGACGGCTTCGACTTCGACTTCGGCTTCGACTGCTTTCCTCGATTCCCTCTTTCTGTGTTTGAATCTGAAAATTTAGGGGGGAACGGAACCTTTTCAATTTTCATTTTCCCCCTTTCTTTTTCATTTTCTCCCTTTCTTTTTCAATTTTGGTTTAAGTGCCTGTTTGGTTTGGGTGGATCTGGTGCAGCTAGGGTGATTTTTTATGGTGGTTTGGATGAATTTAATTGATTGCAGGGGGTTGGAATTGGAATTGGAATTAATGTGGGAGGGGACTTGGAATTGGATTTAATTGAGGCAGAGGATTGGTGGTAGGATGATTTGGTTGAGTTTGTGTGGAGGAGAGGAGGAAGAAGGTGAACGGAGGCAGAGGTGGAAGAAGGTAAACAGTAACTTGTACCAAATTAATTAATAGTGGCACAATGGTAAATTAGAGTTTTCTATTTATTTATTCGGTTCGAGCTAATCGGGACGAGAAATTTTACTCAAAATTGATAAAAATTCGAACAGAAAATACCAAAATGTGAAATAAAATAGAATAAAAAAATTGATACGAAATAAAAATAGAAAAAATACTATATTATCAATAAATAAAAACTTAAAAAGAACATGAGAAATAAATAAATTATTTCGGGTTTGATCCGAATTTTTTATAAAGTAAATAAAGTAAAATTTTATAAAGTAAATAAAGTAAAATTTTAAGTGCATAATCTATACTTAATGGCCTATTATGATTATTCACGCGTGTTGATTATTTATCAAATAAAAACTCGTTTGGAAATGTAAAAATAGAAGCAACTATATATGGAATTGCATTGATGCTCAAATCTGCTAGGCCAAGCCCGTGACCTAGCCAAGCTGAGTCTCCGTCTTCCATCTCCCCAAGCCATCAACTTGCATCAACCCAGCCGGTTTCAAGCCATCAATATGCATCAACCCAGCTGGTTTCAAGCCAGCAATTCTCAGAATTGAGCCAACCATTAGTTGTAAATAGCAAGGGAGGTTGGGGGTAGTATGGTCAAAAAATGCCTCGTTTTCTTCCCACCAATCATTGTCTTAATCCACGTGCTCAGTAGCAAAACGACGTTTATTTCGGACCGGAGGCAGTAGGAATTATGGAGGTTCGATATTATTAAACTTTCAAAATCAATTACCGTACTATATTGAAGAAAATTCGAAGAAGAATTGACAATATCACAGACCAAAAGCTGGGGGAAGAATCGGAAGATGCTGCACAACTTCGTGTAAAGCAAGTACACTACACCACCATTTTTACGCATTCTACAGCCCTTTTGTCCTCGTACGGTGTTTCATTTCGAATACCCGCGCCCCCACCCGTTTACCGTGTACTTCCTTCTATATGACCGAAACGTGTCCTTCAATGACTAGAAAAAGAACGAGCGCGCCCCAACCCGTTTACCGTGGGATCCTTCTCGATTCCGACACGTGTCCTGTGATGACGCAAAAAAAAATGAGCTTGTGCAGTGTAATTACCATGTGGTCCTTTTATCTCCGGACAGACGTGAAGAAAAAGAGGCATGCATTGTTGATGACAAAGGCGCACGGTTCTCTAAATTGGGAACTTGCATGAGAGTAGTACTAGTGAGTACGGCAAAGCATTTGTCACCGATTAACAGGAAAATTATACTACGCTTTCCTACGTTCTTTATTAACTGACATTTTTCTTTTTTTCTTTTTTTCGAAATATATATTTTATGCAAATGATAATTTTTTTTTATATATCAACCCAATTTAATGATGGTGTGATAATTTGAGTGAAAATTAGAAAAAAAATAAAACAATGTGAAATAATGTTTTCAATTTTACTACTATTTCAAAAAGTCAATTATTAAAAGACGAAGAAAATATTTTATTCACGTAGATGGTGAAATTTACTCTTTTATATCCACATAATTATAATAATAGACTTTATTTTTAGTGTGTAATCCACCGTTTATATGAGATTATATAAATAATGAGTTGATATACTTAAAATAGTATATAAATACTACCCGAAAAGAAATTCTTAGAAGAATCTATAATTTCTCCCAGGTTTATCTTTGGAGTATATGGTCAGCTCTTCTTTCTATTTTGTAAAAATAAATAAATTAGTTTTCATTTTTCAACAAAAGGGTCCTTCAAGCTTTTTGTTCACATTCTAATTTGCGTCATGATATGTACATTTTCTTGCAAAATCATTTCATCTCTCATCATCAATATGACTATTTTGCCATAAGGACGCAACCGGGCGGCCGGTGCTAGGTTCTAATTTTTTTTTTCAAAGGAGTTGTTTCTTGAACTCGAATTATTCGGCCGCTAAAAAATAACCATTTTTATTAGAAGAATAAAAATTCATGAACATAGGGTGATGTTCTATTTACGAAAATGCTCATGGAATGTGATAATAAAGTAGTAGTAGATATGATTTCAGAGGCATAACGTGGTTATTTGTCAGTATAATTATTTGTTAATTTTAAATTTTTTATAGACGAAAATGTGGTTCGAATTCGAGTCTCACTCCGTGCTGATACATTTATGTTCATGGGCATTTACTTTACTAACATTCACCAACAAAGAAATTCAGAACAATTGAGATTAGGTAAAAAGAAAGCACTAAAATAAGGATAACTTGATTTCCCAAACTCATTATTAGCCTATCAAAACAAACCTAGCTTAACAACCAAGAAATACCAAAAACAAGAGACAGACTACCAAAAGACCTTCCAATACATCGTTGAAACATCATTTTCACCACCTAAAGCAACTAGAATCCGATGAAATAGACGTGAGACCACCACCAAATTAAAACTATACTTCTTTTTTTTAATGGGAGTGAGTTTCGAATCTAAATTTAAAATTTTATTGATATTTTTATTACGAGCCAGATAACTAGACCCTGTAAATTAAAATACCAGTATGATTTTTTTCACCGAATATCTTCTATACTTTTCAGATAAAAGACAATTTTTTTCCGAATATAATTAGCTTTAAATGAATAACTTTCTCATTATAATAATTTTTTTCTATTCTTGGTACTCGAATATAATTGTAATTTTTAATTGATTTTAATAATAATCCAAAAACAAATTTGACAGTTTCTTTGAAATGATCTAGTGAAGTGCCTAAAAAAACAAGAGACTAGCAGAGAGTGTGTTGAGACGAACGGAACGGTCACCGAACAGTCACTCTTGGCACGTGTGAGGGTCCCGACCACTGTCGTTCACACGCTTAAGTAAGTGGTCCCCACCACGAAAACCCGCACACATTCTCTCTCTCTCCCCGCGACACGCACAGACAAAACAACATAGAAACCAAAAACACCAACAGAGAAATGAGAAATGAGAAATGAAAAAAATATACTAAAGCAAAAAGAGAGAGAGAGAAAAAGAGGAGAAAGATTATTCTGGCAGATTCATGAGATCCTAATTTAATCCCAAAAAAAAAAGGTGAGAAAAACAGTCCTACTCCTCCTCCTCCTAATAATAATAATAATAATAATAAAGCACTAATGCAGTAGCACACCATAGATAGTCTCTTCATTTCCTCCTCCTCCTCTCTCTAGATTTTTCATTTCTTCTGGTTTTTCGCTTTGTTTTGCCTTTTCTTCTCCTCTTCTTTTTCCTTTGAGGGTTTATGTGATGACGATGATGACGATGACGACGATGATCTTCTTAAAGGTACACATCCATGTAAACGTTCACCATTTTTTTGCATTTTTGTTTATGCTCACTTTTTAGTTTTTGCATTTTCTGTTTGTTTCTCAAGAAAAAAAAGGAGGAAAGGGAAGTGGTTGTGTTTGCTTGGGTTGGGTGGGTGGGGTGAAGAGTAGGAGAAGAAGTTTGAGTAGTGGGTTGAACATTTGGTGCACTTTTTTGTTTGCTGCTCTGCTTTGTGTTTGGTTAGTGAGAAAAGTTCAGGTTCATTTTCTTTCATCTGCTGTTACAAAAACTCTCTCACCAACCAAACAACAACAGTGCTGTTGTGGATTCATGATTATAACTGTGGTTGCACACTCATCTGTTTTTTTTTTTTGGGGATCTAAATGGTGATATCATTTTAATAATGCTCTCTAATACCTTATCTGTTTCTGCTCTATTTCTTTTACAGGTTCAAGTGTTTCAGATCTGAAGATTTCTCTGCCAATATTTTTTTTTTGTAAGTTCATTCGTTTATTAGAGATCTACCTAACATCACCATCTGCTGTGTTCTTTGTTCCATGTTTTAAATTTAAAATAATGCTTCATCTCCCCCTCACCATTTATTGTTGTACTTCCTCTCTTCTTCTTTTTTAATAAAAAGAGCTTTCTTTAAACGTGAATGCTTTGGGTTGCTTTCGTTCTCATGTTAATTTATTGTTTATTTAATTTCTCCGTGTATTTAGCTTGCTTAGTTTAATGTCTTTTTGATAGTATTTGATTCTTTAGCAACGGCTAATTTGAACTTCTATTCCCATCTTTATAGGGTTCTTTCAAACAATTTTGAATCCAGCCAACTGAACAGTACAGCTTGAAAAAAGAGAGTATTGGGTGCATCTCATTCCTACCACAATGATGCAGAGGCCTCCACCTGATGATTTCGTCTTGAAAGAGACACATCCCCATCTTGGAGGGGGGAAGATTTCTGGTGATAAACTCACCAGTACCTATGACCTTGTTGAGCAGATGCAGTATCTCTATGTCCGGGTGGTTAAGGCTAAGGACTTGCCTGGGAAGGATGTTACGGGTAGTTGCGACCCTTATGTGGAAGTTAAGCTTGGGAACTATAAGGGTACCACTCGACATTTTGAGAAGAAGTCTAATCCAGAGTGGAGTCAGGTGTTTGCATTCTCCAAGGATCGTCTTCAGGCCTCCTTGCTTGAGGTTACTGTAAAGGATAAGGATTTTGTGAAAGATGATTACATTGGTCGGGTGTTGTTTGATCTGAATGAGGTTCCAAAACGGGTTCCACCAGATAGTCCTTTGGCACCGCAGTGGTATAGGTTGGAGGATAGGAAAGGAGAAAAAGTGAAGGGAGAATTGATGTTGGCAGTATGGATGGGAACACAGGCGGATGAAGCCTTTCCAGAAGCTTGGCATTCTGATGCAGCTACAGTCAGTGGATCTGATGCTCTTAATAATATTCGGTCAAAGGTTTATCTTTCCCCTAAACTATGGTATTTGAGGGTCAATGTGATTGAGGCACAGGATTTGCAGCCTTCTGATAAGGGCAGGTATCCTGAAGTGTATGTAAAAGCTATACTGGGAAGTCAAGCCTTGAGAACCAGAGTTTCTCCAAGCAGGAGCATTAACCCCATGTGGAATGAGGATCTTATGTTTGTGGCATCGGAGCCATTTGAGGAGCCCTTGATTTTGAGCGTGGAAGACAGAGTGGCACCCAACAAGGATGAAGTTCTTGGGAGGTGTGCAATTCCTCTACAGTATGTCGACAGGAGGTATGATCATAAACCAGTGAACACAAGGTGGTTTAATCTGGAAAAACATGTTATTGTGGAAGGGGAAAAGAAGAAGGAAACTAAGTTTGCCAGTAGGATTCACATGAGGGTGTGTTTGGAGGGTGGTTATCACGTTCTGGATGAATCAACACACTACAGTAGTGATCTTCGACCCACAGCTAAACAGCTTTGGAAGCAGCATATAGGAGTGCTTGAGGTGGGTATTCTTAATGCTCAGGGATTGGTCCCCATGAAGACAAAGGATGGTCGAGGAACAACAGATGCTTACTGTGTGGCAAAATATGGCCAGAAGTGGATTCGTACAAGGACCATCATCGACAGTTTTACCCCCAAGTGGAATGAGCAATATACATGGGAAGTTCATGATCCATGTACTGTCATAACCATTGGAGTTTTTGACAATTGTCATTTGCATGGAGGAGACAAGGGTGGGGGCTCAAAAGATTCTAGGATTGGGAAGGTTCGGATCCGTCTCTCCACTCTCGAAACTGATAGAGTCTACACACACTCTTATCCTTTATTGGTACTGCATCCTAATGGTGTCAAGAAGATGGGAGAAATTCATTTGGCAGTCCGGTTCACATGCTCTTCATTGCTTAACATGTTTCACATGTACTCGCATCCTTTGCTACCAAAGATGCACTACCTCCACCCACTTACTGTCAGCCAGCTAGACAGCTTGAGGCACCAGGCCACTAATATCGTGTCAATGAGGCTTAGCCGGGCAGAGCCACCCTTGAGGAAGGAAATCGTTGAGTATATGCTGGATGTAGGGTCTCATATGTGGAGTATGAGAAGAAGCAAAGCAAACTTTTTCCGTATCATGAATGTTTTGAGCGGTTTGATTGCTGTGGGGAAATGGTTTGATCAGATTTGCAATTGGAAAAACCCAATCACCACAGTTCTCATTCATATCCTCTTTATCATACTAGTTCTTTACCCGGAGCTTATCTTACCCACCATCTTCCTGTATCTCTTCTTGATTGGTGTTTGGTACTATAGATGGAGGCCAAGGCATCCTCCCCACATGGACACTCGCCTTTCTCATGCTGAATCTGCTCATCCTGATGAATTGGATGAGGAATTTGATACATTCCCAACTTCACGGCCTTCTGACATCGTGAGGATGAGGTATGATCGATTGAGAAGTATTGCTGGGAGGATTCAGACTGTGGTTGGTGATTTAGCTACTCAAGGAGAGAGGCTGCAGTCTTTGCTGAGCTGGCGAGACCCAAGGGCCACAACCCTCTTTGTGCTTTTCTGTCTGGTGGCTGCCATTGTTCTCTATGTCACTCCTTTCCAAGTCGTGGCACTTCTTACTGGATTTTATGTGTTGAGACATCCCAGGTTTCGCCACAAGCTTCCTTCAGTGCCCCTCAATTTCTTCCGAAGGTTGCCGGCAAGGACAGACTGCATGTTGTGAGGAAAGCTGGTTTCATCACCAATTGTGTTGACCACCGTGGTTTGTCCATCCTCCTTGATCGCTCAGTGGAGAAGAAAAGAGTCTAACTCGTTCGTGTCGGAGCGGAGATGCTTACTCTGGTATGATAGTGACCTTCCTCTGAAGGTAGTAGATTTTGTGGATTTGCGGTTTTATTTTAAGCTATCTAATAGGATTTTTATTTAAGGTTTGAGTTTAATTATGTCAATCAGTCTGTGCATTTTGTAATTTTGTAGGTTGTGATTGGGATTTAACAGTTGGTGAACTTCTCTTTGCTTAATTACATCTAGTAGATATCGGTACTTAGGGCTATGGAATGAACTATGCTGTCTTCCTTGATTAAATCATAGCATGCTGTCCCGTCATCTGTCGAGTCGAGAAGCTCAGTTTATTTACTCTTTCAACATGGAATCCAGGACAGAGAACTTAGAAGTATCTGTTTTACATATTCCCTTGAGGAACTCCAGTTGTCCTTTTGGATTATTGTGGTAGCTACTTGATACTTGAATTGGCATCTCTGAGTTCATGAACAGCGTTTTGTTCTCCACTCAACACTTTGTTTATTTCAAATTGGTTTTTTATTTTAGTCGATAAAATATCAATATTCTGTGTTGCAGTGAGGGACAAAGATTGTATGCATGTGTGATTATTGGGGCACTTCAATTGTTAATTCTTTTATTCCTCATGTTGTTTGGGTTAGAGACCAGATCCACATGTGTTGTGTTTTTTTATGTTCTTAGATTGATGCAACTCTTGCAACTAGGTCTTTTTCTAGTCCCTTTATTTGGTAGAATGAGGCAAAACATGAGTAGCTTAGTGGTAATTTCCGTAAAATAGAGTCATTTGTGCAAAGAGTTAGGTATAAGAGTTAGGTATTGAGTTCGACTCTATCACCGCATTTTTTATGATGAGAAAAAAACAAGAATAATGGGTTGATTAAAGCGCATTCTAAGGTGGAATGTGTCTGATTTTCAACAGCAGTTTTTTGACTGCTACACCTACTAGCAAAGGTAGAAATTTTGTTTTATTGATTCTTTTACCCTTATGGTGGTGGTGATCTGTATTCTAGGCGGGTGGGGACCCAGATCTGCTAATTCTTTTCTATTTTTTCCCCCTTTACAGCCTGTAGTGTAACTTTTCTTCCTCCCCTTTTTCTTTGCCATCTTCTCTCCTAGCTCTGTGCTCGATTTACGAGTTAGGACACTCGAACTTAAGACATATTTATACCGAGCTACTAACTCTCGCTGTTAATTATACTTGAAGTTGAAAGTAAGGTTTTAGAGTTGGTGTCATGGAGGAGGTATAATTTTTCCACTTTTTGTAAAAGAAAAAGAAAAGGATAAATTAGTCTTACCCTGTTTTTTTCTGTTTCCTCACATCTCAGGTTTTGCTTTTTAAATGTCAAGTGGTCCTTATGTTTGTAGTTTTTGTTTGAGATAAACATCCATGCTAGGATGAGGGGTAATAATTTGTGGGAAAATAAAAGTTTTAAGAAAATAAAAAAAATTGTATTCATGTGTTACAACTTTTATCAATTGGTCTCCACTACACAATCAAACAATATTAGTCTTATATTCACAAAATTAGTGGGTTGAAATATTATCAGCAGATTTTTGCAGCTTTTACTTAACTGGGGTGGTAAAACGGGACCACGGGTCTAAACCAGATTGCCAACCCGAGTTTTATTTTTTATTTTTTATTTTTTTTTACAAATGAAACGAATGTTTCATGGCCATGATCCCAACCATAACTCCCTACATGTAATAATTTTAGAAAAAATAAAAAGTTTGAGAGGGCTCTGTGACTATACAACTTTACTTGATTCTTTTATTCAGACGGGTAGATCCAATGGGTCTTAGGTCTATTTTGGGTTTGTCAAAATTTAGTCTCGCTCCTGTTTAATCCGTAACTAATGAGATGAGTTTACAAATCCGGACTAAATTGTCACCCTTTGGCGCCAATCACTTGCGGTGTCTACGAGGAAAAGTGGTTTAGCCGAAAGCTACCCTTTGAAGCACATGTAGACCAAGAAAGGTAGGGCATGGTTACATATAGAGGCTCCTCCGTAATCCGATCCGATCTTTTGGGACCATATATTAATCGGTTCATATGTTTGAAGCGTGGACATGGACATTGAAAGAACAGAACTTCCTTTAATGACAACTGAAGAGGTAGGTGTTGTAACTTGAAAGTTAAAGGGTCTTTTTGCAAAATTGAAAATAGTTGAAGGAGTTGACAAAAAATACTTCCTATAGTTAATTTGTGTTTTGCTTCAAAATTTAAATTCCAACTAGTATGAGGTTATATAGTTTTTATAAAATAATTTTTATAGAAAATTTTGCTTAACTTTTTGGCTTATGTAACGTTTTATGTCCCGGGGTTCTAAACAATACCCTACATTTAAAAACCTCAAATAAGTTAAATAACCATTTTATTGTTTTAAGTATAAAGTTTAAGTGATTTTCGAAATCAGTTGACTTTAAAGTATGTGTTTAATAAGTATAGCGTAATTTCTAAAAAATTATACTAAATAATGAAAGATTTATATTTATGTAAAATAAAAAATTTAGCATGTTACAAGTAAATATTTTTAATGTTTTATTTTCCTAACGTGATTATTATACTCATTTTATATTAATGTTCATAAAAAAACTTAAAATTTATACAAAATTTATAACTTAAACAAATGTAACTCTTTTATATTATTTAGTATAACTTTGAGAAATGTAAGTTATATAAACATGCAGGAGTCGATTGATTCGGAGTGAGCCAAATACGGTCCATGTTTTAATATGGAACCAATATCTATCCATAATTTTTAATTAAAATTATTTCTGAAATTTAAAATTTGGAAAGTTAATTTCAAATATGGGTGTTTTAATAATAAATAGGTAAATAACAAAATGTTATTTCCTTTGTAAATGCCAGGTCAGCTGCTGAGTCTTCAATTGTAGGCCACGTGGACCTCATTGATCAATCCGTTTGACTAGATCAGTCTTGAAGAGGAGGGTCCAAGTCAAAGTTCCCAAGCCGTGTATCCTGAATCCTGGCCAAGCCCAAGTCTGTTTGAGTTTGCTGACACCTGACAATAGATCAAGTCAAACTGAGCGTCAAGGCCCATTAAAGGTTACAAGAGGCGAGAGGGTTTTTTTAGTCGAAAAACATCCATAGTTGATATAATTTAATCGGGTAAAACCCATTAAAAGTTACAATCGATAGAATAAAAAATGGGTAAATAAATACAGACATTGTCCAAAAACCTAAAACAACCAACAAACCCAATAGCTCGGTCTACTAAGCCGATCACTGACTAGAGAGGTTTAAAGTATATAGATTGCATTCCTCGTAGATCAAACCCATATCTTAATTCATAAGAAATACATATATATTTTTTTGAGTAGTCTTAAAAATATTATATATTAGTGGGAAAAAAAGACTAATTTACGAGGGTGTCCAGTTCTAGATGAGCAGCCACCAAAATTGGCCAGCAGAGGAGGGGATGTTTTTGAAAACTGGGGAGCAGAGCAAGTCAAGCCAAAGCAGAAAAATGCAAAAACCAAAACGAAAAATGGAGACCTCGAAAATCAAAAACAAAAAAGAAAACCCACCTAAAAAAAATGCACAAGTATTTACTATATTTAGAAACTGGAAAATGGCAGGCCTCTGATGGGCCCACCTACAAATTTCTTTTGGACTTTGTTTGATAAATAATTAGGGTTGAATTATTAAGGCCCATATTGAACCTCCTCCCTAAATTAAGGAATACCATCTGTCCATCTATTGTATGCTACAAACCAAATCAAAACAAGATAATGCCTATTTATAGCAAACCCAATTTTCTTTTCTTCTTCTTCTTCTTCTTTTCCACCCCCTCACCTTATCCGAAAATTAAATGAACTTTCATCTAAACCTAACATTTTCTTCCATTCTCGGCTAACAAAGCTCTTATATTAAAAAATATTAATAGAAATTTCACATTCATTTATAGAAAAAAAGAGACAAAAAACTAGTGTTCCATACAAGACATAAATAACCTACCTATGTATATTGGATTAAGATGGGTTGAAAATAATAGTTTATGGGAGAAATTTTTAGCCATACTCTCTAGGAATGAGCAAGTTTATCCAAATCTAACTTATCTAAATTATATCCGAATTTTTTTATTTGAATCAAATTAAGTTGAAATTAGTGGGTTATTATTCGGTTAGAGCCACTGAAATTCAATACCGAATAAAAAACTAGATAATTCGACTTTTGGACAAAATATATTTCTATTTTTGAAACATTAGTTTGAACCTTGTACTGTAAAACTGAAAATTTAGAACCAATATGAACCAAAACTGCCTGTTTGGGTTGATGAATAATTGAATTGGACCGAATTTGAATCCGACCAAATTATTTCAATTGTTGTTCGGTTGGAAATGAGAAAGATTCAATCCGATCAGAAATCAATCTAAATTAAACCAAATATGATCCAATCTGACTGATGCTCACTCCTACCCCCAAACTATACATGAAATGTAATTAATACCTTATGTTAGATTTGTGAGTTTGATAAGAATCACGTGCATCTAATAATTGTTCCACATCGTTAACAATGACATCTCAAATTAAACAAAATTTTTACAAAAAATGTTGATTGCATCAAATAATTAGTTAGGTGGGAATGAAAATTTAATTCGTGGGTGTAAATTTTTACATTTCGGGTGTACAAGGATAAGATTTTCTCCGATGAAAAAATTGAAAATGTAACCAAAATGGCTCTCCATCCCTTCCATCAAGCAAAGGGCTACATACACCCTTTTAATGATTTCTAATTAATGCATCAAGTAGGCATAATTGACCCACCTTGGTAACATCGGCCGCAATTCCTCCATTTTGATTTTTTTTTAAGCAGTCAGTCGTCATTTTATAGATATCAAATTAACAGAAAATACACTTACTAAAAAAAATTTAATAAAAAAATTAACTACTGTCTTCTCAAATCCGCCATCTATAAAATAACGAAGAGAGTACATATATCGTGAGTTTGTTGAGTTAACACTAATTAATAATTATGCTTATATAAATTAGATCCTCTAAGGAATGAGTAATCGAACTGTTGATTTGTGGTGGTTGCTATCAAGTCTTTAGGTGTGAATACTTGCACAATATAAGCATCTACACACTTAAGTATTGATTGTAATTTATTTAATTATAATCATAGCGTCGTATGGGTTTACAATACTAATTAACTTTAACTATCTCCCATGACAAAAAAAGTCAATAGGCATGTATGACAAATTTTCTTTCTTCTACTAAGCTAGTATTCTCATTTAAATTCCCTTGCTACACGTATCAACCAATGTTAACAATATTTTATCTCCCTAATGTAGTAAAGCCATAATTTTGGTGAATCGCGAGTTCCGTATGTCATAATGTTTCATTTAAAGAAATAAAAAAAAGTGTAAAATTCATCGTCACATTTGTATCACAAGTCAAATTAAGCTATAATATTTGTAATTAAACTAAATAAGTTATTATATTTATCTATTCCGTCAATATAAACAACTATTATTAAAAATAGTAATACCTTATTTGACAACTTATGAATTTATTTACACTCAAACGCCATTATACATTTAAAATAAAAATTATCACCGCTATTTCTTCCACTATAACAAAATTAAGTTAAAATAAATTAGTAATCTCTTTTTTTCCTCCTTTTACAAGGTGCCAAACAAAATATTTCTATTTTTAGGTAGTAGTGCTCAATTTTAACATAGTGAATAAATATAATGACTTATTTGACTCAAATATAAATGTAGTGGTTTATTCTGACTTGTGCTATAAATACAAGGGTGATTTTTTTTTCTATTATACTAAAAAAAATTGTGAATTAATAATACCTTATTCATGTTGAATCAACCCACACAATAACATAAAATACGCAAAGAGAAAGTAAGAATAAGAGAGAAAGAAAATACTTTATTTTATATGGTGATCGGTTATGTAACTACTACAAGGATAAGATATAAAAAATTTCACTATATGATAAATAATACAAAGTACAACTTAAAAAAAATTAATTGCACGAAAACCCTAATATCAATACCAAAATTGTACATCCTCCCCTCAAAGCAGACCTCAACCTTCATATCTTGGGCTAATTTACAATTTTCTAACCAATATTTAACATATATAATTATATCTAATAAGTATAAATTAAAATATTATTGAGGTCTCTAAAGAAAATTAATTTTGTTATCAATCACGCGGTAAAAAATAAAATATTCTCAACAAGCTGAATGAAATCTATGGACGGTGATAAGGGTTTTGTTAGTAAATATGATGAAGCTCTTTATTAGGTGTATAATTTTGGATGGAACAAAAATAATGTCACGTTTACTGAGAAAAATGAATCCTAACTTCCATTTTTTAGCACTAGCAGCAGACCTGATAATGGCATATATATGTAGGACTTACCTTATACCGTAGGGTAGACCTTTGCCTTTGCACTTTAAGCTGTAAAGGCTCTATTCACACCGAAAGTTTTAAATTTTTATAGTCCAAACATTTTTCTTTGACCTAAAATCGTGAGCCATTTAATTGGCGAGATTCACCAATTTTGGTAAGCATCAAATTGTGCACGCAAGCTTGCTCAAAAATACTTCCTTATAAATCTGAAATAATTTGGTTTTTTAATTTGAGTTCTCTAATTATTCTATTTATTTCAAATTATAAGTCGTTTTAACTGGAACCAATTTTGTGTTTGTACTTAATATTCGTATTAATTTACGAGACAATTTAAAAATGCAAGCACCATATAAATTAATTCAAGTCACCTTGCTAATTAATTGAGTTGACCACAAGTATATACATGATTATTTCAAAATAAAACAAAATGCATATATATTATAAAAAATTGTAAAAAACTAATTAGGAAAAATTAGTGAGTGTAACCTGAAATCTTTGTCAATCTTACTAAATCTAATCTAATAAATAAAATAGAGGAGAAGTCGCAAAATAGAAGTACAGAGAGATCACACATGACAAAAATTAGTTCAACTTATAGCAACTAATACGATACATGAAATTAATTAACTAATAAACATTCTTCTATTTGACTTCCAACTCCTTAATTAATTATTAATCTGCATTAGTTAGGTGAGAAGGGTCGGGCACATCTTATTACTAACATTGTCCTCTCGAAGGGAAATGAACCCTTAATCATTAGGGAGAGTCAACACCCGATTATGATCCAAAGAAATACCAAAAATTCCATAAGAAGATGAGGAGGTGGCACCCCTCAATAGGACACGTGGTTTTAATATCTGCTGCCAATTTGACTTGTTTCGCATTTTTATGAGTTAAAAAATAGTATTAGTGTATAATTTGTTTGTATTAATAGCGTTACTCTTATATTAATTCTATTTCAAATTTAAGTACCCTTAAATTTTTTTCAGCTTTTTCGAATGTCATTTTTATTTATTTTAGACAAGAAACTAATCACTTTTAATTATTATTATTAGATCCTGAAAAAGATAACTATCACTTTTATTTCAAGTTGAGGAACCTTAATTTTCGAGCAGGTTCGGGTCAACTAATTAATTAGTGGTCAATTTAGTTTTAGAATCTGCGACTCCTATTATATACTATCATCTATCATAAAAATTTGCAACCTACTCCTATAGGGCTGCATAAGTATGTGCATGTACATGCAATTGATTCCTACTAATGTGAAATTGATATTTAATTATGGTTTATAATTTGTAGGAATAATTAAATTAAGTACGATTTACCAATATGTGATTGGTAAGAGTGATTTGATACTTTTATCTTTTAAGGTTGTAAACTCGTTCCTTATATATGAAAAATTAGATGCCGAAATAATTTATTTCTTAATGGGCTAACTTGACACAAATTAAAACAGCCTAGTGGGCTTAAAAATACACGGTTCGAGATTTTTTTTTTTATATAGCTTATTTATATTTAAAAAATTAATTTCTTTTTTCTAATAGAAAACTAATATAAGTAATCCAAACGCTTTCCTTTCAAAAGTCAACCAAAAAGAAAATAACGAAAATTATTATGATTATTATTATTTTTTAACGAAAATTATTTTAATGATACATGGGACGGTCCAAACTATTGGTACTATAGAAGAATTTCCAATGAAAAGAAGATGCAATGAATCTGATAGCATTGTTATACTCAAATCATTATCATTCCTAATCAAATAATTAGTCATTATTCAATTCTTTATCACATCAATTAGTATAATTTTTGAAGCATTTTTTTATAAATATAATCAAATAAAAAAGTATATTTTGTGATTATGAGTAGATTAAATTTAATGCTTATATATTGGTGACATAAAACAATTATTTTAGTAAATGAAAGAGCCACTTAGACTATTTGGCATCTCCTTCGTCTTTATTACTAGCAAGTTTAGGTCATTTATACTTACTGTGAAGCTAATTTTGTTGCTGATAGATTAGCGAATTTAGCTTTTGATCTCTCAACGTCTTATTCTTAGTTTGATAATGCTCCTTCGCGTGTTTTTGAATTTTTTTGGAAATAATGCTCCCTCCCTAACAACTCCAAGAGAAAACAACAAAAGCAATAGGATTCAAGGTTATTTATTTTGTATAGTTAATTAAGGAAATGAAAATACTACCTAAAACTAAATAATTACCCTCAGCTATCTAACTCATTAAATGTTAGGCGGTGAGTCATTTAGTGAGTCATCCGGCCTCCTTGAGATGCGTGTGTAAATAGTAAAAGACGTTTAATAGGGACCGAAGAGAGTAAAAAAATAATAATTACACAAAATTGCCTTTTTCTTTTATTGTGGTGTTTTTTTTTAGTTAGTATAGTTTTACTGCTCTTTAGAGTCATACCCAGTTTAAATCTGAAATAGTCGGTATCTAATATGATTAATTAAATATTATATGATTTTGACAAAAAAAAAATATATTACAAATTTGAAATTTCTAAAATTTTATAACAATTAAGACGCTCAAAAGTTTGTACAATTTTTTTACACAATTGGTTACTGTCATTATTTTTTAGGGAAATTAATTTCAGATTTTAAAACCAAGAGTTTTTTTTCTTTTCTTTTGTATCCTTTTCTCTGCAGTTAGCTGACACTTTCATATTTTGGGAGTGGTTGGAAAATTAGAGGGCTAAAAAAATCGCGGGAAAGGTGGGCCCCGATTTCAGTGGGTCCCAAACATCTATCTGACAACAACTTTCGTTTTTTTCTAAATTCCAACCCCTCCTCCAATTCTGGCCGTCTGATCTGATTCCTGATGATCTCAATTCTCAACAGTTTTACTTGGTTCTTGGTTGGGTCCCACCTCTTCTTAGGTTTGAAGCTGGTGGTAACTGGTAAAACGACACGTGGTTGATAGTCAACGGTCCTACCTGCATCCCCTGCACGCCAGCTGCCCATGGGAATAAGGCTCTTGGTGGAGTCGTGGACTCTGGATAGTGTAGGTTTATGCGCATTGACTGTTTTACCCCTTCCATTCGTAACGGCTGTTGAATTAATTGAAATGGCTATTGATTTCATTCTGAGCTAAACTACCGGAAGAAACTTTCGAAATTTACAAGCAAAAGCGTAGCAGTTTCGTAAATAGTTTATCATTACTGTTTCATTCTTGCTTCTCGTTGCTGAAATTTGTCCCCATTATAAAGAGTTGCTAATTATTTCGTTGTTTTTCTTTTCCCTTTGTTATACTTTCAGAAACAAAAGAAAAGTTACATACATGTAAAAGAAAAGCAAAGAAATCTGTACCGAGAGATTCAAACGGTAAAATTGGTGACCGATAATTTTTTGATATATTTTTCGTGAAAAACGGTAAAAATGGAAGAACTAGTTTAAGAGTTGGGCAAATTGTAAGAGAAATTAAGTTGAATCTAAAGAAAATATATATTTATTTCTTTTTATTAATTTGATAGACAGAGGCGAGACTCGAATCTGAATCTTTATTAATACTTTACCACCAATATAGATAACCCATGAGTTACATTTTGAAATTCGATTTTAATATCTTAGTTAAGCATGTAGACAAGTTTTTTACGACTTCATCGAAATCAATAAGTTGATTTTGCCACTCAATTTGGTTATAAGGATCCTTACAAAAACGTATATGTACAATTCAACCGATTAAGAACTCTTAAAAAAACGCCTCTAGAGGGGAAAAAAAAGACGACCCAATATCGTTGGAGAAGAATGATAAACCAATAACCGGCCTAGAGGGGGGGTGAATAGGCACTTTAAAAATTCTGCACACAAGAGAAGAGTAGAATAGCAAACACAAGATGTATAGTGGTTCCAATTCACAACCGAATTGTACTCCACTACCTAAGAGTCCTCCTCTTAGGATTTTCGAATGCAACCCTTGCTATTCACTTGAGCTTTTACGGGTTCAGCTCACAACCTTACAATTGGTTTTACCGGGCTCACCAACAACCTTACAAGTAGTTTTCCAAGGCTCAACTACAACCTAAGTTCTCTTTCAATGGGATGAGAACACTACCCTTTACCCAAAAGTGTTAGGTACACTTTTCAAACCTTCACAATTGAAATGGTGAAATTGCAACAAATAATTGGTGTATAAATAATAAATGTATGATTCACAATAACACCAATAAATGAACAATATTACCTCAAGAGAAAGCTTTGATCAAACTCGAACGAATGACGCAAAATTGATTGAAATCCGATTATGAACGAATGCGCCTTAAAACTGATTTTGAGAGATTTTGTAAATGTGATTTTGTATATAAAACTTGTAATAGCTTTCTTATTTTTATAACTCATCTTAGATGAGTATTTATAGCGTCAAATGAGTAGAGGCTCATCCATGAAGGAAGGAGCCAAAAACTAGCCGTTTGCTACAGTAACAAAAATATATCCGTTTGCTACAGTGAAAAATATAACCGTTGCTACAGTGAAACTATCCGTTGCTACAGTAAGTCTATCCGTTGCTACGGTGAAACTATTCGTTCCCGTTGCTACGGTAGACTTTCCGTTGCTACAGTGAGTTTATCCGTTGCTACAGTGAAATCAAAAACTCTTTTTCCAAAAATTGTTTTTCGTGTAAAAAATCTTTTGACACTTTTCTTGAGGTATTATCGAACATAAATCAAGTGTTAATTAGAATCATACTTACACGTTTAATGCTCTAATATACACTTGATTCTTCGAGCTTGCGATAATTGATTTGTTGCTTCTTTTGTTGTCTCGTTGCAAACTACAAATACTTTAACTTAAAATTGCGTTAATATATTAATTAATTTGTGTATCCTTAATTCATCAAAACAAGATTTAATGAGCCCTTGGGCCAACAATCTCCCCCTTTTTGATGATGACAACCACAAATTAATTTTAGACAATATGAACATACAATTTTAAATTAAAGAACAAAGGAGAAGAATTACTCCCCTATATCTTTGCCGAAATGCTCCCCCTATCGATATGCTACCAAATTGATCATAGCAATTTGATTATGGAGCCTCAATGCTCCCCCTACATAAAAGCGTTAGTGCACATGGAGCATAGCAAAGAATCAAAATTGCTCCCACATATTTTCTCCCCCACATATACATTTTCTCCCCCTTTGTCATTAACAAAAAGGGAAAACAACATCAAAATATTTCTTCCAATTAATTAAGGCAAGAAAAATATTTAAGGAGCAAGCATAATTTAAAAATTACTTCATAAATTTTTAAATTATCCAGCGCAACAATTATCCAATCCAATTTTTTTTTTTTTTTTTTTTTTTTTTATAAAATAAATGGTAACATAATTTGAAAAACTGAAAATTTGAGTTTTGAAGTGTTTTTGCCGAAGGTTTCATGGTCAGCCTCATGGGTGAGTTCATGCCCATGACCCTGCAATTTTATAGAAGAACGAAGGTTTCATGGTCATCCTCATGGGTGAGCTCATGCCCATATGACGTTCTTACCCAACAAATTTGAAAAACGAAATAGTTCATGGGTAGCATCAAGGTTTAATACAGCAAACCATCTGCTCAACTATGAGATCAATTTTTCAGCAATTTTAGCTTCAAAATGCATTTTTCTTTAATCAAAACTTCTAGAAAATATCCTTATACAATTAATCAAAGGCCTCATAATCTAATGTAAAATCAATTTCAACCTATTTCTCAATGATCAACCACACATAAATGCGAAAATACATAAATAACCACATATATGCATAAATAATACAGAATTATTTCTCATATAAATTTCACATACATAAAACATATAGAACATTTAAAACATGGAGAATATATAAAAATACAGGCATACATAAAATTCCTTCATAAAGGAATAGTACAACATTTATTCAAACAAAAACATTACATAAGCATAAGAGCAAATAGGTTCAAAAATAGAAACTTAGTAGGAATACTAATGTTGCACGGATGTGATCAAAGATGACATTGAGGTGAAGGGCAATGACACGGAGGGCAATGACACTTAGGACACATGAACAAGTCGACATTTCTTGGACAATTTTTTAGCATGAGAAGGGGAAAAACAACGAGAGAAATCATCAAAGCCAATATTGACAACATCATCCTCATCTCAAACGATAGCATCTTGAAAGATCCGAAGGAAAAATTAAGAGTAGGCTTTTGGTTTAGGAATTTCGAATTTTTGCTAGACGAGTAGAGATTGCTTGAATGTTATAATTCTAGCAAGGGGTATTTATACAGAGATTGTAGCAACAAAAAGTCTACAATCTACGCATGGATAGATTCAATATCTTTAGCTTTTTCGACTATCACAACATTCGAGGATATTGAATAAATTCGATAGATTTAGGGAAGATTTGATAAGACGTCGAAGAAGAAAAACCTCCAAAAGCATACTTGTATTTTGACTCAAAATAAATATATCACACCAATTTGATTTCCTCAATGATCAATCACATGAACAAAAGCATACATGCATAGAAAAAATAGTTCTAACTAAACACGTATATGCACAAACAAACAAAACAATTTACGGAAATTTATAGCACATATGATTATGGATTTTAATAACTAACATAATCATTTAAAACACGTATATCCATCAAATAAATATTGACATAAAAATAAGAGTTCAAGGAATACCGATTGCGATTTTTCAATATGTCTAGTTCTTGTTATTTCAACCAAATAGCTTCAATGTTTGCAATCGAGCCAAGCCCATCAAAATCAATGTGGCTTGAGGTGGTAATTCCCTTGGGCCACCATTCAAGCTAAATTCCTACAAGAACAATTCTTTCTTGCCAAATTTATGATTATATATACTTGAACAAATGATCAACGTTAGTGATAAAATCAATCACATATATATATATATATATATCATACTTATTGCCAAAAAATTAATTTACCAAAAGGGTGAGCTTCGATTCATCACCCAACTTGTGCCACGAATACCCTAAATATATTTCATTTATCCGCATTGGGTTTCCGGCACTACTACAAAACAAACTAGTTAGTTTTAGGAACCCAAACACGTTTGGGTCCTTCCTCATTTGCAAATGTACCCTTTGGTACCCAAATTTGTTTCCAACCAACAAAACCTTTACGAATGTAGCAAAAGTAAGATAAGTGACCAAATTTTCTGCAATAGCTACATTTATAAATAGGTTTGGCATGTGAGAACTTTGTTTGAACTCTTGATGAACTAGCATGATCATTAGAAGAGTTTGCTTTGACAAAAATGGTTTTACCATTGTTCATGCTTGTGGAAGACTTAAAACCAATGCCATGCATATTTCCAAGATTCTTTTGATCATTCATGCATTGATAATGGCTATGATTGCTTTGCACATATTTTGCTAACGTGTTCTCAAGAGTTTTAACCTTTTCTTCTAAAATTAAAATTTCTTTAGAAGAATTCTTACACAATTCACATTTTCCATTTTCCTCTTTAAGCTTACCACAAGCAATGTCAAGCAATTTATTCTTATTAGTCAAATCTTTGTTAAGCTCTTCTAGTTTACTAATTTCCTTTTTAAGGATTTCAAGTTCCTTAACAAGATTAGCATTTTTCTTAGAAACATTTTTAAAATGTTCAGCAAGTTCATAAAAATCTTCTTGCAAAGAATCATAATCACGTTCATCAATAGAAGAGTTGCAAGAACTTACCTCATCATCACTTTGAGCCATAAGGCACAAGTTTGCTACTTCATCTCCGGATGAGGAATCCAAAGGATTACTACTTGAAGTTTCATCCTCATCACTCCATGTGGAAGTTGCTTTAAATGCTCTCCTATGATGTTTCCTTCCATCCTTCTTGTTCCTTGAGCTGTGTTTCTCATATCTCTTCTTCTTTTCAAGTCTAGGACATTCACTCTTAATATGTCCTGGTTTGTCACACTCAAAGCACACAACATCATCATAAGAATTGAACTTAGAATGGTTAGAAGACTCACCTTGATATTTATTCTTCTTTGGATTAGTTTTCCACCGATTTTGGAGTTTTCTTGTGAAGAACGCACGAGTTTCCTCATCTTCTTCAATGAGCTTGCTTGCAAGAGCAATACTCTTCTTTTCCTTTGTGTTTGCCTCTTCTTCGTTATACAAACCCAACTCATGCTCAAAAGCGGTGAGAGAGCTTACAAGTTGAGTGTAAGATGGCTTCACTTCCTTTTGCTTGATGGTGGTTTTGATTGCTACCCACTTGCTTGGTAGAATGCTTAGAAGTTTCCTCACCATCTCCGCATCACTTTGAGTCAATCCGAGATTATCCATGGCACTACACAGATTTTGCAATCTTGTGCTGAGATCATAGATAGACTCCCCTTGCATCATCTTGAACAATTCATATTCAGTTTTGAGCTGGTCCAAACGGAGATCACGAACTTGAGCAGTACCCTCATGCGCCATCTCCAAAGTTTCCCAAATTTGTTTTGCTGTTTTGCAAGAGCTGATGCGATTGAACTCACCAAAGGAAATGGAGACTTGAAGAGCATACATGGCTTTCCCTTCCATGGTTTTCCTTGTCCTTTGTGCATTAGTCCACCTTTCAAAGTCAAGAATCCTTGTGGTTCCATCCGTTCCGGCTGGTTCAGTTGGAGCCACAAAACCTTTTTCCACGCAATCCCACATTTCACAATTGATGGAAATAAGGAAAGACTTCATCTTGATCTTCCAATGAAGATAATTGTTGCCATCAAGGTAAGGTGGTTGATTGAATGCTCCTCTATCTTGAGTGCTGGGAATTCCTCCTCTATCCATTTGAATCTTTCACTTGAGGTCGTTAAACCTTGTTCCAAGTGACCTTGCTCCGCTACCAATTGATAAACCAATAACCGGCCTAGAGGGGGGGTGAATAGGCACTTTAAAAATTCTGCACACAAGAGAAGAGTAGAATAGCAAACACAAGATGTATAGTGGTTCCAATTCACAACCGAATTGTACTCCACTACCTAAGAGTCCTCCTCTTAGGATTTTCGAATGCAACCCTTGCTATTCACTTGAGCTTTTACGGGTTCAGCTCACAACCTTACAATTGGTTTTACCGGGCTCACCAACAACCTTACAAGTAGTTTTCCAAGGCTCAACTACAACCTAAGTTCTCTTTCAATGGGATGAGAACACTACCCTTTACCCAAAAGTGTTAGGTACACTTTTCAAACCTTCACAATTGAAATGGTGAAATTGCAACAAATAATTGGTGTATAAATAATAAATGTATGATTCACAATAACACCAATAAATGAACAATATTACCTCAAGAGAAAGCTTTGATCAAACTCGAACGAATGACGCAAAATTGATTGAAATCCGATTATGAACGAATGCGCCTTAAAACTGATTTTGAGAGATTTTGTAAATGTGATTTTGTATATAAAACTTGTAATAGCTTTCTTATTTTTATAACTCATCTTAGATGAGTATTTATAGCGTCAAATGAGTAGAGGCTCATCCATGAAGGAAGGAGCCAAAAACTAGCCGTTTGCTACAGTAACAAAAATATATCCGTTTGCTACAGTGAAAAATATAACCGTTGCTACAGTGAAACTATCCGTTGCTACAGTAAGTCTATCCGTTGCTACGGTGAAACTATTCGTTCCCGTTGCTACGGTAGACTTTCCGTTGCTACAGTGAGTTTATCCGTTGCTACAGTGAAATCAAAAACTCTTTTTCCAAAAATTGTTTTTCGTGTAAAAAATCTTTTGACACTTTTCTTGAGGTATTATCGAACATAAATCAAGTGCTAATTAGAATCATACTTACACGTTTAATGCTCTAATATACACTTGATTCTTCGAGCTTGCGATAATTGATTTGTTGCTTCTTTTGTTGTCTCGTTGCAAACTACAAATACTTTAACTTAAAATTGCGTTAATATATTAATTAATTTGTGTATCCTTAATTCATCAAAACAAGATTTAATGAGCCCTTGGGCCAACAAAGAACCCCATATGTAATACTCTCTCCGTTTACTTTTAATTGTCACTTTTCTATATTTTTCTACTGTTTGGAGTACTTGTCATTATATCTTTTTCGAAGCATATATTTTGTGCAAATGATAATTTTTGTTGTTGAATCAACCCAATTTGATGATGGTGTGATACTTTGAGTGGAAATTAGTAGAAAAAATAAAACAATGAGGAATAAAATAAGTCCGTAAATCAACGATTTATATTTTTCTACTATTTCAGAAAGTCATTTAAAAGTAAACGGAAGGAGTACTAATTAAATCCACACAATATATTTCTACATATACTTATTGCCTGTGTTCTCTCATGAAGAGAACGGTCGCTGTCATGTTGCATATTCGCACACATTGGCGGAGCTAGCTAGAGCAGCAATAAAAAGTGGGGCAGACAATGTAAAAGAAATTGAATAAATAATTAAGCAAAAATAGTTAATCAAATTATAAAAAATGAAGAAATTTAAGCTTATACAAAATGCAACACATATGGTACTAAAAACACATAAAATCATAACTTATGTTGTATTATCTTCTGATAAAAGTGAATTTGACTACTTATGTGAATAAAAAATACACGATTGGATACAGTTAAGAGTACGATATGTTTTCGAACAATCACTCGAGCAACAAAACTTTTACTTTTAAAGAAAATTTCGACGGTGATGGTGGCCAGTAATTTACGAAAATTTGGAATGTGTGGTTACAGATCATCGCGCAGTTAATAATGTACTGTGTTTAGTCCAGAGCGTCGTCGCTAGAGGATCCATAACTGCTCTTGAAGAAAAAACCATCCTCTCCTTCGTACCATTCATACACTCTATCTAATTCTGCTATGTGCAAAATTAAAGTCAATCTTGTAACACTAGAGAACTTCTACTATTGTCTATTTTTAATTATGTATATATAATATTGTTTTTCCCCGATTTAACCCTTTGTTGCAATGGCAAAATCGATAATTAATCATGTTTGGAATCGATTAATTAAACAACATATTTTACTTAGGATAAACAATCCATGAGGCATTAATTTAGTGTTAATGTAAGCCTGAGTCTTGGTACACTTGGTGTTGTTAGGTGTACATATAAATTGTTGAAAATGACAATTCAACAAGGGGTAGCTTTCATTGTTGGGGCAAATTAGAACTATGCAATTAGTAAAGTAGCTAGGATTTGATTTCTTTTTCTTTTCTTTTTATCCTTTCACTTAAATAATTATTATTGTAAATTGTTTGCAGATCAAAAGAAATTATATCATAATTAAAGCCTTCTTATTTGGGTAGTGCTAGCAAAAAATTGGACTAACGGATGATCAATCGTGGAATAATTAATACTATATAACTAGATGGGATAATTTATAAATTTGACCTTTCATTAGAAAAATATTGAAACGTTTAATTATGAATATGTATATGAATATTAAAAATAAGGTTGTAAACTA
This sequence comes from Viola odorata, assembly GCA_963691705.1. Classification (NCBI taxonomy): domain Eukaryota; kingdom Viridiplantae; phylum Streptophyta; class Magnoliopsida; order Malpighiales; family Violaceae; genus Viola; species Viola odorata. Next base: position 3,894,321 of record OY829538.1, read on the forward strand.
TGGACCGAATATTGAGACACTATTTTTCTAAATTTTAATAAGATTTTACTGATTTGAATTTCGAGGGCCAATTGACTCGAGTTAGTACTCGTTCAACCGGCCCTATTGATAATTCAATTTAGTGCCTAAGTGCCGGTTTTCTCGTTCGACTGACCAGCTTTGTCGAGCTCGATATCCACGACGCTATGCTTGGTTTGGTGTGAGCCATTGACACTTCTACTCATTATTATCTTGTGAGAAAAATGGTTTACTTGATCATCATTAGCTACCAGCAAGTAAACACTAGCTAAAGTTAAACAATAATTAGTAGAAAGTGTTTATTGATTATAGATGGTGAAATATTATTATATCCACGAGGTAATTAAAGCCCAATTGAATTAAGAGAGCGGCCGAGCCGAGCCGAGCCGAACCGAACCTAAGGGCCATGGAACAGCAGCCGCCTCACTTATCTACGTGTAAGTTTTTGCATGAAAAATGTCAACAGTAATTATAAACAGTTGAAGCCTAGCAAAAGGGCAATCCCGTCATTTCCTAATTTACTTAGAAGAAAAAAACTAGGACAAGGAAGGGAAGCAAACGAAGCGGTTTCCATGGACCACCCAAAAAACAAAACTGGTTTTTTCCTCAGTTTTTTTTTGTTTTCTCTCTAATTTTCTTTTATCTTGAAAGACCGCTTTGTCTGAATATTTTGGGTGTACAAAAAGTGTGTACCCTTTCTAGTCTAGATAGAGAGCTGAAATTAAGGTTTGTCTTTACTCTATTATAATTTCTGCATTCAATTCCAAGTCCAATTCCTCCATTCTTTCCTCTCTTTCTTGCTCTCTCTTACAAATAAAAACAACAACAACAGCAACAACAACAACAATAATAATTCCATTCTTATCCAAATCCTGTCTTGTTTTGAAGATGAGCTAGACTGTCATCTTGAAAGGAGAAGAGAGGGATTAGGTGGTTGGTTGTGGCATAAATTGAATGGGTTTTTCAAGAGGAGCTGCTGGAGTAAGATCAGTTGAAGAAGAAGGAGGAGAAGAAGAAGGCTCGAATTTATTATTCATGAATATGGCTTCTTCTAATAACAACAACAACAAAGTCATGCATCATCATCATCATCAGTCAACTCAAATGGAACAACACCATCAGCAGCAGCAGCAACAACAAATTCAAAGTCATCATCTTCAACACCAAATTCAAGATCATCATCATCACCATCAGCAGCAGCAACACCATCAGCAGATTCCATATGGGATGATGCAGCAGCAGCCATCATCATCCATACACGGGTCTTTCTTGTAATTTAATTTCTACACTTGTTAATAACTTCATCTTCTTCTTCTTCTTGTTCTTCTTGTTCTACTGCTACTACTACTAGCTAGCTAATTCACTTTTTGTTGTTGTTTGGAATTAATTGATGATTATGCAGAAGTAGCAGCAAAGATGGAGCAGGATCAGGAGGAGGAGCATATGATTTGGGAGAATTGGATCAAGCACTGTTCCTCTATCTTGACGGACAAGACCCTTCCACTGTTCATCGTCTGTCTCCTCGTCTCTCTTTTTTCTTAATTATTATTTTTCTGTTGGGGGAGGAGGAGAGGAGATTCTCTTTTTGGGTCACAGGAAAAGCATGTTCAACTGATCAACCATATCAATTCTTCTTCTCTGCAAAAGATATGCTCTGTGTGTGTACTTTTTCTTTGACCAGATCTTTCCCCTTCTGCAAATTACCAAACAAGATTCAAAACCCAAGATTTCTTTTATTCTTTTTTTCTATTCTAATCAATTCAAATGTATAAAATCTCTTTCAATTTTTATGGTTTTTTGTTTCTTGTTGTTTGGAGCTAATTAGCTTTGGATGACAGGTGACAAAATTACCTACTACACTACACTACACTACTACACCCAAAAATCATCACCCAAGTTCTTCCTTTCTCTTTTCTTTTCTTTTTAATTTTTTCCCAATTTCCCACAAGTACTGAAAAAGTGTAGCAATATAGGGTATGGGTTCCTCTGATTTCTCCTCCTTTTCTTCTTTTTTGTAATTTACTAGAGAAGAAACGCCAGAATTCCTCAAACTCCCATACTTTCCCACTGATACTTTTTCTTTCTTTCTTGGGCTGTCCTTCAAATGATTCTCTCCTATACTTTAATTTCCTCCCATCAAATTTCACTAGAAACAGAAATTCTATCCTATACTTTAATCTGATGTATATATTGCAGAGAGTGGTGGCGGTGGCGGTGGCGGAATGAGACCTCCAACTTTGAATATCTTCCCATCCCAGCCTATGCACGCAGTAGACCCTTCTTCAACTAATAAGGTACTACTGGCTAGTACTACAACAACATAATATAATCCCAATTACTAACATCAAAAACCGTTAATCGTAACTTAATTAGTTAATTAATCAATTAACACTTTTCTAGTTAATTACCCTTTCTTGCAAGTTTACACAAACTGATCGATCATAGTTTGATTGATTGATTAATTAATTAATTAATAATGGGGGTTTGCTGATTTTGGATTTGGTAGGGAAATATGAGCAGCAGTGGATTAGTTTCATCTCCAGCAACTAGTGGTTCGAAGAGACCATCAGAACCGTCCATGGAGTTGGCCAACACAAGAAATATTGATCATGCACCACCACCTGCACCACCTGCACCATCCGGTCCGCCTGAACCGGCCAAAGCTATCAAGGTACTTCACACTATTATAAATAATATTATAGGAGAAGAAGACTATATATTATATATATGTAGCTAGCTACTTTGAATTTTTAAATCCAAGAAAAACCAAAGTCTTAGTCTCCAGCAGAATTCAATAACTGAGATTCTATCGTTTGTCTTACCAATTTGGGTTTTTAAAATCAATTTTGACTCTATGTTCATATGGCAGCGTGAAGGGAACCGGAAAGGCCCAACAACTTCCAGTTCGGAGCAAGAAGGGCCGAAAACACCAGATCCTAAGGTAGTAGGTGCCGATCTTATTCTCTAATAATTTTCATTTTTCTTTTCTCTAATAATTCGGGTTTTATAATGTTGAATTAATGTTTGTTTTTGTCATGATGAATTGCAGACACTAAGGAGACTTGCTCAAAATAGAGAAGCAGCAAGGAAAAGTAGGCTAAGAAAAAAGGTTCGGTCCATGAACTATTTTATTATATATTAGTAATTTAATTAGTAGTACTTCTTGTAATAATTAATATATATATATATTTTGTACACACTAATTCTTCTGATAATTCCCTATAGAAGAAACCTAGTAGTATGTTCATTTTTCAACGCATAAAATGATGAGTTTGGCTTCTTTTTCCTCAATTTTCATGATTATAATTACAGGCATACGTCCAGCAGCTAGAGTCAAGTAGAATTAAACTCACCCAACTCGAACAAGAGCTACAACGAGCCAGATCTCAAGTCAGTACTAAGTAATCCAAGCTTAATTTGAAAAATCAATCAATTAAATTAAATTAATCACCCATTTTTCTTGAATTAATTAGGGCATGTTCTTTGGCGGAGGAGGCATTAATCTAGGAGGTGAACAAGGCCTTCCCATCAACAACATCAGCTCCGGTACGTAATTAATCAAGGTCATTCTGACACTTACAGTAACCGTTGTGTATGATAATTTTAATGTTTATTATAATGTTATAGATGCCGCTGTGTTTGACATGGAATATGCAAGATGGGTGGAGGAGCACCACCGGTTGATGTGCGAGCTGCGAGCCGCGGTGCAAGAACACTTGCCTGAGAACGAGCTGAGGATGTACGTGGACAACTGCTTAGCTCACTATGATGAGATGATGAACCTGAAAGGGATGGTTGCCAAATCCGACGTGTTCCATCTCGTCTCCGGCATGTGGAAAACCCCCGCGGAACGTTGCTTCATGTGGATGGGAGGCTTTCGCCCTTCCGAACTCATCAAGGTACCCATTTAATTAACACCTAACAAAAACCCTAAACACACCACACACTTCCTTATTTAAAGAAGAGATTAGTTCAATGTTTTTAGGAAATATCAACCTGATACGAACATATTAGTCATGATCAACTCGAACCGGTGTTAGAATGAAACCTAGGTAGCTACAATTATTGTTAATGTTGACATTACTAGCTAGTTGTATAAAATAAGAAAAATGCATTTAAGATTTTTGTACAAATTAAGGAATGAAGAAATAAATGATGAGTGGGGGATATTATAATAATGAGATGGATGCACGAGGGATAGAGGGAGAGGACGTTATAATTGCATGGAGCAGCTAGCTAGCTAGCAATTGTCTTGTCGGTAGTTTTTAGCAAAGGGAAAGATTGAGAAAGCACAGATTAGAAGATTGGAAAGAAATGGAGGAAATATAACAGAAATGGAATTGGTATCAAAAGAATGACGAAACGTATCGTGAAGGTTTCTACAAAAGGGTACAGTTAGGTCCTCAAGAACAGAAAGTCCATTCTCCATTACTACAACTTCTGGTTACAATATATCATTATTGCACAAAAACACAACAATATATATATATAAAGATAAAGAGAGAATTTCACGTACGATCTTTCTGTGTCTTTCTCATTCATTGATGTTTGATCTTGTTCTTTTCTTTTTTCTCTATGATCTGTTCAAACCCACTATTTTTGGCATTTTGTGTATAAATCAGCAAACTCACTCTTCCAACCTACTTCTCCCAGCACATTTTAAAGAAAATTGTACTTAAATAACCCCCCCCTCACAAGAAAATAAATAATGTAAAATAGTTTTGAGACTCGAACTCGAGACTGCATTAATTGCGGAAGTACCACTCTCAAATACACGCATGTTATTGTGTTATAGGTATAGATACCATAGAGATAAAATCGTTAAATTTTATTTGGTCAATCAGGTTGTAACTGATCGGTCATTCGGTAGTAATTCGTGCAAAGTATGAAAGAGTTCTTCTAACTTGCAATTTTTATTTATAACAGAAAAGAATGTAAATTTAGATTAGAGGTGTTCCTAAATTTAGTTTAAGGATACTAATTTAGGGTTTCTTCTTTTCTTGTGTGATCTTGGTTTTTTAGATACTAGTGAGCCAAATAGAGCCGCTGACGGAGCAGCAAATACTAGGGATATGTGGGCTGCAACAATCGACACAGGAGGCTGAGGAGGCATTGTCGCAAGGGCTTGAATCTCTGAATCAATCTTTGTCGGACACCATAACTTCCGATTCGTTGAGCTGCCCTCCTAACATGGCTAACTACATGGGTCAGATGGCCATGGCCATGAACAAGCTCTCCGCTCTTGAAGGCTTTGTCAGACAGGTAACCAAAAAAACAAGTACCAGTACTACTAAATATTCCCCTACTTTTAATTTAATTCTTGCTTGAAGTAAATTGACAGAAAAATTAATTTATATTTTGGGTAGTGGACCCCCAATAGGCTGAGTGGGGGCCCAGTAAAACAAGAACCTAACCCTCCATCAAACATAACAGATAATAAAACCCACTCCCGTGTCTATACTGGTTTGGTTCCATACAAAAAATCTACAAAAATCTGCAAAAATCTGAGTTGTTCATGAAATGCATGTTGGGTTTTGCATGAGATTTCTTGAAAGTGACATTTTCTAAGTTTAATAGTACGTACTCCTTTTTTATGATGAGACACATAAATGCTTTAGTTGCACCAACTTATAAGAGTGTACTATAGGATAAAATTAATGTCGCTAAAACAATGATTTGAACATGTTGAACATAGATATTTGTTCGATAGATATCTAACTGATATATGAGTGGTTCGACATTCTCTTATTTAATTTACTTTTTTTTACACTTCAATTTTAGAAATTGTTTTTATTTTTACTATACACGTTTGTTTTAAAAAAAAATTGAAAAAAAAAGGAGGAGGATCACATGAACAGATGTAGATAAATCAACATCTTAGAGATTTGTTGTTAAGCCCACGTTTTTATGATGTCATCATTGTAACCGTTTGACGTAAAGACAACATAGTCCATATCCTTAATAACTCCGTTCTTTTGAGTGTTAAGAAACGGCCTTTTTGACTCCGTTAAGATCATTTCCGTGAAATTTAATCACTACCGTCCAATTCAATCTACTCCGTATAAAAAAGTTGCGCTGAAACTGTTGACTAGTTATGTGATAAAATAAAATAATACTATGATTAAATTAAAGAGAACCTTTTTTCCCTCTTTTAATTATAATCATATAGTCTAACTATTCTTTCAAAAAATCATTATAATATAAAATCTAACTAATACGTACATTAGTCTTTTCAGATGAATTGGACAAGTCAAATGTCTTATTCACGTTTTTCAATTGTTTTGCTCATAGAATAATTATTACTAATTACTAAAATTAAGGTGGATTGATTAGATTAGTATGTAGTAATATTCCAAAATGTGTTCTTGAAACTCAGTTAAAAAAAGAAGATTATAATGGAGTGAAAGGTTGAAATGCTAGGCTAAACCATTGAAATTTCGGAGCCAATATAAGAATTTTGCATTGGAACATTTTTCAATTGGTATACTAGTCCACTTCCTCACACCAAGTCTAGCCATAGAGCTAGGGAGTCAAGGTAATAATCACACATTCTCCTCAGTGACTAATTTTTATATACTGTTCGAATGTAAGATCATAGGTTACATTTATTTAATAGGTCATTCTTACTCACGAATCCGTCACTAATAATAAAATCTATTAACATAACTATATATTATAGTAGTGTTTAAATCGAAGAGAATAAAATTTAACATGAGAATGAGACATTAGCTAGAGATTTCCCAATTGTGGCACTTTTTAATTTGCTATCGATTGAATTATGAATATTTTAACAACTCTTGAACAATAATTATTTTTGTTCAAATCTTTGAAACCGATGCATTAATTTTTACTAACTTCCTGTCATTTTCTTGTCGCTTAGCTACTTAAACTTCTAAGTTTCTCGGAATGGATTAGTGTCTAGATTTAAGAATCTCTTATAAAATCAGATGTTCACACTAGCTATTAATTGCAAAATAGAAAGGGATCGAATTAGATTTCGAGTTCAAATTTCATATAATATTTTATCTATATAAATTGATACTATTAGATAGGAATTTGTTTAATTTCTTTGACAATCACAAGCCTAGTTAGCTTAAAGTCACGATCAGTGGATAGCTTTGATTATGTTAAACTTTAGATTAAACATTATTCAATGAAAATAAAGGAAATTACGTGGTGAAATTGATAAATTCAAAGGAAAGGTAAAATAAAATTATTTAATTAATTACATTTTTGGACTTACAGGCAGACAATTTGAGGCACCAGACGATTCACCGGCTGCACCAAATACTGACGACCCGTCAAGCGGCAAGATGTCTGCTGGCCATCGCCGAATATTTCCACCGTCTTCGAGCTCTCAGCTCCCTCTGGATGGCTCGTCCCCGCCAAGAATAAATAAACTACTAGAAGAAGAAAACCCTAGAAGACGACACTACTACCCCACTTAATTAAAATATTTAAATTAATGTATGTATGATATATTCCTCTGAAAGGAATTATATGTTTTTCTACAGAGAGATGTATAGATAAATATAGACTACAAATTACCTAGTAGAATTAATTAAATTTGAAGCAGTGTAGAACATTAATTTGCCTCCCTTTTCTCATTTTTTCTTGCTCTTGCTGATCTTTCAATGGTCATTTTATGGTATAGTTTTTCTTTCACGAGCAATAGAAAAAAGTGTTACCCACTTACCGACGCGCGTAGATCGACTGGTATTAAGTTGTTATAGCTCAATCGTAGGTTTTACGGTCAAATTTGAGTATGTAAATTGTGTTAAAAACTTTAAGGAAGAGGTTTAGGGTTTTTTAGATCCTAGGTGACTTGAAACCTTAAGAAAAATAGAGAGAAGAATTGGTGAAGGTAGTGAGAAGAAACTAAGAAATGGAAAACAATTTAGAAGAGGAGGAAGAGGTTTGTTTGAAAGTTTTAGTTCTTTGTAATTTGGTTTTTTTTTGGGTTAAGATTAAGACAAAATTTGCTTTGTTCAAGGGAGGATAAGGGAAACGAGCGTTGAAACTTAAACGGCCATTTGGTGTGTAGGTGTTGCTTTGCATGCTTTTTCCCCTTTTTCTTTTTTATACCTACGATTGTGGAAAAAATACATTTAAATTCGAATTTCATTTCCGCTTAAATAAAGTCAAATTTGAACAAAAGCTTATAACTCAACTTGATATTTGGTAAGGCTCATATGGAGTAAAACTTGGGTACATACGATGTACCCACTGCTCAGTCCATCATAATGTATGATGATGATACGTGTCCAAAAGTGTCAAGAATAGTGGTATTCTAGCGGGTAGGTATCATCATCCTAGATTATAATGTACTAAGTAGTGGGTACATCGTATATACCCAAATTTTTTCCGGCTCATATGGGTCGGTATTTGTTTTTTTATAATGGGTCAATTTGGCGACCTACTTAGATTATAAAACAACATCTCAAATCATAGGAGTTTAATTATTGAAAAAGATATAACAACACACATAAAATATGATAATTTCAATAAGCAAAATTAATAAATAAATTAAATTTAAATATTATTGTGGAGTTTTTTTTCCTCTCTCCATAGATTAAGCCAAAAAATAAAAAAAACTAGTAGTAGTAGGAAATAAGTAAATAACTCTATGGGCAGAAACAAATAGTTCCAAGCAGCCCACTAATTGTTTTATCATTTCTGCTCTTTTTTACAGTCCAATTGCTCTCCTGTTTTAAACAGCTTCTTCTTCTTCTTCTTCTTCTTCTCTACAAAGAAATGGTGAAAGTGATGAAGCCAAGAGCGAGTCGCAATGCTGAACTCATCACCGGCGTCGGAAAGTATTCAAGATCAAAGATATATCACAAGCGTGGCACCTGGGGTATCAAGGCCAAAAACGGCGGCGTTTTACCTACCCATCTTCCCAAGCCAGCTGCCAAGAAGTTGATTGCAGAGAATCCGCACAAGTATTACCCAGATGACGATGTGAAGAAGCCTCTCGTCAACAAACACAAACCGAAACCCACCAAGCTGAGGTCCTTGCCACTATCAGTTTTTTTGAAGATTAATTTTGGTTTTTGATTTCGTTCTTCAATGTCATGTTATGTAACGTGCAGGGAGAGTATTACGCCAGGGACTGTGTTGATTCTGTTGGCGGGGAGGTATATGGGCAGGCGAGTTGTGTTCTTGAAGCAGCTTTCTTCTGGGTGTCTTTTGATCACTGGTAGGTGACTGTCTCTTTTACTTGCTCTTGATTTTGTAACATTTTAAATGTGTAGCTAGTGAACAATTTAAAAAAAAAAAATATGCTGCTGACTTTTGCTGTATGATAGTGAAGTTTAGTTCTAATTACTTGATTTCATGGTTTAGTAGAGCTCTGAATGTAGTCATTATTGATTTTTAGGAGTCTTCTATAGTTTAAACTTGAATGATGGTGATGCTTAAACTGTTTCCATTTGACTTATTATTATAGAATTTTTCTTGTCTGTTTTTTGTTTTCATAAAAAAAGGGGAAGAAAATTATTGAAAGATAGTGTTTGAGATTTTATTACTCTCTACGATGGCTTCGTTGTTTAGGTTTATTTTTCGCATTGACCTCTGCGACTGATTTGTTGTAAGTGTTTCCTTATTTTTCTATGCCTTCTGCTGTTGTAATTTTGTTCTTACCTTAGTTAATGCTGATATCTCATGGCATGAACAGGGCCATTTAGGGTTAATGGTGTTCCACTAAGGCGTGTTAACCAATCCTATGTTATCGCAACATCCACCAAAGTTGATGTTTCTGGGATCAATGTGGATAAGTTTGATGACAATTACTTTGCGAAGGAAGGAGGCAAGAGGATAAAGAAGGAACTAGAAGAGTTTTTTGATAAGAATACTGAGGTTAGTTTTATCCTTCAATCCATCGTATTTTCTGTCATTCACAATCTATGAGCAATGGGCACAATGTTTAGGCCAAGCATTGGATCTAACCTATCATTTCATTGCTTCAAAGTCACTGTTTTCTATTTAAAAGCAGACTAATATCTCTTAGTGTTGCCAACCACAAAATGTTTATCTGTCTAGATCACATCTCGGCCACTGAACTTTTGTTGTGTTTAAAATTAAATGCTTATGTACGGCTTATAGAGTACATTTTCATTGTACATGCTTCTCAACAATCTGCAGCCAATGACGATGTTACCACCCGAGAAGAAGGACGATCAGAAGTCTGTGGATGCTCTTCTTCTGAAGGCCATTGAAGGAATGGCTGACTTGAAGACCTACTTGGCTGCTAGATTTTCTCTGAAGGCAGGCATGAAACCTCGCGAGCTTGCCTTCTAGGCATAGCAATGTGGTTCTAGATCACCCTAAGATGGTTTACTCATTATTTAGTTACTGATCGGTAGCTTGTCAATGCTATATTATGCAGGAAAATTCGATCTCTAAAAGCTTATTTGTAGGATTAATAGATTAGGATAAAAGTTTAACTCGAGGATCAAATAGTTGATTACTGTGATTCTTAGTTCTTGCCTCTACACGTTGGATGCTTTTCTCCCTCTTTTTGATTTTTTATGCAAAATCGTGGCATTTTTAGGTCTGTCAATTGTTGTGATTTGCTGTGCTTGTCAGCCGTTGATGCAGGAAAATTAAAATGCCAGTCTTTGCATCCGTTCATTTTCTTTTGACCAGGATAGAAGTGAAATGATTCCTGGAGCAACAAAAAAACCATAAATTTTATTTGAATAGGGTAGAAAGATACACTCACTGAATTTGAAAACACATGAAGAAGTTGCATCCCTTATCGATTGTTTCAGAGCATGCTATCAGCTCGTGATGGCAATCTTCTGAAGAAGTTGCTTGGAACTGAAGGCATCTTGCTCCTAAACCTAGGATGCCTCAGACAAAACAATCCTGTAACTAAAGCAACCATCTTAAAAGGTGTTATGTAAAGAACCACAGCTGCAACAAGACAAAAAATCACAAATAGGCTAGTTGCTCTTGGATCTCTCCAGCTGAGCAGAGCCAGAAATCTTTCCCCTTGTGTAGCCATGTCTCCTACCACTGTCTGGATCCTCCCTGCAACACTTCTAAGCTTGTCGTATCTCACCCTCGCGATATCTGGCGCCTTCGATGTAGGAAAAGTGTCAAACTCTTCGTCCAGTTCGTCTGGATTGACTGCTTCCGCCCATGAAAGCTTGGTGTCCATGTGAGGTGGGTGCCTTGGCCGGCGCCGATAGTTCCATATTCCTATCAGGAACATGTAGAGGAATATGGTTGGCAGGATGAGTTCAGGGTAGCAGATCAGTATGAAGAACAGAACATGAACCAGGACTGTGGTTGCTGGGTTCTTCCATTGCCACACTTCATCTAACCACTTGCTCATCGAGATCATACCCGAGAAAAGCGACACGATTCGGAAGAAGTTGGCTTTGCTTCTCCTCATACTCCACATGTGAGAATCTACATCCAGCATGAACTCCACAACTTCTTTTCTCAGTGGTGGCTCAGCTCGGCCGAGCCTGGTTGAAACTATGTTCATAGCTTGGTATCTCAAACTATCCAGCTGGTTTACGGTGAAAGGATGCAAGTAATGCATTTTCGGCAGTAAAGGGTGCCCGTAGAGGTAGATCATGTTTGCCAGAGACAGGCAGGTGAACCTGACTGCTAGCTGAAGCTCTCCCATTTTTTTCAGCCCAGATGGTTGGAGAACAAGAAGTGGATACGCATTTGTGTAAATTCGATCGGTTTCTAAGGTTGATAATCGAATTCTTACCTTTCCGATTCTCGAGTCATTCTTAGCTCCTGATTTGTCATTCCCACCCAAATGGCAGTTGTCGAAAACTCCTAGTGTGATCACTGTGCAAGGATCATAGACCTCCCATGTATACTGCTCATTCCACTTTGGATTGAAAGTGTCCATGATTGTTCTGGTTCTGACCCACTTCAGCCCATATTTGGCCACACAATAAGCATCAGCAGTCCCTCTACCGTCCTTCGTCTTCACCGGAAAAAGCCCTTGTGCACTCAAGATTCCCACTTCAAGGATTCCTATAGGCTGCTTCCAGAGCTGCCTTGCGGTTGGCCTTTGATCGCTGATGTACATTGTTGATTCATCGAGTACATGGTACGCACCTTCGAGGCAAACTCTGAGATGAATCCTGCTCGAAAACTTGAGCTCATTCCTCTTATCGGCCTCCAGAACACCAAACCCGAACCTCTCCAAGTTGAACCATTTGGAGTGGACTGGGCGGTGATCCAGACGCCTTTCGAAGATATGGAGAGGCACAACCAACCTCCCCGCAACTTCATCTCTTGCAGCGGTGAGTTTGTTCTCAACAGTGAGCACCAGCTGTTCCTCGAAAGGCTCGGCCGCGACGAATATCAGATCTTCATTCCAAGTTGGGTTATTTGTCCTGACAGGACACAACTTGGTTTTCAGTATCTGGTTCCCAACTTGAGCTTTTACAAAAACCTGAGGAACTTGACTCCTGTCTATAGGTTCTACATCCTGAGCTTCAATCACATTTACTCTCAGATACCACAATTTCGGCGAAACATAAACTTTAGATCGGATATTGAACACACCTTCTCCAGAAACTGAAGCAGCATCAGAATGCCAGGCTTCAGGAAAAGCTTCATCTGCTTGTGTTCCCATCCAAACAGCAAGCATCACCTCTCCTTTCACCTTGCTATCGCCTCGTCGGTCCTCCAACCGATACCATTGAGGAGCCAAAGGGCTGTCTGGTGGAACCCTTGTAGGCACTTCATGCATATCAAACACCACTTTCCCTACATAATCATCTCTCCCTACAAGCTCTTTATCTCTAACATTAACTTCAAGAACAGAAGACTGAACCTTATCCTTTGAGAAAGCAAATACCTGGTTCCATTCTGGATTAGTTTTCTTCTCAAAATGCTTTGTTCTTCCTCTATAATTCCCAAGCTTAACTTCGATATAAGGGTCGCAGCTCCCCGTTACGGGGTTCGTGGGAAGACCTTTGGCTTTCACGACACGAACATACAGATAAAGCATCTGCTCAACAAGATCATAAGTGCTTGTAGCTCTCTCACTACTAATCCAACCGCCTCCGCCGCGCGTTCCTCCATGGGGCCATCGTTCCCCGAGCTGAGGCTTTGTATCCTTCAACTTAAACTCCTCCTGGTTTGCAGCACTAGCTGATGGATTCATGGTGCAAATTTGAAGGAAATTTGGCTATGTTTTTGATTGATTTCAAAGAAGTTTGATTCTCTAAAGGTGACAGAAGTGTAGTTTAGTGTCCTGCAGGTTATAAAGAAGTTTATATAAAATGCTCTTTCTATATGTACTTCTTGGCCTTGACATATACATTAGGAGCATCTACTAGCTTGCTCCACTACCAGCCTCACATTACCTTTTTGATCGCATTGAATAATAGTAAAAGGAATCGTTTAACTGATTGCCAAAAAAAGTGTCTGCAGAATATAACTGTGCTGCCAAAATGAAAGTGTAACCAAGAAGGTATGTGCTAATTGGTCTTTTGTTTTTCGTTGTTGTCAGGAGACTATTCTCGTTCGAGCATTGTCTAGTTAGATGCATACCACTATATCCTCCCTGCCGAAATCAAGAGATTGACAAGAAAACACTCTCACGTCTTAAACAATTTCAAGAGTATTTTATTTTTTAGTAAATCGACTCAGAGCGGAAGAGTTACTTTCTTTATGTTTTTTTGCAGCTAAAAGCTATACTGTGAAGAAAAGGAAGCAAGAAAAGTAATTAATTAATTCTAAACAAAATTTGAAAAGACAAAGTAAAAAGCATAAGAGAAAAAAGATAAGGAAAATGGAGCTTTATCAAATGTTCTGTTGCCTTTATTCTCTCCTTTAATCTAAATTTCATTCTGTCAATCTGATTTTTATTCACTTAATTAAAAATTGGAATTTCCCAATACTTATCCAGGAAAAATCTCAGTCCTTTAATAATATTTTTCAAAAGTTAGCATCATAATTTGTGACCACAGAACCAAAGTGATGATATGAATTCTGTGCAAAATTCTTTTAACAATCACAACTTACCCACTTTTCTGGCATCTTTTTTGCTAATTAAATTCTTTTCTTAATTCTACTCTTTCTGTATTTCAAAACATTACTCTCTCAACTATTGTCCTTTTCCAATACAATAGGAAATCAAGATTAACATTGATTTGACGTATTTAATAAGTCTATCGGGAGTAATTAGTTAGAATTCGATTACTCATGGCTGAATTCGAGATAACTAAAATTTTATATGTTCATCGAGAGGCTAACTTTTCTGCGGATTTCATTTCCTATTGTGCATACCAATTCAAACAAGGTGTTCATATTTTGTTTACTCGGCCGACTAATCTAAGCAGTTGGTATTCTCACGATGTAATTGGATCTCATGCTAATTAAGGATTGTTTTCTTAAAAAAGAAGAAGAAGAGAGATGATGAACAATATTTTTGGATAAATCATTTAGGGGGTGTTTGGTATCAAATCATGCAAGAGTTTAATTCATTTAATTAATATAGTTCAATTAGAATTCAATTGACCTCTATTAATGAATGAACTCTAGTGATTGGTATAACAATATAAAATTGAAAGAATTCAATTGAATTGAAATGAACACATTGTGCCAAGACGATGAAAAACGAGCAAAAATGGTAAAAAACGATGAAAAAACGAGCTAAGATAATGAAAAACTATAAAAATAGAGCAAAAACGGTAAAAAAAGCGCAAAAACGGTGAAAATGCGACAAAACGGTAATAAAAGAGTCAATATGATGAAAAACGAGCGAAGACGGTAAAAAACGAGCTAAATTGGTAAAAATTGAGCTAAAATGAGCCAAATTGGTAAAAAACTAGCTAAAATGATAAAAAACGAGACTAACTGGTGAAAACGAGCCAAAATAGTAAAAAATGAAACGAGCCAAAATAGTAAAAAATGAACCTAAGTAATTATAGTAAAATAAAATAATTTGGTGAAATAATTTTATTAAGTAAAAGCTGAGTGCTTTTAAGTAATTATCTAATTAATTATTAAAAAACTAAATGAATTCTTCAACAATGGCACCTATTTTGGCATGAATTCTATCATTTGTTAATTGTGATGGTTCAATTCTATAAGAATTGAATTGAATTAAAAAAGTACGCACTGAATTTCGGAAGAGTTCAGTTTTGATACCAAACAGTCTCTTAACGTTTATTGGCCAAATTACAATATTTAATTAAGGCTATTTATTAGGAAAAATTAAGGCTATTTAATAGGTTTAGTTTTCCAGAGCAGAAATAATAGCTGGTGGGAGGGCATTTTAGTAAGACACAACTATTAGTATCTCCATTGATACGTGTAAAATAAATAAATAAATCGAGATTTATTATCGAACAGTACTGCATTATTATTAGAGTGTTTCTAGCATAGTTATCAGAACCGAACCGGACAACAAACTGAAAATAAAAATTTTCTGGTTCGATCAGATTTGATTGAATTCGACCGGATTAATCCATTAGACCGTTTTGAACCGTTCACATATCGAACAGTTTAATCTTAAATAATTGAACCGGATTGAACGGATAAATTATCATATTCTGATGGGTTGGCCCATCAAAATTTCCATATAATTTTTTTTATCAAAACGACGTCGTTTTGGAAAAGAAGTATTCGGGTTAACATTGAACCGGCCAGGTCGCCGGTTGTGTAAAAACCGACCGAGTCGATCGGTTTTTTTCCGAATCGAATGCATATCTGGTTAGATAGCTGAATCGAACCAAAAACCTCTTCAGGTCGTGATTTGACCGGTTCGGTTCTGATAACTATGATTTCTAGTCAATTGCTCTTAATTGCTTTATCAACTATATCCAATTAACATTAATTTTAATTTCCAATACATTGAAAATAATAAAAATGACATTTAAAAAAAAATTTTTGATTAGATAGTTATTTATTTGAGGACGAATAAAGTATTAAGTACAAGTTCTTTTCTTTTTTTCTCTATTGATGAATAACATCACAAACACACGCTTGTAATGCGGCAACTCGACACATTAGCATATTTATGCAATTCATACCAATGGGAGGAGATTACAACTTCACGCTAGTTTATATTTATTGAAAATTCAATTTGGTTGCTACCAGCCTTTGCAGATTTGACCTTAAATTCAATTACAGTACATTTTATACTTGATTTTCATCTGCTCTGCCTCTCAATTATTTAATCTCTTAAGAAATATGTCGACTATTTCTATTTTGAGATATTTTGAGATTACTCTAGGATTTTTCTTCGAAGGAAAATATTAGGAAGTCAAAATTGCACATGGAGACTACGCGTAATAGAAGCAAAAAAATGTTTTTTAAATGATTTTGTGACTCACAGTCAAGGTCAACAATCACTGCAAGAGCAAGACAGACAGACAATACAATAAAAACTAAAAGTACATTTTGGTCCATAAATTTATCTAAATGTCGCAAATGCTATTTGGGACATTAATCGCAAAAAAAACTAAAAAATGCTTTTAGCCTACAATAAAGTAGCAAAACTGCTCATCAAGATCAAGATCAAAGTAGCTGGAAAAACAAACACTTCTCGGCCGCAAACCTGATAAAACTTACAAGCAAGCATCATGCCGAATTATATTAATTGGACCAACTCGTCTCGCACTAATCCGTCACACATTACATCATCACCAATCCACCAAAACAAAAACTAAGTCCATCCATGCTCTTATAAATGCATAGCTCCGCATATCCTTCTCTTTACTCCACAAGAAAACAAGTAATACCTTGCTAATCAAACATAAAAAAAATGAGAACCCTTTTCTACTTTCTTCTTGTTTCCACTCTTCTTTCTCCTTGTGTCTCAGAACTGTGCAACAAAAATGACAAGAAAGTTCTGCTTCAAATCAAGAAAGATTTTGGCAACCCTTACCTTCTAGCTTCATGGAAGGCAGACACTGACTGCTGTACTAGTTGGTATCAGGTAGAATGTGACTCCACCACCCACCGTATCGTTTCCCTCACCATTTTCGCAGGCAATCTTTCCGGCCAAATCCCTCCTGCCGTTGGTGACCTGCCTTATCTCCAGATGCTTGAATTCCACAAGCTGACCAATGTCACCGGTCCTATTCAACCCGCCATTGCCAAGCTGAAAAACCTCAAGTTTCTCAGGCTCAGCTGGCTGAACCTCACTGGCTCAGTACCGGACTTCATTGGTCAACTCAAGAACCTCACGTTCTTGGATTTGGCTTTCAATAGCCTATCTGGGTCAATCCCGAGTTCACTTGCTTCATTGACAAATCTCGATGCTATTCATTTGGACAGGAACAAGTTTACAGGGGTGATTCCTGACTCATTTGGTACATTTCAGGGCACAACACCCGACCTTTACCTGTCTCATAACCAACTTTCTGGTAAAATCCCTGCCTCATTAGGATACTTGAACTTCACTACAATTGATTTCTCACGCAACCAGCTTGAAGGGGATGCCTCCATGTTTTTCGGACCGAACAAGACAATTCAAATTGTTGATCTCTCAAGGAACATGTTGGAGTTTGATTTGATGAAGGTGGTCTTCCCAGACAGCTTGACTTCACTGGACATCAATCACAACAAGATTTACGGCAGCATTCCGGAGAAAATGACTCAGCTGACTTTGCAGTTCTTGAATGTCAGCTACAACAAACTCTGTGGTCAGATACCAATTGGGGGAAAGTTGCAGAGCTTTGATAGCTTCTCATATTTCCACAACCGGTGCTTGTGTGGTGCTCCACTTGACAGCTGCAAGTAGGGTACTGCCTAGAGAAGAAGTTTCTCGGGACTGGATATCTAGAATTCTGCAGAGAAAGACCACACAGTTCAATGGTTAATACTATAGATTGGTTTTCTTACATACATATAATGCCTGGGTTCTTTTGCATATCTACAAATGTTGAATAAAGTCCTCCATTTATCCTGAAAAGGAGTCATTTTTGTTAGATTTTGGACAACGGGACTAGTGCGTTAGTATCGATCATATAGTATAATGTTAACATAAGGTTATTGGACCGATTTGATGATCTAATAAAATTACGGGCCCAATTGTCTAATTAATAAAGTATGGGGGCTAAATTTATAATTGTGCAGAATCTCGGGTTAATTACTAATTGTTGATGGACCAATTAGCAATTAACAAAAAGTTAATTTATGGGATTTGGTCCTTGGATAAACGTTGCCGTATTAACAAACGTTTTCCAAGGAAAGGCGGTTGCAAACCGCCTTATGCGGTTTATGGCATAAGGAATTAAAAGGCTGCTGCTGCTGCATAAGGAATTGAGTGAGCAGAGGCTTAAAAACGTTTGTATTATTCCATCTAGCCTGGGCAACGATTTACCAGAAAACTATCTTCCCAATTTTCTATTTCGATCATGGCATCATCATTCATGCAATTACCTAATTGATTCGTTTCTGTAAATTAATCTCCCATACGGTTCTAACAAGTGGTAACGGAGCCGATCAATTTTGGTATTTGTATGAATTGTATATAATAATTGATGCTGTGATGATTAATTGCGAAACTGGGGCTTTGATTTAAGAACCCTAATTCTGAAAAATTGGGAATTGATCAATTAATTGTTTCGGGAATTGATTTGAAATTGGTTGATTAATTATTTTTTGGGATTGAATTTTGCCACTGTGCGGTTATGGATTATTTGATTCTCTGCGCATACATGATGGAATTGAATCTCGTCTGTCATGAGAATTGATTTCCTGCAATTGTTGATTAATTGCTTGATTGAATTCTGGATTTAGTGCTTATGAATTGCACGGATTTGGAATTTGTGAAATAAATAGTCATGGAATTGCAGTGATGAAATAGTCATTAAATAGTCAAGAATTTGGTGATTTTGACTTTATCATCAGGAATCACTAAATCCGGATTTGTTGCAATTAATTAATTAATTGCTTAATTGTGGCGGATTTGGTAATTCCGGGGTAAGTTTTGATTCTGGAATTGTTTCCGGATTTATGGACAGCAATTTTATGAGTTCAATTTAATCCAATTGCTATTAATTTATTTGGCTTGGCCTAATTAATTGCTAGTGGTGTAATTTTTGGATTAAATTGCTAATTGATTGCATATTTTAATTAATTTTGCAATCATCAGTATTGGTTCGGGTTGCCGGATTTAAAGTTGTTTCGATTATTTGAACATGAACATCATAAAGTTTAAGATGTTCGTCGGGTTCAAAAAATTAATTTATATAAAGGAAAGCAGAATAACACTAAGGAAGCTTTTAAGCTTAACTTGTTTGTCTTACTCGATTAATGGAAGTAGTAAAGCCACAAAAGTGACCTCTACTACGGACATTACCGGGTTGGATATTTCAAGTGTGGTATTCATAATTTCATTCGGATAGTTATCGGCCAAAAGAAAGATGACTGTTTGGCAGAAATTATAAATACGATAGTGATGAATTTCAAGTTTTATGGCTATCAAGAGATTTATTGCGAATATTTGATCGGCCAAAAGGAAGGTTAAATATTTGGCAAAATCAAGCTATAAAATTCACAATATGGCAGATTAATTAACTGTGAGTTGTGCTTTTAGTCCAAAGACTAAGTACAATGTCATATAATTAATTTTTTGATTTATTCAAATATGTTATTCATTAAGTTTATTGCTTTCATAAAGTTTTATTAAAGTGAGCTGATTAAATGTTGTGTTCTTTTCAGATATGAACTCAGCAAGCTCGGTATCTGCCAATCTGAACAGTGTACCACTGTTATCTTCCAGCAACTTCAAGTTATGGAAGAGAAAGGTAGAGACAGCACTGTGTTGTATGAATAAAGATCAGGCGCTCTGTAGGGATTGTCTTAAGGTACCAGACCTCGAAAGTCTTGATAAGGAACTCCAGGCCTTTGAGGACTGGCAACAATCAAATAGAGCTTGCCGTTTGGTCATACTCAGTGCTGTCCCTATGTCCATGCAGAGTTCACTAGAAAAGGAACAAAGTGCCAGTAAGATCTTAGAGATCTTAGCTAGTCGCTATACCCATACAGAGAAGGCTGAGATTAGCGATACCATTCGCAAATTCTCGACCATAAAGTTCAGGGGTGATAGTGACATACGAGAGCATGTTCAAGAAATTGTCAATCTGGCTGAGAAGTTGAAAGCACTTAAAGTTGGTTTGCCTGATGATTATCTGGTACATCATGTGCTTGCTTCTCTGCCACCTCAGTACAGTCAATTTGAGGTGAGTTACAATTGTCAAGAAAAGAAATGGACAATTGATCAGCTTACGGTTCAGCTGGTTCAGGAACAAGACAGACTGAGACATGCTACATTGGACAGTGCTCACCTGGCAACTGCCTCTTCATCTGGTTTTAAGAAGAGGAAAGGCAAAGAGACTGTAGGGTCTAATTTTCAGAAGAAACATAAAGGCTCAAATACTGAGCATAAGGGAGTAAAATGTTTTTTCTGTAATAAGGCAGGCCACTTAAAGAAGGACTGCGCTAAGTATAAAGCTTGGCGTATAAAGAAAGGTATGTCCTTGTCTCTTGTTAATATAGAATCCCTTCTTGTTTCTGTGGCTAAGAACACTTGGTGGTTAGATACAGGAACCACTAAACACATAAGTGTTTCTTTGCAGGGCTGCAGAGTGAATCGGAGGCCCATGGAAAGTGAGAGGTTTCTCTATATGGGTGCAGGTGATCCGGTACCGGTTGAGGGCATCTCTACTTTTGGGTTAATCTTATGTACATGTTATATATTAGAGTTAACAGAGACTTTGTATGTACCGTCTTTTCGACGGAATCTGATTTCTGTTTCCTTGTTGGATAAAGAAGGTTATGTTATCAGATTCGGAAATCATAAAAGTCTCCTTTATTTTAACTCTACTTTGGTTGGAACCAGTGCATTGATTGATTCTGATAACTTGTATTTATTGCATACGGTTGACAGCAATAATGAATGTTATGTTAGCGAGTTCAGAGGGATTAAGCGTAAATTGCCAACTGAGGATTCATTCAGGTTATGGCACAGACGGTTAGGCCATATCTCTACAAGGAGAATAGACAGACTTGTGTCAGATGGAATCCTCGAAGCACTGGATCACACAGACCAACAGGTTTGTATTGAGTGCATAAAGGGCAAAACCACTAATAAGAGGAGGTTTGAGGCTGAGAGATGTACAGAAACTCTAAAACTGGTACATACAGACATTTGTGGTCCATTCCCCACGACATCCTGGAATGGTCAACGATACTTTATCAGTTTTATAAATGATTTCTCTCGATACGGATACCTATACCTTTTAAAGGAAAAGTCTGAGGCATTAGACGCTTTCAAGTCTTTTAAGGCCGAAGTTAAAAATCAACTCGGAAAGACTATTAAAGTTGTCAGATCAGATCGTGGTGGTGAATACTACTGTCGATATGACGGATCAGGTGAACAACGTCCTGGGCCATTTGCTCAGTTTCTCGATGAGTGTGGGATAGTTCCACAGTACACCATGCCGGGGTCTCCGACCATGAATGGTGTAGCTGAAAGGAGGAACCGTACCCTTAAGGATATGGTGAGGAGTATGATTGCCAATACTACCTTACCTATATCACTCTGGGGAGATGCCTTGAAAACTCCAGTCTACATTCTCAATAGGGTACCAACTAAAGTGACTAACAGAACCCTATATGAGTTATGGACTGACCGAAAACCTGTCTTAAAGCATTTAAAGGTTTGGGGATGTCCAGTAGAGTTAAGGCCTTATAGGCCTGATAAAAGAAAACTGGACCTAAGGATTGTTAGTTGTTATTTTATTGGATATCCTGAGAGGTCACAGGGGTATAAGTTTTACAATCCTACTACCCGAACATTTTTTGAGACGAGAAATGCTCGGTTCTTTGAGGATATTGAGTTTGGAGGGGAAGATAGACGGTCAGATGTCAGTTTTGAGGAAGATTCAGTTATACTTTCTCATGCGGTTCCTGAGGGTCAGGATGAGCTGATTGTTCATATTCCTGTTTTTGTCCCCCAGCAGGTAAGAAATGATATCATTAATCTTCCTATAGGACAAGATCCAGAGGTTATACTTGAGGATCATCAAGAAGTCCATGAAGATTCACAACAGGATCAAACTCAACACCTTCAGATGGTTGAGAACCAAGGAGATATGCCACTTAGGAGGTCCACTAGAGTAAGAAGAAATGCGATTTCGGATGATTATATTGCATTTCTGCAAGAACATGAGGATACTGTTGACTCTTTGGAGGATTATCCGCTCACCTTCAAAGAAGCCATTGGTTGTTCTGATGCTCGAAAGTGGATACATGCCATGTCGGATGAATTCCAATCCATGAAGGACAATGACGTTTGGGAGCTTGTACCATTGCCTAAGAATCTGAAACCAATAGGTTGTAAATGGGTTTTCAAAACCAAACGGGATTCACAAGGCAATATAGAGAGGTACAAAACACGTCTTGTTGCGAAAGGATTCACCCAAAAGGAAGGAATAGACTATAAAGAGACCTTCTCTCCAGTTTCGTCAAAGGACTCTTTTAGGACTATTATGGCCCTGGTGGCGTATTTTGATCTTAAGCTACATCAGATAGATGTAAAGACTACCTTTCTCAATGGGGATCTTGAGGAAGAAATCTACATGAAGCAACCAGAGGGTTCATCCTCTAACGAGGATAGTTAACTGGTTTGTAGATTAAAGAAATCTATCTATGAGCTTAAGCAAGCTTCTCGTCAATGGTACTTAAAGTTCCATCGTGTTATTACTTCATACGGTTTTGAGGTAAACGCCGTGGAGGATTGTCTGTACCACAAGTTCAGTGGGAGTAGGTTTGTATTTCTATTGTTGTATGCGGATGACATTTTGCTTGCTACGAATGATGTAAAGCTTCTTCAGGATACTAAGGGTTTTCTCTCAGATAACTTTGAGATGAAAGACCTTGGTGAAGCGTCTTTTGTGCTAGGGATACAGATCCATCGTGATCATTCACAGGGTATCCTAAGGTTATCACAAAAGGGATACATCGATAAAGTTCTTAAGAGATTCGACATGCAAAATTGTAAACCACATGATACTTCTGTTTCTAAAGGTGAGAAATTCAGCCTTGACCAGTGTCCTAAGATAGATTTGGACTGGAAGTTCATGGAGGGTGTTCCATATGCTTCGGTTGTGGGTAGCATCATGTATGCACAAGTTTGTACCCGGCCGGATCTTGCATTTATAGTTGGCATGTTGGGGAGATACTAGAGCAATCCCGGAAGGGATCATTGGGTTGCAGCTAAAAGGGTCTTTCGGTACCTGCAGAAAATGAAAGACTACATGCTCACATACAGGAAATCAGATCAACTTGAGATCATTGGGTATTCTGATTCTGATTTCGCTGGATGCCAGGATAGTCGGAAATCGACTTCAGGATATGTCATTCTTTTGGCTGGGGGAGCGATTTCTTGGAAGAGTGCTAAACAGTCACTTGTTGCTTCTTCCACTATGGAGGCAGAGTTCGTAGCTTGCTACGAGGCATCCAGTCATGCTATATGGCTGCGAAATATGGTTAAGGGACTGCGAGTTGTCACTGGTATTGAGAGACCTTTGAGGATCTTTTGTGACAACCGGGCATCAGTGCTGTACTCCAACAGTAATCTGAGTTCATCCAAGTCTAAGCACATTGATATAAAGTTCCTTGCCGTAAAGGAATGAGTTCAGAGTGGTCAAGTTAGCATAGAGTTACTAGGTACAAACGATATGGTTGCGGATCCGCTCACTAAGGCATTGACACCTGTAGCATTTCATGGCCATGTATCGAGTATGGGTGTTATTAAGTTAGATGCCTGAGATTAGTGGGAGTTTCGGTTTGTACTATTGTAACTTGTATATGTTTTGACTGTGTATTATGTTATTTCACAGTTTACGGATATTGATTTTATTCAATATATGCTCTGAATTTTGATCTCATAAAGTAAAGAGGATCAGTTGGAAATAGACATGTATAGATCATTTCACATGTAATTTCCATGCTGCACATACACACTGGATCCATGTCATTAATTAGTCAGTACTCGTAATCATCATGAGTTTAGTCGCTTGAACTGCGACGACTGTTCTTTTGGTTCTTGTATTGATGAAGTTAATGGACCGGATTGAATTAGACAAAATACATGCTAGCATTTGAGAAGTTAAAATATGCTTATATGACTGAAGGCTGGTACTATAAGGATTGCACATTGTCGAGTTGTCCAAGTGGGAGATTGTTAGATTTTGGACAACGGGACTAGTGCGTTAATATCGATCATATAGTATAATGTTAACATAAAGTTATTGGGCCGATTTGATGATCTAATAAAGTTACGGGCCCAATTGTCTAATTAATAAAGTGTGGGGGCTAAATTTGTAATTGTGCAGAATCCCGGGTTAATTACTAATTGTTGATGGACCAATTAGCAATTAACAAAAAGTTAATTTATGGGATTTGGTCCCTGGATAAACGTTGCCGTATTAACAAACGTTTTCCAAGGAAAGGCGGTTGCAAACCGCCTTATGCGGTTTATGGCATAAGGAATTAAAAGGTTGCTACTGCATAAGGAATTGAGTGAGCAGAGGTTTAAAAACGTTTGTATTATTCCATCTAGCCTGGGAAACGATTTACCAGAAAACTATCTTCCCAATTTTCTATTTCGATCATGGCATCATCATCAGGTACGCTTCTGCACTTCGTTCTAATTCATGCAATTACCTAATTGATTCGTTTCTGTGAATTAATCTCCCATACGATTCTAATAATTTTTCCTTGATATTTCCTGCCAGCGGGTAGCTCTATGAAACCAAAGCTTTAGGATTTTTTTGGTTCACTTGTGAAATTTGTTTCTTATCCATAAAGAAACTGTAAGGTATTAGTCATTTGAAAAACAGATTCAGTCAAAGAATAGAAGTATCTACGGTGTGTTTAGGAACGAGAGTTTTTTCGAAAAAAAATCTAATTTTTAGAAAACTGAAGAAAAAGAGTTGTATGCTGATAACAATCGAGATAGTCTTAACGGTCCTACTGCACAAACGGTTCTTATCGGAACGGATCCCCCTGAGCTCCATAAGGATATCCCTGTATCGCCTAAGGATCAGCGAAGGATTCCTAGGATGGTCGACTTCAGCGGGGGGGGAGACTCACGCAATTCTATACGCACGGCGTTATCCCATCATAGGGACCCACATGGTTATCGCTCCCGGTAGCCCCATCAGACATCGCCGTGACGTCATCCACTGATATCGCCTGTGACGTCATCATCAAACGACGCCCTCTTTGATACCGCCAGGTATCGCTGTCCAGATCTATAAATACCCCACCATTTTTCACAATGAAGGTAAGGTCATGCTCACCTGGAGAAACCTCTACCACTCTTATAACCTGAACTAACTTAAGCATCGGAGTGTCTACGCCGGAGCTCCCCCTCCGGCACCTTGCAGGTACACTCGCCGCCATCCACCACCGTTCCGTTCGCACACGACGCAGAATCTCGCAAGATTGAAATTAAATCTTATCAAATGGTGCTTTCATTGAGAGCCTTGGTGTATTAAGTGAGCGTCCTTAGTCGCCAAGCTCCGTTTAGTCGGAAGATTGGAACGCTCATGATCACAGGATCGGAGCCGATCCGATCATCATCCTCTAGTATCCCTTTCCACATCCGCAGACGGTTTTTTCCCTTTACTACTGCTGATCTCTCTATGACGACACAACCAATTATTTCAGGACCTCTGGACCATTCGGCTGGAATTGCTGGAGGAGTGGTTTCCTCGCAAACAGACATTTTGTCATCCCAGACGGTGGGATCCGACTTCTCCACTCCTCTTTCGAGAGAATATATACTCAACCGCGAACATCCTTTTGCAATGGAAATAGCGACCCTTCGTTCTCGGCTGGAATATTTGACTGAAATGGCCGCAAGAGGCACTCCCGGTGCTTCTGGATCTGGTCACCCTCCTCGCATCATGTTTACTCCGTCTATCGTCGCTGATCGACCCGTGTCACCATTGTTTTCAGAAAACCTTCAGATGCCTTTACCTAATGGAAATCCTCTGAGTAGTGCTGGGCAGCTTGTTCAAGGAAGAGTAGAGGCTTATGTACCGCGAATGCTACAAGGTCTCCCCCTACAAGGAGACAGGCAACTTGAGGGGGTTAGGAACCGGTGGGATGGACGGAGGGAAGGAGTCCATATGAGTCTGTCTCCTGAATACAGTGATAGGTCCAGTAGCCGGAGGTATAGAAGTCATTCGCGCAGGAGTCGCAGTCGATCTCTTAGGTGACATCTTACGCCAGAACCGCGAGATAGAGGGCGTCAAGCTGATATATCTCCCCCGCGTCGAGTGCGTGAAATTCTTGATGATACATCGGGCCACCCATTTAGCCGCCGCATAAGGCGTCACCGAGTCAGTCGACGTGTAAAGCTTCCCACTGACACGTATGATGGTACGAAAGATCCCATCTCACATATCAATAAAGTGAAAGATTTTGTTCAGTTTCAGACCCACAGCGATGCAGCATTATGCCAAATATTTGTTATGACGCTATCAGGCGTTGCGCGTCTCTGGTTTGAAGGTCTCCCTGGTGGATCCATTAGTAACTTCTCACAGTTAGAATCTAAATTTCGGAGCAGATTTAGCACCGCAATTCCAATCAGAAAATCTGCCGCCGCGTTATTTGACATACAGCGAATGCCTCAAGAATCTTTGAAGGATTTTCTCAGCCGCTTCGATCTGGAAATGTCCTTAATGCCGGGCGTTACTATCGATTTTGCTATAGAAGCTCTGAAAAGAAATTGCCGTTATGGGAAGCTGAAAGACGCACTTATGGTAGACCCCCCAGTGACTTTAGATGCGTTGAGACTTAAAGCTCACAATTACGCGAAAATGGAAGAAGAAGAAAACAGAGATCGAACATACAGTCTGCCACAGGGGGCAACTCAAATCACTGCTGCTCCTACGAAGCCTCTACCCGATGACCATTTTATCGATGATTACGCTAGGCGGAAGGATCATATCCCCAAGACCTCTGACAGACAAAGGGGCAATTTTCTGAAGGGAAAAACCAGTGGCTCCCCCACACGGCGGCGCGGGGATTCTTATAAAAATCGAACGTACGACCCAGATTTTCCTTCCCTCAATGTGCCGAGGGCCGAAATTTTAGCGATAGCGGAACAACGAAACCTTCCCATCCGCTACCCCGCGCCTGTAAAACCAGGAGTGTTTTTAGGGAGAAGAGAAAATGCTTATTGTAAATTCCACAAAGCCAGGGGCCATTCCACGGAGGCGTGTAGAGACTTAAAAGCGGCGATAGAGTGATTGGTTGAAGAAGGATATTTGGGAGAATTCACCACCCAGATAAGAGAAGATGCTCGCAATAATCTCAGGAAAAGGATGACGGATGAACGACCCGTTCCTCCTCACCCGCAAAAGGATAATACTCCCGAAGGGAAAGATAGGGAAGCTCTTACGGTTGATGACGAGTATATCCCCATGATTAATATCATTGCAGGAGGAACTCCCTATATGGACGAGTCGGAGCAGCTGACGTTCTCGAAAGGAGACAAACGCGCACGAGATGGCACGAGGAAAAAAGGAGATGCGATAGGCATTTTAGATCGAATGGTATTATCCTTTTTCGAAGAGGATGAGAAAGGCGTCGTCTACCCACACAATGATGCTTTAGTAGTTACGCCCGTCATCGCTAGCCATGGAATCAGAAGAACTCTCATTGATAATGGGAGTGCGGTGAATCTCTTTTCGCTGGAAGCCTACAACCTCATGAAACACCCCACTAATGAGCTAACACCTAGTAAACGGCCTATAGTCGGCGTTGATGGAGTTCCAATCCCTGTTACGGGGGTGATTACCCTGCCTATATATTTCCGAGAAGACACCTACAAGCGATCAGAGAACTTGTTATTCCTTGTCGTGGATCTGAATTTGCCCTACAATGTTGTACTCGGACGACCTTTCCTTAACCGCTTTGGCGCAGTGATATCTCAAAAGCATCTGAAAATGAAGTACCCCTCCTGGGATGGGGTGGTAACCATAAAGGGTGATAAAAAACTAGCAGCTGAATGCTATTCGCTCATGACCCAAAGAAGCTGCGATAGGTACGTGTGTATAGCGGCAAACCCCTATGAACAAAGCGATGAGAAACGTGTCCAACCTCTGGACAAGATGGTGCCCGTTCCAGCAATCGGAATAGAGGAGGCGAGTTTCCTGATTAGTGAAAAACTTAGCCCAGAGGAAAACCTCCAACTGACCCGGCTACTGAACAAATGCCAAGGAGACTTCGCATGGAAACCCGCGGATATGCCAGGAATATCGCGTGAAATAGCCGAACATCGGCTCAATGTAGACCTAGGGGCCAGGCCAGTATAGCAAAAGCGGCGTGCGTTCTCTAATGAAAAGGCGTTGGCCGTGGATAAAGAGGTAGCGAAGCTCCTCGATGCAGCATTCATTCGTGAAGTTCAATATCCCACCTGGCTAGCGAACCCCGTTCTTGTTCCCAAGCCCAATGGGGATTGGCGCATGTGCATCGACTTTACTGACTTAAATGATGCCTGCCCTAAAGATTGTTACCCGCTTCCTCGAATAGATCAGTTGGTTGATCAGACTGCTGGATACGCTTATTTAAGCTCACTAGATGCCAACTCCGGATACCATCAAATTCCCATGGCCCAGGAAGATGAAGAAAAAACTGCGTTTCTCACTCCAAAGGCCACGTACTGTTACACGGCGATGCCGTTCGGATTGAAAAATACCGGGGCAACGTTCCAACGAATGGCCAACAAAATATTTGAAGAACAAATTGGGAGGAACGTAGAAGCGTACGTCGATGATATATTGGTAAAAAGTATGAGTTTTCAGGATCACCTACAAGACTTAAAGGAAGTCTTCGATGTAATGAAAAGGTATCGCATGAAGCTGAATCCCCGAAAATGCATGTTCGCGTTCCAAACGGGAAAATTCTTAGGCTACGTCGTTAGCCAAAAGGGTATTCTGCCTAACCCTTTGAAGATCAAAGCGATACAAGACATGATATCACCCAGGACCGTCAAAGAAGTACAAAGACTCACAGGGCGCGTCATCGCCCTTGGAAGATTCATCTCTAAGCAAGGAGAGAAGTGTCTCCCTTTTTTCAAAATTATACGGAAAAAAGCTTCATTCGGGTGGACCCCTGACTGTGAGGAAGCATTTATCGGCCTAAAAGATTATCTATCATCTGACTTATTATTGACAAGTGATATGATGCCTTTTTATGCATATTTTTCCCTCTCTTTTAGGTCTAATTTCACACTTGATACTACTAATTTGGCTTGTTTTCCAACCACTTTGTAGATTTGGACTAAAGGGAGAAACTTGCTGAAAAGCGCGCCATTTGGATGCATTTTTGCTGATCTTTCATCGTCGAGCCCTAGATGCGTTTTGTCGTCGAGACCTACCGTCGAGACCTAGACGAGATCTTATGTCTAGGCCTAGACGAAGCACGTGGATGTTTCTTTTCGGATGGCGCTTGGCCGAAGATGCTAAAAAGATTCTAGCGGGATTCCATGTGCAAATCATCCAGCTCATTAGAGAATATTCCTCTATACCATTTTGTCCCCTAGTGGGGTTGTTAGGCTATATATAGAACCTTAACTTTAGGTTAAGGGGGGCACACTTTAGTATATTTTTCATCTTTTTAGGGTTTTCAATCATTGTAGCCACCTCTCTAACATTGGGATTTGTTCTTCCTTTATTTTTCCAGGAATTGGAGCCCCAAACTCCAATTAGTTTTTAATCCAGATTTTCGTTTTCATCTGCACCTGTTCTCTGTTTATGTTGCTTTCTCCATCTATCTTGTGCATGATTTCCAGCATGAGTGGCTAAATCTCTTAGTCTTGGCAGGGGTGTTTTAAGGATTGCAAGAGGATAGTTGGGAGGTCAAAGTGTTCTTAAAACGTGTTCATTGTTGTATCCGCTTTCTTGCCATTTTATTGTCATTTCATGTGAGATTTGTTGGTAGTTTGATCACCTATTTGCATGTTTCTCATGAATATTGTCATTTCCATGGTAATAACTAACGTGAGGCCATGGAATAGAGTAGGCACCTGGTCCAGAGTCATCATGTCGTTTGGTCCAATCTGGCTAGGGCAAGAAACCGGTTAGGGCAGACTTCTCAGTGTCTAGCCCTAGACGTGTCTTCTCTCCACTTCACGGGCCTGTGTGTATGACCCATAAGCGTACCTTGGGCACAGTGTCACGGCCACTCCCATAAGCGTACCTTGGGAGTGACTTCTCTTAAGAAGAGAAGTAGGGAATCTCAGTGAAAACAGGGTTCCTATAGCACGTCTATGGCGTGAACGCAGTCTATCCTTGCACCGATGACCGACTAGACCTCGACGCAATCCGCCGTCTACCCCTGCTAAGATTTCTCCTTTTATCTGATCTATTATCTTTACTTACTTTGTTATTATCTTTATTACACCTGTTAGTCTTTACCATTTTTATTGATATTCTCTTGCTTTATTTTCGTTCCCTTTTTATTTAATTATTTCGTTTGTCTAGTGTTACTTGTTATTTGCATTTTTATCCTCTGTCTCAACATCAACTGCCATCGTTGGCTAGATTCGTCTAGACCGACCAAACCCCCCCTTGTGTTACTTTTATGTCTGTTGCATTTTCATCCTCATCATACATTTAGGGCAAGATTAAATTTAGTCCTTCATTTTCCCTGTGGTTCGACCCTGACTTGCTGCTATATTCATTAATTTGTGCATCTAGCCTATCAGGAACTATTTTATTACTTTTGACGCTCGTTTCGACGGCGCGTCAAATTTTGGCGCCGTTGCCGGGGAATCTTGTTTACGGACTAATTTCTTTCTTTTACTTGTATGACCAGGAGATCTGCACCTGACCTTCTACCCCTTGACCACGAACTCACAAAGACAGAGAGAGAATTTCGAAGAAAGGCCGTAGGTGCAACCTCTCGCAGAGTACTTCCTCGTCCTGCCCTCGACAGTCAAACCTCTAGTCAGACTGGTCCCGACAATCATTTTCATCCTGACCTCGACAACCCAGCAGTTGTCTACCCCGAGATATTCACTATGGCAGATCGTCCTAATATCGACAATCCTTCGCAAACCATTGAGGACCTCAATGGTGCCCCTGAAACACCCAACACTTGTATCGTTTGGCCCACTGTTCCTCATGATTGGACGCTCAAGTCCGCAGTCATGCACCATCTACCCCTCTTCCGTGGCGTTCCAAAAGAAAATCCTCACCGCCATCTTCAGCAATTGCACTCTATTTGCGACGCCATGAAGCCAGCCAATGTCAGTATTGAGCACGCCAAACTCCGAGCCTTCATGTGGTCTTTGAAAGATGATGCCCTAGACTGGTTCTATGATCTACCCCCAAATTCCATCAATTCTTGGGCTGAAATGTCAAAATCCTTCACCGAAAAATATTACCCATCAGAAATGGCTAATGTAACTCGCAAGCAATTGGTGTCTATAGTCCAGAGGAAAGAAGAAGATTTTGGCCAGTATCATGAGCGCTACAAAAAGATGCAAGCTATGTGCCCCTCACACAACCTTACCGAGCACGCCCTCATCCAATATTTTTGTGAAGGTCTCAAAGCTCGTGACAAGGCATTGCTCAACGCCGCTGCTGGTGGTGCTATCACCAGACTCACCCCTGCCGCCGCGAAGGCCACCATAGAGTTAATGGCAAGAAATTGCATACTCGAGGAAAGCAATCATCCAGGGCAAGATGCCCAAGTGGCCGCGATGCAGACCCAATTGACCACTATAATGGGCATGCTTCAGAACATGGCCCCCGGACAGTCAGTTCAGGTCAAGACCTGTCAAATTTGCAACATGCCTGATCATCCGACGGATGCGTGCCCTCATATCCCTGATGAGATCCAGAGTATCAACGTCATTGGCAATTACAATCAGGCCCCATATGGACAGAACTACAATCAGGTGTGGAGACCACCGAACTCCGGATGGGTCAGCCATCAACAAGCGTCTGGACCAGGGCAACCAATGCAGCACAATCAGTACATGAATCAGGCCCAGCCACCTTTCAACGCCCAAAACTTCAAGCCTAGACCTACCCATCCCAACAACCAACAACCTTTCTATCAGACCGATCAGGGCCAGACCTCTAATTCTTCTGCCCCGCCGGTTGATGAGGTAGCTCACTGTAGGAACGCCATCACTGATCTACAAAAACAAATGAGCATCATGTCTGATCTACAAAAACAAATGAGCATAATGGCCGCGGACATGAAAGAATTGAAAAACCAGGGCAGATTGCCGCCCCAGACTGAGGCCAACCCAAAGCACAATGTGTGTGCTATGACTCTTCGCAGTGGCTACGTCTTGCCCCGTCCAGAGCATCTAGGCCTCGACGTCGAAAAATCCTTCCCAGAGCATCTAGGCCTCGACGTCGAAAAGTCTCATGAATCTGAAATCTTGCCCAAGAAAATACCCAAAGCCAAGTTTATTGGGCCTAAACTTCCAGAAGTGATGGAGGACCGCATTAGATCTCCACGAGGGATGGCTCCACGAGGTGACACGAGCCCACAAGAATTTACCCAAGAGTATATACACAAGATCCTCGAGCCGCCCTTTCCTCAAAGGCTCGTCAAGACCAAGAAGAAGGAAGAGTATCAAGAAATCCTTGATATGTTCAGCAAAGTCCTCGTCAATATCCCACTTCTCCAGGCCATCAAAAATGTGCCCCCCTATGCCAAGTTCCTGAAAACGCTTTGCACTAACAAATGCAACTTGGCCGGGGTAAACAAGATAAGTGTGGGGGCGAATTTCTCTGCCATTATCCAACAGAAGATCCCTCCAAAGTGCGAAGACCAGGGCATGTTTGTCCTCCCCTGCACGATAGGGACAGTCAGTATTGGCAAGGCCATGTGTGATCTAGGGGCTGGCATTAATGTCATGCCCTTGACGATTTTCAACCGTCTTGGCCTAGGACCCCTCGAGCCAACCCCGCTTGTCATCCAATTGGCCGATCATTCCGTAATTCGCCCCGAAGGTGTAATTAAGGACGTCTTGGTCCAAGTAGGCGACTTCCTATTTCCCGCAGACTTCTATGTCATTGCCATGGAGAATGAAGAATCCGCTAAAGCCACAGATGTTCTTCTAGGGCGACCGTTTTTGGCTACAGCCAGGGCCAAGATAGACGTTCATGACGCATCTATCTCTCTTGAGTTTGATGGAGAAATCATTAAGTTCAACATGATGGAAGCCGTGCAATATCCTTCTAATCTTGCTTGTGTTAATTTTGCTGATACGATCGATCCTTTGGTTGATAAAGTTACTGACTTGAATTCTATTGAACATTTTCAGTCTGCCCTCGACAGAAGCGTCACGCCAGCAAGATTGGACGTCTTGGCCTCGACAATTAAGACTCCACCAGAATTACATGAAGTCGCTGCCGCGTTAGAAGAGCACTCAATTGTTGACGTTGTAGACCTTATTGGTACACAAGTTTCCAATCTTGATGCGGACGACTCTATCCAGCTTGCCCTAGACAGAACTATTTCATCCGCCGCATTGGACCCCTTGGTTTTGACACTTGTGACTTCAGAGCACTCAATTGTTGATAGTATTGACCCTATAGTTACACAAGTTTTTGATCTTAACGCTGACAACTTTTCCCATCTTGCCCTCGACAGGAACATCACTACAAATTCAGTGTTTGCCCCTTCTTTTCTGCAGGCCCCTAAGTTGGAGTTGAAGAGCTTGCCCTCGCACCTCAAGTACGCCTACCTTGGCAAACATGACACACTCCCAGTGATCATCTCTAGCAAGCTTGATCCAGATGCAGAGCGCGAGCTGGTGTCGACACTCAAAGGATACCACAAGGCCCTTGGATGGACGGTCGTCGATGTCAAGACACTTGACCCAGCCCTTTGCACTCCTCAACTAGCCATGACTCCAGCTGTCGACGTGACCACTTTTGAGCCTACGGTAACCCCCGCCTCAACTGCTACTGCTACTTCCTTGACCATCGAGGGCAAGACGCCCAATGATAACCCAACTCCGCAACCTGCCCAAGACACGACCAAGACTAACACTCACCACGATAAGTTGCTCTCTTCTAAAACTTTTGATACTGGGCAAAAGGTTTTACTTTACAATTCTTGTCTTAGGCTCTCTTCCAGAAAGTCGAAGCAAAAATGGACCGGCCCTTACCGTGTCACGAAGTTGAATGATCATGGTGAGGTTGCGATCCAGAATATGGACACGGGTCTCATTTTCAAAGTGTATGACCACAGATTGGAGCTATCCCACGAAGGTTTCCACCCCCTAGTGGCAGACCCACCAGTCTTGCCCTAGACGCCTAACATCGTCTAGGCCTAGACGAAAAATATGGCCAGTCAAGGAGGCATTCCATGCGCCTCATTTAATTTAATTTAATTTTTTTTCTCGTATCCTTCTCTTTTAAATAATTATTTCCGTTATTCCTTTCTTTTATTTTATTTTATTTTATTTGGTTTTTATTTTTATTTATTATTATTATTATTATTTTCTTATGTATTATTAGTTTCTTATGTATTATTCCTTTATCTTTACTTAGTTTTTATTATTATTATTTCCTATTTTATTTGGTTTATTTAGGCATCCCTTTCCTTTTTTCCTATTTTTATTTCCTTAATTCCCTCCCTTTGTTTTATTTTCATTTTTATCATTAATTCCCTCCTTTCCTTTTATTTTTTTTCCCTCCTCTCCATCGTCATTTCAAATTTGAAACCATTTTGCAGGTTGAGAGACGTGGAGCCAACCAGGGCGCGACACGCGTCCTCTACATCCAACGCGTCATCGTCATCTGTAATCCGCCTCGGCCAATGACGCGTTGCCACGCGTCCCGCAATCCGCGAAGACGAACCAGAGACGGCCACGTGGCAGCGGCTTATCCGCAATCCTCCTCTCCAGCCAGCGCGCGACACGCGTCCGGCCCTTATCCTTATCCGCAATCGGCATCGTTCAACCAGAGAGCGCCGCGTGTCCAGCATCCGCGATAACCAACCAAAGCATGCCACGCGTCTTCAACGCGTCATCCAGCCAGTCAACGCGTCATCGTCCCGCAATCCGCGAAAGCCAATCAACGCGTGCCACGTCTCCCGCAATCCGCCTCGCCTCATCCCGTAGTGCCACGTGTCACCGCGTCATCCCTAACCAGAGCAGCGAACCACAACCCGCCACGTCATCCGGAATCCGCGTCCCACCGCACCGGCCACTCACGTCGCGCCACGTGTGATGGACGCTCCCCTCAGCCTCACTTCTGCATTTTTTCCTTTCTATCTTGTTTTGCTCTTTCCCTTTCAACCGCCGATCACCTTCTCCCTCAATCCATCTTTTTCCCTTGAAACCCTAGCCACACAATCACCATGTCCCTCAAAAGACCCACAAAAATTAAAATGGTGGCCCAAAAAAAAAAAAAAAAGCCCATTACCCACCAGCTCGTCATCCCCCTCGCCGTCAGCCCCCGATTCCGGCCACTTCCACTCTCGCCACACTGAACTAGGGCCGGAAAATGAGAAAGCTACCGACGCCGGCGAGCCCTCCAACTCTCAGCCGCCGTCCGATGAAGACCTAGAGGTTACTGGGTCTAATCCGGCGACCCACACCATCACTAGATTCGGCCGGTCGGCAATGCACCATCGCCCTAGGGCACACAACATTCTCATCTCCCTTCCCCTTTCTCCTTGAACTCCTTTTTGATCTGAACTCTCTTACCTGTTTTGTGCATCTCTCTCTCGCATTGAGGGCAATGCGAAGCTTCAGTGTGGGGGAGGATTTATGTGTTTGTGTGATATGTTAGTATATATGCTTGACTGCATGTTTATTGTAAATGCTTGTTGCATGATTGCATGATTTTGTGAAAAATTAAAAATTTTCGATTTTTCTTTACATGATTTTGTTAGCTTTTTATCGTTGCCCAGTTTTAAAACCCTCTTGTATGGACACACTTCTGACTTGTGCACATGAAATAAACTGCCTTTCATGATGGTCTTGCCCTAGATCTTGCATGCTTTGTCTGCTAGCTCTTATAACCCGCATCTGCACTAAACATCAGTAATCATTTATAGCACCTTGTGAGCATTTGAGCCTAAACAGTTATATTTTTCATGTGTGATTCAATGCTTAGCTAGGCACTCAACTAAGTTTGCATGAGACCCCTGGGTATGGGCACCATCAGTCTTGGGAAAGCAGCAAAAAGACGAGAAAAATGAACTTTGCATCTTTGTTTTCTTTTCCTTTGCTTTCTATCCCTTCTCTCTTTCTTCATTTCGCCCCTGACGTTTTTTTTCATCTTGCCCCCGACATCTTCTCATTTCCTCTCATTTCTATCTTCTCTAAACACTTGTTCTAACTTTTCTTGATCCCCTTTCCTTCCAGGTGAGCAGTATTTGTCAGAGGTAGCGGGCTAGATGATCAGCAAAGCCCAAGTGTGGGGGAGACCGACAAGAAGGTGTAGATGTCGAAAACGGTCTAGGGCAAAATCATCAAGCCCTAGCCAAAGTTCCTTCATCAAGCCCTAGTTGAAGTAAGTTGGCAAAATACTCTAGCTAACTCAATCTTCATAGCTGAAGTTTGTCAAATTCGTTTTCATCTTTGTTAAAAAAAAAATAAAAAAAAAAAAAAAAAGAAAGAAAGAAAAAAGAAAAAAAGAAAAACGAAAGAAGGCAAAGGTGCGAACCAGAAGTATTGTCAGCATGGCTCCCAAGAGAAGAACTCCCCCAGAAGAAGAATTTCGTCTAGCCCTCGACTGTCTGCCCTTGACGGATACTGCCTCACCGTTTCATCTCCATCCGGGTTTTTCGTTCTATTCTCCTTCTCTTTTCCTCCCTCTTCTTATTCTTTGTGTATAATCTATCCTCTTGCTTTTCCTATTTGCTTTCTTTCTTTCTTTCCCTTTTCTCTCCATGTTCTTCATATTCTCTATACGCATCTTTCCTTTCAATCAATTTTTATGGTACAAAGTTCATTTCCGATTGTTGATTGCTTGAGCATGTGGATTTTAACTCGGGTTGATGTGCAAACTATGTTGTGTGTCTTGTTAATTTGCATATTTGAGTGATTAAACACCGAGCCTAGTTGAGTGTGAGTGCAAACACTTACCCCGGTGAGGATTGCTGATGCCAAGTCTGATGTGGTAAAGTTTCTTCATTAGGGTCGTTATCCTAATGATTTGATGCGGAGTTATCTAGGCGGAGTTTGTCTTGACATGGTTAGGGCTGATTGTATGGTTTGTTAATTTTTGTGCTATGGTTGGTTGTGCTTGTCTGTGTCTTGGGGTGTGTTTTTCCGTTTTGATTGCTCGAGGGCGAGCAATGGGCAGTGTGGGGGAATTTGATATGA
Source organism: Viola odorata (assembly GCA_963691705.1). Taxonomy (NCBI): domain Eukaryota; kingdom Viridiplantae; phylum Streptophyta; class Magnoliopsida; order Malpighiales; family Violaceae; genus Viola; species Viola odorata. The sequence continues at coordinate 3,931,672 of OY829538.1, forward strand.
TGCCTTTTTATGCATATTTTTCCCTCTCTTTTAGGTCTAATTTCACACTTGATACTACTAATTTGGCTTGTTTTCCAACCACTTTGTAGATTTGGACTAAAGGGAGAAACTTGCTGAAAAGCGCGCCATTTGGATGCATTTTTGCTGATCTTTCATCGTCGAGCCCTAGATGCGTTTTGTCGTCGAGACCTAGACGAGATCTTATGTCTAGGCCTAGACGAAGCACGTGGATGTTTCTTTTCGGATGGCGCTTGGCCGAAGATGCTAAAAAGATTCTAGCGGGATTCCATGTGCAAATCATCCAGCTCATTAGAGAATATTCCTCTATACCATTTTGTCCCCTAGTGGGGTTGTTAGGCTATATATAGAACCTTAACTTTAGGTTAAGGGGGGCACACTTTAGTATATTTTTCATCTTTTTAGGGTTTTCAATCATTGTAGCCACCTCTCTAACATTGGGATTTGTTCTTCCTTTATTTTTCCAGGAATTGGAGCCCCAAACTCCAATTAGTTTTTAATCCAGATTTTCGTTTTCATCTGCACCTGTTCTCTGTTTATGTTGCTTTCTCCATCTATCTTGTGCATGATTTCCAGCATGAGTGGCTAAATCTCTTAGTCTTGGCAGGGGTGTTTTAAGGATTGCAAGAGGATAGTTGGGAGGTCAAAGTGTTCTTAAAACGTGTTCATTGTTGTATCCGCTTTCTTGCCATTTTATTGTCATTTCGTGTGAGATTTGTTGGTAGTTTGATCACCTATTTGCATGTTTCTCATGAATATTGTCATTTCCATGGTAATAACTAACGTGAGGCCATGGAATAGAGTAGGCACCTGGTCCAGAGTCATCATGTCGTTTGGTCCAATCTGGCTAGGGCAAGAAACCGGTTAGGGCAGACTTCTCAGTGTCTAGCCCTAGACGTGTCTTCTCTCCACTTCACGGGCCTGTGTGTATGACCCATAAGCGTACCTTGGGCACAGTGTCACGGCTACTCCCATAAGCGTACCTTGGGAGTGACTTCTCTTAAGAAGAGAAGTAGGGAATCTCAGTGAAAACAGGGTTCCTATAGCACGTCTATGGCGTGAACGCAGTCTATCCTTGCATCGATGACCGACTAGACCTCGACGCAATCCGCCGTCTACCCCTGCTAAGATTTCTCCTTTTATCTGATCTATTATCTTTACTTACTTTGTTATTATCTTTATTACACCTGTTAGTCTTTACCATTTTTATTGATATTCTCTTGCTTTATTTTCGTTCCCTTTTTATTTAATTATTTCGTTTGTCTAGTGTTACTTGTTATTTGCATTTTTATCCTCTGTCTCAACATCAACTGCCATCGTTGGCTAGATTCGTCTAGACCGACCAAACCCCCCCTTGTGTTACTTTTATGTCTGTTGCATTTTCATCCTCATCATACATTTAGGGCAAGATTAAATTTAGTCCTTCATTTTCCCTGTGGTTCGACCCTGACTTGCTGCTATATTCATTAATTTGTGCATCTAGCCTATCAGGAACTATTTTATTACTTTTGACGCGCGTTTCGACGGCGCGTCAACAAGGCCCGAGGAAGGCGATACCTTATATTTGTATCTCGGCGCTGCAGACGAAGTGGTCAGTGCCGTCCTTGTTCGCGATGATAACCACTCTCATCGCCCGGTTTATTTTGTGAGCCACGTTCTTAAAGATGAGGAATTGCGGTACGCGCGAATGGAAAAGATAGCGTTCGCCCTCATACAAGCCACCCGCAAAATGGACCGATACTTTCAGTCTTATTCCGTCATCGTACTCACAGACCAGCCTTTAAAAAGGATCTTTCGAAAGCCTGAATTTTCTGGAAGGATGTTGATCTGGGCACTCGAATTGGAACAGTATGGATTGAGGTATCAGTCTAGACCGTCTGTAAAGGCTCAGATCCTGGCTGATTTCATAGCGGAATGCACCTTTACAGAGGATCCTTTAGAAGGCGTACCTGAAGCAGAATGGGGCGATATGGATCTCCCATTCCCGGAAACCTATACGGATCTCTGGATCGTCCATGTAGACGGGGCCAAAAACCAAGAGCTGGCTGGAGCTGGAATCTTTATAAATGGGCCGCATGATATGCAAATACGATATGCCATCCGAATCCTACAGCCGTTATCTAATAACGCGGCAGAGCATGAAGCGTTGTTAGCCGGACTTAGAATTGGAAAGGAGCTTTCTTCTAAAGGAAGGCATGATACTGGAAGAACAGGAGACCTGCGTCTAAAAATCTGTGGTGATTCCAAGTTAATAATAGACCAGGTCTTGGGGCACTCTCAGGCCCGAGAACCCATCATGATTCAATATCTCGCCAAAGTGAAGCGGGAACTGTTGGAAATAAAGAAAGAGGGCATGCAAGTCAGCTTTGAGCATATTCCCCGGGAGGAAAATGCTGAAGCAGACAATCTAGCGAAATTGGCCGCAAACCTGGAAGCGTTCATACCCAAGGACATATACTATCGTGAGCTATCGATACCATCCTTCATGGAAGAGCAAGCGTCTTTATGTGTGGAGGAACGTGATAGCGACTGGCGAATTCCCGTAATCAATTACTTGAAACACGAGAAACTGCCTGAGGATACCGTTGAGAAGAAGAAAGTACTGAAACAGGCAGCCCGCTGTACGTACTATGACGGGGATTTGGTTCGGAGATGTTTCTCTTACCCTGCCGCCAAATGTATAACTGGGCAAGAGGGTCTTCACACCTTGCGTGAAATCCATGAAGGAGTGTGTGGTATGCACGTATCAGGTGATACCCTGGCAGCACAAGTCTTCCGGTCCGGATTCTATTGGCCCACCATCCGAAGAGATTGCCACAATTATGTGCAAGCCTGCCCTAAGTGCCAGGAGTTTGCTAAAATTCCTCGGCGACCTGCCACCGAAATATCTGAAATTATCGCCCCTTGTCCTTTCGCCAAATGGGGGATCGATATCTTAGGTCCATTCCCAAAGGCAAGGTCCCAACTGAAATTTGTGATAGTGGCGGTAGACTATTTCACTAAGTGGGCAGAGGCTGAAGCGGTAGCCACAATCACAGCAGAAAAAACTTGGCGTTTCTTTAAACATCAAGTTATCATGAGATTTGGCGTACCCCGTGTCCTCATCAGCGACAATGGGACGCAGTTCACCAGCCAATTCTTTCAAGACCAATGCTCAGAATTCGGAATCGAGCAACGTTTTTCCTCTGTAGCTCACCCGCAAACTAATGGGCAGGCGGAAGTGACCAATCGGAGCATCCTCAGCGGTATTAAGAAAAATCTAGAAGGGTCTAAAAAGAAATGGACCGATGAGCTACCATACGTGATGTGGGCATACCGCATGACCGTTAAGACTAGTACCGGGGAGACGCCCTTCGCGTTGGCCTTCGGAACCGAAGCCGTCACACCAGTAGAAATTGGAACCATGAGCCTACGGGTGGCCCACTTTCGTGAGGAACTAAATGAGGAAAGGTTACGAGCTAACCTGGATGCGTTACCAGAAGTCCGAGAAGAAATCCTTCTGAAAACACAACATTATAAACGAAAGATGGCCCGATATCATAACAGGCGCATTAAAGAGCGATTGCTGAAAGCTGGTGACCTGGTGCTCAGAGACAAGCGAGCGGCAGGACAGCGAATGGGGAAACTCAGTCCGAACTGGGAAGGACCATATCGTGTCACCCACGTTGTCGGGAAAAGAGCCTATCGTCTGGAGACACTCGATGGTACACCCCTATCCAACTCTTGGAATATCGCTCGCTTGAAACTATATTATGCTAGAATTTAATTTTATCTGCACCTTTGACTTATGCCGACCCTAACCATGACTAACGCTCGATGAGAGAGCTTTCGTGGGATGTTGTGGTTGCTCTTGTGCAGATAAAAAGGGGGTATCTTGGGGAAGTGAAAAGTCCTATCCTTGTGATGGCCAGTCTTGATCAGATGGCCAATTAAGTGAGGGCACTACCCAACATACCTTGAATAGCGTCGGATTGAAAGATCCTAGACGCCCCCGGGGGTGAAAAGTCCTACCCTTGTGATGACCGATCTTGATCAGACGGCTCATTAAGTGAGGGCACCACCCGGTATCTTTGGGAGTGAAAAATCCTTTCCTTGTACGGGCCGTTCTCGTGGAGACGGCCTATCAAGAAGAGACATGCCCAAAAAAATAGAAACTCCGTCTAGGAACAAGACTCTTATCTTAACGGCTGGGCTGCTGCAGCCAGGCCATTAAGGAAGGACACGGTTTTAGATGCGAGGGCAACGCCCAAAAGTGAAAATTCCCTAGCCTTGTGATAGCCGTCCCGATCCGACAGCTCACTAAGACGAGGCACTTAAGGGCCGATCGTGAAAACAAGGAAACGTGGAGAATCGTGAAATCCCGGCTAGTAACCAGATGTGTAATCCCTGGCGAAGTATAGAGCTGATAGCGAAAGCGATTCTCCACGGGTTCCAAAGTGACGCCCTATGATGGCAGCAGAAAAGCTCCTACGGGTAATTACTGTCTCTCATAACATGTTTTTGTTACTGATAATCTACAATTAAGAATGCGCATAATACTTTTCGGGCAGCGGAAAGAGCAAGGATCTCATGAGAAGAGATACCATCAGACTCACTGGGAAAGCTAGCCCAAGGCCGAGTACCGTAATTTTGACAAGAACGCTAAGGGTATGTTCGGGAAAGAAAGCGCATGGAATAAATATGGCGAAGACAACGCCAAAAAAGTTCGCAAACAGACAACTAGACATAAAGAAAGTCAGCGATAAAGTTGTCCGAGCATATCAAAATATTTGAGGGGACCTACAAACGGTGAGGGTCAAAATAATAGCAAAAACTTAATGACGATTGGTCACTAAGGGAAAAGCGATAAAGCCTCAAAGCGCATCAACCGTCGGGGTTCCTCCTTTTCCAGCCTACCGCTTTAGCCTGGCGAAAACCTTCCTCGTTAATGTTCCTTGATCTTCGTTTAAAGGCGGCAGAGACCTCATCGGGTTTGTACGCGTCAACCCCGTGGACTTCTTCAAAACAATCAACTAAAGTGATGGCAGTCTGCTCGACATGCCACATCCTCTTATCAGCTGACTCTTCCTCTAGGGCAGCTTTCTCCTTGATCAGGGACGATCTCTCATTCTCCCAGGATAATTTCTCATTCTCCAAAGCGAGGACTTTGGCCTTTTCCGCTGCCAAGGCAGCTGATTGCTCTTTTTTTTGCTCTTGATGAGCCAACAATAATTTTGTTTGCTCCTCCAGCTATTTTTTCTTCTCATCTCGCTCCCGCTCCAATTCCTTCAAAGCGGAGGAGAGGGAAACGGCTTGACTTCGCGCTTCCTCCGCCCAGTAATGGAAGGACATCATGTCGTTAAAAAGAGAAGAGCGTATGGAGTTTTCCCTGTCCAGCGCAGACCTCGAAAGAAAAGTTGCCCGTTCTGACGCAGACGCCAATAATTGAGAAACTAGAAAAGCCGTAACCTCGTCGGAGCCGTCACCCCCTAACGCGGTCAAAGCAGTATTCCGGAGATCGAATAATCCAATTTGATGAGTCACCGCAGCGGGCCCACTCAACGGACCGAGATCTACAACACAGTTAAAAGTGGCTCCTCCTTCACCAAAACGGTCCCGGAGGGGGATACGCGAAGGAAGAAAACCCAGGGAAAAGGGAGCGCCGACCTGTGACGATGAACCTCCTAAAGCGATATAAGCGCCATGAGGCTGATAACCGGAGAAATCCTGTGAGACATCCTGGTATCCCATATTGGACGGATACACATGAGCAGAACCGCCGAAAGAATGGGGAGAAACCTCCAAAGTATCGTTAGTGCCTAGATTCCCCAAAAATCCTGAAGGATTCTCTCCCTGTGGAGCGGCCGTCGAGTCAAACCCATCCACAGACCTATTCTCTACCCCGGTAGTAAAGGAAGAGGGGTTTCCGCCCTCGTCTCCCGAGCGCTGTCTCTTCTTGGAACCGGTCAGCGCATAACTCAACTCCATGTTATCTAACGGAGGAGCGAAGGTAGCAACAGCGATAGTGTCCTGCCAAGAATATAATTCAAAATACAGCAAGAAAAGAAGAAAGAGATTAAGCAACAACAGAAATGGAAATGTAGCTTAGGACGACTATAAGGTACCCTTACCGCGGCAGCGTTAGAAGGAGGCGCTTCTGAAGAACCTGCCGCGTCCGGAGAAGGTGTGAGAGCTGCAACACTTCTTGTTTTTCTCTTCTTTTTTCCTTTGGCAATGGCCTTAGAAGCCTGGGAAGAAGAAGAATTCTGAGCAGGAGGGGCAGCGATGGTTACGAGGGGAATGCCCAAAGGAATGTCGGCCGAAGAGGACACTTGGGCAACGCTCGCGGAAGCGGCCGAAAGTTTGGTGGGATTATCAGTTGCTTCCGTGGAGGCGTCTCTCTCTCTTTCCTCTCTCTCTTGGGCCCTCCTCAAACGTCTCCTTACGCTCTCGGGTTTATAGTTGGGATCCGTCGCTACGAAAGCACAAAATAACGTCAGCGTTAGTAGCAGTAACAGCAAAGAAGGGAGTAACGCAACACTCACATTTAACACAACCACGAATGTCCATTCGACAAGCCACTTGGCGAATGTGAACGCTGATTTCCAGTTCGAGTAATTTGTTTAACCAGCCTTGTTCACGCTGCGGAAGGGTCTCTGGCTGGCTCCAAGCGGTGTCATCCACGTTTTGGTTAAACCCAGATCACCACCAGGAACAAAGATCTTCAGGAATATCTACCACAAAAAATTCCTTTTTCCAGCCATCAATGGAAGACTCGATATGGAGGAGTTTCCAAGTAAAGGACTTGAGAGAATCATCGTCGAAGCGGGGCGATATCGTTATCACTCCCCGGCATTTCATCAGCTTAAAAACAGATTTAAGCAGCAGAAGGGAAGGGGAAGTAATCTTTTTGTATTTACAGAGTTCCAAAAAAGCATAAACACAACAATATGCATTTGGGGACAATTGGGCCGGAGACAGATCGCCGGCAACAAGCAATTCCTCGACAAAAGGGTCAATGGGAAGACGAAAACCATAACGAAACATCTGCGCATACATGACCCTACGAGTGTCCGTAAAAATGCTGTTCAAACGTAGGGACTCGGGGGCAACACTGGCCTTATAATCATCAGGGATGATAGCATTATGAGCGGCCAAATGCTCACGAAGAGCGGCCTCAGAAGTGATAACACTGGCCGTAATATCCATCCTTTTTTCATCGGCGGATTTCGACTCAGAGCGGCGAGTCTTAGCCATGGCAGAATTAAAAAGCTAAAAGATGAAGAAGACGATGGAGGAGAAAGAAAATACCTTCAGAGAAAAACACTTCGAAGAGCCCTGGATAGTGGGGAGAAAATGAGACGGCTGAAAGAAAATATGGAAAAAATGATGATAAAAGAAACGAAAAGAATAAATATTGGGTTTTATAACCCTAATAATTAAATGAAACGACGGATGCCACAGTCGTTGCGTGGAAGCGGCACAAGGAACAGACTCAGGGAATGAGTACAATCCTAGAAAAGCGCTACAACGCCTCGATCTAGGCAAAGTTGTCAAGCACGCTAGCTCGTAGCGCCAGAAGAAATGGACACGTGTGTCTGTACAATTGCGAATTTTCTTATGAAAGAAGGACAAGCATTAAATGCTCTGAAAAGTGGGCACCGCCTCTCGGAAAAAACAAGTATGATATCACGAGAAAGGAGATAACGCAAGAAGACCTTAATTAAAAGGGCAGCATTGAATCAACACGGAAGGGCGGAATGAAGTTCAAAAAGCAATAAAAAGCAAATGTATCGCCGCACAACAGGGCATTATTACAAGACAAAAGAAATGAATAAACAGAAAGTCTTCTAAATGAAATTATCCCGATCAATCATGGGTCCTTGCAAGCATTGCGGTCATCATCCCTTTGTCCTCCCACAGAAGAAGAAAGATTTCCCTCACTTTCCTTCAAGTCCTTCAATCTTTTGGAAGCAGTATTGGCCAATACTGACGGGTTGACGTTTCCCTGGCGATAGAGATCCATAAATTCGGAGAGGCAGATATCCATGGTCTTGTTTATCTTCGAGGGTATTTTGGCCAAATCTGCATCGCGAGACGCTATCTCTTCTCGAAGGAAGACATTCTTCCTATCAGCCACCACCAATTCCGCCTCTAGAAGGTCTATCTTAGCCTTCCCCTTTGATTTTTCTCGAGCAAGCTCAGCACGAAAGTCGTCCAATTCCGCCCGGGTTCGCTCTTGAAGCTGCGATAGCTCCGTCACCTTCATCAAGGCGGCGTCCAGTTCCCCTTTTAAATCAGAAGAAGGGGGAACCTTACCCCGCTGATCATCGAAAAAATAATTCAGCTCACGAAAGCAGGCCAACATATTGGTCAGAAGACGTGAATGTCGTACGTCAGGAGAATGCCGCAAGAACTTTTCCTTGTCTTTCAAAGAAGTGAACATTTGTCCCACTATCGGGCCCACTGGCTCTTCTCTTGAGGAGGGATCCGATATTCCTAAAGCACGAAGATCGTCGGTGCCAAGGGAAGACAAGTTCAACCGATATGCGGCAGGGCCTTGAAAGCCTTGAGGGGATAAATTGGCGATATAAGGAGGACAGCAATTTTTCACGGAATTACCAACGCCCGAAATCGAAGAAAGATACAAAAACTCAGGCTTCTGCGGGGGATGGGTAGGAGGAGCAATCGGATTTAGAACTGGTAAACTCACATTCGGAATAAAGGAGCGAATTGGAGAAGTAGAACCGTGATAGCATGTTTTTATGCATGATTTTCCCTCCACTTTCTCACTTATCTAGAGCATGATTCTGCTAATTTACCCTTGATTTCATTACTATTGCAGATTCAGGCCTAAAAAGGGAGTTTGTGCTAAAACATGCGTTTTTGGTGCATTTTGAGCGAATTCCAGTTTCAAGACCAGAAGTCGAGGTCCCGAGCCCAAAGCAGCGTTCAAGGTCCCGAGTCGGATTCCCAGTTCGGGACCCCGAAGGGCAAAGGATGTCATTTCCACGTGTCATCCCACCTAAAACGCCCATGTGACTCCTCTGACACTGTTCCTGCGCTCTGCACTGATTACCAAACACCTACCGAACTGACCAGTTCAGCCTCGAGCTCAGTCCAGACCTGCCAAAGCTGGAGAAATCAGACAGCTTTATGCTTTTCCAGCTTTGTGCTTTAAGGAACATGGATCCACTTCTTTAGGCTTTCAATTAATGCATTTTGTCCCTAGTTTTAGGCTGAAGATATTTTGTGCTTAGGGCTCTACTATATAAAGAGCATCTAAGCTTAGTTTAGGGAATCCTTTTGGCTAGCTTTTAATCACTTAGCATAATTTAGAAGTAGCTTAGACTTCTCTCTAGTTTCTCTCTCTAGCCATTGTTAGCTTCTTCAACATTGCTGCCGAGCTATAAACGGAATTTTAGTAACAAGTTTTCTTCCCTTCATCTATTTATTTACTTGTTATGCTTTCTTTAATCGTTATTTGTTTATCCTTAAGTATGAGTAGCTAAATTCCTAGTTCTTGGCAAGACTGATTCAAGGGTTGCAAGGGCAGATTCGAGGCCTTAATGTGCTTAAAATATTCTTGATGCTATATTCAACTATTCATCGGTTTAATTATATCTTTGCATGATTTAATTTAAGGTCCGATCAACTGAGAATTATTTTGTGTAAATGCTGCCATTCATGTGATGAATACGAAAGGAAAATTGCATGAGTAAGTAGGCATCTGTTTAGTCTTGACTGTGTCAAAGTGGTCTCGAATAGATAGGTTGGGTAGTTGATTAGAGCTGGGTCACGAGTCCGACAAACTGAGGGACTTTAGCTCTAGATCTGTCTTTTCTTAGCTTCATGGGCAGTTTGAGTATGGCCCTCCCGCATTCGTGCCTGGAGGGATGGCAAACTGTCAAGACTACCTCATATGTGGAAACGGGGGGTAGTTTCTCTTAAGAGAAAAGTAGGGGATATCCGAGGAATCTGGTCCCCATGTCATTTCTATGACATCTCGAATGGAATACCCTTGAGCTGATGACGATCTGGTCCCGAATGCAACCCAGAATGCCTTTGCCGAGAACACTTCCTCCATCTGATTATTCGTGCTTATTTCACTCTTGATCTATTTCACGCCTGCGTTGATACTTCTGCATCTGTTTCTGATTTGTTTTATTATTTCTGAAATTATTTGCTTACCTGCTTTATTTTATCATTCGGGACTCCCGAATTGACACCTCGGGACCCCGAATACTGCTTTCCTAGATAAAGACTGTTAGCTCCCAAAATCTGCCTTGGCCAACTCGTTTGGCCAAGTAAAACCCCCCCTAAGTGTTACCCTTTGTGCTCTTCTCCCGAATACATTCACGACCATAAATCAGTTTCTCACAATCCCTGTGTTCGACCCTGACTACCACTGTACACTTTATCTCTTGTGCACACACGTTTTCAGGCACTATAAATTTATGTATTTGATTGACGATCAAATTGGCGCCGTTGCCGGGGATTGTTTCAAGACTGATTTATTTTTCTTGATTGTATGACCAGGAGATCTGCACCCGAATTACTGCCCCTTGATCACGAGCTAGGACGGACCGAAAGAGGACTTCGACGACTAGCACAAAGGAACTCCAATCCTTGTGTTCGGGACCTCGAACGCCTTTTTGACCTAGAAGACAATCCAGACCCCGAGAATTTTCCCCTTGATCACCCAGAAGGACCCGAAATGGATGACCACGGTCCCGTAGGAGATCACGTTCCACCACTTCCCCCGCCAGTCCAGACCATCGATGATTTCAATGCCGCTCCCGAAGCCCCAACCAGTTGCATTGTCTGGCCAGCAGTCCCGAATGACTGGGAACTCAAGTCTACAACCATGCATCATCTGCCACTCTTTCGAGGGCTGGCCAAGGAGAATCCACACCGCCACCTACAGCAGCTACACTCCATTTGCGACGCCATGAAGCCTCACAACGTTTCGGTTGAGCATGCCAAGCTTCGTGCCTTTATGTGGTCCCTCAAGGACGACGCTCTTGACTGGTTTTATGATTTGCAGCCGCAATCTATCAATTCATGGGCCGAGATGTCTAAGGCTTTCACGGATAAATACTACCCCGTGTCCATAGCAATGGTGACCCGAAAGCAGCTTGTATCCATCCTCCAAAAGGATTCGGAAGACCTTGAGCAATACTATGAGCGGTTTAAGAAGATGCAAGCCCTATGCCCCTCGCATAATCTGTCCGAACATGCCCTCATGCAGTATTTCTGTGAAGGACTCAACGGTCGGGACAAGGCCTTGTTGAACGCTGCCGCTAATGGATCCATCACTAGACTCACTCCAGCTGCTGCCAAGGCCACCATCGAACTCATGGCCAAGAACAACCTCCAGCTCAACAACTCCACTAGCGTTCAAGACGCCCGTTCCGCCGCTATGGAGAATCAACTTGCAGCCATCACAGGCATGTTGCAAAACATGGCTTCGGGACAGCCAGTCCAGGTCAAGGCCTGCCAGATTTGTCAATTTTCAGACCACCCAACGGATGCTTGCCCATTCATCCCCGATGAGATTCCAGTCAATGCAGCTGGCGGATTCAATGCCCCATATGGCCAACACCACAATCAAGGTTGGAAGCAACCTAACTATGGATGGAACAACAACCAGCAGGCCGGACCTAGCCATCAGTATGGACAAAACCCATACGGAAATCACCCCCCTCCTTTCAACATGCAGGCCTTCAAGCCCAGACCCAATTTTCAGAATTACCAGTACCAGAGGCAGCCTCCCCCGGACCAGAATTTCACCATGCCACCACCCCCGAATGAGGACCCTTCCCCCGACAAAAAGAAAATCGCCGAGCTGGAAAAACAGATTCGGACCCTCATGGCCGAAATGAAGGAAGTGAAAAATGGAGGGAGATTTCCAGGGCAAACGGAACCTAACCCGAAGCATGAAGCGTGTGCCATGAACCTCCGCAGTGGCCTTGAGATCCCTTCTAGTGTCCACCCAGGCCCCGAAGCCGATACTGTTATTCCTGGTCCCGAAGTCAATAATACCGCACCACCACCTCCCGAACAACCTACTGACCAGCCCAAGAAGTCCCGATTTGGCGACGCAGCCCTAGATCACTTCTTCTCCAGCAAGAAGTCTCGCTGTAAGAAGAAGCAGCCCGTTGAGGAGGAAGAATTCTCCCAAGAATTCATAAACAAAGTCTTCGAACCCCCGTTCCCTCAACGGTTGGTCAAAAAGAAGAAAGAGGAAGAAGATCGGGACATCTTTGAGATGTTTAGCAAGGTTGTCATCAATATTCCGCTCCTCAAGGCCATCAAAAACATGCCCCGATATGCTAAGTTTTTGAAACAGTTATGCACCAACAAGAACAAATTCACGGAGGTAAATAGAATCAGTGTGGGAGCTAATCTGACCGCCCATATCCAGCGAAAAATTCCACCCAAGTGCAAAGACCAGGGAATGTTCACAGTTCCGTGCAAGATCGGGACTATCGAGATTGGAAAGGCAATGTGCGATTTGGGAGCCGGAATTAATGTTATGCCCTTGACCATCTACAATGGCCTTGGACTCGGACCCTTGAAGGAAACCACACTAGTGATCCAACTTGCAGACCGTTCGGTAGTATATCCCAAAGGAATCGTAACGGATGTTCTGGTCCAGATTGGTGAATTCTTATTCCCAGCAGATTTCTATGTTCTCTCCATGGAAAACCCCACGAACACCAAGTCTTCGGATCTGCTCTTGGGACGTCCCTTCTTGGCTACTGCCCGCGCAAAGATTGACTGCTATGAGGCCTCGATATCTCTCGAGTTCGACGGGGAAATTATCCGTTTCAACATGCTAGACTCCATGAAGTACCCTCCCGAATTTTCCAGTGTCAACTTTGTTGATATAATAGATCCCCTTGTGGAGGAAATTGCTGAACTGAATTCTGTCGAGCCCTTGAAACTGATTCTTGACCGAAGTCTCACCCCCGAATCTCTGCAAGAGATGACAACTTCCATCACGGTCCCATCTGAACTATGCACAGTTGCAGCAGCCCTCGAAGAAAATTCTGCTCTAGTGGTTGAACCCCCGAGCGATTCTCCCGAATGCGCAGGTCATGTACGAGTTCCACCATCTCTGGATCAAGCCCCAGACCTCGAACTCAAAACACTGCCCTCACACTTGAAGTATGCGTACCTCGGGGAGGGAGAGTCGCTTCCAGTCATAATTTCCAACAAGTTAGAAGCAGACCAAGAGACTGAGCTCGTAAACCTCCTCCAGAGTTTCAAGAAGGCTATCGGATGGACGATCGCCGACATCAAGGGACTGTCACCATCCTTATGCACTCACCGCATACATCTTGAAGATGACTCCAAGACAGTGAGACAGCCTCAAAGGCGTTTGAACCCCCCCCTGATGGAGGTGGTCAAGAAAGAGGTCTTGAAGCTGCTCGATGCCGGGGTTATTTACCCCATTTCTGATTCTCCATGGGTTAGCCCAGTTCAGGTGGTCCCGAAGAAAACTGGCATCACAATCATTCCAGGTCCCGAGGGTCAGCCAATCCCCTCCCGAATCCAGAATGGATGGCGTGTGTGCATTGACTATCGACGCCTGAACGAAGCCACCCGAAAAGACCATTTCCCACTTCCCTTCATAGATCAGATGCTGGAGCGCCTTGCGGGCAAGACGCATTATTGCTGCCTAGATGGGTATTCGGGATTCCACCAGATTCCAGTAGCCCTTGAAGACCAGGAGAAAACCACCTTCACGTGCCCCTTCGGGACCTTTGCTTACAGACGCATGCCCTTTGGGTTATGCAATGCCCCGGCCACGTTCCAGAGGTGCATGGTCAGCATCTTTTCAGAATTTGTAGAAGAATGCATCGAGGTATTCATGGACGACTTCACGGTCTATGGTAACTCCTTTTCCGAATGCCTCTTGAATTTAAAGAAAATTCTGCAAAGATGTATAGAAACAAACCTTGTTCTTAATTTCGAAAAATGTCATTTCATGGTCGATCAAGGACTAATCCTGGGCCACATCGTGTCCCGAAAGGGTATCGAAGTGGACAAGGCCAAAATTCAAGCTATCAAGACCTTGCCTTACCCCTCGAATATTCGAGACGTGCGTTCTTTTCTTGGGCATGCAGGTTTTTATAGGAGGTTCATCCGGGATTTTTCCAAGATTGCCCAGCCAATGTGCCAATTACTACACAAGGATGTGGACTTCGTATTCGATGACCAGTGCAAGAAGGCATTCGAGACTCTGAAAGCTAAGCTCATTTCTGCTCCTATCATTCGAGCCCCCGACTGGACACTCCCGTTCGAAATCATGTGCGACGCAAGCAACCAGGCTTTGGGAGCTGTTCTGGGTCAGAAGAAAGACAAGGAGACTTATGTTATTTATTATGCCTCCAAGTTGTTGGATCCCGCCCAACAAAACTATACAACAACAGAAAAAGAGCTTCTGGCCATTGTCTATGCCCTTGATAAGTTTCGGCAGTACCTCCTGGGCACAGAAGTGATAGTGTACTCTGACCACTCCGCTCTTCGATGCCTGCTCAAGAAGACAGACGCAAAACCTAGACTTATCCGCTGGATCCTCCTGCTTCAAGAGTTCAACCTAGCCATCAAAGATAAAAAAGGGACAGAGAACTGCGTAGCTGATCATTTGAGTCGACTACCGCATCAAGAAGACGACTCCCAAGTAACCATTCGGGAGTCTTTCCCTGATGAGCATTTGTGCTTAGTTGACACGGCAAAGTACCCCTGGTTCACGGACATAGCTAACTATTGTGCCACTGGTGCGCTTCCAGTCGAGGCCTCGAGTGCAGAACACAACCGAATCCGCAAACAAGCCAAGTATTATGTCTGGGACAACCCTTACCTATGGAAACATTGTTCAGATCAAATCGTTAGGCGCTGTGTCTCCACAGACGAGGTCCCGTCCATCCTCAAGTTCTGCCATTCAACAAAGGAAGGGGGACATTTTGCTGCAAAGAAAACCGCACTCAAAGTCCTCGAGGCGGGTCTTTACTGGCCCTCCATCTTCAAGGACAGTTATTTATTTTGCGCAACGTGCCCCCGATGCCAAGCCATGGGAAACATCAGAGCCCGAAACCAAATGCCCTTGACCAGCATCATTGCGTGCGATATTTTCGATATTTGGGGCATTGACTTCATGGGACCGCTCCCGAGTTCATTCGGGCATACGTATATTCTGCTTGCAGTAGATTACGTCTCCAAATGGATCGAAGCCAAGGCCACAAAAACTGACGATTCAAGGGTGGTTGCCGATTTTCTCAGAACACACATCTTTAACCGATTCGGGACCCCTCGAGCTCTCATCAGCGATCGGGGGACTCATTTCTGCAATCGAACAGTCGCTTCGCTACTTAACAAGTATGGAGTGACTCATCGAGTGTCTACAGCTTACCACCCCCAAACCAATGGGCAAGCTGAGGTCTCGAATCGGGAGATCAAGGCCATCCTCGAGAAAACAGTGAATCAGTCACGAAAAGATTGGAGTCTCAAGCTAGGGGACGCGCTTTGGGCCTACCGCACCGCATTCAAGACCCCGATCGGCATGACACCATATCGGTTGGTCTATGGCAAGCCGTGTCACCTTCCTGTCGAAATAGAACACAAGGCCTTTTGGGCACTCAAGAAAGTCAACATGGACTTGAACTTAGCGGGAAAGGAACGCTGTTTGCAAATTCAAGAGCTTGAAGAGCTTCGGGGGAACGCCTATGAGAATTCCATGATCTACAAGGACAAGACCAAAGCCCAGCACGACAAGCACCTCGTAGTCAAAAACTTCACCATTGGGCAGAAAGTTTTGCTCTACAACTCCAGACTACGGATTTTTTCGGGCAAGCTCAAGTCCAAATGGTCGGGACCATACCGAATCACTGCAGTATTTGATCATGGTGCTGTTGAGATCCAGAATTTGGACAGCGGGGAGCCATTCAAGGTGAACGGTCATCGGTTGAAGCCCTTCTATGAGGGATTCAAGCCCTCAACTGCAGATGAAGCAAGGGTCGAGGACCCAACACTCAACACTCCCGAATGAGGACACGACGTCCAGGCCTGGACGATAATCAAGGCCAAGTGTGGGGACAAGCCCCTGATTTCTAACCCCCTTCCTTTAATTTTCTTATCTCTTACTTCTGCACCCGACATCCTCTTTTCCATCTTCCCAAAACCCATTTCTTATCTTCCCTAGGTGATTTTAATTAGTTTTGTCCAGACTTATTCCTTTTGTCCATTGGTTTCTTTAGTTTCTTCTATTATTCGAGTCAACTCTAACTTTTCAAATTTTTTATGTGCACTTTTTATGTTACCTAGGAAAAAAATTTCATTTTCGTTGTCCTATCCCCCTTTCATTTAATTTTTATGTTCCCCTCTCTCCTTTATTTAATGCCTTGTCCCCTTCTTTATCACCCCCATTTAATTACCTCTGATTTTATTCTTATCTCTCCTCTCTCCAACATCCCAAAAGCTGATTTGCTTTCTCTGATTCCCGTACAGGTGTAAGCGCACGCTGCCCATGGCACTTAGCGCCCTCTCCCATCGCGCCACGTGGACAACGGAGGACGAAGCGTCAGTTCCCGCCTCTCTCTCCACGTTTCCACGCCTGCCACAACCTACTCACCCACACCACCTAAACCGTCACCCTTCCACGTTACCCAACCGTTACCCAACCAAACCCTTTTCAGCTCTCCCAATCAAATCAAAACGCAGCTTTCCCTCTGCTTTCCCAACACAAAACCCTATCCCCTCCCTTATGGCACACACCAGCATTAACCTCAACAAAAATCCCTCCTCTCACTCTTCTACCCCCACCCCTACTCCTCTCTCCAACCCGAAACAGCCGCACACCATCACCTCCGACCACTCACCCGCCGCCACTGAACGGCTCGGATCCACATCCTCTGAGACCACCCTCAACCTAGACGAAGCCCCCCACACCATCCCTCTCCCAGACATGACCAGATCTGGCAAGGTTCGCCGTGTCCCACCAACCACCACCGCCGGTAGCAAGAAGAGAACGCCTCCCAGCCCGGTCAACTCCGTTCCCCTCGACGTTAAGCCTATCGGCTACGTCATCCCGTCCGACACCGACGGTGAGGAGGAACCCCAGTCCAGTTCCAGCCTCCGGGAAGCCCGGCGGGTGGAGAGAGAGAATGAGGAGCAATTCCCGTGGGATTCCGACGACCAGCGAGAGGAGGAGGACGACGGCGGACAAGACGGTGAAGAGGAGGTCGAGCTGACTGAGCGACCAGAAGCACAGGACGCCCAGGACCCCGAGCACACTGCTCCCGGTCCCGAGTACATTCCAGAGGGCCCAACTGAGGAGGTCACCAAGGAAGGAGAAGGGGAGATCGACCCACCCCAACCTCCCAGTCCACCCCCGAAACCGGCCAGGGGTAAGACCCGAGCAGCTAAGAACGCTCCCAAGCCCCCTGCACCCAAGGCTCAAGCCCCCAAACCTCCGGCCGCTAAGAAAAGGAAGGCCCCGGCCTCTTCCAAGGGCAAAGCGCCTGCTACTGAGACCCCCCGCAAATCCCAGCGCGTCGAGACAGAGGATGAGGAGTTCGATTCCGCCCCGGGCTCTCGACCCAGTTACCTGGTAACGGCTAACCTTGAAACTTTCAATGAGCTTTTCATCTTTAACGATAAACCTTCCTTGGATAAGGTACATTTGATGAATTTTAAGGGAGTAGCCCCATGCCCTAAGTTAGATATGGAGTTCTATGATAAGATGGGTGTTGGGTCCCGAATTCGGGAGTATATCAGTGGTATCGGGTGGGAGAGTTTCTTTTATATGGATCAGCCTACTTATCTGGAACTCAGTTTGGAGTTCTTTGCTAGTTTTTGGTATAAGTTTGATCTGTTCAAGCCTAAGGGTGGGGTAGGTCCCGATTTGTCTGCGAAGGGTTGTGTGAATTTCAGGCTTGCAAGTAAATGGCACCCTCTGTCCCTCAACGACTTCAACGTTTATCTTGGTTTCGTCAGTCGTGAAGGGACTCAAGAGGCCGCCTATCAAAATGCTCTCACCACCGTTCCTGCTGAATTCAACAATCACAAAGCACTTCGGGAGCTCTCTGGCCAAGATGAGATCATCTTCGACTCTCGCAATACCAAAGCCCACTGCATTCAAGACCCGGCGCTCCGCATCCTGCAACGCTTCCTGTCCATTGCCCTCGCGGGTAAATTCGGGACCTCTGGACAGCTTGCCCAAACGGAGTTGTTCTTTCTCTGGGCCATGTACCACAAGAAACAGGTCAATCTTGGATACTGGATCGCCACCGCTGCTCATAACGTCGCCAATGCTCCCCAGGGTCGCTCTCCTGTTCTTGGATCAGTTGTCACCAGCTTGGCCTCAAAGCTTTACACTTCGACACTTCGGGAGCTCAATCTGTATCGACACCCGAGTTCCTTCAAGATCCTTGGATTCAAATCTTTGGACGCGATGGAATTTCTCTGTGTCATTAATGGTGTCTTGAGTTTCCATGCAGGTAACAAGGGTCGGATCGAAGGCAAGTATAGGTACCCAGACCTCTCCAAGCCGTCTGCTGCTCCCGAGCCTCCGTCTAGCAACGCCACCACTTCACCAGCCCCGAAACCCGCAGTTGACTCCCGAGTGCCCGACAACATTCCAGCTGACGACACCACGAACCAGCTCCTCCGCCTCATCCTGGAAACCAATCTTGCAATCCTTCGAGAGATCCAGACTCAAGCGGACGTGTTGATTGCGATGCGCCGTCCTCGTCCTCCCCCATGATCCCGAACAATTTTAATCACTTTTGCCCCTGCGTGGGCTGGCTATCACTCTTGAACAATTTCCATTCCTGCTTTCACTTTAAACTGCTTTATCTTTTGTCTCCCTTCCGCATTGAGGACAATGCGCTGCCTAAGTGTGGGGAGGAGTTTAAACTGCTAGTATTTATTATGCATACTATAATTATATTCTAGTTTATTTTTCCTGAGTTTATGCATGTGTTAATTTCTAGTTTTTATTTTTTCGGATTTTTATCTTTATTTTGCTGCCTAGTTTTTGAAAACACCCCAATGATGGACACACACCTGACTTGTGCACATAGAATAAAAATGCTGTCTATAGTCAAGGTCCCGAATGTGATATCCTTTGCCTGTTATGCCTTATACCTGCTTCAAGACCTAGACACCAGTAGTCACAACTTAACACCTTGTGAGCATTTGAGCCTTCATGCCTATATTTATTGTTTGAGTGAATGCATGACTAGGTATTGGTTGGGCTTGCATGATATCCATGGGTATAGACACATTTAGACATAGGAAAGCAGTAAAAAGATTAAGTCTTCGCATCACATTATCTTCTCTCATCTTTTCTGTTCTGTTTTCTTTTATTACTCCCGAACCACTTCTTGACACTCCATTCTGACCATTTGAATTTTCGTTGATCTTTCTTTTGGCAGGTGAGCGATGTTGTTGGGCGCACCATCGAGGGCTAGACTAGACAGAAGAAGCAGCAAAAGCGAAGTGTGGGGGCTCCCGAATACATTCACGGTCCTGAATACTGGCACCAATTCAAGGGCAGACCAAAACGAAAAAACCACTTCCCACCCACAGCAAAACACAAGTGTGGGGAAGTGGAATCAGACATCTGGCCCCCAAAGAAAAGGTCTCATTCCTCAACCAGACCAGCTCTCTTCCTCTCTCTCGAAAAAAAAAAAAAAAACAAAAAAAAAAATTATATATATATATAGAAAAACAAAAACAATAAAAGAGAGAGGGAAGAGAGCAAGACAATACTTTCGAAGCCAGAAGAGGAAAATCGGCAGCCAGCATCCACTCAAGGTCGTGAACCTCGGTCCCGAAACGCAGCAAGGGTCCCCCTCGAAGAAGAAAAGCCTAGTCTAGCCTTCGCTCCAGCAACATTGTCTCACCATTTGATTCTTTCTTGCCAAGGGAGCATTCCAGGTTTGAGTTGGTTCCACCACCTTCTCATTTCACTTCCTTACCTTCCCTCTTCTCCACTTTCTCTTCTCGATACGCTCCTTCCATTTCCTCTCATCAATTACTTTCTTTGTTTCCCCTTCTTACCCTTGATGCGAAGTCTTTTGATTGCTAGATTGCCTATGCATGTGTCTAATGTACTCGGATTGATATGTAAGCTTGATTTTGTGCCGTGTTATTGCGTACTTGAGTGTTTAAACACCTAGCCTTGTTCATGAGCGTGAGTGCAAACAGCAATCCATGTGAGGACTGCTGGTTGATAGGCTGATGTGGAAAAATCCATTCTTAAGGGTCGTTATCCTTCTGATTGGATGCAGGTGTATCTAGGCAGGGCTTGATTTCATTCGGGGTCCCGAATCTTGAGTAGCATGATTTTTCTCTGTGCTATTGTTTGGTGTGTCTGTTCTATTTTGGGGACTGTTTTAAATTTTGTGAATGCTCGAGGGCGAGCATTGGGCAGTGTGGGGGCTATTTGATAGCATGTTTTTATGCATGATTTTCCCTCCACTTTCTCACTTATCTAGAGCATGATTCTGCTAATTTACCCTTGATTTCATTACTATTGCAGATTCAGGCCTAAAAAGGGAGTTTGTGCTAAAACATGCGTTTTTGGTGCATTTTGAGCGAATTCCAGTTTCAAGACCAGAAGTCGAGGTCCCGAGCCCAAAGCAGCGTTCAAGGTCCCGAGTCGGATTCCCAGTTCGGGACCCCGAAGGGCAAAGGATGTCATTTCCACGTGTCATCCCACCTAAAACGCCCATGTGACTCCTCTGACACTGTTCCTGCGCTCTGCACTGATTACCAAACACCTACCGAACTGACCAGTTCAGCCTCGAGCTCAGTCCAGACCTGCCAAAGCTGGAGAAATCAGACAGCTTTATGCTTTTCCAGCTTTGTGCTTTAAGGAACATGGATCCACTTCTTTAGGCTTTCAATTAATGCATTTTGTCCCTAGTTTTAGGCTGAAGATATTTTGTGCTTAGGGCTCTACTATATAAAGAGCATCTAAGCTTAGTTTAGGGAATCCTTTTGGCTAGCTTTTAATCACTTAGCATAATTTAGAAGTAGCTTAGACTTCTCTCTAGTTTCTCTCTCTAGCCATTGTTAGCTTCTTCAACATTGCTGCCGAGCTATAAACGGAATTTTAGTAACAAGTTTTCTTCCCTTCATCTATTTATTTACTTGTTATGCTTTCTTTAATCGTTATTTGTTTATCCTTAAGTATGAGTAGCTAAATTCCTAGTTCTTGGCAAGGCTGATTCAAGGGTTGCAAGGGCAGATTCGAGGCCTTAATGTGCTTAAAATATTCTTGATGCTATATTCAACTATTCATCGGTTTAATTATATCTTTGCATGATTTAATTTAAGGTCTGATCAACTGAGAATTATTTTGTGTAAATGCTGCCATTCATGTGATGAATACGAAAGGAAAATTGCATGAGTAAGTAGGCATCTGTTTAGTCTTGACTGTGTCAAAGTGGTCTCGAATAGATAGGTTGGGTAGTTGATTAGAGCTGGGTCACGAGTCCGACAAACTGAGGGACTTTAGCTCTAGATCTGTCTTTTCTTAGCTTCATGGGCAGTTTGAGTATGGCCCTCCCGCATTCGTGCCTGGAGGGATGGCAAACTGTCAAGACTACCTCATATGTGGAAACGGGGGGTAGTTTCTCTTAAGAGAAAAGTAGGGGATATCCGAGGAATCTGGTCCCCATGTCATTTCTATGACATCTCGAATGGAATACCCTTGAGCTGATGACGATCTGGTCCCGAATGCAACCCAGAATGCCTTTGCCGAGAACACTTCCTCCATCTGATTATTCGTGCTTATTTCACTCTTGATCTATTTCACGCCTGCGTTGATACTTCTGCATCTGTTTCTGATTTGTTTTATTATTTCTGGAATTATTTGCTTACCTGCTTTATTTTATCATTCGGGACTCCCGAATTGACACCTCGGGACCCCGAATACTGCTTTCCTAGATAAAGACTGTTAGCTCCCAAAATCTGCCTTGGCCAACTCGTTTGGCCAAGTAAAACCCCCCTAAGTGTTACCCTTTGTGCTCTTCTCCCGAATACATTCACGACCATAAATCAGTTTCTCACAATCCCTGTGTTCGACCCTGACTACCACTGTACACTTTATCTCTTGTGCACACACGTTTTCAGGCACTATAAATTTATGTATTTGATTGACGATCAAACCGCCAGACACCAGAGATGACCCCATCGCTGCTGAAGCCTCATGAACTTTGGAAGGAATGGCAGAGGACACCTCGGTAACTTCTGTCGTTGGCAAAGGACCTGTAACTCTAGGAGCGTTAACCTCCTCGGTGGGAACCCCGTTGACTTCCTCCGCGGAAGGAATCGGTGGGTCAGACTTCTCTTTTCGAACCCTCTTCACGAGACACTCGGTTTCGGCAGCGATCTCGTCGCTATCATCCTCGGCTGACTCCGCCACAGGACCATTTTTCCTTGACCTAAGCTTCATCCGCTGGGCAAGAGTAGCATGACGCAGCTCGGGACCGGCATCCATGCTTCCGCTATCACTGTCGACCTCTTCAACCACAGGGTTACTTGGGGCCGCTCCCTTACCGCGAGGTGGCAGCCAATTCTCCAAAAAATGAGAAGATCGGGTGGAGGCGCTGCGCGTCACGACAGTCTTGTTTCTCCTTCCTCGCGGCGGAACAGGCGGACGACTGAAGCCTTCCGGGGGAGGAGAAGGAGGTAACGTCTGAAGCGGCACTACGTTTAAAGGTGCGTCATTTTCTCCAAAGGAGCGTCCCTCAGCGTCACCTGCCGATAAAATATTTTAAATATAACAAGAAAGTCAGGGCGATAAGGTGATAAAAGAAAAAACTCACCAACGGCACACTCTGACAGAGGCCTGAACCGAGCAAATTCTCGAATACGGAAAGACCCTTCTATCTCTATTAGAGCGTTAATATTAGACACATCCATACTGGACAACACATCTGGTTTTTGCCAAGCGGCACCAGTGATCACTCGATTGAACCCACCGCGCCAGTACCGAGAGGGTAAGCGGAGGGTGAAGAAGCCGTTTTTCCAGTTGGCCACATTCTCTTCGAAGCCTTGAAAATTCCGCCAGAAGAACCGAATGACATCCTCATCCCATCTGGGGGTAATATCTATCAAACAGCCGCGGCACCTTAAGATAAAAAATGTATGAAACAGATCGAGCGATGGAGCGAAAATACGCTTCATCTCGCACGAACGAAGAAAGGCGTAAAGCCCACACCAGGAGGGGGGAGTTATTTGAACGGGATTAAGATCATGATGGTTGAGCAGCTTCATTAGAGAAGTATGAAGTGGAAGACGAAACCCGTAGGTAAACATCTTGAAATAAACCAGCCGGAATGTCCCCCACATGGCGTCCGTAAGCCGGGTATCCTTCAGAGAGATAAAGGGGTGATATCCCGTAGGAAAAGTGATACCATGTTCCTCTAACTCAGCCCTCAAAACTTCATTACAATCGAAGATACTACGAGCTTTCCTAACCTCGGGATCTAAGGGATTCTCGGTGGTTGCAGAGGATGTAGTATAAGACATAATGGACGGGAAAAGTAAAATTACGGCGATAGAAGAACAAAATACCTGGAGCAGAGAACCAGTGAATCGGCCGTCGGCACCGGCGAACAATTGCAGAAAAACCTCTCGGGAAGAAAGAAGCACAGAAGAAAGGAAATACGAAGAGTTTCGAAATATCAGCAGAAAAGTGTTAAAATAGAAGAGCGAATTCCTTTTAAAGGAAAAACCTAAAAAAGGAACAGCCTGTGAAAGCAAAACACGTGCAAAGTGAAAAAGGACGCGTGGACAGTCATCAATGCCTTTTGGAAGAAGACAGTTGCTGACAAAAAACCGAAAAGCGGTTGTGTCCCAGCGAAAGGTTTACTCTCGCGATAATCCTAGAAACACAAAAAAGGAAAGCGGCGGAAAAACGAAAGAAAATAAAAGCTTTATTATTTTAAGAAGCCATACGACATCTACAAAAAAAAAAAGGGAGGGCGCGCTACGCCCATCTATTCCCCATCAGACCAGGAGATGCCGTAGCAGTAGACCACATCATCCTCATCCTCACCAGCGAAAGGAAAAGGTTCTTCAACCTTCTCTCCCACAAGAGCAGATGACTGATCTGACTTCTCCTCAGCAGGCGGCGGCATCGTCCCCACAGCCGAGCAGGCAGAAGGAGCCTCTTGCAGTGACTCGCGCGGAGGACAGGATGTTTCCTTCCCCTTCGAAGAAAAAGTGGCCAGAGCATTATAGAATGATCTAGAAGCCTTCGCAGCCTCCTTCCTCCGTTTCTTGCGGCACCGTCGGCGAACGGGAGGCCTCCTGGGGGGCGATGGAGGAGGAGCATCCGAATCAGGAGAGGTCGGGGGAGTTGGTGGAGAATCCCGTGCAAACGTATCTAAGAAGCGAGAATCGGCCATGAGATTAACACTGTTGGAGAGAAAAACGACGAGAAGATAAATGATAATGAAGGAAGGAAGATCCCCTTTTAAATAGCCAGAAAACGGGGGAAAAAAGGGTCTTTTAATCTTCCAACCCGACTCTTGAGAAAAGACACGTGTACATCCTGAAGTACAAAAGTGGATTTGCAGACATACCTGTTGAGATTTTCCCCTGATCGAGAAAAACCCCAAAATTTGCCCAATCAGTTGCTAGGGCAACAGCGGCTCAGATTTAATGCAGAGCAGCCAAATAATAAGAATCCAGTGGCTGAACCGTTTTCAGTTGGGCTGAGAATATCTTCGTTGGAAAATGACAAAGAGAGCAATAAAGAAGAAGAAGAAGAACAGTCGCAAGACGACATGATAAGAACTGTTTATTCATTATGGCCTAATGGCCGGAAGGTACATGAACAAGAGGGAAAAGAAAAGGGTACAAAGGGAGCCACCGCTATCAGGCATCAGAGCCAGCGTCCTCGGGCACTGCGGGAAGGTCCCTCAAGGAATCCATGACCAAGAGCAGATCATGGGAAGTGGCTCTCATTCCCTTCAGGCAGCACCCCAGCATATCTTTGCGCTGCTGCAGCATGGCAATCACCACTTGGATCCGAGCGATGGAGGCAGACAGTTTCGATACGCTCTCCAAAGGACTGAAATCCTCCAGAGAGGTGACCCCTAGCCTAGAGTGAAGCGGGGTCAGCATCCCTTGTAACTCCAGGATGTCCTCAGAAGTCTTGACCAGCATGTTCTCCAGGAATCCGACGTCACCATCATTAAGGTTCTTGAGAGAATGGCCCTTAGAAAGGAGGAAATTCTTAGTCAGATGATCCATGATGCGTGTTGGAAAAGATGAGGAGAACGTGGGTGGAAAAAACTCCCTGATTTATAGGCTCCAAGAGGGAGGTTTCAGAGGAAAGGACAATGGGGTTCTAAAAAGACGAGCCAACCCGATAACCGCAAGGGATGATGAGCCCACAGCGGAAGGAAAGGGCAATGTTCGTATACCGTCCGTAATACAGATATCGGCAGGAATGCGAAACAAGGTCAGGAAAAACACCTAAAGACACGATATCACGGGTGACCATTACGTAAAGGCCATATGGCTACCGGTATCCACAGTGTAAGGCCGCGTTGATGTCACAGGTAGCCCTAGATGCGTAAAACCGCGATGGCATCGCAGACATCTGGTGGTATAAAGCCGCGCTAATCATAGGCAGCTGATGGCGTAAAGCCGCGTTGATACCGCTGTTTCCCTAAGCGTAAAAGAAAGATTGGCCTCGTATTGACCTCAAACCTCTGTAAGTACAAAAGTTTGCTAACCTTTATATACGAATATATCTCCTTCCTATGTTTGCAGAACACTTGGAAGGACCATGGACCTGGAATATGTGCCAGTCCCCGGTGTGACTTGGTCAAATATCCTAGACAATATTGTCGGTGACCCGACAACCGCTCTTTCACAACGCAAATAAGCTGAGGCTTCTTAAGTCCCCCCGAGGGACCAATCAGAGTAATACCGCCAGGTGGAGAGTAATGACCTCGCAACTACAAGGGTGATAGGGGCATTCCTATGGGACAAATCTGTAGATAAGAACGAAAGTTGGAGTCAGCTTGCCCCATATCCTCAGGCTCAATCTCCAGCTCATCACTTGAGTCTTATCGACGTTGAATAATCCAAGAAGCTCGGAGACCCTGCGAACTCCTCACCTCGCGACGAAAACCTTCATTCAAGATGACAGACATGGACGACCCTTGGTAAACACTCGGGCTCATTTTCAGTTGGGCTTATGATAACAATCGAGATAGTCTTAACGGTCCTACTGCACAAACGGTTCTTATCGGAACGGATCCCCCTAAGCTCCATAAGGATATCCCTGTATCGCCTAAGGATCAGCGAAGGATTCCTAGGATGGTCGACTTCAGCGGGGGGGGGGGGGGGGGGGGGGGGGGGGGAGAGACTCACGCAATTCTATACGCACGACGTTATCCCATCCTAGGGACCCACATGGTTATCGCTCCCGGTAGCCCCATCAGACATCGCCGTGACGTCATCCACTGATATCGCCTGTGATGTCATCATCAAACGACGCCCTCTTTGATATCGCCAGGTATCGCTGTCCAGATCTATAAATACCCCACCATTTTTCACAATGAAGGTAAGGTCATGCTCACCTGGAGAAACCTCTACCACTCTTATAACCTGAACTAACTTAAGCATCGGAGTGTCTACGCCGGAGCTCCCCCTCCGGCACCTTGCAGGTACACTCGCCGCCATCCACCACCGTTCCGTTCGCACACGACGCAGAATCTCGCAAGATTGAAATTAAATCTTATCATATGCTTAGGTAATAACTTTTTGCAAAATAGAAAAGAAATAGAAAAATCTTATTTTCTAAATTAATAATGAAAAATAGAGATGCAGAAAATGAAGTTTTCCAATTTTTGGAACTTTCTCCTCCCCAAATATAAAAGCACGCGTATTCTTTTTCTGATTTTTGTTTTCATCAAAACCTCTGCACAACCCCTCCCTTTATTCATATTCACCGACCCGCTCATCGAGCTCACCAACCCCACTCCCCATCATCATCACCAAATCGCCTTCGATCATCCAAACCAGTCCCAAAATCCAAACCCGACCCAACAAATTAAATCATCATCCATCACCGTTCAACACCAATCTGCTGATCCACCCTCACCGCCTCCATTTCCATCGTCGTTTATCACCTAGCCGCCCATATCCCGACCGAATCACCACCTTCGTATCTCCAATTCAACACTCGTCACCAAAAACCGACAAAACAGACCCCAATTAGCCATCATCGATAACAACCAATCCAATCCCCATCCGATCTCAACCTCAGAACAACCGCCATCTTCAAACCTCCATCAACCCAGAACATCACCGGTCACCTTCGTCCTCGTCCTCCCTCGACTCCACCACTGGGCCGCCACCTCAAACTTTGTTCTTATGGTATTTGTGTTTGTTTCTGACGGTGGTGGCAATTCATACCCATTTAAATACTTTTATCCAAGTATACTCATAATTTTAAGTGCGTGTAAAAAGGTACACTTTAATTTTTATATGGGAAGAAACGGCTAATCTTATAATGTTTAGTTTATTAATGAAATATTAGTAGATTGATGACTTAATTTTAATTTTTTAAAATTATAGTTATTAAACTTATTTCTAAGAAATATATTTATTAGTTTAATAATTATTTTAAAAATAAATAAATGATAGTATATTTTTTAAAATCAAATTGATTGAATAAAATTAGGGCAAAAAGACATAAATGGTCCTTGAGCTTTAATTTTTTAATTAATGTGGCCCCTGAACTATTAATTTGTTTAATTACAACCCTACGAATCTAATATTTTGACAAAATTGGACCATATCGTCATAGAAATTTGACGTGGCGACGTTATCTTCCACGTCAGACACGTTTCACACGCCACGTCGTCGAGCCACGTCAGATTCCTGCCAACTCATACCTCCACATCATTACTTTATCAGGGGCCACATTAATCATTTAATTAAAGTTTAGGGGTCATTTATGTCTTTTTACCGAATAGATGTAGAGGTGTGAGGTGGCAAGTTGCTGACATGGCTCGACGACGTGGCAAGTGAAACATGGTCACATGTGGAAGATAACATTGCCACGTCAGATTTCTGTCACGGTAGGGGTCATTTATGTCAAAATGCTCGATTCGCGGGGTTGTAATTAAACAAATTAATAGTTCAGGGGCCACATTAATTAAAAAATTAAAGTTCAGGGGCCATTTATGTCTTTTTGCCATAAAATTAGTAGTTTTCATTTTTTTTTAAATAATAGTTGTTAGGTGAACACCACTTTTAGTTTTTTAAAGTTGAAAATTTTCACATTTAGTATAAATTAAACACGATTTCTAGTTTTCTAATGGAAAAGAAAATCAGGGATATTTCTGAAAATTAGAAACGACATAATTTTCTATTAACAAATTTATATTTATTTTATACTTGATTACCTTTCAAAAATCAAAGTGACCTACCTACCCACAAAGAATTCAGTTACAAGTAAAAGTCTAATTAGTATAACTTGATGTGACTGATTAAAGAACATCTTAAGAGATCTGATGTTATATATTGTCACTTAGATTTGTGCTAAAAACCATTTGTGACAGTTAAAAGTATCTTAAGAATTAAATCATTCCATAGAAATGATTGTTTGTCTCCTCCTTTCATAATCTCATACCTCACACTCTCACTCTTCTCGAGGATGAAGCTTCTTCAAATGTGACTGTACTGATGCCAAAACACCAAAGGCATACAGAGTCAAATTATCAGTGAATACCACAAGGCAACACAACAAGTTGAGCTATTTTAAGTGTTTTTGTAGCAATCGTAGGGGTAATGACCCACAAGTCCACGATGAATAGAAAAACAAAAAAGAACCAAAATCTAATGAATAAAGTAGTAAAATCATACCTGAAAATCCAGTAGAACAGCAAGCTCTCCAGAGCCAGAAGAGCTTTTGAAATCTTCAAGAATATCTTGTTAAAACTTTGCCAAATTCCTTAGCTCCCTATAGTAGGCAATTCGTTTGTCACATTTTGTGTGGAATTTCCAGCGGTTTTGAAATAGGAAGATACAAGGCAGACCCTCTGATAATCTGGGATATGGGGTGTGGGTTCTTCGGTAATTGCGTTGGGTAGGGTGGATCTGCTTGCGGCGAGGTACCTGAAAAAGCACTAGAGGGGGCCTCCGGTGTAGAGGCTCCGACGGTCAAGTTAGCACGGAGGTAGTGCGAGTAATGAAGGATTTTAGTGAGTAATGCAGTGTTCAGCTTACCTCCCATGAGTGGGGGATGGGGGGGGGGGGGGTATTTATAGGCCTTTCTCTCTTAAGTCGGTAGGACACGTGTCGCCAAGGAGCCGAGTCCGCTAACGGGACACGTGTCGCGCCCAGACGCATTGGGTGTCCGTTAGGCTGTAAGCTGACCGTTGGCCCCGAGAAACGTATTGGCCTGGCTTGGATGGGGAGAAAAGTCTATAATGCCCTCGAAGTCTGATTATGTATTATCATGCATGAACGACGACGAGCCCGAGTGTTTACCAAGGGCTTAGTCCGATATCTGCCTGTTGGTTCCTTAGGCGTGTTTTCTTGTTGTATCAGCTATCGTGACCCATAGGGGGTGAGAGGGCCGTTAGGGCTGTCTTCCATCGGGGGCGGTTGGAGTATTACGTTCTGTTGGGGAGCTGTCTCCTAATTGCGAGTGGGACCGATGGCCTACTCGACCGTTCGCCCTTAAGGAAAATGGGTTGTGAGGGAAGCAGTCTTTCAGGCAAGCCTCATTTAGGGAGGTGAAGTCGATGCACATTATCCACTCTCCGTTCTGTTGGGGAGCTGTCTCCTGATTGTGAGTGGGACCGATGGCCTGCTCGACCGTTCGCCCTTAAGGAAAATGGGTTGTGAAGTTTTCGGGTCGTTGGCTCTTTCGGGCCGACTGTTGGTAACGTCGTGTCTCATAAATGCGGGGCAGGGGTAATGATGGTTGGATGCTTGTGCGTGCTTGCGTGGCGCCCGATCATTTCTTCGCGGTCGGATCAAGTTTGAAATTTGAGGAGGGACGTTTGGGCTGGTCGAGGCGGCCTGTCCTTTCGTGAGAAAAGGTGTTTCCAAGGGTTTCCTCTTCCACGTGTCACCTTTTTATCATTTGCGCGGTGCCCTATATAGTGCGCCGCTCTCCTCTCTTTCCAGGGAATTACGAAGCCTGTAAATTTCAAAGAAAAGAAAAGAAAACAGAGGCTCTCTTCTTCTTCTTCCTTGCTCGTTCTGAATTTCGCGTCCCTTTCTTTCTCATTTTTATTTCATGGCGGTGCCCGTTGCTTCTTCTGCCGATGTGGACAGACCTATGTCTGTTGTTGAGGCCAAGATTGCCGTCACCGAATCGGTGATAACCGATCGGGTCGAGTTGGATGCCGAGTTCATAAAATGTGATGGGATTATGGAGGACAAATACACGGCCAGGGTTCCCGGGCCGGAGGTTAGGTTGAACACTAATTTCGTTGGGAACGACCGGGTGCTCTATACGAAGATTTTCAAGTATGGGTCCGTCTTCCTATTCATTCGCTGGTTCGCGAAATGTTGACTGAGTTTGATTTGAACCCGGCGCAGATCCCTCTAAACTCTTGGGCCGGTATCTATGCATTTATCCGAGTGTGTGTCACCAACGGTATCTCGCAGCCGACCCTTGGGCTTTTAAGGCATTTCTTTCAATTGGGCATCCGAAAGGGTTAGGTTTCTATTTTCCCTCGGAAGTCCGATCCTTCGGTTAAGTCTCTTACCATGCATTTCCAGAAGTTTGACTCCTCGATCAAGAACTGGGCGAATTGCTTCTTTGTTCTTGAGATGCCTGATTACGCTTGGAGGTCTGGTTTCAATCGGCACCTTAGTGATGCCCGATGGGTCAAGCCTTAGCCGGGTGAGCTAACGCTTGAAGAGGTGGCTGATGTTGAGAAGTTTTTAGGCGCTATGAAGCAACCGTTCAATACGCGGAAATATGCCATTTGGAGGCCGATAGAGCTGTGTGGTATTGGTAAGTTTTTCCTTTGTGATTTCCTTATCTCGTTTATCCGATGGTTTCGTTTATTGCGATGGGATGGCCATGATTGTTTCTGCAGAGACGAAGGACGATGAGGAGGACGATAGGGAGTCCTCGGCGCCTAACAGCGAAAAGGGGCCTTCGACGTCGGCGGAGCGGGAGGAGAGCCCTGAGGTTTCTCTTCGGAGGCGGAAGAGGTCTACCGGGGAGGCCTCTTCACATCAAATGGGGGAGCCCCTTGCTAATAAGAGGCCTAGGTCTGCCCGAAAAGGGGTAGTTGCTGCCGTTCCTCCGCTTTCGATCACTCCTCCTTCGCGGAGTTTGGCCGAGGACGTTAGTCACGGCATTTTTGACCAGTCGGAGGGGTTTACCGGTGAGAGGGTGCCGGTGGTGGAGGATGTTGGGCCGCCGCTGTCGAATTTTACCGTGATTTCTGCTACTCCCCTTAGGTTCTGCCCTTCCGAGCCATCGGTTACTCCTTTGCCTTCGAAGACTCCGAAGTCCTCTTCTGTTGTGGCCGACAGGGTCGCCCGTTTGCTTGAGAAGAAACAGAAGAAGAAGGAGGAGAGTCTTTCGCCTGCAACCGCGGGGGTTTTGGGGGCGTCTGCCGAAGGGGGAGGGCGACTTAATCCTATTGTCGTTGGCGTGGACGATGTCCAAGTCTCGGACATTCTTGCGAATACGGAAGTGGGGCCAGATTTGCGGGGCAATCCTTTCGATGTTTCGTCTCCTGATCATTTTACTGGCAGTGGGTCTGGTGCCTGTTGGCCTTCTCCGAACGCTCCTTTAACGGGCGGTGATGACGGTACTTGTTCCCTTGGTGCCTCTGCTTCGGCGCCCATGTGCCTTCACTTCACCCATGCGCCACCTCTTGCCGAGATCGCCCTATCGGACGGGTATTTGCAAGGTGCGCGGCCGTTGAATACTGAGGTTCATCTCTCCACTATGGGGCCCGGCGGACCTGTCACTCATACTTTGGATGTGAGGGGTATGGCGCAGCAAGGCCTTCCGGCGTTAGGAGTGGCTGATCCTTGCGCTAGGGATCTTCCTTTATCGATCTTTTTCGGGGAGATGGTCGGTCTGGAGTACGAGAGAAATCAGTTCGGCCAAATGACCCTGGGGCGTCAGCACTCCGAAGCGCAGGCCAGTTTATTTTCTGCTTTCTGTCAGCTCCGCTATCTGTAGGAGAATTCATCCGATAGGATTCGGTCCTTGATGGACGACCTTGAGAAAGAGAGGCAGGATCATGCAAATGCTCGGGCCACCAGTGATCGAATTGAAGCAGACCTTGGGATTCTTCGTGCGGAGGTGGATGGTGCCAAGGCGAAAGCTGCCGAGCTTTCGGGTGTCTATGAGGAGTTGGTTGGTGTGAAGAGAGAGAGAGATGCTGAAATGGGGCACTGCGAGGACCTTGTCCGAGAGAATGAGAGGCTTCAACGGGAGTTGGCTTCGGAAAGAGAGCGGGCTGGGAGGCTTCAATCGGAGCTGGATGTTGTTCCTCCGAGGATGGTTGCTCTTCGAGATGAGGTCATCGATGCCATGCTGACGGCCTTCTCCGAATGTTATGACGACCCTGATTTTGAGCTGACCAAGGTGTCCGATCGAGCTGATATTCTTATCGCAACCATAGATGTTGGGCAGCCTGGTGCCGCTGGTGGGTCTGATCAGCCTCCCTTGCCCGATGGTGGCCCGCCCGTTCAGCCTCCACCGCCTACTGGTTCTTAGTTTCTCTTATGGCCTTTGTAATTTTCCGTTTTGTCTGGACATCGTTTGAATTTTCATCGGTTGTAATAATGACTCTGTCTTTCTTTTACTTGCTTTCCTGCTTTGATGTGAAATGTTGTGGAATTTTTGCCAAGTTTGTGTTGACTGTTCCGTTGGTCTGAGCCTTTCGTGCTTAGGCCTGCTGTGCCCAAACGTTTAGCGAGTGTCGGAAGCCGTTTATCGGCCCCTCCCGATGTTTGATCTGTTGGCCGTTACGGATATTACCGTTGGGTCCACTTCTCGAGGTGGTGCTTGTGTGTTTATAAATGGGTTCTTTCCTCCCTTCTCTCTCAGTTGCCTCCCTTTTTGCTCCTTGTTACTTTTACTTTACTTTCCCTTCTTTTCTCCGGTGATCATGGATGACTTGACCAGGAATTATCTGTCCGCGAAAGTCTGCCGTGTGAAGGGTCGCGTTGTGGGGGACATCTCTGTCGTGAGACGTATGTTGGTACGGATCTCCGAAGATATTGATGTGTTGGATGGGGCGCTTCGTCCCTTGGTGGGTCTCCGGGATACTGTGTCGGAAACAGACTCTGATGCCCTCACGGTGGTTTCGGGGGCGGCGGTGTCGGCATCTCATATTCAAGTCACCATGGCCGCTCTAAAAAATCAGAAGGCTCTGTTGCAGTGTTGTTTAGAGGGGATGAGAGGGGCCGCTTTCGACTTGACCTTAGCTGATGCTGCCATCGGGGGGATTCCTTCTTCGCCTCCTCATGATGATGAGGATGAAGATGGTTTCTCTGATTAAATGACTTTGCTTTCCTGTTTGTAGATGTCGTGTGGCTTTGTAATAAAGAGGAGTGTTTGTGTTATTTCCGTTTGGACTTTCCATCGCTTTGAAACCCGTTATGCTTGTGTTATTTCTTTCCTTGTCTTTTATCCCCTCCGTTGTTCTGATGGCTTTCTTCGTCCGATAGCGAGTTCTGCCGATGGTGAATAGTTCCCCCCTAGTGTTTTTGCTTAGCCTGTGGCGGTTTCTGAATTTCACAACCTTTCAATAAATGTTTGTTACTTTCCACGCTGGTTGCGTCTTTCCTAGGGAGTGTCGCGTGTTCCTTTGGCGTCTTTATTGATGGTCGCGTCTTTTCAAGTGCCTTTGTAACCGAGTCATTGATTGTCAGGCCTTCTATAAATAGGCTGTGCCTTGTTTGGTCAGACTAAACCTCTATTCTCCTTTCCTTCCTAGTCTTTTCTTGTTTCTTGCCGTTATAGACGAACAAACCCTAGGGCAGTTTTTGTTTTTTCTTTCCAAGGTGAAGAAGAATTCCCTTCGGGATTCTCTTGCCGTTCATGAGATGATCCAAGCCACTAAGGAGGAGATCCGTGGTTTGGAAGAGATTGCGGATCCCTTGCTTGCAAAAAAGGGGCTGGCCATGCCGGAGGATTTCAAGGTGGTGGACACCGTAGGCAGCGCCCTTCTCCATGTGGAGGTCTCCCTTAACATGCTTCGGAGCAAGAAGATTTTCCTCGAGAGCTTTTTGCGCGTTTTGTCGCCCATTCCTGGTGAGATTGGGGATGTTTCTCGCACTCTGCTGGATATTCCCCTTCTCCCTGGTGATGACGAATAGATTGTAGATGCCGTATGGCCCATTTTTTCTGAATAAAATTGCTTTATGTTTGGATTTCTGAATTTTTTGTGTTGATGAATGTTGTTCGGTCGTCGTAGACCTTTGGTACGCTATCGGTTGATGGGACAGATCTCTCCGTCCGCCTGTTTGTGAAATCAGGGATGGGTTTTTGTACAGGTCTGTGTTAACGCGTATCGTGGTCGACGGACCATCTTGATACGGTCAGCTGACAACGCAAGCTCTCTCCATTCGCCCGTTTACCTTAAAACGGAGATGGGATGCCAAGTCGCCCGTTTGAGCAAACGGTGAAGGCTATTTGGAATCTTAACGCGTATCGTGGTCGACGGACCATCTAGATACGGTCAGCTGACAACGCGAGCTCCCTCCATTTACCCGTTTACCATAAAACGGAGATGGGATGCCAAGTCGCCCGTTTGAGCAAATGGTGAAGGCTATTTGGAATCTTAACGCGTATCGTGGTCGACGGATCATCTAGATACGATCAGCTGACAACGCAAGCTCTCTCCATTCGCCCGTTTACCATAAAACGGAGATGGGATTCCAAGTCGCTCTTGGGTGATATAGCTTTAAGTGGGCTATATTCCAAGAGTTAGGTAGAGGCGTACCGTTAAGCTCTTCTAGCTGATAGACACCTTTGCCGATTACTCGGACGACCCGGAAGGGCCCATCCCAGTTGGGGCAGAGCTTTTTTATTATTGGGCCGGTGGCTTCCTTGCTGCGCAGTACCAGGTCGTTTGCTTTTAGTAGCCGTTCCTTAACCCGTCGGTTATGATATTTGGCCATTTTTCTCTTGTAGAGTAGTGTTTTTAGCAAGGTTTGCTCTTGCAGTTCCGGCAGTAGGTCAAGTCGTTCCCTTAGCCTGTCTTCATTCTGCTCCGTATTGAAGTAGTCAATACGAAGGCTGAAGGCCCCGATTTCTACCGGAGTTACGGCCTCAGTACCGTAAGTTAGGGCGAAAGGGGTTTCTCCCGTACTGGCCTTGATTGTCATTCGGTAGGCCCATATGACTTATGGTAGCTCATCTGCCCGTTTTGTGCGTGCTCCTTCCAAGTTTCTTTTTATTCCACCCAAGATAGTTCTGTTGGTGACTTCCGTTTGACCGTTGCTCTGGGGATGAGCCACGGAGGAGAACCTTTGTTCAATCCCAAATTCCTCGCAACGGTTTTTGAAGTAACCGCTGGTGAACTGCGTGCCGTTATTGCTGATTAGGACTCTCGGGGTCCCGAAGCGTAGGATTACTTGATTTTTGAAGAATTCCCACGTTTTTTCTGTTGTGATTTTTTGGATGACCTCTGCTTTTGATCACTTGGTGAAGTAGTCTACCGCTAGGATGACGAATTTTAACTGTGGGTGGGCCTCTGGGAATGGTCCCATGATGTCGATTCCCCACTGAGCAAATGGGCAGGGGCTGACTATTGCCGGTTGCCTTGGGATTCTTCCAAATTCTTGGCACTTCTGGCAGGTTCTTACGAAGAGGTCGCAGTCCCTTCGGATTGTTGGCCAGTAGAATCTATTGCGGAGGACTTGTGCTGTCATAGTCCCTCCGGAGGCATGCATGCCGCAGATGCCCTCATGGATTTCCCGTAGGGTGTAGTGCCCTTCTTCTTCCGATAGGCATTTGGCTGCTGGATGTGACAAACATCGACGGATGAGGTCTCCGTCGACCATAGAGCATCTTGCCGCTCACTTGAGAATTTTCATTTTTGCCGCGGGGTCAATCGGCAAGGTGCTGTGTTTGAGATATTTGATGACGGGCGTGCGCCAGTCGCTTTCATCCTCCTCTATGTACAAGGTGAGTTGTTCCTCCATGAACGAGGGAATTAATATTTCCTCAATCATAACGTCCTTTGGGATGGCGGCGTTAGGGTCTGCGGCCAGTTTTGCGATCTCATCGGCTTCGACGTTTTCCTCCCTTGGAACGTGTTTGATGTTTACCCGAATACCTTGTTCCTCGATACATGTTAGTTCCTTCCTGGCTTTCGCGAGGTATCGGATCATTGTGGGGTCCCTTGCTTGGGCCTGGCCGTTGACCTGATCAACTATCAGGTTTAAGTCGCCGTATAACTCTAGATGTGGCTCTTCGGTTTTGTTTTGCTCACGCGTTGCCGCTAGGTCTTTCCCGATACGTAGGCTAGCTAGAAGCGCCTCGTATTCTGCCGCGTTATTTGACAACGACTTTGAAATCCTCAAGGCGTAGCTCAGCTTAAGCCCTTCTGGTCCGGAAGCAATGATGCCTGCCCCGGCCGAGTTAAGGTTTTTGGCCCCGTTGACGAAAATGGCCCATTTGTCTCCCTCTTCGGAGTAGGGTGGGTCCGTGTCTTCAGAGTCAGTCATTTTCAGTTCAAGGGACGACTCTCCTGAGAATGTGCATTCGGCGATGAAATCGGCTAATGGTTGCGCCTTGATCGATGGCCTCGATTGGTATTGGAGGTCGTGCTGCTCTAGCTCGACACCCCAGATGACCATTCGCCCTGAAGTTTCCGGCTTCTTAAAGATTTTTCGTAGCGGTTGGTCTATTAGGACAATGACCGAATGCGCTTGGAAGTAACGCGTCATCTTTCGGGTCGCCTGTACTAGGGCGAGGGCTATCTTCTCCACTCGGCTATATCGCAGCTCAGCGTCTTTTAAAATTTTGCTAATGAAGTATATAGGCTTGTGGATGCCTGCTTCATTCCGTACCAGAACGGCGCTGATTGCCTCGTCGGCTGCCCCGAGGTATAGGAAAAGGACATCCCCCTACTCTGGCCGTTTGAGCAGCAGGTCGGAAGTGAGGTATTCCTTCAGATCTGAGAAGGCATTTTCGCAATCTTCCGTCCATCCGAACAGAGCTTTCTTTCGAATGAGTTTAAAGAAGGGGAGGCATCGCTCGCCTTGCTTGGCTAGATGATGCCCAAAGAAATTACACCACAACCGAAAAAGAACTCTTTGCAATAGTTTTTGCCTTGGAAAAATTTAGATCTTATTTATTGGGCACAAAAATTATTGTATTTTCTGATCATGCGGCGTTGAAATATCTCTTGGTCAAGCATGAGGCCAAACCTAGACTAATCCGATGAATTCTTCTTTTGCAGGAGCACAATCTGGAAATTAAGGATAAGAGCGGCAAGGAAAATCTCGTTGCAGACCACCTTAGCCGCTGCCTAGCAGAAGGAGACCTAGAACCAGTAAGAGCAGAATTCCCTGACGAAAAACTACTTTCAATCTCACTGTCTAGCCCGGAGTCTAGGCCTAGACCTCAGCCAAACCCGCGACCATTGATATGATCCGGCCTAGTGTAAGTAAGTCGAATGATATATGGAGCTTGAGGAGGATCTAGCCGATGGAGTTATCAACAAGACTTGGAAGAAAGACAGGAATTTCATACACAATACACGGATTTGGCAGCGGAAATAGATTAGAAAAGCAAGGAAACAAAGTACCCGGAATGTTGATTGTTGCTAGATGGATGGAAAGGAAGCAATGAACAAATGCACAACTTGTAGGAGCTCAAACCAATCCAGCAAACAAAGCTTCAAATATATTTAAGTCACCCAAACTTGTTACAAATTCGATTACAAAGATTTCCCGGAGGAAGATCGGGAGGAGTGTTCTCTACTCAAGCGATCTTTCTCCAAGAAGGATTGAAGAGTTTAATGACCTAGGTGATAAGTTTAAGGAGTGCTCTCAACTTATCAAATATCACTCAAGTCTAAAAACTAACTAATGAAAATGAAACAAGAGCTATTTATACAAGTAGGCAAAAGTTGACAGAACAGGAGCAAAACGCTATGGCGTTTTGCTACTGGAAAGTTACGGATCAAGCTGGGGCAAAACGCTATGGCGTTTTGGCAAAACGCTATAGCGTTTTGAAACGCTATGGCGTTTTGCAAAACGCTATAGCGTTTTGCCACTGGAAAGTTTCGTTCCAAAACACGGGCAAAACGCTATGGCGTTTTGGGCAAAACGCTATAGCGTTTTGCCACTGGGAGGCTCACGATGGAAAATCACATAGGCCGGTTTTTCCTCGTCTTGGAGGGGTCCTTTCTCTCTCATTTTGCCTTCAACCCATGAGGACAATGCTCTTGCTTTGCTCCGTGTGATCGGGCCTTGAGGTAACATGCCTTGAATGTCAAGTTCGGTCTCGGAGGGGTCCGTGATCATATCAACTCCTTCCCCTTCGAAAGGATTCGTCCTCGAATCCGTTTCTTGCTGGTCTTCTTCTTCATCGGGGTAGACAGACAGGTCATTGACGTTGAAGGTACGGCTGATTCCTCCATATTCACTTGGAAGATCTAGGACATAGGCATTGGCGTCAATACGGCGGATAATTTGAAAAGGTCCGTCTCCTCTTGGACTTAACTTGCTTTGGCGTTCACGCGGGAATCGATCCTTGCTCCAATGAAGCCACACCCATTGACCCTGTTCAAAGGAAGTAGGAGCCTTGCCCTTATTGCGTTTGGTCACTGCTTTTTCATTCATGTTTTCAATGTTTTTGCGGACTTGCTCATGGAGTTTCTTAACAGCTGCAGCCTTGGCACTTCCACCTACACACTTAAGAGAACTCAAAGGCAAAGGTGAGAGATCAAGAGGGGTCAGGGGTTGGAACCCGTAAACCACCTCAAAAGGAGAAAACCCGATGGAAGTATGATAAGCATTATTATAGGCAAATTCAGCAAACGCAATGCATTCTTCCCATTTCACTCCATGTTTAGCAATCATTATACGAAGTAGTGAGCCTAAAGTTCTATTCACCACCTCCGTTTGGCCATCCGTTTGAGGATGACATGTGGTGGAGAAGAGAAGTTTAGTCCCTACCTTCGCCCAAAGAGTCCGCCAAAAATGACTTAAAAACTTGGTGTCCCTATCACTCACAATACTCTTAGGCATACCATGTATTCTCACCACATGTTGGAAAAATAAAGAGGCAATATGTGTAGCATCATGTGTTTTCGAACATGGTATAAAATGTGCCATTTTGGAAAAACGATCCACCACAACAAAGATAGAATCATGGCCATTCCTAGACTTAGGCAAACCCAAAACAAAATCCATAGATAAATCTACCCATGGGTGTTGCGCAACGGGTAAAGGCATATAGATAGCATGATGTTTAGATTTGGACTTGGCAAGTTTACAAGCAATGCACCTATTCACAATGCTAGTCACATCTACTTTCATTCGCGGCCAATAGAAATGAGACTTCAAAGCATGCAAAGTTTTGGAGATGCCAAAGTGACCACTTAAAGCACCTCCATGGGCTTCCAACACAAGTAGCTCTCTAACATTAGATCGGGGCACACACAATTTATCATACTTGAACAAGTAATCATCATGCCTAAAGAAATGCGTATGTGGTCCATGTGCACATGCTGCATATATGTCACTAAAATCCTCATCATTCTCATACAAGCCAAGTAAATGTGAAAACCCAAATAATTGTGCATCAAGAGAGTTCAAAAGAGCGTACCTTCGCGAGAGGGCGTCGGCTACCACGTTCTCCTTGCCTTGCTTGTACTTGATGGTGTAGGGAAATGCCTCAATGAATTCCATCCACTTGGCGTGGCGTTTGTTCAACTTGGCTTGGCCTTGAAGGAACTTCAAACTTAAGTGGTCGGTGTGGATGACAAACTGATTTGGCAGTAAGTAATGTTCCCACACCATGAGTGTTCTTACTAAGGCATATAACTCTCTATCATACGTGGAGTAGTTGAGCTGGGCACCGCTGAGTTTCTCACTAAAGTATGCAATGGGTCGCCCCTCTTGAGTTAGGACAGCTCCTATGCCTATGCCACTTGCATCACACTCTAACTCGAAAGCCTTGTTAAAGTTGGGTAAGGCTAACACCGAAGATTGCATAAGTCTCTCCTTGA
Organism: Viola odorata; assembly: GCA_963691705.1. Classification (NCBI taxonomy): domain Eukaryota; kingdom Viridiplantae; phylum Streptophyta; class Magnoliopsida; order Malpighiales; family Violaceae; genus Viola; species Viola odorata. Next base: position 3,971,904 of record OY829538.1, read on the forward strand.
GTTCCTTGAAAGCTGCCTCTTGTCGACTTCCCCACTCAAAAGTTACATGTTTCTTGGTGAGCTCATTGAGGGGAGCAGCTATGGTTGAGAAGTTTGGTACAAATCGACGATAAAAACTCGCGAGACCATGGAAGGATCTCACTTCGCTAGCACTCTTAGGATTAGGCCACTCTCTAATGGCCTTCACCTTTTCCTCATCAACCTGTACGCTATCTATACTCACAACAAAGCCAAGAAAATGTACTCTATCCAAGCACAATTCACACTTAGAAAGTTTAGCATATAATTGATGTGCACGCAAAGTGTCAAGTATGGTGCGCAAGTGATTCACATGTTGTTCAAGAGAAGGACTATACACAAGAATATCATCAAAATACACAACAACATATTTTCCTATGAATTCTCGCAGCACATAATTCATCAATCTCATAAAAGTGCTAGGGGCATTGGATAAACCAAAAGGCATTACCATCCATTCATACAAACCATGTTTGGTTTTGAAGGCTGTTTTCCACTCGTCGCCCTCGTGCATTCGGATTTGGTGGTAGCCACTCATGAGGTCAATCTTGGAATAGACCGTACTCCCACTTAGCTCATCAAGCATGTCATCAAGGCGGGGTATGGGGTGTCGATATCTCACTGTGATCTTATTGACGGCGCGACAGTCCACACACATTCTCCATGTCCCATCTTTCTTTGGTACAAGTAGTACGGGTACAGCGCAAGGGGACATACTCTCCCTAATGAAACCTTTACTCAACAACTCCTCGACTTGCTTTTGGAGCTCTTTTGTCTCCTCGGGGTTGCATCGATAGGCTGGTCTATTCGGTATAGCAGCACCGGGTACAAGATCTATCTTGTGTTCTATACCGCGGATGGGAGGAAGACCACTAGGCATCTCGGATGGAAACACATCATCAAATTCCTGCAAAAGGGAAACAATTGGACTTGGTAGAGAAGAAATGGGGTTAGTGGCAGCATTCAAACAATAAGGCTTGTACTGAAGCACAAGGCACACTTTGTTAGTGACAAGGGCTTGCCTCACATCCTTACCCCTCGCTACCATACTCAACTGTTTTGGCTCACTCTCTCTACCATGCTTACTTTTGTCATGGCGTGTATTCAGCTCTCCTCTTACTTTCTTCTCTCCTCTCTTCTCTTGTGAGCTACACTCACTTTCCCTCAAGATACCATGCTTACTTTTTTCATGGCTGGTTTTTTTCTCTTTCGCACAACTTACCTTCTTCTCTCCTCTCTTGTCTCTCATCTTCCTCATTAACTGAAATTCTGCACTTGCTTTTGCCATGTGCATTTGATCTTCCCGGACTTGTATAGGAGTGAGTGGAACAAAGCTGAACTTCTTCCCACGGTGGGTGAGATGAAGCTTGTTAGTCCGACCATCATGGACTACCCACCTATCAAATTGCCATGGTCGACCAAGAATGAGGTGACTCGCGTCCATGGGAACCACATCACACAATCGTTCATCCTCATAACCACCCATCTTAAGAGCTACAAGAACTTGCTCCTTTACCTTCACTTCCCCATCATCATTAAACCAATGCAAAGAGTAAGGATTGGGATGGGGGGTTGTAGGCAAACCAAGCTTCAAGACTAAGAGATGGCTTGCTACATCCACCACACTCCCATTGTCAACAATAAGTGAAGCAATTTTACCGTTGATCTCACAACGAGAATGGAAAAGGTTTTCTCGCTGCTCTTCATTGGTATTCTCCTCATTGGCTTGAACACTCATGCTCCTCCTCACAACCAAGGTCATAGGGGCTATCGGAACCACTTCTTCTTCACTACTTTCAGTTCCTTCTTCCTTCAACTCATTCTCTCCTTCCATCTCTTCATCACTTTCAGTTTCATAGTTACCCTCACGGATGATCACTACTCGACGGTTAGGACACTCGGAGGAAATGTGTCCTCTTCCGTGGCATCGATAACACTGAATATTCGAGGAGAATTTCTTGGGCTGATTTGGGTTGGTAGTGATAGTGTTAGGGGTCTGTTTTGGTGGAGGATTAAAGGAGTTATTCTTAGAGAAAGGTGTGTATGGTTTAGGGTTGGGGGTCACTGTTTTGGTATCTTTTTGGTTTGGTTGGTCTTTAGGGTAGGATTTCCATGGGGTTTTTGGAGTGGAGGAGTAGGGTTGGTTGGTGTTTCGGCTAGGGTAAGGCTTCTTCTTTGTGGACTCATATGCTTCCACCTTTAGGGCGTAATGGAGCATTGACTCCAAGTGATCAAGCTCCTTCAACTCAAGCTTGTACCGAATCCGTTCATTGAGACCATTGAGGAATCGGGATATAGTGACTTCTTCATTCTCATCAGTTTCGGTCTTGATAAGAAGCTCCTCTAGGTCATTAAAGTATTCACCCACTGATTTGGAACCTTACTTGAGACCTTGTAGCTTGTTTTGTAAGTCCCGTTTGTGGTTGGCGGGTACAAACCTTGCCCTCATTACCCTCTTCATCTCTTCCCAATCTCGGATGACATCCTCTTCCCCTCTTTTCTTGCAAACCTTATCCCACCAACTAACCGCATAATCATCAAACTCCATGGCAGCTAGCTTGATTTTCTTCTCATCCGAATACCGGTGACAATTAAAGATACGTTGAATTTTTCCTTCCCATTTGAGGTATTCCGAAGGATCAGTGGTGCCTCTAAAGGTAGGAATTTGCACTTTAATACCACTCAACTTGTCATCAACCTTCTGTTCTTGTGCCTCCTCAAATGGCTTTCCAAACTGAAAAGTGGAATTTCGTTGCCGCCTACCTCTATTTGATTGTGGAGGTTCTTCAAGCTCTTCACTACCATACTCAAAAGGATCTTCGTAATATCCATGTGTGTTGTGAGGTGTGGTCTTAGCATGATAATGAGGAATTAGAGGCCGACTACTTGTTGCATTAAGATCTTTTTGGTTCGGATTAAGCTTGGCATATTTCTCCCGGATGTTCTTCATTTGTTCTTCGGATATGGCTAGATGAGTAGGGTGTGGTGCTGGTTTTCGAGTCTCCGTGGTGAGACAGCTTGGGAAGCCACGGCTGGCCACCCTTTTGAATTTCCCTTTCAAGCGCTCACGCGCTTCATCACTGCCAAGTTGACCCTCTTCTTCGGTCTCACAAGTTACATGCTCCTCTTGGAAACCTTTTGGGGGCTTAAGGGGAGGCTCCCTTGGGGTGACTGGGGACTTTATACTTCCCTCTAACAAAGTGAGACGGGCCTCTGTCCGATCAGCAGTAGCCTTCAAAGAAGCCAAGGCAGCAAGGACTTGTTCAAGGGCCTCGGCACTTCTACTACTACTAGAATTAGGCCTACTTCGGTTGATCATTGTAACAAGACAAAGGTACCTGCACACTCAAACAAACGTTAGAAAAACTTTTCTCCCTCACGTGTTTGAACACTCGTGTTTGATCACTCGTAAAAGATGTCCTCACAAACGCTCAAAAATCCTTTCCACAATCTTGTTCACCACACAACTTCTTGTAGCAAATAAACTTGTGATTCAAGTCAAGCATTTGTTCATAACCATCTTTGCAACATAATCAAGGGAGTAACACAAGAAAAAGGGAAAGAAGCTGAACAAAGACTCAAGAAGACTCAAGGAAAGGCTGAAGAAAAATTTCAGAAAAGTGAGGCAGCCGAACCTGGCGGCATGCCGCTCCAGCCGAGGAGATCCTGGCGGTATGCCGCTAGGCACAAAGACTTGAATTTCACTTCTGAAATTCAGAAGAACAAGGAGGAAAACTGACAAGAGATGACTTAAATGAGTAAAAGACTCCAAGGAACTTAAGTTTAAGACTTGATGAAAAAGACTCCTTTCTTTTCTTTTCTTTTTTTTTTTTTTTTTTTTTTTTTTTTTTTTTTAAAGGAGTTTAGGACTCAAGTCTTAAACTAAGTTTAGGACTTGGACAAACTCAATAGGACTGCTGGACATTCAAGTGAAGAGCTGGACGTGGACAAGGGGACAAGGACTCCACTTATGTTGAGAATATTCTCTTTGAAATATAGAATGTTTGCCACTTGTAGGGAATATTGGTTCTTTGGTTGGCCACTTGGGTGTAGGAAATTATTAATTTATAGGGAAACAAGGACCCTAGCTGTTGACTAGCAATTTTCAGATCAAAGTTTTCCTTGTTCATACAAATTTTGTAAGAACACCAAGAACACAAAGATGATCACCAAGAACACAATTTTCAGATTTTGATTTTTAGAGCTAGCAAAAGTTAGCACAACATCCACACATGTTACCACTTGAATTAGGCAGCAACATAAGACACTTTTGACGCAAGACAATCAGGAAAATGAGCTGACACAACACAAAGACACTGTTCATGAAAGGTGACACACGAAGAACACAAACAACTCCAAGGCGCCAAAAGCTCCGCTACCACTTGATATGATCCGGCCTAGTGTAAGTAAGCCGAATGATATATGGAGCTTGAGGAGGATCTAGCCGATGGAGTTATCAACAAGACTTGGAAGAAAGACAGGAATTTCATACACAATACACGGATTTGGCAGCGGAAATAGATTAGAAAAGCAAGGAAACAAAGTACCCGGAATGTTGATTGTTGCTAGATGGATGGAAAGGAAGCAATGAACAAATGCACAACTTGTAGGAGCTCAAACCAATCCAGCAAACAAAGCTTCAAATATATTTAAGTCACCCAAACTTGTTACAAATTCGATTACAAAGATTTCCCGGAGGAAGATCGGGAGGAGTGTTCTCTACTCAAGCGATCTTTCTCCAAGAAGGATTGAAGAGTTTAATGACCTAGGTGATAAGTTTAAGGAGTGCTCTCAACTTATCAAATATCACTCAAGTCTAAAAACTAACTAATGAAAATGAAACAAGAGCTATTTATACAAGTAGGCAAAAGTTGACAGAACAGGAGCAAAACGCTATGGCGTTTTGGCAAAACGCTATGGCGTTTTGCTACTGGAAAGTTACGGATCAAGCTGGGGCAAAACGCTATGGCGTTTTGGCAAAACGCTATGGCGTTTTGAAACGCTATGGCGTTTTGCAAAACGCTATAGCGTTTTGCCACTGGAAAGTTTCGTTCCAAAACACGGGCAAAACGCTATGGCGTTTTGGGCAAAACGCTATAGCGTTTTGCCACTGGGAGGCTCACGATGAAAAATCACATAGGCCGATTTTTCCTCGTCTTGGAGGGGTCCTTTCTCTCTCATTTTGCCTTCAACCCATGAGGACAATGCTCTTGCTTTGCTCCGTGTGATCGGGCCTTGAGGTAACATGCCTTGAATGTCAAGTTCGGTCTCGGAGGGGTCCGTGATCATATCAACCATGGTATGCTGAAATTGCGAATTACCTTGCAACAGGTAAACACTATGGTGATATGACTACCTACGAAAGAGTATAAGTCAAACATGACAGTAAGTACTATGTTTGGGATGACCCATATTTATGGAAACTAGGGACTGACCAATTACTTAGGAGGTGTATACCTCAAAATGAAACCTTGTCTATCCTTAAATTCTGTCATTCTCAAGCATGTGGAGGCCATTTTGGAGCAAGAAGGACAGCGCTAAAAGTCTTAGAGGCTGGTTTTTATTGGCCTAGTATTTTTCAGGACAGTTTTATATTTTGTAAAACTTGTCCTGCGTGCCAAAAGGTAGGGAATATAAGTTCCCGAAATGAAATGCCTATGAATTTTATTCTTTCATGTGAAATATTTGATATATGGGGCATAGATTTTATGGGACCTTTCCCCACTTCTTTTGGCAACAGATATATTCTTTTAGCTGTGGATTATGTATCAAAATGGATAGAGGCTAAAGCCACTAAGAATGATGATGCTAGAACTGTTATTTCCTTCATTAAATCTAACATCTTGAACAGATTTGGAATTCCTCGAGGGATCATTAGTGATCGAGGAACACACTTCTGCAATAAGATTTTGTTTTCCCTTTTCAGGAAATACTGCATCACTCATAGGGTATCCACAGCCTACCACCCTCAATCAAACGGCCAAGCAGAAGTATCGAATAGAGAAGTGAAATCTGTCTTGGCCAAGACAGTAGGCCTAGACAGGCGCGATTGGAGCCAGCGGTTAGATGACGCATTGTGGGCCTGCAGAACGGCTTACAAAGGATCAATCGGGATGACGCCTTACAAGTTGGTCTATGGGAAGACGTGCCACTTGCCAGTAGGGTTGCAACACAAAGCATATTGGGCTATACGAAAGTGCAACTTGAGCTATGACGAAGTTGGGCAAGAAAGGAAATTGCAACTCCAAGAGCTAGAGGAGTTGAGAGATCAAGCTTATGACAACCAGCTGATTGTCAAAATCAGAATGAAAGCTTACCACGACAAAAGAATTATTGGAAAACCTCTCCACACAGGGGAGAAGGTTCTCCTTTATAATTCACGTTTTAAATTGTTCCCTGGAAAATTGAAAACTAGATGGGAAGACCCTTTTGTTATTACTAATATTTACCCACATGGTGCAGTAGATATTAGAAATGAGAAAACAGGTACCGAGCTCAAGGTGAACGGACAGAGATTGAAACCGTTCTTTGAAAATTTCCAGGAAGAGCAAATTTCTGAAAAGGTGGACATGCCACCAGAAAACAAGTGAAGAAAAATGAGAGTCAAACCTAGGACTTAAAATAAGGGCGCTACAAGGGAGGCAACCCTTGTTTATTTTATTTTTAGGACGTATTTATTTTTATTTTATTTTTGTCACATTTGATTTCACTAGGTTGTTTATGATTTTGTGCAGGAAATTTAAGTGTGGGGAAATTGAAGCAGGCTGGCCAATCTCTAGGCCAAGCCTTGGGTCTAGACTGTTTTACATCAGAGCCGCCCTTTTGAGAGTTAATGGGACACGTGTCAGCGCCGTCTTTTAAAGTCCTTTAATTGCTTTTTGAACGGACAATTCCAAAAAGCAATTAATTGCAATTTATGGAAAGCGTGGGAAAATAAACCACCACCTCTGTGTATTCCTCTTCCCACTCTGACACGATCATCCCACGTAACCAACAAAATTGCCCTCTCACCTGAGCTAAAAAGCAACAGTCCCTTCTCCTTCTTCTTCCCCAAATCGCACAAGCTTTCCAGCAAAAATCTAAACTCCAAAAAAAAAAACAAAAAAAACCCACATTATCCCACTCTCAACCACTCCACACCATGAACCCACCAAATCAGTCCCCCTCCTCCGACATTCCCGAGGCTAGCGACGACCTTCGTGGCGCTCCGCCGCCCGCCTTCCCGACCGATGGCATCTCAGCCGCAAGACGACTGCTGGAAGCACTCGAGAACGATGATTCAATGTCCTCAGAGGACGATTTACCCGGAGAATCGGAAGATAGTGTCGAAGGAGTCAACCGTGCAGTGGTCGTGAGTGACGCGGACTCCGACGAAGAACCTCTCGCGAAAAGGATGAAGCTGTCTGTCCCTGCGTCTGCAAGAGAGCGAGAGAGTCGTCGAGAGAACAGGCTGCTGAAGAAGATGGCAGCAGCCGGAGCATCAAACCTAGCTCCGACCACTACAGCCCCAAAACCTAAGCCTGTCGCCGCCGCTGCTGTACCCACACCACCACCGCCACCTCCGGCGAAGAAGCCAGCCACCACTACTCCGCCAAAGAAGACCGGGTGCATCAAGCAAGTGGCCCACAAGAAGACGCCGACTAAAAAACCAGCGAGGATCCCAGATTCATCACCACCACCAAACCCTAAAAAGAACAAGACCAGTGCTGGTCCTTCCACTGCCAAGAGCAAAGGGAAGAAAAAGGTGATCGAGGAAGACTTTGTTGAGGATGATGAAGACGATTCAGTCTTGGCCAAAACTCCGGCCAAGACTGCTAAGGTACCCTCTCTTCCTCCCCTGCACACACTCTGAGGCTGGTTGAAGTTTGACACACCAGACCTCAAAACTAAACTGCGTGATTTTTATTCCTGTGACATTCCTGCATTTGCTAGATTGGATTTTAATTTTCTTGATGCTATGGGATTAGGGAATAAGATTAGGGAGTTTGTGTATGCTGTTGGTTGGATCCCTTTTATGTCTGTTGAGTGTGATGCTTACACCGAATTGTGCTTAGAGTTTCACACATCTTTCTGGTTTGACGAGGAAACCTTGTATGTTAGGGGTAAAGACAAACCTGATTTTGCTGCTGATGATGTGATTAATTTTCGGTTGTGTGATAAATGGAGCCACTTGTCTGTCAATGCCTTTAATACTCTGTTAGGATTTGCATATAATGATGAGGCCATTTTTTACTATCCCACTGATTGGGATAATAATGTTGCATTTAGAGAGATCACTGGTGATTCGGATGCTAAGTTTGATAGGAATTCAAAGGCACATGCTATTCTGAACCCTGCACTTAGAATGCTCCATAGAACCTTGTCTATTAACCTTTCGGGGGAAGACAGAGGTTTCTGGAAATTTAGCCAAGTCTGAACTGTTTTTGCTTTGGTGTATTTTGCACCAGAAAAAGGTCAACTTAGGTTTATATTTGGTTTAGCTTTTGCATGCTCGTGAGTCTGCCACCAAACTGATTTTTGGGTCATTGATTACTTGGCTTGCTATTAAAACTGCTGGTCTTGATCCTGTTGCTGCTGATTTGCATAAGTGTTGTTCCCCCAAAATTCTAGATTTGAGAGCCTTCGACCAAATGGGATACTTCCATTTGGACGAAGAGTTTGTTGCTTGTAATACAGGTTTTACACCAGTTGGGGAGCACATTTTCTCAAAGAAAAATGAAGGGAAGTACAAGTTGAGTCCAGTACAAATCCCTGGAAAGTGACAGAGGACCATATTGCCCCGGGCCTAGGCCAAGACGCAGGCCAAGATCCCCCTGCCAGTAGCATCAATGAACCTCCAGAGTGGGCCAGGGAATTTCAAGCTCGCCAGCTACTCATCCTTGAGCAGCAGAAGATCATTTTGGACAGTCTAGGCCAAGACAAGCCCCAAGACACATCGCAAGGCCCTTCATCCGCATCCACCAGTGCAGAGGTGCCTCGTTGGGCCAAAATACTTAACGACCGACAAGATGTCCTCCTCGAGCAAATGAAGCTCACCAGGACCAACGTCCTCCATGTGTACCAACATCTTCAAGTCCACCTCAAGTACCTCAGAGCTCTCTACGATAATTTGAGCTCCGACAGTCAGTCCTCTGATGAGGAGGATGATCCCGAGCCATCAGCGCCACCAGCTAAGACACCGTATCCGTCTATGCCTCCTCCTGCTCCACACGATCCAAAGCCGAAAGATCCTCGAGCCCCTGATCTAGGCCAAGCTTCAGGCCAAGATCACCAGACTCCAGCAGCATGATCTGTTGTTTGCCCCCAGGTCGTTTCTTTCTTTTCTTTTCTTTTTCTATCTTTTGTCTGTCTCTCCACACAATTAGGACATTGTGCCTTTTAAGTGTGGGGAGGATTTGTACATTGGTTTGTGTTTTATTCGTTTTATAATTTTTGTTGTGTTTTGGATAATTTTTATGTTGTGTTTTGGATAATTGTGAGTCAGTTTTTGCATGATTTAAATTCTCTTTTTGCATGCGTCGGTCTAGTATAGAGTCTGTCATTTGCATGGTTTTTATTTTTTATTTTTCTGCATGTTTTGAGTCTATTTTGTGAGTGCATCCGAACCCCTGTTTTCTTGTTTGAGCTGTTTAGTCTTTCGGTGGACTGCATTTAGACACTTTCTTAGGAGACACAATGCTTTAGTGACAGGGAAGCGAATGAGCGTAAATGATCAATGCCTAAGGGGCATATACTCTAATGATTCCCAAACATTAACTATCCACATGGTCGTAAGGACGCTTAGCTAGAACCTTAAACTTTTCCTAGGGTGTTAGGGTTTGCTGCTATGATTTGAGAGTGTTGTTCTATCTGCCTAAGAGTGTGAGACAGTGAAAGGTGTTGGAGCGTCATAGGACAGACATAGCAAAGGTGGAAGTCCCCGCAGAAAAGGACAAGCTCTGTCTATGTGCCGTGTCTGTAAAAATACAAAGGACACTTGATATGTCTAAAAAATTTGCTAAGACATAAAAAGAAAATAAAAGAAGAAAAAAATCTGTCAAAGTGATTTAAATGGCACCAGTCTTTAGGCACTTTTGGATAGACAACACAGCGGTGGGACTCAAATCCGTGGTGAACTCCTTGCCCTATACCTTATCAATCTTCTCTAGTGAGGTGTCTTGATACCATGTGAAAGGGGTATGTTTAGGGTATTGATTATTCCTTGTTAGTCTAGCATTGGATATCCTAGTAAAGTGTCTTGGCAGATTCAGTGAAGGGGTAAACATTCTGACATTGAGGAAGTCCGGGGGGTTCATGATGTATGTTCTGTTTTTGTTGTGTTTTTATTTTTACTTCTTTCTTTTGTGAGTTTTTGAGTCTGTATGCTTGGGGGCAAGCATAGTTTAAGTGTGGGGAATTTGATTACACTGCATTTCATCATGTTCTATTGTCCTTTTACTTGTTATTATGGGCAGTAAAACTACTGATTTACCCTTGTATTTCCCATATCTTTGCAGAACTGGTCTGGAGGCAAATTATTGGAGATTCGATTAATGAAGAGCTGGAGCTGATTTCCTGAGTCTTGGCCTGGATCTAGGCCTAGACATATTAGCATCTGAAGCAGCACGCACCAAAGTCGTCTTGGCCAAGACTGCGGCCAAGACACCTTCGCGATGAAGACAATAGTGCGGATCGTTTGGACCGCTTCCCACATTGGGCTTTGCAGTTGGCAAGTCACAGCTGTCCCACATATCTAGAGGGATCTGAAGCATATCTCTTGAAGAATCCCGCATGGGATCTCCCTCTTTTGTATTGCGATTTACTTTCCATTGTTAGAACAATTTATTATAGCTATCTTTTAGAGATTTTCTAGGAATTAGAGTTGGAGTAGGACAGAGGGTTTTAGGGCTATTTAGCCGAATATTGTTCACCTCTGTCTGGGGATCCCAACACACACCATCATTCGGAACCTTTCTTCTCTTTTCTCCTTCTTTGATATCAATAACAATTCGCTCCGAGATTTATTTCTCGGATTCAGTTTATGCAATATATATTTTTATATTTTTATCTATGAGTATGAGTAACTAAAACACCCATTCTTGGTAAGGGTTGATGAGCTGAAGTTCTTATGCGTTCGTGAGATCAAATCGTACTTAATAATCTCTTCTCTTTCATTTATTTATTTCTTGAACTTAATCCAAAGCTTACTCACTAGAGACAAGGTTTGATCATCCTTGTACTCTAGTAGAGAAGAGTTGCAGTCGGTCTAAAAGGAAAGGGAGCACCCGTCGGCTAGACAAAGTAGGTGACTAGTCTCGCGCCAGACTAGAAGAAATAGTGATCTAGGTCAAGACCAGATTGACAACCTAGGGTTTCCACAGGGAAACACCTTGACCTAGGTACTGTCTTCCCCTGTACCATTGAGGAAGCGAACAACCATTCAAGACAGCAGTCAAACGAATAAACCCTTTAACCAGCAAGGTGTCCCCTGGCCAGGATTATCAGGAGAGGGAGTACCCGCCAGGTAATTTGAAGAGGAGGGAAGACATGAGTGAACAGGAGTACCTCCACTCTATAGCAGTACTATGAACTGAAGAGATGAATATCCTTGAGTCTATGATCGAAGCATAAGAGCGCAAGCTCACACATCACCCTTACCTGGAATTCCCTTTTACCAGACTTATTTCAATCTTGACCCCTATCTTGGCCAAGACTTTGGCCAATACTACTTTGAACTATTTTTACCATTTTCTGTTTTGTCTTTATTTTCAGAAACAACCAAAACCAAATCCAGTGACGAGGAAGTCAAACCAAGAATTACATTTCCTAGAGGTCTCTGTGGACGATCCTCTTACCATCATCTACAAACTCTTGTAGACAGTGATAAGTTGTATTTCTATTCTCAATTCCATACCCATTTCACTATTATATTTGACGTGTTCGACGCGCGATCAGGTAGCAATTGTTGAGCACATCAGTCAATTGAAAGTACTAGAGAAGGCTTTGGCCGAATTTGAGAGTGCTAAATATATTGAGAGCAAAAAAGGAGAGTTGAGTGAAAAGAAAGAGAGTGAGAAAAACAGCCCCCATGAAAAGAGTGAGCATGGGAAAAGAGATGAAATAAAAAACAGCCCCCATGAAAATAACGAGCATGGGAAAAGAGATGAGAGATTAAAACATTTGCATGAAAAGAGTAAGCATGCAAAGAGTGGCATCGAGAGATCAAAAGGAGAGGAAAAAGAAAGGAAATTGAGTGTTTATGCCAGAGGGAGAGAAGTGAGCAAAATCTGTTTTGGCACAAGCCACCAAAAACTGAATTTTGAGCCATTGCGTTTATATTTTTCTAACCATAACCCATTTGTTTTCTCTTCTATTATTGTTTCTCTTCATGTGCAGAGAAAGAGAGGGTTGTTGGGAGAAGAGAAGGACCATTCCTTGCTTCCAAGAGAGCTTAAGGAGAGCCAATCATCCATAGTGCCTAGTTCGGCTAATCCTAGTCGCAACCGTATGGTATGCCTTCCTTTCCTTAGGTTTGATTTGTGTGATTATATGAACATCATTAATATTAATAGTACTGGTATTAAAATTAATTTAATTAATGATGATTATATACAAGAGCCAAAGGCCAAGTTATATGCCTTTGAAAACTACTTGCGAAAGCGCACGCGGTTTGGTGTGTTAGCTAGACCGAGAGGTATGGATCTTACTTTCCCTAACACAAAATTATTTGAATTTTCACATATATTTATACTGTTTGATCATTCTGCCGTATGTGAGATTTATGATAAAATTGTGGGTAAGTCGACTTGACTTGAGGGAACTCTATTCAAGCGTGATCACTTATTTAGGTCACATGACCTTTTGCGAAATTTTGATGAATATGATGTGTTTGATAGTTGTTTGGTGAGTTGTTGTGGTATGATTGAAATTACTAACTTGGTTTTAAGGAGTGTTATGTCTTTACATGATGTTTCTTTAAGTTTTGATAGTAATTTTAATGAAAAACCCTTTTTTCGCGAAGTTGCTTGAGTTTTTACATAGATTTAATCCTTATGCTACTAATTCTGATTTTTATAGAACTTATAATGATTATTTAGTTGAAACAAGATCTATATTTTGTATGCATAAAGGATATCATTGCAAGCATGAGCGCTTAATTTGGTTGTGTAGATCGTTACACAATTTGACTGTGTGTTGGTCATATCACAACAGGTTGATGCGTCATCATGGAACAACTATTACTAGCATGTTATTTAAGGATGTTATACTTTCACATGTTGTTCCTTGGAGTGTTGTTGGTAATTGTAGGGAGGATTCACTTAGCGACTCATTGAGGAAATTGTGGAGGAAGTCGAGCACGAAGATGCTAAATTGGACACCTTGTCAACCACAGTTGGGAGTTTCTAACCACATAGATAAAAGAACGTTTGGTTCTGTATGGCATGTCTTGGTTTGTAAGTATATGTTTGCTTGGGAAGAATGTCTTCCTTTTATTGTATTGTCTTACTACTTGTCTACGCATATCATTATTTTTGGTTTGTTAAAACTCATGTGTCGTTTGGTTCATATGATATCATTTGGCTTGATAGTGCTGCCTTTGAAAGTGTTACTTAGCATAGGTGGTAGTAGGAAAATCGAGGTGATGTGGATAACCCATGGACAAGCCAAGTGCTATGGTGTGTGCTTGCATGTCACGATGACATTTATGAGGAACCATGGGAGGAGGCGCGAGTCCTTCAAGATACATACTTGGGTTTGGCAGTGCTTACGCCGGAAACGGTCTCCAACCCAAGTACCAGTAGACATGGCCACTTGGGGCAATGGTCCTACACAATGTGTTGTCATATTCAATGACATTGCAACCAAGTTGAACTTAAAGGGTTGGTATGGTTCCATTTGTGATTATTTTGATGTTACTAACTTAACGTATTGTCCTGCAGGTTTAGGTCCGGATTCGAGGACGAATCCTTTCCAAAGGGGAGAGAATGATGCGAATCCTAGTGAATCAGACGGAATACTCTTGCCACCTAATGGACCAACGATTCGCGCGAGGAATAAGGAGTTGCAAAAGAAGTCATCACAGTTCATCTACAGAGAATTAGAATGCGAGGAAGTCCCACATCTTGTGAGCTGTTTCAAGCGCCCACAAATTGTGTGTGTTGCGGATTACACCCTTTGGAAACCAAGGAAGCGCAAGAGATGGCGAGTGTTCATGGAGCATGGAATTGCAGTTGCAGAACTTTCTTGGGCAGAGAGCATTGAACAAGATTCGAGGGCGAATCTTTCCGAAGAGGGAGGGAATGATACGATCCCAAGATGTATCATGCATGGCGCATCGTATGTTCGCAATAAGCATGTGGACAAGCATATCCTGAAGAAACAGTGGTTATCGTCATTGACTCTAAGCCTTAGCGTCAATGACTTTAGTGACTGTTTTTGTTTCTTGAGGCAGAGGCTAGCGTCATTGACTCTAAGCCTTAGCGTCAATGACTCTAGTGACTGTTTTAAGAAAGACAATTTTCAGATTTTCCTTTCTTCGGCTGATGCTTTTCCTTATTTATTAATTATGGACTTATTTAAGTTATTGTCCTTATTAATTAATTAAGTTAGAATGAATTTATTTAATTAATTAATTAGAAGTTCTATTAAGGAAAGGATTACTATTGTAAGGATTTTAGGGTTTCTCTTATTTAAAGGAGCCACCCTCTTCATTACTTGGCACGTTATCTTGAAATAAAAATCAGAGAGTTTTCTCAATTGTTCTTCGCGAACCTTGTCCCTCATTGAGTCCGGATACTCGATTAGGATAGCAAGTAAAACTCGAACATCCACTCCATTTAATCGTAGCTCTAGTTTGGCTAATACAGGATATTAGAAGGGTTAGAGATCGTTTCAAGAACCTCATTCGATAAGTTTAGGTTGGCTAATACACGGATATTAGCAGGGTTAAACAGTCGTATTGAGTTATCATTCTTCCGCATCGAAATCCAAGCCTAGAACTAGATCAGGAATTACTCGTTACGCATCCTACGCAACTAGGATCGTATCACTTTTCCACTGTTCTCCCCTTTGTGTCTCAAAACTCAGTAATCCCAATTATAAGAAAGCTCTTCTCTAGATCAAGAAAGATTCGGTAACCTTTACCTCCTAGCCCCATGAAAGGAAGACAATCACTGTTGTACTAATTGGTATCAGGTAGAATGCAACTCTACCACCAACGGAATCAATTCCCTCACCATATTTGCAGGCAATCCTTCCGGATAATTCCCGCAGCTGTTCATGGCATGCCTTATCTCCAGGCTAAACCAACCATTGCCAAACTCAAACACCTCAAGTTCCTCAAACTGGACTGGATAAATGCCACTGGCTATCGGACTTCATCAGTGTGTTCAACAACCTGACACTATTGGACTTAGCTTTCAATAACCTTGGCTCAATGTCAGCTACAGCAGGCTCAGGGGATAGATTCCAGGTCAGTGGCAAGTAGCAGAATTTTGATTACTCATAACATCTACGTACCATGCTTGTGTGGTGCTCCACTTGACACCTGCAAGTCGGGCAGTGCCTGGCTGGAGAGGCATTGCTCTGACGCACAGTGGACACCTAATGCTCTGCAAAAGAAAGGACTTCAGTTCAATCGGCGCTTGCAGATTGGATGTTCATACATTTCGATGGATTGTATAATTTCTCATTCTATCCTAGTAGGGAGCCATTCTCCTCATTGATGTTTTCTGCAAGAAGGTAGCTTTATGGAACCAAAGCTTTAACACTAATAGTGCACTGTGAACCTTGTTCATCATGGATAAAGAAACAAAAGACAAGACTTGATTTAATCTAGGATTCATATATCATTCATCCTTAATAAATTTACAGGAGTCTCTAACTCCTTTCAAACACCAAATTCAATGTCTATAAACCTAGAAGAATTCATTTCAAAATAAAAGATCAAAGAGAACCCAACTGAGAAAAGCTAAGAGAAGGTGGTAGGTAGTAGGTACCCTACAACATGAAATTTGGAATACTGACGATAAAGAAAAATTAAGAATCCAGCAAGCTTTTACAGTAAGAGAAGAATATGATAAGAATAAAACTGAAGTCAGAATTAATGGATGCTCATAACCATGGAAAATAATGAGTTACAAGTTGAGTAGCTTACATGGTTCTTCCTTTTTGCGCAATCCCATCCCATCTCCATCTCCATATTCATCTTCTTCCTCACTTCACACTTAGTGGAAGGCTAAGCAGTAAGCAGCGAAACTGTTAAAGTATGTCCTTTTGCCTGATAATGTGGTTGATAACGTCCTGATAACGTGGAGATATCGTGGAGATAACGTGCTTGATATCATGGTGATATCGTGGTGCTGATAACGTGGTGCTGATATCATGGTGATAACGGGTTGGATAACGCCCATTTTCCGTGTTGACTTTTTTGGTTGTTAACGCATGGATGTTGGGTAACGCTTGGGTGTCATCAATTTTGGCTTGTTAAAGCCTTTTGTAAGTTAACGCTGTCTTGGGATAATACTCCCTTGGCATGTTAATGCTGTCTTTGCCTTGGCAGTTAACGCTGCCACCTGTACTTTTGCTAGTAGGATCTAGAATTTTCTACTACCTATATATACTTATGTAAGATATGCACGTGTAATCTTTTGGGAAAATCAATTAAGAAAATTATCTTTTGCTGAGAGAAATTGTAGAACACTAGAATCTTCATCAACCTCAAAACCAACAATTGGTAGCGGAGCGCTGTTGATCTTAAGGGACTGTTTTGAAATCAAGAAACTCAGATCTGTTTTGAAATCAAGAAAATCAGATATCAACCAACGCAAGTTTGCCAGCACCAACAATTTTCAATGGAGAAAATTATGATTTTTGGTCCATAAGAATGAAAGCTTTTCTTATGGCTCAAGATCTTTGGGCATCAGTAGAACAAGAATATGTTCCAGCTGATACAACCGAGATGACAGTGGCTCAAATCAAAAAGAAAAAGGAGGAGTCAACCAAGAACATGAAACTCTCACCTTTATGCATTCATGTGTATCAGAATCTATCTTTCCAAGGCTTGTTGGCGCATCAACAGCTCATCAAGCATGGAAGATCTTGGAGGAAGAGTATCAAGGATCAGAGAAGGTCTGATGAATCAAGTTGCAGACTTTGAGAAGACAGTTTGAAGGTCTCAACATGAAAGAGACAGAGAAAATCAAAGATTACTCGTCAAGAGTAATTAAGGTTGTGAATCAAATGAAGTTGCATGGTGAGAAGTTTGAAGAAAGAAGAATTGTTGAGAAAATGTTAATCACACTTCCTGAAAAATTTGATTCAGTTGTAGCTGCGATTGAACAATCAAGAGATCTATCAACACTGAGTGTTACAGAGTTAATAGGCTCCCTGCAAGCTCATGAACAAAGGCTTCTGCACAGGTCAGAAAGCATAACTAAAGGTGCTTTTCAAGCTAGGCACAACTCCAGATTCAAGAAAGATGAGAAGAAAAAGGATGAAGAAAGTAGCAGTGGTTGCAAGAAAGATGAAGGAAATTTAGGAGTTGCTGTGAATTACAAGTGGGAAGGAAATTTTCTTCTGTGTGTTGCGTGTAATAAGCCCAACCATTTAGAAAAGGATTGCTAGAAGAAGGCTCAATGTCAAGCTTGCAAGAAATTTGGCCACATAGAAAGATGGTGCAGAGCAAAGATTCAATGTCAGTTCTGCAAGAGATTTGGTCATAGAGAAGGATTTTGCAACTTTAAACGAAATCAAGGACAACAACAACAGTATGCTCAACAGCCAAGACTTGCAGCTCAAAACCATAACCAGAACCAGCAAGCAAACTTCACAGAAGAAGAAAAAGAAGAGTTCGCATTCACAATTGAAACTTCACCAAATTCTGGTTGCCAAAAATCTTGGTATTTGGACAGTGGTTGCTCTAGACACATAACAAATGACTCAACACTGTTTAGGGAGATAGACCCAGCAGTCAAAGTTCGCGTAAAGCTGGCGAATGGTGAAATTGTCTATTCGGAAGGAAAAGGAACGACAACTATGCAAACCAGCAAAGGTACGAAACTAACCAGAGACGTACTTTTGGTTCCAAATTTAAGGAACAACTTGCTAAGTGTGGGTCAAATGATGAGGAGAGGTTATTCTCTAAATTTTAAAGATGATCACTGTAGTATTTATGATGCTGAAGGTAAAGGAGTTACTAAGGTTCCTATGATAAACAATAGCTTCCGAATTGAATGTAATTTTGCTGGTGAAAGTGCATGTAATTTTGTTAGTAAAGATGAATCAAGCTTGTGCCACAGGAGATGTGGACACTTTTATTATCAGGCTTTGCAGCTGGCACATCAAAAGAATATGGTTAGGGAACTACCTGTCGTTCAAGTAAGCAAGGAAATTTGTGAAGCTTGCCAACTTGGCAAACAGCAAAGGGAGGCGTTTAGCTCAACAGGGGCTTGGAGAGCTAGTGAGAAGCTGCAATTGGTTCACACTGATCTTTGTGGACCAATGAGGACTCCATCAATGAGTGAAAATAAGTATTTTCTGTTGTTTATTGATGATTTGACAAGAATGACTTGGGTGTCCTTCCTAAGATAGAAATCAGATGTGTTTACTGTCTTTAAAAGGTTCAAAGCTTTTGTTGAAACTCAAAGTGGATGCAAATTGAAGACTTTAAGGTCTGACAATGGCACTGAGTACACGTCAGTTTTGTGAAGAACATGGTGTTGATAGACAGCTCACGACTCCCTACACGCCTCAGCAAAATGGTGTTTCCGAGAGGAAGAACCGGACAGTCATGGAGATGGCAAGGTGTATGATTGCAGAGAATTCTATGCCGAAGAAATTTTGGGCAGAGGTTGATTTTACAGCTGTATATTTGCAGAACAGACTTCCTACAAGGCCTGTTGAAGGTGTCACTCCAATTGAAGCATGGTGTGGGATGAAACCAACTGCTAAACATTTAAAAGTGTTTGGTTCTCTGTGTTATGTTCATATTCCAGCAGAAAAAAGGCATAAACTGGAAGACAAAGCTGTAAAGGGTGTATTTCTTGGCTATAGCACAACATCAAAGGGTTATAGGGTGTTTAATCTTCAAACCGAGAAAGTGATTACAAGCAGAGATGTGAAGGTTGATGAAGACGCTATGTGGAATTGGGATGAGAAGAAAGTAAAAAGGGAAAATGATACTATTGCAAGACCTGAAATTAGCGAATCGCATCAGCACAATGAAGCTAGTGAATCATCACATATCAATGAGGAAGACTATGATTCTGACAGCCCACCAAAGAAAGTTAAATCTCTCTCCGATGTTTATGAGAGGTGTAACTTTGCCTGCACTGAACCTACTTGTGTTGAAGAAGCTATGCAACATGATGAATGGAAAAATGCAATGAAGGAGGAGCTGAAAATGATAGAGAAAAATTAGACTTTGGAGATGTTGAGCAAGCCACAGGATAAGAAGGTCATTGGTGTCAAATGGATTTTTAAAACTAAAAAGAATCCAGATGGGAGTGTAAACAAGTTCAAGGCCAGATTGGTTGCAAAGGGGTATGCTCAAGAAGCTGGAGTTGATTATGGTGACACTTTTGCTCCAGTCGCAAGACATGACACAATAAGAATGTTGCTGGCATTAGCTGCGCAAAATCACTGGCAAGTTCATCAATTAGATGTGAAATCAGCTTTTCTTAACGGATACTTGCAGGAAGAGATATTTATTGATCAACCAGAAAGTTTTCAAGTCGAGGGGAGTGAAGACAAGGTGTACAGGTTAAAAAAAGCTCTCTATGGGCTGAAACAAGCACCAAGGGCATGATACAGCAGAATTGATGCTTACTTTGCTAAAAAAGGATTTGTCAGAAGCTCTAGCGAAGCAACCTTGTATGTTAGAGCTGAAAAGAATGATGTTTTGATTCTCTCCGTGTATGTTGATGATTTGTTGGTAATAGGAAACAATCCTGTTTTGGTTCAAGCTTTCAAGGAGGAGATGAAGGAGCAATTTGAGATGACTGATTTGGGAATAATGAGTTATTTTCTGGGCATGGAGATCAGCCAAAGTGATGAAGGAATTTTCATTTCTCAAGCAAAATATGCAAGAGAAATTCTGAAAAAGTTCAGAATTGAGGAGTGCAAACCAGCTGCAACTCCTCTTGCTGCAAATTTGAAGCTGCAAAAGGAAGATGATGCAGAAAAGGTTGATGGGAAGTTGTATAGAAGTGCTATTGGGTGTTTGTTGTATTTGACAACAACAAGACCTAACTTAATGTTTGCGGCAAGTTATTTGTCAAGATTCATGCAATCTCCAAGTTCTAATCATTTTGCTATTGTGAAAAGGGTGTTAAGGTACGTCAAAGGGACTATGGATTATGGAGTTTGGTTTAAGAAGTGTTCAGATTTCAAGTTACACGCGTATTCAGATAGCGATTGGGCAGGATCAAGTGAAGATATAAAGAGTACTTCAGACTACACTTGTTCTTTGGGGTCTGGTATGTTCACTTGGAACTCAAAAAAGCAAGAAACAATTGCTCAATCCACAGCTGAAGCTGAGTACATTGCAGCTGCAGAAGCAGTAAATCAAGTTATTTGGGTGAGAAAAATCTTGGAAGATTTGAAGCTGAAGCAAGAAGGTCCAACTCCTATATTTGTGGATAATCAATCAGTTGTAGCTATTGCCAAAAATCCAGTTCAGCATGGAAGAACCAAGCATATCAAAGTCAAGTTTCATTTCATAAGAGAAGCTGAAAATGAAGGTGAAGTTGATCTGCAACATTGCTATGGTCATGAACAAGTTGCTGATATTTTGACAAAATCTCTGCCAAGAGATAAATTGGAAAATCATCGTACAAAACTTAGAGTATCAAGCAAAAGGGTCAAGGAGGAGTGTTAAAGTATGCCATTTTGCCTGATAACGTGGTTGATAACGTCCTGATAAAGTGGTTGATAACGTCCTGATAACGTGGAGATATCGTGGAGATAACGTGCTTGATATCATGGTGCTGATAACGTGGTGATAACGGGTTGGATAACGGGCTGGATAACGCCCCTTTTTCCGTGTTGACTTTTTTGGTTGTTAACGCATGGATGTTGGGTAACACTTGGGTGTCATCAATTTTGGCTTGTTAAAGCCTTTTGTAAGTTAACGCTATCTTGGGATAATACTCCCTTGGCATGTTTATGATGTCTTTGCCTTGGCAGTTAACGCTATCACCTGTACTTTTGCTAGTAGGATCTAGAATTTTCTACTATCTATATATACTTATGTAAGATATGCACGTGTAATCTTTTGGGAAAATCAATTAAGAAAATTATCTTTTGCTGAGAGAAATTGTAGAATACTAGAATCTTCATCAACCTCAAAACCAACAGAAACGTTGGGGCTTTGGTTTTCGCAGGTTGGAGATGCGAAATGACCCGTCATACACTGGGACACGTGATGAAGAGGTTCGAGATGCAAAACGACCTTTCATACACTTGGCATAAAGTACTAACTTATCCCAAAAAGAGTAAACTAATATATAGTTTAAAAGTTAGTAATATAAACTTTCTAATTTTTTAAAAATTAAAATTTTAGAGATTTTTAATCCCATCCCATGTTAATTTTTTTTTTAAATGGTAAGAATTCCAAAGAGATTTTTAATTTTTTAATTTTTAAAGTTTGATTGTATTATTAATTATTTTTATAATACCAAGAAATACATTAACAGTTGAACTACAACCTCAAACCTCATAAGATAAAATGAAATAAACATGGGATGGGAGAGTCACTATGCTAGAAAATTTTTAAAAACAAATAAGAAAGATTATAAAAAAAAATTAAAAATTTAAAAAATATATAAATATAATTTAAATTTATTTTTTCATTATCCTAAATCCTACTATATTTGTTACTTTTTTTCCACATTTTATAAATATTTGCAAATTTTTACTATTTTATTTAAATTTTGAACTATTATAAATATTAAAATTGTATTTTTTAGAAAATTATAGAGTTTATACTTCACGTTTTATAACTATAGGAATAAAGTGAGATATTTTGTAAATCATATGTTTTTTATGTAGTTTTCCGAGAACATATGTATCCAACTATTAATCACGAGCATTCTCCACAGGGTCAATTGATGAAGTTTTTTTTGTGGTGAAGGGTTTTTCATTGATGTGTATATATTTAATTTAAAGATTAAAGGCATATATTGATTATTCAACGAAGTTATAATTTTTATGAGTTTTGTCCGATTTAAATTTGGAGTAGTCAATAATAGGATAACTAAATAGTTTTAAAAAAAAGTCATGTCCTCCGTTATAGTATTTTTTTTTTTAAAACTTTGAATTCTATTTTAGTTTCAAACCTATTTAGAATTATGGCCTCCATATCTTATGTAAAGATTACATAAATAAATAAAATGCCACTTTCTTGACCATTCATGTTTTTGCTTCAATCACAAAAACCATCAACGGAGCTGACACATTTGCATTACTAACCGTTAATAACCCGTTTTTGTTGCTTAAGTTACTCTTTAATTAGAGTTAGAGATTGGCTTTGCACTTCTTGCATGCAAATTGCAATGTCCAATCCGAATAACAACTCCAATGAAAGGTCAATGCTCACTAATGCTAAGTCAATGATTACAGTTTGCAAGTCAGCACAGAGCAAAAACGCGCATTAGACGCCCTAGTGGACCATACCACCGCCACAAGACCACAGTCGACAGCAACACAAGAAAACGAGAAATTATACACTACTAGTGCACATAGATCGCTAAACTAATCGATCGAATTTATACGCGCACGGTCGGATAAAATATAATTCTTGATCCATGTAGGCGTGACAATATAGAAGTACAAGTTGCGAGTATGTCTTGTGTCTCCAAGCCACTAGGCAGACATGTTACATCAATCCTTACATCAATGTAATCAACTCGTTTTGCCACTTTTTTTTTGGCTTTCCTATAAGTGCAAACAACTTATTCACATATCTCAGAACAAGAAATCAAATCTTTCTTAACAAGCACCAAACATGAGAACCCTTTTACACATTCTCCTCGTTTCCACTCTTCTTTCCCTTTCGATATCCGAACGATGTAACCCCCACGACAAGAAAGCTCTGTTCCAAATCAAAGAGAGTTTTGGAAACCCTTACCATCTAGCCTCATGGAAACCAGAAGCTGATTGCTGCAATAGTTGGTACGAAGTGAAGTGCGACCGAACCACCAACCGAATCATTTCCCTCACCATCTTTGGAGGAAACCTCTCTGGCCAAATCCCACCTCAAGTTGGCGACTTGCCTTATCTACAGACCCTTAGATTCCACAAACTAACCAATGTCACCGGCCCTATTCAGCCCACCATTGCGAAACTCACAAACCTCAGGAATCTTGACCTCAGCTGGCTGAGTCTCTCCGGACCAGTGCCCGATTTCCTTGGCAATTTCAAGAATCTATTTTTCTTAGACTTGTCTTTCAACAAACTTTCAGGATCGATACCAAGTTCGCTTTCTAAGTTACAGAATGCTATTTCTATTATCTTGGAATGGAACCAGCTTACAGGGGTGATCCCTGACTCACTTGGTACGTTTCAGGGCACCACACCCGGCCTTTACCTGTCTCATAACCAACTTTCTGGTAACATCCCCGTCTCATTAGGCTACTTGAACTTCACTTCAATTGATTTGTCACACAACCATCTTGAAGGGGATGCCTCCATGCTTTTCGGACCAAACAAGACAATTCAAATTGTTCATCTCTCAAGGAACGTGTTGGAGTTTGATTTGACGAAGGTGGTCATCCCAGACAGCTTGACTTCACTGGAAATCAATCACAACAAGATTTATGGCAGCATTCCGGAGAAAATGACTCAGCTGAATTTGTATTTCTTGAATGTCAGCTACAACAGACTCTGCGGTCAGATTCCAGTTGGGGGCAACTTGCAGAGCTTTGATAGCTTCACATATTTCCACAACCGGTGCTTGTGTGGTGCTCCACTTGACAGCTGCAAGTAGGGTGTACTGCCTAGAGAAGAAGTTTCTCAGGACTGGATATCTAGAATTCTGCAGAGAAAGACCACACAGTTCAATGGTTAATACTATAGATTGGTTTGCTTACATACATATAATGCCTGGATTGTTTTGTATATCTAAAAATGTTGAACAAGTTCTCCATTTATCCTGAAGATGAGTCATTTCCCCTTGATGTTTCCTGCCAGCAAGTAGCTCTATGAAAGCAAGCTTTAGGAATTTTTTTTATCCACTTGTGAATTTGTTTCTTATCCATAAAGAAAACTGTAAGGTACTAGTCATTTGAAAGATAAATTTAGTCCAGCATAGAAGTATCTACTGTTTATATTGATATCATGCATAATTACCTTCCGAAAATCAAAGTCAATACCTACCCACCCAAAAAGAATTCAGTTACAAATAAAAGTATAATTAATATAACTTGAGGTGACTGATTAAAGAACATCTTAAGATATCTGATGCTATATCTTGTCACAGATTTGTGCTAAAAACCATATGCGACTGCTAAAAAGTATCTTACGAATTCAATCATTCCATAGAAAGGATTGTTTCACTCCTCCTTTCATACTCTCATACTCTCACACTCTCACTCTTCTCCAGGATGATGCTTCTTAAAATGTGACTGTACTGATGCCAAAACACCAAAGGCACACAGAGTCAAATTATCAGTGAATACCACAAGGCAACACAAGTTTATAGTAGAGCAAGTTGAGCTATTTTAAGCGTTTTTGTAGCAATCGTAGGAGTTATGACCCACAAGTCCACAATGAATAGCAAAACAAAAAAGAACCAAATGTAATGCGTAAAGTAGTAAAATCATACCTGAAAATCCAGTAGGACAGCAAGCTCTCCAGAGCCAGAAGAGCTGTTGAAATCTTCCAGAATATCTTGTTAAAACTTTGCCAAATTCCTTAGGTCCCTATAGTAGGCAATTCGTTTTGTCACATTTTTGCGTGGAATTTCCAGCGGTTTTGAAACAGGAGGATACAAGGCAGACCTCTATGGACCCATATCCATGCACATCACAAAACAAGAGATCTTACCAAAGAAGCACCAAATATGAAAAGCCTTTTCCACTGTTCTTCCCTTTGTGTCTCAGAACTCTGTAATCCCAATGATAAGAAAGCTCTTCTCCGGGTCAAGAAAGATTTGGCAACCTTTACCTCCTAGCCCCATGGAAGGAAGACAATCACTGTTGTACTGATTGGTATCAGGTAGAATGCAACTCTAACACCAATGGAATCAATTCCCTCACCATATTTGCAGGCAATCTTTCCGGACAATCCTTGCAGCTGTTCATGACATGCCTTATCTCCAGGCTAATTCAGTCCTATTCAACAAGCCAATGCCAAATTCAAACACCTCAAAAATAAAATGGCAAACACTAAACGAATTGTAACCCTTCGAGAGAAAATATAATTTAAATTGATTTTTTTCATTGTCTTATATCCTACTATACTTGTTACATTTTCCCCCAAATTTTCATAATTTTTTTCTATTTTATTTGAATTTAAAATTTATTATAACGGTTAAAAATTTCATTTAAAAAAAAATATAGAATTTAAATTGCACAAGTGAAATATTTTATAAATTGTTTTTTACCTAGTTCCGTGAACGACATATGTATCCAATTAATCACAAGCATTCTCCACTAGATTCAATTAGTGAAGTTTTTATGTGGTGAAGGGCTTTTCTTTTATGTGTATATTTTTAATTTAGAGATTAAAAGCATACTTATCTTCTCCATGAGAAGGAGTAATGAAGTAAGTCACGGTCATACATTTGAATTCTATTTTAGTTTCAAAGCTATCTAGAATTATAGCCTCCATCTTATCTAATTTAAAGAATATATAAATAAATAAAATAATGTTTCTCTTTTTTGACCATTTTTTTCTTCTCGCTGATAATATTTATTAAACCGAACACATAAAAGATACGCTAGCCATGCTAAGAACGTCCGAAGCATAAGGATTTAGAATAAGCGGACCACTAGCGGGTCAATGCTTTTGCTTCAATAATAATGCATGAAGCTAGCTGACACATTTGCACTTCTGGCATGCAATGTTCAATCCGGATAGCAATTCCAAAATCTTTTCAGCTCAATGCTCACTCACTAATGCTAAGTCAATGATTACAGTTTGCAAAAACGCGCATTAGACGCCCTAGTTGACCATACCACCACCACAAGACCACAGTCGACAGCAATACTAGAAATTATACACTACTACTGATATTCTTTTTTACACGATAATTAATTAATTAATTTTATATTCATTTTTGGGTAAAAATTAATTTTTTTAAGAAAAATTTATCAATTTATGTAATGATTTTATCTACATACAATTGTTATATTAGTTAGACGATCCATTTAGGTGTGACAAGATAGATAGAAGCACGACATTACGACTACTTTCAAAAATTTACCAATAAAGCGGTAAAAGTTGGAACTAATGACATCAACCCTCTCAATCTCAGCTGCCCAAAAGCCATTAGGCAGACATGTTACATCATTCCTTACATCAATATAATCAACTCTTTTTGCCACCTTTTTTATTGGCTTTCCTATAAATTCAAACAACTTACTTCACATATATCAGAACAAGAAATAAAATCTTGCTTAACAAGCACCAAACATGAGAGCCCTTTTACACATTCTCCTCGTTTCCACTCTTCTTTCCCTTTCGATATCCGAACGATGTAACCCCCACGACAAGAAAGCTCTCTTCCAAATCAAAGAGAGTTTTGGAAACCCTTACCTTCTAGCCTCATGGAAACCAGAAGCTGATTGCTGCACTAGTTGGTACCAAGTGGAGTGCGACAGAACCACCGACCGAATCATTTCCCTCACCATCTTTGCAGGAAACCTCTCAGGCCAAATCCCACCTCAAGTTGGTGACTTGCCTTATCTACAGACTCTTAGATTCCACAAACTAACCAATGTCACCGGCCCTATTCAGCCAGCCATTGCGAAACTCGCAAACCTCAGGATTCTTGACCTCAGCTGGCTGACTCTCACCGGACCAGTACCAGGTTTCCTTGGCGATTTCAAGAATCTATTTTTGTTAGACTTGTCTTTCAACAAACTTTCAGGATCGATACCAAGTTCGCTTTCTAAGTTTCAGAATGTTATTTCTATTCGCTTGGATAGGAACCAGCTTACAGGGTCAATTCCTGAATCATTTGGTACATTTCAAAGCACTATACCTGATCTTTACTTGTCTCATAACAACCTTACTGGTAAAATCCCTGCCTCCTTAGGCTACTTGAACTTTTCGAGAATTGATTTCTCGCGCAACAGGCTTGAAGGCGATGCCTCCATGGTTTTTGGGGCAAACAAGACCACTCAGATGTTGGATCTTTCGAGGAATCTGTTCGAGTTTAATTTCTCAAATCTTGAGTTTTCAGACAGCTTGATAACACTTGACATTAACCACAACAAGATTTACGGTAGCATTCCTGAAAAGCTGGCTCAGATTAGTGTGCCGCAGTTTGGCTTGCAGTTCTTGAATGTCAGCTACAACAGGCTCTGCGGCCAAATCCCAGTTGGTGGGAAGATGCAGAGTTTTGATTCCTCTGCCTATTTCCATAACAGGTGCTTGTGCGGCGCTCCACTCGATAGCTGCAAGTAAGGAAGTGCCTCGAGAAGCAATTCATATCTTCAACTGCAGATTCTTTTCGTTGGACTAATTTAGCTTCTGGCTAGATTTGAGTTTTTCATTCTCAATGTATTGGAATAAACCCTAAATTTAGTGATTTTCTTTCCTTAAGCATAAAGTCTAGCTATTGAAGAAGATAGATCAAATCCGCAAAAGAAAGTTGTGGTAAATCCATTTACACAGCTTGTCCAGTGTATCCATAGCATTCATAATTCAAACAGGCTGACACCAATAAAATCTGATAGTTCATTAATTCGAGATTTATCGGCATCTCCAGAGGGTCATGCACAAATCAGTAGTTATCACACTACAACATGATCCCTGCACCAATAAAATCAACAGTTCTTCATTAATTTGAGATTATTGGTGTTTCTACAGAGTAATGCACAAATCACTTGTCTTATCAACAATACAACATGATCACTGTTGCTTCCTCCATCATGATCCCTGTTCCCAGGAGTTCTTGGGTATCAGCTGTCGTAATTGTACATAGTTGTATGACCTTGGTTGACAGAAGATTAGAATGTCAATGGTAGCGGCTCCATTCTACGTAATCAATGTCAATGTCGCTCCTTCCACTCTAATCTCCCTAGCCCATCAACAATTGCCTTACGAAACTCACCATTGTGGAGAAGGAAAGATGAGACATGTCCCCCAGTAACCCATCTCACTTCTGAACCTGGCCAAGCTTTTTGAAGTTCCAAAACGGAATGTTTCGGAATGTAACCATCATCCTATAAGACATGATTGAAGTTGAACAAAACAGGTGTTAGAAAAATTATGACAAGAAAGTAATTGAAAACAATCAGTGAAAGAAGGAACAAGGGAGTGAGGAATTATGCAATTGTCCTATGGAACAAAATTTAGTGCAGCCTGATATTCCAGATCAGCATCACACTGCTTAACAAAAGGTTCAATACATAAACCAGATTTTAAAGAAGTGCACGTCGTTAAGTAAACAAAGTTATTTAGGCACATGCAGATGAGCAGCATAATCAAAGGGATACCTGTCCTTTTATAAACTTCATTTTACTAAAAGAGAACATGCACTCACTTGCGCTAATCAGGTTTTGTCATCAATAAGTAAACATTGATAATATAACGGTATTAGTATCTCTAGTATACATAATCCATATGGCTGATAAACTGATACTGACATCTTGCAAAGAAACTATCGTAGAAGTGCAAGTATATCCTCAAATATATCATCTAATAGATTGCAGGATAACAGAAAAAACAAGGTATAAAGGAACCTAAAGATGCACACTTTATTCACATTGAAGGTGGCAAACTGCTAGTTTAGAACAATAAGTGTTTTCACTCATCAGATAGAAAACAAAAGCCAACTTTCTTGGTTTACTAAAATAACAAAGAAAGTGTATCCTCTGATAAGTTACTTACGGTCGCAGAGACAAATATTACAGCATTGGGATTTTTGGGAATTGGAAAGCGAGTGACATCTGTGAGAGAGAGAACATTCCGCAACCGCTCTCTCACCTCGTCGAGAGTCATTGCAGTCTCATGTACTGCAAGATCCTCTCTCAGTGCCTCCCACGCGGTGCCATACCTTAGTATGCCCTCACAGAATGCCACAACAGCAGAGTGTGGGGAGAGAAAAGGAAAGGTTGCAACAGGTGTAGGGTGCAGTGATCCAACCATTGCAGCATGTACTCCCCCTAGATTTCATAAGAGGATCAAAATGTGAAAATGTGATGGACCAAATTAACGGGTGCGATATCCTCAGACTATGAACATGTAGGTCATGAGAGACCAAGTCAGTCCAACTCTAAATGGGATCTACGCCTTCCCAGGAAAGGTAAGTATAAACTTCAGTATTTGTAAAATCACATTTTTCTTACCCATGCTAAGCCCACAAACACCCATCTTTCCGAACCCAGCCTCAGAGTCTAACCAATACAAAAGACTTCGTGCCTCCTCTATGGTTGCTCTACCTAATAAAAGTAAGTCACTCACACACAAGAGTTTTGCACCACGCTGCAGCAGAGGGCGTCTCTGTCCGTAGAAGGGGCTGCAATTGCACATTTAAAATTGAATCCAATGCTTACAGATTATAAAACAATCACCGGCTAAAATTTTATCTTAAATAAGTAGTTAACACTAACAGCACAACATGACTCTGACCTCTCCAGTACCATTGTAGCAATGTTTTCCTTCAGCAATGGTCCACCAAGACGCAGTCTACGGCCAAATGTATGGTCCCCAGTGCCTGCAAAAGAAGGCTACAACTTGTAAACCCACCAGGCACTGCCTAACTGGTAACTTTTAAAATCGTAAGAATGAGGTTTCAGGATTTCACAGGCAACATCATAGGCAACTTCTCATACTCTTACAGAGAAAAATACGAGTCCACGTCTACTTCAAAATCAATTGGACAGACATTTACAACCATTCTGTCAAGGAAACAAGAACAAACTCAAGCAGAATCATACAAGTGCAATTATTTGTTAATTTTGAATCAGATTTACTAAAGTAGAGAGGGAAGGACACAAGAACCTGTAACCCAATTATGAAAAAACCTTCAACATAAGCACCGATAACAACTAAAAGATACAGTTCATTAAGGCTAATGTTAGCTTCATACTGTTGCAAAAGAAAAAAGCAAGATACAGCAAAGAAGACCATACGAAATCCATAAATACCTATAAAACATCATTTCAAATTCAATGCACAATATACAAACCCTGAATATGAGTTGATTACTGAGGTGGGTTGTCAAAATTGTACCTAATAATGGCACAAAAGCAAGGTACTGACTGGCTCTAAATCAAACAGATAACATTTAACCACAATCCATGAACCGATATGAAGCTATGAATGTACAATGCGCCTAATCAACAACAACCATTCCTATGTTAATTCTCCACCTAAACCTAACACAAACAGTCGAAAAATAAATTAAGCTGAAAAATCTCCTATCAAGTCAAATTCAAGCAGAGCTAGACTGTTACCTGCTAGATGAACCACACAGGCCATCTTCTGCGGCGGAACGTATTTCGGTGCGAGAAAAGCCACCCTTACGGTATGGCTCTCAGGGGGCAATGCGCCGAGTAACAGCTCATCACAAGGGGTTGTAAATACCCCTTCTCTCAAACGGGAAGTTCTGCTCTCCCAAACTGTTTTCCAAACTGGTTGAACCAAAGTTGGAGACCAGTTTTGGCCTTCTACTTCAGGGAACAACTGCTTGATCATTCTCTCCAAAAGCTCCAGCTTTGTGCCACCCCATCCTCTAGAAAAGAATGGTGTGGTCATTCTGGTTCTGTGCATGAATGCACCATATATATGGTCCAACACATAATGTACCATTCCTAAATTGACAGCCACCATTTTTTAGGAACACCCAGGTAGGAAAACAATGTAAAGGATTAGATGGAAGGAGATAATTTAAAAGACACCCACCCAGAAGAAATTGTGCTAAAGTATAAAATAATATCGACAAGCTTATCCAGCTTGACTCGGAAAGAGAAGATTTTTCGCAAGGATTAGATGTTATCAGATCCAACAGATCCCAGACAACGTAACAGAAAGAGAGGAAAGAAACAAACAATTAGAAGAGCAGAAAATAAAACTATGGCAGGGATCAATAAGCATTTGGATGAAATGAAAAAGGAAAGAAATTAGGGAGATGGGAATTTTGGGTGCGGATGGAGCCCCAAATTGGGGTTTGGGACAGCCTGGGTGCCTACGGTGATTGTGACTTGTGAGAGACTCAAGGAGATGAAGAAAACTGTTGGGCTGAGGAAACTTTTTCCTATTTTCTTTTCGTTTTTGGAGCGCTTAACAAATAAAAATAAAAAGGTTAGATTTTCCCCTTATAATTCATTCCGTATTTAGGTTTTTTTTCAGACCGGATTAATCTGGACGGTCACCATGAGAACCTCATAAAATATTTCAAAACAATTACTTCCCTTAAAATTTAAATTTTAAAATTTGATAAAAGTTAATTGATTTATCGTCTTCTCGACTGCATCCGTTAATTATATTTTTTTTATCATTGGTACTATGAAATTAACATCAAATTTCGTAACATTTATTTGTTAATGTGGATGAAAGATTAAATGGAAGAGTAAAGGAAGTTTCAGAAAAAAAAATGAAAGGAATAAATAGGAAATTAATATTAAAAAGTAAAATTATTAGTATTCGGTTGTAATTTGATACTCCTATAAGATAGAACAACGCATGACGCACGCACCCGTTCAATTGCAAAGTGTTTGAATTTGACACCCCACCTAAATCCTATCAAAATTCTGTCCTTTTCTTTTCTTTTCTTTCTTTGATTTTCGGAATTTGTTTTCGTTGATTTCCATGTAAGTATGAATTGACAGGCGGTTTGAGGTTGGAAAAGGACCCACTAACAAGATAAGAAGGCAAGGTTCAATCATCATGCCAAATGTGTCAACCATGTGGAAGAAAAATAAAATAAAATAAAACCATGTCATTCACAGATTGTCAATCTCGTGTGGATTAAAATTTCGTTCTTTTATATTGGGATGAAACGTTCCGTACATACTCCCTCCGGTTCGAATTAACTGACGCGTACTGTTTATACACGTATTTCAAGAAAACCGGATGACTCACTATTTGACCCCAAAAAATTCCGTACTTTTTTTCCAACGTACGTTAATCCTTAACGTACGTCCGAACAAAATTTGAGGTAAAATTATCTCAAATAGTGAATCATCCCGTCTCCTTAATATGCGTGTAAATAGTGAAAGCGTCGGATAATAAAAACGAGAGGGAGTATGAAATTGATAACCGTATCCATTGTAATATCACAATTGGGCCGGCATGTCTAGGTACTTCTCGTCTAATGTTGTGTGGTCACGCCCAAGCTCGACAATCATCTTGGATTGGTTTTTTCTTAGCTGGCCCACGTTCTGAGGTAAGAAAGAGAGCACTAGTCATTAATAATTTTGTTTTAGCTATTCACTATTGGAATGTGATGTGAATTGAAGATTGATGTTCAAATACAAGAACAAGTACGCAATACACTATCATGTGTAGTGAGCATAGGAAATTTGATAAAGTTACATGACATTTTGTCATCCATAGCATTTTAACCAAAGGAGCCAACAACAACACTTAGTTGTACTGATAAAACTATCAGAATGATGGAAATGGATGGAGCCTAGCCACTGGTAGACAAACCAGAGGATTAGCCATTGGAAGTGTTAGTCCAGGTGCTTCATCCATGTCAACTTTTCCATCTCCTCCACTAACTTTCCATTCAAAGCACTGGATCATAGCAGCTAAGGTTGTCTGAACAACTTGCAATGCCAAAGATGTTCCTGGGCACCCTCTCCTTCCACTTCCAAATGGCAACATATGAAAATGCTGCCCTCTAACATCCAACTGGCTCTTCCCGTTCCCCTCGCCAATACGAAACCTCTCCGGATCGAACTCCAGCGGGTTCTGCCAGTAGTTCGGATCTCTACCAAGCGCCCACGTGTTTACGAAAACCCTGGTCCGTTCTGGAATGTCATAGCCATTGATCACACAATGTTCAGTTGATTCTCTTACAATCATTGGACCTGTAGGGTGGAGCCTTAGGGTTTCTTTTACTATTGCTTGGAGGTAAGGGAGGTTAGGAATGTCTGATTCCTGTACTATTCTGGTTTTTCCTATGACAGAATCAATCTCTTCTCTTGCTTTGTCCATGATGTTTGGATGATTGATTAACTCTGCTAGTGCCCATTCGGTAGTGATGGCTGATGTGTCGGTCCCCGCGGCGAATATATCCTGTGCAATATTGCAGATATTACAAGTAATTAGTATGAACATAACATAAATTTGTCATCTGTTTTTGGGTCATCTACTAGTTTTGCAAAGTGTAAGAAAGCTTGGATTTTTGTTAAGCAGGAGGTAATTGACTAAAAGGGTTTAGGTCAACTCGGGTTATGCATCTTTTTTCTTGCTGTTATAACTGCAAACTCATCTATGTAGTAGTTTAGGCAAAAATCTATAAGGTACTAGACCAAGTTCGAGTCGAGTAGTAGAGTAATCTTGTTCGAGCATCATCAGAATCCAAAAAGGGATGGCTCTCCTAATATAGTTTTCTACATTTCTCATCCTCGAAATTGATAACTAAGGAATTATCGAACAATATAAAAGTTGTCTGTTCATGAGAGATTACTTACCAGTATGAATGCCTTAATGTTTTCCTCTGTCAATTTCATCTCTGAACTATCATCTTCTGCTATGTCAAGTAAAATATCGAGCACATCACTCGGTGAATCTTCCTGTCCCGATCCAATTTCCCCCCTTTTCGCCTTCCTCACTTCCTTATGCTCCTTTATGATCTTCTCCATCATTCTATCAAACTTATCGCGAACTTCCTTAAGCCTTTTACCAAACCCTTGCAAATCCAAGTTCTTGCAAAACCAAACGAAATCCGACAGGTTAAACTTTCCTGTCAGCTCCGCGGTCTCAAGAACCAATTTCCTCATCTCATCAGCTTCATCTTCATTATCCGAACACCTCTGGCTCATAGTCATTCTTGAAATGACATTATTTGTTGCCCTCATCAGCTGAACTCCAACATCAAATGACTCTCCTGCGTTAGCTTTCTTTAATGTCAACTTCAAAAACCGCCTTATTTCTTCACTCCTGACAGGAACAAACTGGTCTAGGATTTTGCCACTGAGAAGCTCAGACATGCAGAGTTTCTTCATGAACTTCCAGTACTTCCCGTAAGGAGCGAATGAGAAATCAGCTGAGCCATAGGTGAGGTAATGAACAGCACCTATTTTGGGTCGATCTAAGAAAGATGCTTCATGGGTTTTCAGGATTTCTTTGGCCATTTCCGGGGAGGAAGCAACAATACAAGGGACCGAGCCTAGGAATATGTGGATTAAAGGTCCGTACCGGATCGAAAGCTTGTGAAGAGCTTGGTGAGGTATTGGAGCAAGGAGATGGAGATGTCCAATGATTGGTAGAGCCATTGGACTTGGTGGAAGACGAATTCTTGTTCTAGTTTTGGCTAATATTTTCCTGACTGTGATTGTGGAGAGTAGCCATATCAGGAAAAGTATGCTGTAGGTTTGGAAATCAGCCATGGGAATTGGCATCTTTGCACTCTGATCAGGAGTCAGGACCAATGACTTCAGGTACGAAATGTGTATATATAGTACCGTAATTGAGAAGACGGCACAACGAGCAGAATCCTTGATTATCAGCATACACTAGCTGTCTTCGAGCCAGGTAGGACCTAGAGACGGCAGAGCTTTCCCTTACTAATTTTAATACAAATACCTAGCTAGCCGTCAAACTTAATATGTCTGGTTAAACTAGAACAACGTCTATCAGTTGATGTACGCGCTTGTGGGTGCTACTTGATGTCTTTCAATTGTTTTATTCATAGAATATGTTCTTGAATGGTGAAGGAACAATAGCCTTGACGGCAATGACACGAGGAAAAAATAAAATAAAATTATGGATGTAATATAACATACAATCTGCAACATATTTTAGTTTCAACTTGTCCTAACTTTTTTTGTGGTATGCTAATGGTTGTGAGCTAAGTTGTGTTTTGTACCATTCTCGTGTCATTTTCAGAAAATTGGTTGACTTGGTATTATATTTCTTCCTGCTCTCATTTTCTGCCGGCCCGCATTTTCTGCCGGCCCGGAGAGAACTGGACCTGGTCAAATTCAATAGCTGTGCTTTCCAGTTTTATCAGGAGGAAATTGTGTTGGAATCTTAAAAGATTCCAGTTTAGTTAATTAAAATTATATAATAATAATAATAAGAAGAAGAAGAAAGAGTAATGATATTTTGAACTATCTAATCGAGTGAAATTATTATTTTGAACCCTTAATTTATTTATTTATTATTTAGACCATTTACTCATCTGAAATTATTAGTGAATTTTTCTAAGGATTCGCGTCATGAGTTAACAAAGATTTCCTCACACATCAAAATAATACTCCCTCCGGTCTCCAAAATATGTCTTTCTCGCATCCCAATATTCAGTAGGGAACGCATATTGAGGAGGCCAGATGATTCACTATTTGATCCCAAAAAAATCCGTACTTTTTTTCTAACGTACGTTAATCCTTAACGTACTTTCTAGAAAAAATTAGGGGCAAAATTGTCTCAAATAGTTTGTCTGCCGGCCGTTTTAAGATACGTGCCGAAACAGTAAAAGCAAAAGCTAAAACGACATACTTTGAGGACCGGAGGGAGTAATTTGAAAAAAGGGTCTATAAGAACAAAAAGGTTAACGAGGGTCCAAAATAATTATTTCACATGAAAAAAAGGTCCAAAATACAATAATAATAATAATAATAATAATAATAATAAATGTTCAATTTATGTGGGCTTGCTTAGTAGGCTTTTGATGAAGATTTTGTTTCGTAACTGGGCTTATTTTGGTCCGCTTGGGTTCTCTGTTGCTGGGCTTCTACGCTCTCGAATTCTCGAACTCTGCTAGATGAGGGACATTGTTTGGCCATGCACAGAAAGTGTTCGTAGTAATGCCCGAAAGAAATGAAAAAGAAGAAGGTACTTTTGGGCGATCATAGAAAGATGTTTCATGGGTTTTAAGGAGCTCTTTGGCCATCTCTAGGGAGGAAATCTACAATGCAATGCAATGGAAAGAGCTTAGGAATAATGTGCATTAAGGATCCATATGGTTTGAAAGCTTGTGAATGGCTTGCTGCGGTATTGGAGCAATGATTGGTACAGCCATTGAACTTGGTGGAAGATGAGATGATGCTGCCCTTGTTTGCATAATATTTTCCTCACACAAGTTGAGGAGACCAGCCATAAGAGGGAAAGCATAATGTGAGGTGCAATCGTACCCGAAATATTCCCAGAAAAGGTCCCAGCATGTATCCGTTAGCAGGCCAAGTGGAACACAATCGGAGCATACTAAATCACCATTCACCATCTTGCAAGGATATCTGCATGTATCCGTTAGTAGGTAAGTTGTTAGCATTTACTTCTTGCCCCTTTACATGCGTTTGATTAATCGTGTATTGACAAGATCTTCATCGAGAAGATATCTTAAGACTTCCATAACTGAAAGTGATTTCA
Source organism: Viola odorata (assembly GCA_963691705.1). Lineage (NCBI taxonomy): Eukaryota > Viridiplantae > Streptophyta > Magnoliopsida > Malpighiales > Violaceae > Viola > Viola odorata. The sequence continues at coordinate 4,008,612 of OY829538.1, forward strand.
TTTTCTGGAAGAAACAAACCATGAAATCATGTCTTGGACTATGTTAGTCATCACTTGATGGTCAGTGGTAAGGATTAGACTTTTTGCTCTTGTTTCGCATGATTTAGAAAATATATTTCACCAGTTCATTCACCAGCCTGATCTATCAATACTGACACCATCTTCTGTCGATGAATATGCGCACTGCACTTCAGGATTCTACTGTTCTGTCTTCCTTCAGACTATTTTGGTAGGAATCAATCATTTAAACCATAGTTTATCTAAAGATGAATGAATTCGGCTTGTAAGAAACATAGGGTTGCTACTATGCAGCTTGAACTCGACTATAGTCTTGAGAACCAAGTTCTATTTAAAAGACCAAAATGGCAATTACAGAGTACATGCACACAAGCCAAGTTTTAAGCAGTCTAAGGACTTCTACAGGAATTAGAAAGTACAGCCTTTCACTTATTCACTATACATATTAAAAAGGGGTAGAATTTATGATTGGAACTATCATGTCACATCAAGTGTTCATTCATCAGTTTCTGTTTGCTGCTGTCCAGTTTCAACTTCAACGACAACCAAATCATTTCCTGAAACCATCATTACAGTGACAAAAATGGAGTGAGCCTAGCCACTGGGGCACAAACCAATGACTTAGCCCTCGGAGCCGTCAGTCCAGGTCCCTCTTCCATGTCAAGTGTTCCATTCTCTCCTTCACTAACCTTCCATTCAAAGCACTGGATCATAGCAGCAAGAGTTGTTGGGACAAACTGTAATGCAAGTGAAGCACCTGGGCAGCTTCTTCTTCCCATCCCAAATGGTAATAATTGAAAATATTGCCCCCTTACATCTAGCATATTACTCTTCCCCTTCCACTCTTCACTTGTAAACCTTTCTGGCCTAAACTCAAGTGGGTTATCCCAGTAATTTGGGTCCCTGCCAAGTGACCAGACATTAACAAACAGTCTGGTCTTTGCTGGAATTTTGTAGCCAGCAATGGTACAATCTTCCAGTGATTCCCTCACAATTAATGGACCAGAGGGATGTAGCCTCAGAATTTCTTTTGTTATGGCTTGGAGGAGGGGAAGGTTAGCTATATCTTTTTCCTCCACTAGCCTGTTCTTCCCGACAACAGAGTCGATCTCTTCTATTGCTTTTTTCATCACATTTGGGTCGTTAATGAGCTCTGCCAGTCCCCATTCTACTGCAATAGAAGTGGTGTCTGTTCCGGCACCAAATATGTTCTGTCAAATTAGAAATTTAAAATTTAAATGTTATTGTCCAACCACCAGTCTACTGTTTACCGTTGACAAGTTTCTTATGGAATCTATAGTTCTTGACTTCTAGTTCTTTCCTACCTGATACACAAATCCTTAAACGATGTCTAAGCCATATGCAATTTTGTTTACATTTTAGAGGTACAGTGCTGAAGGTTGATGTTTAAGTCAGAATGATGTTGCGTAAAAGACTTCTTACCATAATGAATGCCTTGATATTTTCTCTGGTTAATCTCATCTCTGCACCCTCATCTTCATATATGTCAAGTAAAATATCAAGTATATCCTTCACGTCATCTCCTCCATTACCAACTTCCTCCTTTTTCCTTGCATCTTCATGCTCCTTCATGATCCTCTCCATCATGGTATCATATTTGTCTCGAGCATCCTTAAGCCTTTTCCCAAACCCTTGAATATCCAAATTCCTGCAGAACCAAATTGAGTCTGAGAGATTGAACTTCGCGCCAAGCTCATTTAACTCTTTCACCATCTCCCTCACCTCCTCAGCTTCGTCTTTATTGTCTGAACACCTTGTTCGCAACGCCATTCTAGATATTATGTTGTTAGTCAACCTCATCAGTTCTCCTCCTACATTGACTGCCTCATTTGCCTCAGCTTTCTTTAGCACTAGCTTCAGAAACCGCTTTGTCTCTTCTTGTCGAATTGGGAGGAATTGTTCTAATATTCGACTGCCGAGAAGTTCATTCATACAAAGTTTCTTCATGAACTTCCAGTACGGACCGTAATATATTGTAGCAAAATCTGCTGAACCATAAGTAAGGTAATCTAGATTCTTTACTTTAGGACGGTTCATGAAATTAGCTTCATTAGTTTTGAGGATTTCTTTTGCAAGTTCTGGGGTGGAAGCAAGGAGACAAGGATTTGAACCGATAAAGAAGTAAAGGAGAGGTCCAAAGCGAGTGGAAAGCTTGTGGAAAGCCTGATGAGGAATGGGGCCTAGATGGTGCATATGGCCAATGATCGGCATGGCTGGAGGGCTTGGTGGAAGGCCAGCCCTTTTACGATTTCTGGCCAGAATGGTTCGAACCAAGAAAGTGGAGGCTAGGAAGATGAAAAATGGGATGGTGTAGTTTTGCAGGTCAGCCATGTTTGTATTAATGTTATAGCAGATGTTGCAGGAGAGAATTTCCTGTTAGTATAGAACTGCAATGAGGATTTCTGTGCTATCACAGATTTTGTCAACTTTGTTCTGATTTCCTTCAAACTAAGAGATGATTGATCAAATAATGTTTGTGGTCACATGATTTGGACTTGCCATCTCCATTATCATTATATTAATGAACTGCTTGGTACTGGAATGATATTGTATAGCAACTTGTCACTGAAATTAAAGAGTTAAAAGAAAATGACTGATTGGTGACCTTTTTTTATTTGTTTGTTTTCTGCTACTACCACTTTGTTACATCATTCTGCACATGAGACTATTTGGAGGGCCTAATTTTCCTGAATTCAATTTTGTGGTCCTTAAAATGATCTGATTAAGAGATGTTAATGTTATGTATTCCCTGAAAAAGAAGAGTCTAATTTTCTGTAAAAATCAATTTTGTGGTCCTTAAATTTATCTAAGAGATGCTTGTGTATGATGATGGAAACCCCATTCCCCCCACCCTGAAATCAATTTAGTAGATTGCGAAATGCAGCTTACCCTAATTTTCTAAACTGCTTTGCGTTATGATTGAAACGCTATGAAAAACGATTTCTTGTTTGATTGTTTTTTGTGCCCATTAAACTTCATCGAGTATCAATATTTTAATATATTTTTTGTGTCAGATTGGGTCTCAGATTGCTACATTTTTCAGTTGGTATGTCATGTAATAAAATAAATAAATAAAATTACAAATAAAATTCAAAAAACACCTAGAAAAAATTCATATTCTTTAAAAAATATAAAAAATATATAAAAATGAAGAATTTTCAAAAGTGATAACGATTTTTAAGAATTAAAAAAAAATACAAGAACTAGGTAAAAAAAAACGAAAAGAGTGAAAGAAATTGCAGAAAATAAGAAGATTGTTTTTAAGAAATTCAGAATTTTTTACAAAAAATTATAAAATATTAAAAAATGCGAAATAAATTTGGAAAAAACCAACAAACAAAGAAATAAGAAAAAATAAAAAAAGGTGGTTTGTCTTTCCTGAATTGTAAAAAACAAAATAAAAATAAAAAATTTGAAAAAAATAAATAATAATCTTTGGAAAATAAATAAAATTAGTAATAATCTAGTAAGATTAGAGGTATTTGTGATTTACTGAAAAAAATTGAGAAGATTTATTTGTAGATACCAAAAGGTAATGTTATGTAATATATAGTTGTTGGAGCGACATTAAATAAGATCGATTCAAATTTGGAAAAAAATGAAAACAAAAAAGTCTCAATCTAGTTTTTTTATAGGTGGAGTTGAGATTCACACTTAGATTTGAATCTTTATTAGTACTTTTATCACCCGTCAGACAACCAATAGGCTACGTTTTCATTGACTACATTAATATTATTCAAGCGATAGATATACCAAATCCGGACAAAAAATCGTACAGAATTGTTGCCAAATTAAAAAAAAAAACAATAAAAGTAGCAAAGAGCATCAAACAAACAATAAGTACATTGGCATTATGTCATATTTAACGGTTGTTAAGAGAATTATTGCCTAACCATTAATTGTTTATTTAGGATATGATTGAATATATATTTAATTTTAATGTATATTATAGGATAGAGGTGTGTAAATGTCATTGTAACCTTAGTTGGCAACTAAACATGAAAAATATTAGTATTCAAGCGATAAATATACCAAATTCGGACAAAAAAAACGTATAGAATTATTACCAAATTAAAAAAACAAAGAGCATCAAACAAACAATAAGTACATTGGTATTAACGGTTGTTAAGAGAATTATTGCCTAGCCATTAATTGTTTATTTAGGATATGATTGAATAAGAATTATATATTTAATCTTAATGTATATTAGATAGTAGGTGGTTTGTCACATAGGATAGAGGTGTGTATATGTCATTGTAACCTTAGTTGGCAACTCGACATGAAGAATATTGCAAATCAACATGTTTTTGGAATTATCTATTTTACACGTAACCAACATTACATATTATTAGCTTTCCAAATCGATCTCATCATACAGGGAAGAAAGAAAAAAAAATGGCAGAAGAGCTGAAGCTGCTGAATGCATGGTCAAGTCCTTTTGGTTTGAGGGTAGTATGGGCATTGAACCTCAAAGGAATCCATTATGACTCGGCCGATGAAGATCTATCAAACAAGAGCCCTTTGCTTCTCCAATACAACCCAGTCCACAAAAAGGTTCCAGTCCTTGTACACAACCGAAAACCTATTTTAGAATCTCTTATCGTCCTTGAATACATTGATGAAACATGGAAACAACGCCCCTTATTGCCAGAAGATCCTCTAGTGAAAGCCAGAGCTCGATTTTGGGCTAAATTTAGCGAAGACAAAGTAAATCAACTGTAGTAATCAGCTAGCTAATACCTCGGTAAATTTTGATAGGTTTTTTTTACTTGGTTTTTTCTTCTCTATTTTTGCGAAATGAATAGCTAGCACTCTCTATTTACTAAAATCACACTCAGTGATGCGAATCCACGCATCCAACTACCGTTACCACCAGCTGGTCCAATGACTCGAGCCAGAGCTAGAAAGCTTCAAGACCGTTTGTCATCTCTCATTCACAAGGAGCTGGAATGTGAGAGGACAAGTGAGGAAGCTGCACTTAGAGAGAGGACACCAAGAGTTGTGAATCTCCTTATATTCACAATGCCCGAAGATGATTCTGCCAGAAACGACACTTGACCGTTTGTCACCAAAACGGCTCTTGTCTGATTCGTTCAAAACGGCTCTTGTCCGTTTCGCTTAATCGGCACCTGACCGTTTCACTCAGCCAGTGCCGTTTCACTCATCTGTCTCGCGTACCGATTGCTCAAAACGGCTCCTGCCCGTTTCGCGTGTCCAGAAGCGCGCGTTGACTGAAGTTCAAGTTGTTGACTTTAATTATTTTAGCTTAATTAGTTAATTAGACAGTTTTAATTAGTTAAGTTATCTTCCTATTTTGGAAGTCCTACTTCTATTCCTATTTGGTTTACTATTAGGGTTTGTTTGTAACCTATATAAGGAACCACTTGGCTACTTTATTAAGTTGGCTGTTATTTGATAAATTGAGATATTCTCTTCAATCTCCGCCCCTTGTTCAAGTTGGTTGAACCTTGTTCTTCTTGAGTCCGCAATACTTGAGTCGTATACAAGTAAATCTTGGAATTGTATTATTGTGTCGTTTATCTTAGTGTGATTCTCACATTGTTGAGTCTAGTCCTAAGAATCCGATTCAAGACCCTTGACTTGAAATCGATTAGGGCTCTTAGCACAGGTTAGCTAAGTGGTCTAAGCTCGTACTCGTCGAGTTATCTATTTCCGCAGGAAATCCGTCTTTGAACAAAGATCAAAATTGGTGCTACGCATCCTAAGGAACCAGGATCGTATCACTCAGTGTCCTTCTACTTAGCCTAAATTGGCATCCAGTGCCCTTCCATCAGTCAATTCGTTAACAGAAACTAACGTGTCATGTTTGAGAGGCAACAACACAACTGGCCGCGCCGAGGTGTATTTTCATGAGAGCGCCATAGCGGGCTGCTAAAGTTTGGAAGGATTTAGGGAGGACTGAGCTGATAAGGTGGTTAGGAGGAGGCTTGATAAGTGCTACTTGGTCGGGTTTTGAGACCAATGTTTTGACTAAGAGGTGGACTAAGTATGCGCTAATGAACCAAACAAGGAAAATGAGGTAATACAAGAAATCACTTGTAGCCATATTGAATTAATTATGAAGGTAGATCAATTTGATGATAATTTGGCTTAGTACATATTCGGGTAAAACTTGAGTACATCATGATGTAAGATGATGACACGTGTCTAAAAGTGTTAAGAACAGTGGTATTTTAGTACTATTTGGGGCACGTGTCATCATCCTAGATCATGATGTACTCCTAGATCATGATGTAACCCAAGTTTTTTCTGTACATGTTCTTCTATCATAAGGAGAGAGCTTGAAAGGGAGGGGGGCATGGTGGCATTTTGTTTTTTAACTCTGTAGTAAGAATATTTTCAAATTTGTTAGGATAGGACTAATTATGTTCGGTCTAGTAAAAAATAAAATACTTTCAAATAAAAATTAATTACGTTACTAGTAATGCATGCACCTAGGGGTGAGCATGGGTCAGGTCGGATCGGATTCGGATCAATCTAGACCAGTTTCAGTTTCAGATCAGATCTTTCTCACTTTCAAGTGAAATAGTTATGTCAGATAAATTCATTTAGAAACCAACCAAATTCAACAATTTTGGTTCTTATCGGTTCGAATTTTGAATTTACACTAGAAGATTCATATGTTAGAAAAAACTTGAGTTTAGATTATACATGAAAATAGAAGATTTGTCCAAAATTCAAATTGTTCGGTTTTTTGGGATTGGATTGATTCAGTTTTGGATCTCACTGACTCTATCGGAATAATAACTTACTGTATTAAGATCAAATAAATAAAAAATCATATTCGAATCGGATTAATCGGATATGAATAAATGTGCTCACTCGTACATGCACCCCTTTTTATTTGTTCATAATTGGGTTGGTGAATGAGACAATGAACTCAATAGAAATGAGACATTAATCACGTGGACATAACACGCACCAAACTTTTTTTATATATAAATAATTAAGAATATAACTGGAAATCTTATAAGTTGACACTTCATTCCTGTACAATTTATTTTACTTTGCCATTTACCCTTAAACCTAGAATATTAATGTTACAGTAATACATACTTTGTTTAATAAAATTAGCTCACAACCTATATCACACACAGACAGAACAGAACAACACACAACAGAAAATAGGCGAGACATACCTTGATTGTTAAATCATTTAAGAATTAGAAGAAATTCACATGCTTTGTAGGGTAGCAAACGAGTGGTTTAGCCATTTCAGATGCAAAACCTGACCCAATTGTTAAGTCAACATTCTCCCCATCTTTGACTTTCCAGTCAAAGCATTGCACCAAAGCACCCACAGCCGCATGCATCACAAGCATGGCAAGGGTTGCACCTGGGCACCCTCTCCTTCCACTCCCATAAGGAAGAAACCTAAAGTTTTGACCCTTGTACTCCATTTGTTGCTCGCCAATCTTCTCGCAGGAACTTTCGAGGAATCTCTCTGGCATGAACTCGTCAGGGTCGGTCCAGGATTCTGGATCCCTCATCACAGCATAAACATTGACGAGAACTCTAGTCTTCGCCTTGATGAGGGAGCCATTGATGTTGCAATCCTCAGCACACTCTCTGATGATCAGAGGTGCTGATGGATGTAGCCTTAGGGTTTCCCTGATCACTGCTCGGAGGTAAGGAAGGTTTTCGACGTCTGATTCTTTGACTATTCTGTTGGGCCCAACAACCATGTTGATTTCATCTCTAAGCTTCTTGAATGCGTTTGGTTTGTTGATTAGCTCCCCCATCGCCCACTGCATCGCTGAGGACGACGTGTCTGTTCCAGCGAAAAAGATGTCCTACATATGATCAACATGGAAATACAGATAAGTGGGCAAACCAGTGTGAATAAAGTTAATCATGATTCAATAGAGATTGAGAGAAAAAAAAAGTACTTACAAGCAAGAAGGACTTGATGTCTTTTCTAGTTAGCTTAATTTCAGCTCTAGGGTCATTATAGGTCTCCAGCAATATATCCATCAAATCTTTCCTCTTCTCTTGATCAAAACCCTTCTCCTTAGCTCTCTCCTCATGCTCTTTCAATATCCTCTCCACAACCTCATCATACTTCCTCAGTGCTCCACCCAACTTCTTGCCGATCCCAGAGAAATCAAAAATCTTAAGGGGACCCAATATATCCCCAACACTTAATTTCCCTGCAAGCATCAAACAAGTCTTGACTAATCCCTTAATTTGATTTGCATCATTGTTAGTACCCGAGCACCTTGTGCTCATTGCCATCCTGCAAATTGTATTATTGGTCAAGGCCGTAAATTCGCTTGCCAAATCACACGACTTCCCTTCTTTAGCGCACTCCATCATCGATTCTACAAGCTTCACCTGCCACAATTTAGATGTTATGAGTGAAGCTAGTTATGAGATAGCTCAAATTGTAGCTTAGCTGATAAGCGCACGGTTTTCTTATAAGGTGGGTCATGACTCATAAGTGCAATGACAGAACTTTAATTTAAGTAAAGTTGAGAGTGTTGAACTACCCACCTTCTCTTCCTCTCGTATGTCCGCAAACTTCTCAAGTTGGGGGACGGCGAGAAGCCTTGTCATGCATAATTTTTTCATGAACCGCCAGTAGTCACCATATTGTGCAGTAACAAACCTTGAGCCTCTATAAATAAAATGCTCAGATGAGCCAAATTCAGGCCTTGAGGAAAAATTTAGGTCATGGGTCTTGAAGATTTCTTTGGCCGCGGCAGCGTTGGAGACAACAACACAGCTGGACGCGCCGAGGCGGATTTTCATGACAGGACCATATCGGGCGGCTAAAGTTTGGAAGGATTTAGGAAGGACTGAGCCGATAAGGTGGAGGTGGCCGATGATGGGGAGAGATGGTGGGCTAGGAGGAGGCTTGATCATGAGTGCTACTCGGCCGGGTTTTGAGATCAATGCTTTGACTAGAAGGTGGACTAAAAAGGCGCTAATGAACCAAACAACGAAAAGGAGGTAATACATGAAATCACTTGTAGATGTAGTAGTAGCCATACTTAAAATTTAGAATGGAGGTTGTTGATGAATGCTACTGATGAGTTGGGGATATATATAGTTAATTAATTAGGCTTGTAATAAGATGTGCAAGTTTTTTTTCTTTAGAGCGGGGTAAAATTTGAATCTAAATTCAGAATTTTATTAGTACATTTACCACGAGTAAAATCGATATACAAATTAGTGTCTACATATACAGAGAGTTTAAAGGGAAGGTTTACGCAAACCATACAAACGAAATATTAATTATTAAGTGCTCTTAATGTACCTTATACCTGACTCGCTGTATTATTCCAACTCATTATTTTACTATATTATATGAACTAGTATAGATTTGCCCATCAAATATTATTTGATCAAGCAGCACATAAACATAATTCTAGAAGAGGTGGGCACCTAATTCATCGACAATAAAATATTATACTTATTTTGGAATGAAAGAAAATCAATTAAAAAAATGGTTAAGTACTAACTCGTAAGATTTAGAAGATTTGCCACAAAAAAAGAAATTTAAGATTTTGTCCAAGAACTTCAGTTCAGGCCAAGAATATCGATCGATATACAAGATTATTAATTGCAAATTGAAGAAGGGACCATTATAATAATTTAACTAGGGATCGTACATTGGTTCCATTAACCATCTTATATTTGACATAAAAAAATCATAACCAGGACGTTATAGTTAGGATTAGGGGTGGGCATTCGGGTATTTCGGAAATACCCGAATTAAAAATTTCGGATATCGGGATTCCGAATTTGCAAAAATCCTTCCCGAACCCGAATTTGGTTTTTTGCTACCCGAACCCGAATTTCCGAAATTTGAAATTCGGAAATTCGGGTATACCCGAAATTCCCGAATTTCAAATTTCGGAAATTCGGGGTGAAATTCGGGTATATTCCGAATTTAAAATTAGACATACAAAGAGTTCTACCACTGCTGCCATTGCCAACAACAATCCAACATCCAACATCCCAATTAAACATACCAATTAGAATCCACTAGGACCACTACTGCCATTGCCAAGCAACAACAACAATCCACTACATACCGTGATTCAGCGAGAGAGTCGAGAGAAGAGATTGAGCGAGAGAGCCGAGAGGTGGAGATTGATTTTGGGGGTTAGGGTTACTGGAGATCGATTTGGGGGTTAGGGTCGTGAATCGTGATGGGTGCTGGAGATGGTGAGGTTAGTCTGTGGCTGTGGTTAGGGCCGGTCGTGATGGGTGCCGTTGGTGGCTGTGGTTAGGGCCATCGGTGGCTGTGATTTTGGCTGAACTAGAGAGAGAGACAGGTCTGAAGATGGATCTGGACTAGAGAGAGAGAGAGGTCGGAAGATGAGAGGTCGGAGAGAGAGATCGGTGGCTGTGAAGATGGATCTGGACCTGGACTAGAGAGAGAGAGAGAGGTCAGAAGATGGATCTGGACTAGAGAGAGAGAGGGTGCGTGCGTTTATGTTTGTGGGAACTGGGAAGGAAGGAAGGAATAATGGAAAATTGGAAACCACTAGCATTAATATTTCGGGAAATTCAACCACTAGCATTAATATTTCGGGAAATTCGGGTATCCGAATTTCCCAAAACCCATCCCGATCCGAACCCGAAATAATTTCGGGTATTACATACCCGAACCCGAATTTTCCGATACCCGAAATACCCGAACCGAATTTTGAAAATTTCGGGTCGGAAAATTCGGAATTCGGGTATTTCGGTTTTGTGCCCACCCCTAGTTAGGATATTAACCTCTCTTTTCTAACGGTATTAACCGAGTTTGTTATAGTATTTGTTTTGGTTTCACGCTCAACATTAAAACTCTCTTTTCTATATTATTTGTTTTTTTATTTATACGTTAAAATTAAAAAAATAATTAAAATGTTATTTTTTTATATATCTATTTAATAAAAAGTTACCCTAAGGTACGTTTATGGGATAGCCTTGACATTCTGTCATCCTCTAAGGTACGTTTATGGACACAAAACTCAAAAGCCCATTAAGAGGAGGAAAGACACACCTAGGACGAGATACTCAGTACGTTCGAGACACTACTCTAATTATTTATTTAACTTAGTCAGGTGAGACCAGCAACCTAATTACTTCTGAACTAGTTGCCTACTTTACCATGCAGCCTCACGTTGGTTATTACTACAAGGATGCATGTAATTACCTAGGGTCAATTACAAGTTGATGAGGCTTCTAAGTGGGCGTTTGGCGTTCCGGTTCTACTCGGGAAAGTCATTTCCCGAGTAGAAAATAGGAGGAGTAGGTGTTTGGTAACACCTACTCCAAAATGACTTTTTAAAAAGTCATTTTCAAGGCAAGGCCAAATTGGCCTTGCCTCCCACTGGAGCATTTTGCTCCAGTGGGCAACGGGAAGTCCTTTTGGACTTCCCTCTCTCTTACTTTTTTTTTTTTTCAATTCATTTTAATTTTTTTACTTTATATAATCAATAAAATAAATTAAAAATTACCACAAAAAAATCTCCATCTCAAGATAAGTAATTCTAGATCCATTTTTTCTATTTTTATTAATTTTTTAAAAATGGGTTTTATACCCTTTATGGTCATTTTACATCCAAACTATAGTTTTAAAAAACTATTTTACCAAACACCTCAAGTATCTAACTTTTCCATTTACCAAAAGTCATTTTTCCACAGAACTTTTCCCATAGAACTTTTCCAACTAGAACCGGAACGCCAAACAGACCCTAAACAATCCTAAGCAAATTGACAAGTAATTGATAAATAAATAAATACAGACCGGGAGTTTATTATAGCCGTTTAGATCTCACGGCCGTCCTAGCAACCATCGATAATCTCTACCAATTACTCTTATTAATTTTTATTAATTTAATAAATAACATTATGAATCATTACTTATTTTGTAACAAATAATAATTAAACTATAATTTATTAATTCAAAAATGGTTAATAAATTTGATGGAAGTGAAAGCGAAATTGTAGTTACGTCGTTATGATTAGGATACAGAAAGTTCAGCTAATTATGACTTAACATTGGAGAAATAAAAAATCCACCTTTATAATTTTAACATTTAATATTATATTTTAGAAAAAAAGTCACTATTTTTCAAAAAACCTTAATCTATCATTGTTTTTTATTTTCGACGATAGTTCAGGGGTGGTAAAAACTATTTCCCCATTGGATTCAGTACGTACCAAAAACTTAAGGCTCCATGAAAATGAAACCATTTAATATAATAATTAAAGAAATGATGGTACATTGTTAGAATAATTAGTAGATTAATGATTACTCCTCACCAAAAATTAAATCGATCGACTTGAATAAATGGATAGAAATTTACACAATTTGGATATACTTTTATTGTCACATTCTAAATCTACTTTTAATATCTTGGGGAAAGTTTTTTTTCTTTTGTGTTGTTGTATATATGTAACTTGTATATTTTGTCTATCTGTACCCGGTCACTTATAACTAAGGTTTAGAAAATTGGATCAGAAGGTTGAACTAAGAAAGTAAAATGGTTTAAAATTTAAAGGTTCAATCATAGTCACATCAGAATCGAATAGGGATCGAACCGGGTTTAACCTAATTAATAACATTGAATAATTTTATATACATTTAAACTCATATTTTTTGAAAATATTTTTTTTATGTAATTTAGAAAGAAATTATTAATCGAATAGTTGGTTTTTGCTAACTTTTGTAAGAAAAATTCCACCAAATTTGAGATTGATTCAAAACAATCTTTGATTGTTTTATCCGAAACACACGTCATTTTCTGATGGCAAAATCTTTGATTGTTTTCGTTGGATTGATACAAAATGTGGGACAATTTTCAAGGACCACCGACTGTGGTTGGCCTTGCTCATTATTGAAGGTCGCACCAACGATCGCTAACTCTACTGTATATCGCCAGTGACCGTCTCGTCGTTCATTGGAACAATTAATTATATATGTAGTATTATATTATTTCGAGTCGAATTATTGTGGTAAAATGTGCGTATATGTACGTGGGAATGACATCGATCGGATTAGACATCTATCGGATTTGATTAAGCACAATCAAGATACAAGATTAGAAAAACAATCAAGCTAGTTCATTAGGTCATTAGGCCAACCTATTAAAAAGTAAAATACTCTTAATATGTATTTAATGTGAATTTTAGCGATTAATCTATGTTTTTCATATTCTATTATCAAGGTGGTTGTCTCTTCGGAGTGCATTAGTAGTTAGCTTGTAGCCCCCTAAAGATTACATTTTTAAAATCATTTTTAGCATATTTCAGTTTCGTATTACACTTCTTATATGATTACTTTTATAAAATTCGTCAATTTACGGGGAAAATGTACTTAATTAGTGCATATTAAATATAAAAAATTAAGCTAAGGACCTATTGATTAAGGGTAAAAATATCAAGTCATAGTTTGGCAACATATATGGGTAATAATTGTCAAGAACTGCTATTAATATATACCATCACACCGTCGAACGCTCGTGCTATGCGCGAGTTTATAGTTAATTTTGTTGTTAAAAATAGAATGTGCACATATATGTGTGTGAATCAATTATTTTCTTTTTAAAAAAATGTTATTGTGTTAAATATTCTAATCATATTGAAATAAGAGCAATTGTTTTCATAATTTTAAAATTTTGTAATATATCAATATTGGTCAGAAAGAGAAATTAAATGAAAAGAAAAAGGAAATTTTAAATGATTATAATGAAAGTTTGAAAACTAATATCACAACAAAAACTAATAAAAGAGGGCACCTGCCCATAATTAAACCAACACGAGTACTAATGAACTTCTTCATTCATTGTCAAACTTGAAAAAATGTCAGTACATAGGGAAAGAAATCAAAGTACTAATTACCAGAACCTGTAGTAGTAGTAACCTAAACCTTTATAACATGTACACAACAGTCAAGGCAATACTCATCTTTATATCCTATGCACCACCTTCAAAAGAATGAAGGAAAACCAATAAGCTTTCCCCCCATCAGAAATGGAGTTCACGACCAAATCCCTACATTAACAGAGCCTTTACCTAGATGTGAAAGGCAAACTAGTACTAAAGAATTTCTAAAAGATAGAAAGAAACCAAGAACCCTCTGCCAACCTAATTGTAAGACTCTCCTCAACCATAAAGATGTCATCAGAAGATGATCATGGTAGAGGCACAAAGATATATATCACCAGAAGATGATCATTACTCCCAAAGATATCATCCAGAAGATGATCCATTACGCGCGCCAAGATATCACCAGAAGATGATCATTACTCCTAAAGATATATATCATCAAGAAGATGATCCATACACGCGCCAAGATATCACCAGAAGATGATCCAAACACGCACCAAGATATCACCAGAAGATGATCATTCTCACTGCACACGGTATTATGCCAACTCCTCAATCACCGCATTGACATGAGAGTGCGCACTCTCTTTTCTCGCTCTTCCCTCTTAGCACTCGGTGTCCTCTTGAGCTTCCGCAACTCCTCCATCACTACTTTCTCAACTGTGTCCATTGAGTTCAGAAGCTTCCTCTGGGGAGTAAGAGATTCTGATTCTCCAGAAGCTTGATTGGTGACCTCAAGCAGAATCTTCTGAACTTCAGGAGGGCAGCGCTTTACTCCAAGGGTGGTTGGTGCTGGTGTCATGATACTCTTATTGTGCTCACGATGTGCAACTGGTGATGGTTCAGATGAGTCAGCAACAGTGTCAGCTCGAGGCATTGGGCTCCCAATTTCTTGGCCATGGCTTGCTCCTATGCGTTCTCTTCTCCTTTCAATAGCCTGAACAGAAAGAACATCCACAATTATACTTCAGAATAGTACAATAAAGAACTCCAGCCCACTGACCAATATTTCAGCTTCAAACCCAGTCACAATTTCAATGCCAATAAAAAAATTATAAGGTTTAGAACTTAACAGACACTAGAACACATTCACAAAGGCCAAAGCCATATTAACATGGAATTTTAACCATAAGCACACTCAATTCAAAGGCAAAGACCAGCCAAATTGATTGAAATTCACATCCAAATCCTCATAAACATCAAGAGGTGATCAACAAAAAAAAGTAGAAAACTTGAGTCATAAATGTAAATTGTTTCAATGCAAATTAGGGGGTCTGGGGAAAGGTATATTCTCACATGTCTTCAATAATCACTCGTATATGAAAAAAAAACAATAGTACTCAATTGCATATTCAGAACACAATACTAATCAAGTTGTTATCACAGGTGGCACGAGAGAATCTGGGAATATCCCATATGGGCCAATCTATGGATATAATTTGATACACTTCTCAGTAATGTGCATCCAGATAATGACATTAATTTTCCTGAAAATAAAATGCAATATGAGTAGAGCAGGACAATTCAGCATGCATGAACCTCATTTTATTCAGTTACAAATAGTTTGATGTGTTTATATCCTAAATGCTTATATATTTATGAAATGTTTCTAAACAATAATAACACCTCCATTACATGCATCATCCAGAAATATCAAAATGGATGAGGGAACAATTGGGAAAAGTAAATATATTAGTTTCGGTACAAAGTTCATGCATTGTTGGAAACCAATAATTAAAGAGTCCAAGACACCATAGATGAATGAAACAAATGCCTGAAGGATTACTTACAGCATCCACAACCAAGTTTGCATCATGACCCATTCGAAACTATAGTGCAACCATCAAATGACTAGACTAAGCACCAACCAGAGCGCCCCAAACAGTAACCAACCTGACAAACCCAAGATTTAGTTGCAAACCCAAACTATTTATAATTTTAACTCCATAGGGGAAAGATCACCAAAACTAATACAGCTTCATGTTTAAGTACATCAAAACTATAAACCCTAAATTGAAATACAAAGTCAACATAACAAAACACAACCATACCATACAAATTTAGACACCAGGTTCATACAACACAACAAACGTAATGTGGAGTATCAGAATTCATATTAAGGGAAACATTACAGCCCATCAAAATTCAAGATCAAACAACGAAATAGTATTCTAAAAAATGACTTAGAAGTTGAGTGTTACCCGCACAACAGCAGTGATATCACGGAGAGGGGTTCTTGGATACCAAGAAGGCAAGACACTGTTAGAAGCCCGACCAGCCCTTCCTCTTACTCTCCGGGCACTCCCGATTGGTGGAGTATTCTCTCTGCCCGTTGCCGGTGATGCAAAAAGATGACTCCGGCCACCACGTCCAGTTTGCCCTCTTGGAGTGCCAAACCCTCCCCGTCCTCTCCCACCAATAGCACCAACACCCACTGCTCCAAATCGTGTTGCTGCGTTCTGTCTAGGAGACCTAAGCGCCAAATCAAGCTGTGGTTGATCTCGGAGGATACCAATAGGTTGTGAGCGTCTTTGAGCAAAGAGCGCTGCAATATCTACCGGCCTTGCAACCCTGTCCCTTGATTCTGGCATTTTCAAGATCTTTAACTGAAACACGAATAACAAAAGAACATCTTCATAAGATAAATTAAATTATTCAAGAAATCTGAACCTCTCCAGCAATCCAAAACCTCAAAAATTGCACATTAAACACGAAACCTAGAAATGGGATGCAAAAGTCATAAAACTACAACAATAACCATAAACCAACTAATTTTCCTGGACCAATAAGGGTTTAGACCCAGATGAAGTTTCTTAAAGAAACCATGAAATCAACATGAACCCAGATTCCAAAAACTGAGATTTTATTAGCTGTATCGGTTTACCTTCTTAAGGAGACAGAGTAGGTGATGGGTTTTTGGGTTCTTGAAAAAAGTACTGTGGCTAGAAGAAGGAGAGGAGGGGAGGGTTTAGGTTACAGTTTCTCTCACTGCAGATGTTGGTAATGTAGCAGAGAGAGAGAAGCAAAAGATTGGCAAGTTTTCAAAGTGAAAAAATGGGCGGTATTATAGGCGGAAAACCAACATTTTTCTTTTTGGAGGAGTGAGAGAGAGATTCTGCGAAATGAAATTATTTGGCACGTGTGGGAATTTTCGTCTGATGCAACGGAGCAGAGAGTTCAAATTTCAAATTTTCGCCAAAGGCGGGATAACTAAGAACCGTTTTAGGTATTTTGAATCTGGGCCTGGGCTTTTGTTTTATTGAATGTAGTTACTTATAATTGGGCCGAACAGCTTCCCATGGGCCAAACAAAGGAATTAATTCACAATTTTGAATTTTCCTAACAAGGATTGAGACTTGAAAAGAAGATAATAGTTGCTACTTGCCAAATAGTTTAATAATCTTCACTTATTATGATTGAATGAGCCTTGGGCTCGCCGTAAATGACCAATATTTCAATTTCATCTATAGTTATAAAAACCGAATTGAAACTATTGGTTTGATCGGAAGAATTGCGAAACACAGCAAAAATGGTTTGATCCGAATTAATGAACTGTAAATACAAACAATTGAATTCGACCGAATGAACCGGCCAACTTTTTAAATAAACGAACGGTCTGGTTCATGCAGTTTTTGTTTTGACCAAAACTGTGTTATTTTGGTTAATGAATTTTAGAATTAAAAAGTGAACAGAGCATGTACTTGTGTTCTCCTCCTCTCCACCATAGAAATTTAGATAATAAGATTCGAAATTGTTGCTTTACTTTCTCTGTTTTGTAAAAATATTATTAAACAACAAACTTATTAATATGATATTTAGTTGTTTAGCTCATTGTATCGCATTATTTGTTTTAAGCTACGTTCTGAGGAGTGGACCAGACCGACCGATCAGACCCCTAAAATCCCGATCGGCACTCTAATCCTAAAATGGATGGAAATCCTATTTTTGCGAAAACCGGTAAACTAGACGAACCGGTCACGATTTTAGAGGTTCTAAAAGCTCACTATATGGTTTTAATGTTAGTCAAAACTACGTCATTTTATGACTTCTTTTTAAAAAGAATAAAAAAAATGTTAAAATTTTAAGGAAATAAAGTAACGCAGTCACCCTCGCTTTTTCCCTCGTTCACCAATTATCGTGGAAATGAAACCTAAAATTCTAAAGTAATTATTTCAAGTATAAATTTATTTACTTAATAATTTAATTAGTTTTAATTTAATTATACATATAAATATTGCATGTGATGGTCAAATAAAATAATACAATTTTGATTCTTGTGGAAAAAATATATTACAAATATGTATATAACTAATTGTACATATCGAACCCCAATCGAACCTCAAAATCTTGAACCTTTACTCTTTTTCATTCGAACTCCCGGTCCGGTTCTAAAAACATAAGTTCTAACTGCAAAGAAATGTGTTTTATTCTCACACAAAAAAAGGCAACTTCATTTATAATGAAAGAATGAGCCGGGCCTATATTTGGCTAATGGGCCAATTTTTTCAAGCTCAATTTAGAGGACAAAAGATACCTAAAAGCCTTTAAAAAAGGGGGAAAAAATAGTCACAATTTAGGCAAAGAATCATGTGAAACATGTCTAAAAAAATCCCAAAAATGGAAAGAATAAAAAAAACCACAAAAGATCCTCAAATAAACAAGAGAATCAAAGAGAGGTTTGTTCCTTATTAGTTACCACTTTTGATATATTGGGTTAGGGTTTCTTTTTGGTCCCCTCATTCCTCTCTTTCTACCCTAAAAAGATCTTTGCTTAAATTAGAAGCCTATTTTCCCCATTTTCTAAGATATAAGAAAAGACTTAAATATTTAATGAAATAAAAATAGTAAAAACTACTCCCTCTCTTCACCAAAAATAAAATAAAATACAAATCACTTTTACGGGAATTAAGAAAATGATTGATTCGTGTTTCTGATATATATCTAATCAATTACTCCCTATAATTCTAATAAATATAGACAAATCAATATTAATTTTTATTTTTTAATACATTAGAAACGATGAAAATGACAATTATTCGAACAGATGAAGTATTAATCGATTCATTAAATATTTAATGAAATAAAAATAGTAAAGAGTATTAATTAAATAATTTAATATTAAATGGAACAAAACCATTGAAACAAATGCTATCTCACGTGGACTTGTTACCCACCACAGAAGCACTAAGGTGCTTACATGTAAAAGTATTGTCTTGTATCTATCACCATCATTTTTTTTTGGACTTTTTCTTAATGATTTATTAATTTTTTTATTTTTGACTTTAATATGATTTACTTTGTTTTTTAATCTTCCTTGGATTTGTCACAAGCACCGTGAGGGAAGGGAGGGGACCATTAGGAACATGTGAGGATGATGATTTGATTAAGCTTTTTGGTTAATTCATAAATTAGATTCAACGAGCATTTAAGTAATATTTAAGTGTGCTATCAAAAGCTACATCCAAATTGTAACTTCTCGTTCTCTATGTTAGCGTACAAAAACCACAACTTTAAACACACGTGAGATAAAAAATCGGCAGAAAAATTACCTAATGAAAATAAGTTCATTCGTGCAAGGCGAGATTCCTTGTGATCTCCCCTACTTTTCTTTTTCTCTCTTTTTTATGGCAAAACATATTTTACAAGAGAGATACCTAATCTACTGGTAATAGAAGAATATCTTTTAAAAAAATTATAAGAAAAAATAGAACTTTTAAATAAGTGTTTTTGTCATTGTTGTTCTTTTTAATGCATATAAATTTAAGTTAAAATTTATACCTCCCACAATAAGGGAATGGAGGAAAATTAAACTTGAAGTGTCTATATTAATCCTTTAAATTTAAAAGATTACATATTATTTTATTTTATTTTAAAAGCATATATTAATCTTCGATAGTGGCTCAGGTTAAGTGAATTTTTTTAGAAGATTAATGGGGAAAAATAGAACTTTAAGGTATATTACGAGAGGATTCAAAGTTTGGGTGGCAAATAATAAGGATTAATGAAAGAATAATAGAAGTTAAGTACTATTATAAAAAAAATTGAGAAATTTAAAGGGTAGGTATGAAGGATTAATATAAAAAGAACATAACTTTAAGGATTAATATGAAAAAATCAAATTTTTTAATGAACGAACGTAAAAAAATCAATGTGAAGACTTAATGAGTAAACTCATCTCTACATTTGTAAATATTTTCCAAATAACACCGTAGGGGTTGTTTACTGGAGATATTTCTAAAATTGTGTTTCAGTAACTGCTTTTTCCAAAATGGAAAAATCTCGGAAAAAATCTCCTTTTCAAAGATTTTTCTAAATTAACACTGAAAATTAGAAACACCCAAAATGGAGTTTTTCAATTTTTTCAAAACTATTTTTCTAATTTTTTTTTTACTCCTGCTCAACCGGCTCATCATATTAATCTCAAAAATAAACAATGGGAAAAAAACAACCCAAAATACTATCAACCACTCACTTTTCTCTTCAAACTATTATCTCTTTCTCCTTTTCTCTTTGAATAGATCTAGTCGTTCTCCCAATTCAATGCACAACTTTCTCCTTTAACTTGCACGTCGTCGTCGTCGCTGCCTCCGCCTCCGTCGTTGTCATTGCCTCCTCCTTCTCCCCCACCTCCGTTGTTCTCCTTCTCCTCCTCCTCCATCACCAGATCTGTTACAGCCTCCGCCACCTTCGCTTGAGTAAGGTACTCTCCGCATCTTCTTCTTATATATCCATTAATGGGCTCCTTTTTTCTAGATCATGCATGTAGTATTTTTTTTTTCACAAATGATAATAATTGGTAATATATTCATATAGATAAGTTTGAAATTATGAGAAATTGGTAGTGAATATTTATCATGGGTTTACGAATATATGATGAATGTCACCTCCTAATTTTAATGATTGATGATTTAGATGGGAGGAAGAAGTGATGGAGAAGATAAGGCTAAATGGTCCGATAAAAATGAATCGATATTTTTATCAATATTGTACGAGAGTTAAGAAAGATCGAAATGGTACTCCTAGTTTTAAAGCTACGGATTGGCAAACATGGATGAAAAAATATACTTAGCTACCGGTGAGCGATATGGACCAATGAAGTTGCAAGGTAAATACAATCGACTGAGACAAAAGCATAGCCAAATTTCAGATTTGTTAGAACATACAGGAGTCATCTACCAATCAAGTTTAAACACTATGAATGCACCAGAAGATGTGTGGCAAATATTTTTCATGGTATGTTATGTTTCCTTACAAGTTTCCTTAGTAATTCATGGCATAAATTTTCTGAATTTTGATTAAATTCTTAATGTTGTTTATTTACTTTGCAGAAAAATAAGAGCTACAAGACATTTAGAAAGAAAGGATGTCTGAACTATAAGCTCCTTGGTCAAGTGTTTAACAAATCTACAGCTACTGGATATCTCCATCGTGCTTCTTCGCAATTGTTGCCAACCTCAGATGAAGAGCGCCAAAATGAAGAATAGTTTATGAATTATGGTGTTCATGTACCTGAAGATGGTAATGGAATTGAAAGCGAAAAGTCTGGTGGTGGGAGGTCAAAAGGAAAACGTGTTGCGGAGGATAATGTTCCATGTTGTGGGCGTGTTAAGAAAGGAGGTTCTGATAAGTGGGACTCTTGTATGGAGATGCTCGCATCATCTACAAGTGCTAATGCTGAATATTTTACAACAAAAATAAAGAAGTATACAAGAGAGCATACTAAAGTTACAAGTTCATTGCGAGATACATATTCTGTTGTTGCGTGCATGGATGTGTTAGAGAATATAGATGATATTTCGGATGCCTCTTATAACAATGCACTTGTGCAGTTCAAAGATTCTTATTAGAGAAAAGTGTTCAACAAGATGTCCACTAGGAGGAGGAAGTCCTGGTTGAGGAGTTTTGAATGATCGTGGCTTATTTTAAAACTCAAAAACTTATTTTATGAGTTTTATTTGGAGGTTGTTTTCAAATATTTTATGACTTGGTTGTTTTTGTATGTTGTTACAAGATAATGACATTTATGTTAAGTATTATTGTCAATTAATTTTAATATTAACAATTTTTTATTGGTATAACTAATACAAAATAATTGTTTAATAATGCAGGTGAAATGACACAATATTTTGACAACATTTCTAATACTTATATTATTAATTCAAGTAGTGATAATTCCACTGATGATGATGACGACGACTTCGAGGATGCTATGCTCCTCTGTATGTTAATGGAAAGTGAAAATAGTTTGATAGGCGTTGAACTCGTCAAAAATAAATATAAAATACAACTCACCACTAAGAACAAGTTAACTTATAAATAGCAAATAAGAGGTTCGATCCACAGGGAATACTAGTTTTTTAAATGTCTGATTGTATTTATGTTTTGTAGGTTACTACTTCCTCTGGACTCCAATAATTGTCATTTTCCTACGAATTCTTACTGTTTATAATGCTTGTCATTTTATGCATTCCGAAACATATATTTTGTGCAAATGACAATTTTTTTTATGCATCAACCCAATTTGATGATGGTGTGGTAATTTGAGTAAAAATTAGGAGTAAAAATGAAACAATGTGGAATAAAATAAGATCAAAGATCATTGTCCTACGAATTTTTACTATTTCAAAAAGTCAATCATTGGAGTCTGGATGGAGTATTTATGCAGTTGATGTTGGTTATCCAAATATTTCTGGATTTTTAGCTCCTTATCGTGATGAACTGTATCATTTAAATGATTTTCGTGGACGAGGAAAGATAACAAGAAAATATGCATTATTTAACTATTAACATTCGTCATTGAGAAATGTGATTGAAAGGGCTTTTGGTCTAAATGCTAGATTTTCAATCTTAAAATCCATTCCAAATTATTCTCTTCGTCATCAAAGGCAAATCCTTCTAGCTTGTTGTGCACTACACAACTTTATTCGAATGGAAGATAAAGCTGATCAATTATTCACAGAATATGGTACAGAAGGTCTACAAATTTTTAACTTGGACGAAGCTAATGTGACGCAAGAAGGTATTCAAGTGGATATGTTCCAACAACTACAAATGAATGCGGTTAGAGAAGATATTGCAGATTAATTATGAGCTAATTATAATATTGTTAGAATATGAAGAAGTAACAAGTTAAATTAAGTCTGTTTTTAATATTCATATTTGTAGTATTCACGTAATGAACAAATAATTTAAGACTATTTTATATGTATTTTATTTTCATGAACGAAATTATTATATCTATATTTGATCTTTAACATGAATATAATTAATATATTTATATTTGATCTTTAACAAAATTAAAATGAGCTACTATTTAGTTTATTAATCTTCTAAAAAAGAAATAAATGATAGCATAATTTTTTAATTAAAATCAAATTGATTGAACAAAATTAGTAGTTTTCGTTTTTTTTATAAAAAAAAAATTGTTGTTAGATGAATACGATTTCGAGTTTTTTAAAGTTGAAAAATTTCACATTTAGTACAAAAGAAACACGATTTCCAGTTTCTTAATATTTTATAAAATCAGAGATATTTCTGAAAAATAAAAACAAAAAAGATAAAATTTTCCGTTCGTAAACAAGGCCTTACGTTTCCGAAACCCTCTACTTTCCTTACGTTTATTCACATTAGAATAAAGTTATATTCCATTCAATAATTATTTCTAGGTAGTTTTCTGTAGGGTCAAATTTTAGTAAGCATTTGCATATATTCCTTAAATGTCCTTTTATATAATTACGAAATAATTCTAGAAAATTTAGCGCTTTATCACTTAGATATCTTATTCTTACGTATGTTCTTTAATAAAAATAGTGAAAGACTCTCTAATTCAATCTAAGATAAGCAAACACTATTAGAAAGGTTATAAAAATATATTTATTATTATAATTATCATAAGTGATTTTTTTATACTTTGTTCCCGCGTTGACATCAAAAAGAGATTATTATATATTTTTTTTTGAAAAATAAAACTAGAGATACTAACTATTTTACTAATTTTTATATAAAAAGTATACGTGTCATCTTCACATTTACTCGCTAGTTATTAAAATCTCACTCTTTAAGTAAAAAGATAAATCTCAGTCATATCTTAAAATATTAGTTAGTAAAATTTTGTTAATAAAATAGTTAATATTCCAAGAATGTTTATCTAACTTGAGAATAATATGGTTCTTTATCTTTTTTATTTTTCTCCTCATTTTTTTATTTTTTATTTTTCTTTTTTTCTTAAATGAGCACGAAGCGCGTAGATTTGATTCATTCGGAGATCAGAATTTAGAAATTATTCTCTCTTTTTACTTCAAAGGAATAATAAATTATTTCGAGAAATCGTAGCAAGTGATATTCTTTTTTTCTTTAAATAAAATTGCAGTTCCACTTTTTATATATAAAAAAATTATTTATGAGAGAGCATTTACTCTTTATTAGGTTTTCCCAAATATTGGGATAGAGTATAGATACCTCTTGCTAAGATAAGAATAATATATATTTTTAATGTGAAAATTTTGAAAATATGATAAAAAATATTATAATTCTTATTAGCAAAAAGCAATAGGAAAGAATTTAAAATTTTGAGAGGAATATTTACCGTACTTATATTAAAATAATACATACTGTCTCTATTTGAATTATATGTATTTTTCTAAAGGGCAGACGACTTTTTATTTTATTTTTTAAAACAATGTAAAAAGAAAAGTATGCAATGGCATTATAGTAAATAAAGGGAAGAAACGGTGGTACGAATGAAAGGGAAAGGCGGCGGATGACCTCAAAAAGCGTGAAGGTTGAAAGCGACAGAAGGGAATCAGATGCGGCTCGAATTCAGTGCTCTCCAATGGATCTAACGGTGACGTCAACGCCAACCCGACAGCAGTTAGTCATTTGTTTGGGCAGGCATATACCCTTATCCTTTGGTTGGAATCGTTCCCTCAGGTCACTGTATTCTTAAACACTAACGCCGTTAACTCCCTCGTTTTAGTCTCTCATCTATAATTATTACTCCGTCTTTTAGTAACTGACGTTTTTCTACTATTTGGAATTCTTGTCATTTTATTTTTTCCGAAACATATATTTTGTGCAAATGATAGTTTTTTTATTTGAATTAACCCAATTTGATGATGGT
Organism: Viola odorata; assembly: GCA_963691705.1. Taxonomy (NCBI): domain Eukaryota; kingdom Viridiplantae; phylum Streptophyta; class Magnoliopsida; order Malpighiales; family Violaceae; genus Viola; species Viola odorata. Next base: position 4,033,621 of record OY829538.1, read on the forward strand.
GTGATAATTTGAATAAAAATTAGAAGTAAAAATGAAACAATATGAAATAAAATAAGACGTCATTTTATCTTATGTTTTTTTATTATCTTAAAACGTCTGTTATTAAAGGACGGAAGGAAGGAGTTTTGTTTTTTTTAATAGTATTACTTATGGTTCTGATTCTGCGTCTACACAAGAAGTCTGGTACTTATCTGTTTTTTCCTATCTTTATATTTAGGCGCAGCACTTTAAACTTTTCTCCCATTTCTAAATCAAGCTCTTAATTATGATCTTCATGATTGACGGTGGAGATTGAATCTCTAATTTCTAATGAAAACAAATCTCAAAATCCTCAATTTCTTAAACAATAATAAGATATTATCGTTTAGTTGATAACTGTTGGAGTCTTTTTTCTTTATATTTTTGTTTTTTTCTAATTTTTTAATTAAACGACGTCGTTTTAAAACAAAGTGGGAGGAAAATGTGTTAGACAATAATTTTTAGACGATATTAGTAGAAATGGTTGGAAAATTAGAAATATGAGGTATGAGAGTGTGGTTGACTAACGACAACTAAATTAGAAGTAAACATACGTAATAGAATATAAAATTATAGGTATATTCATTGAAGGTTCAAAATTATAATCTAGTTTAGAAACGAGGGAAAATGTGAGGGTATGATATAATTTTTTCCATATATTTTATTAGACAAACTTTGACTAATTAAATGTAATTAAATTTAATATATTTGTTTAAATGTCTTTTTTTATTTAGTCATGATGCTAATTGCTCTATTAAATTTTAGAAAACCACTTAGAATTTTTGAAACTCTTTCGCAATGTCATGTGTCATATCTTGATTCATTTAGGAATTTGATATATCACATATGAGTTAACGTTTTGGAATGTAATGTGTCTTTCTTTATATAAATATGTATGCAACAATTATTTTTAGTAGACAAGTAGAATGCAAAAATCAACAATGAAAAAAACAACCTATATACAAGAAAAGGCTTCTTCGTTTGTATCTGTCATCTATATACACTATTTAAACTAAATTACATACCTATTAATTCATCTTAATTAGTAATCTAATTTACCATCATTTTATAATGACTAATCTAATTTAAATATAAACATTGATTCATATTTTTCATTGGTTTTTTAAAGATTGAAGTTTTGGACAGAGCATGAAAAGGACACAGAATTAGGTGGAAAAAAGATGAGCTTGAGTTTGATTGCTCTCTGTACTTCACCCGTAGTAGCCTTCTCCTCTCTAACCCAAAAGAGAAAAAGAGAGAAGAAGAAGAAGAAGGATAAAAACAAAATAAATAACCAATATAGTATTGATTTGTCTCTCTTCTTCACCTTCCTTCTCAAAACAAAAACAGCCATAAGCAACACTCAACCTCTTCCTCTCCTCTCCTCTCCCGTCTCTGTAAAAAAAGGTCCCTTCTTTCTTTTCAGTTCTTCTCACAAAATTCTTCCCTCCTTTCTTTTTGTGCTTTGAAAAGAAAATCTGAGGCTCTCGTTTCTCCCTTCCTCTCCTCTCCAATTGCTCCTCAGTCTTTTCACTCTGATACCAAAAAAAAGTGATTTTTTTGTTCTTTTTTCTGTTTATTTACTTATTTTCTCCTACTCTTTTTCACAATCCTCCATCTGGGTTCCTTTCATTTTCTTCACTAATTAAGCTCTTAAAAAGTCCTTAACCTTTTTGTTCTTCCCCTGGTTCCTTTCTCTTCAAGATCTTATCTTTCTCTGCTTAAAAAATAAGCTAAAAATAAATTTTACATTTTTCTTATCAAGAAAGTGACGCAAAGATATTCTTTGAACTTTTTTTTGCCTAATATATAAAGTACTATTTGGGTTTTGTGCAATGGGGTCTCTAATACCATAAAGTTGTAAACTTTAGCCAAGTTTTAGAGGGAAAAAGAAAAAATACAGAGGGAAACAGAGCAGTTGTCCATGGATTCAAGTAGTAATCTCAGTTATCATCATCAAAACAGCCAACCCACAACAGGGTTATTGCGGTTTCGCTCAGCTCCAAGCTCAATGCTTGCAAATTTCTCTGACAATGGACTTGACAATGACCCTGTAATGGATTTTCATGACTTTGAGGATAAGTCAGCAGCAAGAGAAGGGGCTGTTAATAACTATCCAAATTCGCCTCCACCACTCCACAGCTTTTCTGGTCTGCCCCCTCAATATCCAAGGCAGAATAGCTCCGCTACAAGCTCTTCTTCAGCTGTGGATAGCTCATATGGCTTGCTTGCTTCCATGGGGACAAGCCATCATGAGCAAGTGAAAAGGATTGATTCCAGTCTCGCTCGGCAGAATAGCTCACCTGCTGGACTTTTTGGAAACCTGTCTGTTCAAAATGGTATTTTTCTTGTTGTCATGTCTAAATAGTTGTTTATCCTTGTCCCTCTTTTGTTATGGTTGAATTTTTGTTGGTCCTGACAATGTATGCTTATTGAGATGCATTAGTTAGCTGAGTTGTTCTAGGAAACTATTTTTTGTAGAAAATGCTTTGGTGCTTCTTTATGGTTTTTGTTCTTTTTTTTTTCTGGTTGAAGTCCTGAAAAAAATTTACTGATGTGATGAAACTTTTGGAATTTTCACTGTCATGGAAATGTATTCGATGATCAGACACCATAATTAATAAGATTTGAGGAAGCTTTTAATGCTCAGTGCGTTAATGAATTTCATGGTTCATTCCTTATTTGAACATTTTCCCCCTTTCCAAGAAGTGAAACATGACCATATTTGTCTAGGTTGAATTTATTGTCAAGGGATTGGATGCAATCTGAGACTGTACCCTCCTCCTTCTGTTGTTCATGCTTGTTCTTTCTGTTATATTACATTGTTTTCCTTTGATGTTTATAGTTTTGTGATGGATGCCACGGGACTGCCATAATTTTTGAACGATGTATGATAAAAGTATCTTTTGCTATTTGCATGATTAGAAGATGGATTTGTTGAAATTTCTCAGTAAATTGCAGGCTATGCGATCATGAAAGGTTCGGGAAACTACGCCGGGGTGAATAGAACTAATGGAGAAGTAAGCCCGCGGCTTAGGAGCCAACTGAGCCTCTCACCCAGGATACCTTCTTCCTTAGGCATGCTTTCACAGATGTCTGAAGTTGGAAGTGAAAGCATTGATACAGAAAGCCCAAAGAGTGGAAAGCATGGAAATGGAAACATTGATGATCGGTTTTATAGCAGCCATGGATTACCATATAGTTCTTGGAGTGATTCGCATTTTGCAAACAGTCTTAATGGCACGAAAAGAGACCATGCCCAGGTATCACATTGATGTCTTACTTCTGCTATTATATGTACGTGTTGCTTAGTTCTAATCAGACACATTGCTTGCATTTAGAATGGAGAGCTTGGAAATCGTGTTCAACTGTTATCCCATCATTTGAACTTGCCTAAGTCTTCAGTAGAGATGGTTTCCATGGAAAAGTTTCTTCATTTCCAAGATTCTGTTCCTTGTAAGATTAGAGCAAAGCGTGGTTGCGCTACTCATCCTCGAAGTATTGCAGAAAGAGTAAGATAGACTTAAATCTCATACTGCAACTTGTACCTTTTTTCTTCTCTTACAATAATCATGCGCCTGTAATCTTGTTTCCTCGATCCGTTACCGTCTTTTGTTTTAGGTTTAGAAAATAGCAGACATACAGGTTTATCCAGTGAAATTAAGACTAGTATAACTCGTGTTGTATAAATTACTTTCAGGTTAGAAGAACCAGGATCAGTGAAAGAATGAGGAAACTACAAGAGCTTGTCCCAAATATGGATAAGGTAAGACATTACCATTTCATAATTCAGCTGAAACTGTTGTCTTCATCAGTGTCTGATGATGATGATTCTTTTACTTGGCAGCAAACAAACACGGCAGACATGTTAGATTTGGCTGTTGAATACATTAAAGACCTTCAGAAAGAGTACAAGGTAGTATCAAAACCAGAATAACAAAAACATCTGGCGATTTCTCCGAATCTTTCATCATTTCTTCATATCTGATTTAACGTTTCGTGTTTGTTTTGCAGATCCTTAGCGACATCCGTGCGAACTGCAAGTGTTTAAGTAAGCAGAAGCCAGTGCAAAACCAAATGGTTTGATGAGTTTCTGTACAGGAAAAGAATGAAAGTGGATTAGGGAATCTTGTGTTTCTTTCTTGTTTAGCTATGCAAAGAAAACTAATGGATGTTTTACATACTTTAAGTAGGTTTTTGTTTGTAGGATTTCCACCACAAGATTTTATAATCTTAAAATCTTGATGAAACTAAAAATGCTTTCAACTACACAACACCTGTAATAATGACATAAATGTAAAGGAGAAGTAATGCATTTAATTCCTTTTCATTAAAACTATTATATATCTTTGAGACTATCATGATCATTTAATTTTGGGACATCATAAATTTTTGTAATGTGCATGACCAAGTTCTCATCCAACAATGTTAACTTTTTGCAATTTTGTAACAAATGGAAGCAAATGGAGTTTAAAGAACAAGAAACATGGGCATGTGCCTTTGCGACATGGTTTTAGGTTAGATGCTTGGGCCTTGGCGTCTGATGGGCTTGTGTGTTGTTATCTCCAAGTGCAACTGGTCTTTGGTGAGTAGCAAAATCATGTTAGTTCTCGATCACACGACTAATCTTATTCGCGCTGAGTTGATGCAAGTAATTATGGTACACACAAAATTGTACCAGATCATCTCAGCCTACAGACAAGAACTAAGCAGTTGCAAACTTATAGTATTCTATCTACTGCAGAAATTTGCAATCAAAGAACAGCAAGAGGTAAAGATGGTCAAAGAGAAATAATACATTACCTAAAAGATGAACTGTCTAATGATGCATTTTACATGCTAAGGTACATCGGATAAAATTGGAAGGATGCTTACAACATCATCTATGCAAGCAACCTTACACGACGACTTGTAAAGCTAAGGCAGCTTTATCATAATCAGGTCACAAACTACAAACAAAATTCTACAAAAGGGTCACCAGATCTTTGTTCACTGCAATTTGATGCGATCAAGACTTTCGGACACCATTCTCATCCTAGGACGCAACTCAGGATCTAGTTCAGTGCAGTTGAGTGCAATATGAAATACAGCAATAACTTGCTTTTTTGCGTGTACCTCACTTAGTAGTGCTGGATCGATAATCTCAGACAACGGTTGTTCCTCCCGAAACACCTTCCTAACAAGACTCTCCAGGCCCTTGCCGTCATTTTCTGGTCCTGCATCAGGAAGCTTACCAGTTAAAATCTCCATCAGTGTAATTCCAAAAGAGTACACGTCGCTTTTCTGAGTGAACTTGCTGCTTGATGCTCGAGCCTCAGGCGCCAAGTACATGTTTGATGGAGTCGAGATTTTCAAGCCCATTGCAGAGGTAAAAATGGTCTGGTTTAGATGCTGCTTTTTGGATGCTGAAGTAGTGAACTTAGGGGCGCCAGAGATGAGACGAGTGAGTCCAAAACCAGAGATGTAAGGTTGGCATTCATCGTCTAGAAGGATTTTTGTGGATTTGAAGTTGCCGTGACTATACTTTCGAGGACTGCACTCATGTATGTACATCAAACCTCTCGCAGTTCCTTGAGCTACTTTCAGCCGTGCTGCCCATGAGAGCGGTGGCGAAGTACTGGAAGGTCCTCCTGCAAAAATTTAAACATCAAATAAGAATCTGCGTACCCGAACAGCAAGTAGAAACTGCATGGCACCCGCTACAAAATGGTTTTATAGACACTTGTAAGGGGACAGAGGACTACAAATGTTCGTTTTATGCATGCCAGTAGCATCATCCATCACAGCACAGAAAGGATTATGTGGTGTTAGAAACATAATATATACACTCCACCACCGACTAATTGTTTGGGAGAATATTCTCACAATTCAATTTTTAGCTGCCCTGATAATTCACTCCTAAATCACATTAATAAGACAATATTTTTTCCCAGTGGTCGATCTGGTTAAGTCATCGGGTACCCGAAACATGAGAAGTCATGTCCTAGGCATTCATTGGGTGCAATGTATCTATTTAAAATTCAAGGTCTTGTATCTGTTTTAGATGCAATCAGTGGTGAAAGGAGAGGACCACAGTATTGAGTGTAAGCAAGCACTGGTGGATGAAAGAACCACAAAAATTGAGTTTAATTTCAGAAAGCAAAAATCGTTATTGTCCTTGAAAGTGAGACAAAAACCATAACTTGATGGATCAAAAAAATGATTGGGTACTTGATGAATGAGGACAAACCAACACACAAAAATGTCAAGAACAAAGTGCCTAAATAATTATAACCTCTTACCTGATTATGTTCCAGGTGGCAAAGGAAATTCCAAACTTTAAAACAAGTTGGCTCATAAAAGCCAAAAACAAAATCAAAAAGTGCATGAAATTGTCCTGGAAACAAAGATTAATGCCAGATTATACATAAGAGATTTTCGCTGTTTAAGGGTGAAGCATTATTGCAGTTCTTGCAGAGATTAGAATCATTCTGAAGGCTCATTGAAATGGCATAAAGCTTGTTACTTTACAACAATGAAATACCAGAGTAGGTTCTCTATTCTCTAACCATTTAGTAGTATAAGAAGACATTGAAAGGGACAAAATAATACGCACAAAAAGTTAAGACAGTAAAAGTACTTCAGATCTTAAAATCAGTTGGAAAACTTAACCACATACTAGAAATCTACCATCAATAATTCAAAAGTAAAATTAAAGTCATAATTCTGATTCAATTAACAAACAAGTATCATTAGAAGAAGAAAACCTTGATTATCTAATATGACTCATTCAAACTCCATGTCTTGCAATGTCAGATCTAAATGGTAATGTAGGGATGGACCATACATTCTTTGGCATGTGATCATTAATGGTCATACATATCCATAGTACTAGGCAAAGTGACAGCACACACAAGACACTGCAATGACTGCATAGAATTGACAACATTTTCACCAATTTGTCTTATTTTTTAGGCTCCTCTTTTGGAATGTCAGAACACCTTGTATGGTCATACAAGAGGCAATTTTCAAGCTCTCACTCACACAAATTAACAATTAAAAACAGCTGGATAATTTGTCCCTACTCTTCTCCCATAAACAATTAAAATCCAATTTGTTTATTAGAATTCATTAAATAAATAAATTATGTCTTGGATCTACTTGAAGAAACTACCATTGCTTGCATGTAATGTAACCAACAAGAAAAGAAAAGAAAAGAACATCGCTTGCTTATTCTATGACCATAGACTAGTGAGTAATGCTACATCTACTACTAATAAACTTCTACGACATTTTCATACTAACTGCGGTGACAAAATCTCATATCTACTCTAGTTCATCTAAATGCCCCACTATTAAAGTACTCGAATCATATTTTACCACATCAGTTCGTATAAAAAAACTTCTAGAATTTACTAGTATTTGAAGCATTTTCTTAAGGCTAACTAGGATTTTTTTTTTAAATGTCTAAATAAGTGGGAAATATTAGATTTTAAGAATCATTAACCATTGCCAAAATGTATAACTTCTTGGTTTTGAACATTTTAAACAACAAATCAGTAGGCCTACAAATCAGTGACGAGAATATTAGGAGAGAGTGAATATAATACGAGAGAGGAGTGTTACCATGCAACGCAGTGTACAAGCTCCCGTTGCGAACAAAATCTGTGACCAACAACTTCTCATCATCAGCAAAGTAATAAGCTCTCAACCGTACGATATTTGGGTGGTGGACCTTCCCAATTGCTTCCACTTCGGATTCAAATTCCTTCAATTTCCACACCGCATCACCCTCGCTCAACCTCCTCACAGCAACAGCCGTCGGCACCACCGTACCGGATCCGCTCCCACCCACCACTACCCTGTACACAATCCCACTCCTGCTTTTGCCCACCACGTAAGCCGATGCCCTCAACAAATCCTCTAATTCCAAATTAAACCCTTCATCAATCACCATGAATTTACCCTTTTGCCCCTCCTCTTTCACACTCTCATAGTTCCCGATGGCATCCATCCTCTCTTCTTTTCCCATCTTGTCCTCCTCCTCCTCCTCTGCCGTAGCCCCCCGTCTTCTCCGAAACAACCACACGGAAACCGATACGGCACCAATCACCACGAAAGCGACCGAAATCAAAAGAACCGCCACCGACGCAGTTTTCTTCCCTGCGCTCTCACCATCCCCAGGCAAAAAACCGGGTTTGGTGTCTATAGGATTTTCGGGATTTCCATGGCTGCTTGTGAGATTTAAATTAACAGCTTCCGGGCATGGAGTCTGGAGCGGAAACCCGCAGAGACTCGGGTTTCCAGCAAATGCAGTAGGACCCTGATTCACTAAAGACCCCACCAAAGGCACTTTACCGCTAAGATTGTTATGCTTCAAATCCAAACTCACCAGAACCGGAAACTTTCCGAATGATTCCGGTATTTCGCCCGAAAACTTGTTGAAGCTCAAATTGAGCGTTCCTGTGAGGCTAGTGAGGTTGATCAGAGAATCAGGTAGAGACCCATTAAGGCAATTGGAAGACAAGTCTAAGTGAGTGAGTGATTGGAGAGACTGGATCTCTTTCGGGATCGGACCGGAAAGAGAGTTATGGGACAAATCGAGAAAGCGCAAGGCGGTGGCGTTGAAGAGATTGGGAGGGATGAGTTTGGAAAAGTTGTTGCGAGAGAGGGTGAGCCGAGTGAGTGAGTCGAGGAAGCCGAGTTCGGAGGGGAGGTAGCCGGTGAGGGTTTTGTTGGGGAGGAAAATGGCGGTGACTCGGCGGTTTGTGCAGGTGACGCCGCGCCAGTGGCATGGGGTTAGATCAGTTTCGACCCAAGAGGACAAAGAACGTGTTGGGTCGGCGGTGATCGCTGCTTTGAGAGCTAAGAGAGTTAACCCATCTTTGGTGAGGGAGAAACAGAGTGGAACAGAGTGAAAGATGAGAAAGATGAGAAATGTAGTAGTTAATTGCATGTTTTAGTTGTGTTTTTTTCTCTTCAATTGATTTTTTGCGGATTATAGTATTTTTTTGAGGTGCAACGAGATGTTGCAGAGAGGAAATGGGAAGAAGGAGGAGGCGGAGGAGGAGAAGAAGAAGGAGAGTGTAATGGATTTGAAGTTTTGAAAAAATGAGTTGGAGAAATCGAGGTGGAGGAGCAAATTTGAATCCTTACGAGTGTTTTGTTCTTGTATAATTTATGAGAGTGATAATTATTGCCTGACGACGTTCCTTTATTTTATTGTACTTTTTCTTAGATTGTGGAGAGATCATGAGACAAGTTTTTTTATCGTCAAAATGAAGAGAGAAAAAAAAAACTTTTCTAGGGTTTTAAGTGAAAAAAAATTCAATATAAAAATTGACTATTTTTAATTTTAATGTTGATAGATGATTATAAAAATTAAATTACAATAAATATCACAAAAGTGTATAATTAGATCTATTTTTTTTCATTTGATATTTTAGCGTCTCAATTGATTACTATACATTTTATAATATTTTATCGTTTTTGAAATTTAGGCATTTCGATACTTTAGTTTTTGACATTTGACCTCTAAATTTTAGTTCCTAATGTATCAGAATGCATTAAAAGAAAGAAAGAAAAAACTAGAAATTAAAAAATCTATAATTGTCCACCAATTTGATAAAAAATTACAAAACAAATTTAAAAAAAATTAAAATTGGTAGGGACAATGTTCTGGAGCTGTTTCTATTTTTGTGTCAGTAAATCATATAAACAAGGACAGAAGCAAACATGCTTGTGAGTTGTGCGACTAACACAATGTGCTAGTACTTTCTCAGTTTCCACTACCATGCCTATTTCCGTAACTTCACATGAATTTGAAAATTCCACTTCCATAGCAGACTGAAGCAACAAAAGTAGAAATTTGTATCCTGCTATGGCTTTCCCCAAAATATGCTCAAGTTTTATTATAATCAAGAATTAAGAAACAGTACAGCATATAGACGTTAGAAGCTTATAATATTAATTTCAAGATCCTAAACAGTAACAGCCAGATTCATAAATTTTAAAAAATAATGTAAATGAAGAAGAAAAAAACATGTATATTTGCTACTAATCACCCTCCACATTAGAGTGTGATTAACACAAATTAGAGAGTCACCGCCCGCTTAATGACGCACGCGCGGCAAAGGAGACTCTATGGTTAACTTTCTCTGTGTCTACTACCCTTTCTTTGATCACATGATGAAAAAGAAGAAAGATGAGAGGGGGGACAGCCAAGGCTAAAAGAAACCATGTGATAGGGATCCAAGAAAGTCACTAAAACGCATGAGAGTAAAGTGTACGAAGCATATAAACTCAACAACTGGTAAATATTCAAATGCAACTTTTCTCCATTGCCACTTTAACAATGCAATAAACTTGTATGAAAACCTCATGATAGAAAGCTATCATGATTACTCTTGTAATTGCTATTACCATGGCATCATATTCATATCATTCCACTGAGGTGAGAAGCAAAATGTTGTTTTGAACCCTATTTTTCGCTAATTAGCTAACTAACTGGTAGTTCAATAAAAAACCGCAAAGGACTAGTTCAATCTCCTTGCTAAGGCCTCAAGGGTCCTGTGCCAGATATCTTAGATGGCCTTTGGGTGGTCTTCTAGTTGCTATGAGGTGACAACAGACGAGCTATGGGAGCAGTAAAATAGTTGCGACATGCATTTAAAAATAAGGTATCACTGGTATAATTAGAACATATCATTTCAGCCATCTGTAAAATAGAATTCTGTGTAATACTGTGTGGTGTCAGAAAAAAAGGTGTTAGAGTCTTGATTTACCGCCCTTATTGGCAGGAATCTCCAATGCATCATAATGACCAGAACCATGATAGATGACTCTAATTGGATTTTCCTTGCCATACTCCTGACCATACTCCGCAATGGATATCAGACCACCAGCATTCTTGTCATGCATGTAAACAGTGATCGGCATCCTGTAATTATCAATATCCTAGCAACCATCAATATAATAGCCACAAGTTACTTTTGCTTTCCTCCAAGAAAAGCATTAAGAAACGAAGAATGAATTCAAATCAAAATGCTACAGTGGTATATGTTCTAGAGGAAATATCTAGACAGATATATGCACACATTTTTTGTGTAAAACAGTAAAGGTAGAGAAAGTGGGGAACTTACCTAAGAACATGTGAAGCCATTAACAATTCAGGTTCACCACCCCAGACATGTGGTTTCCTCATTTGTGCCACATAGGTGTCAAAATCGCCTTCAACAAACCTATTGGAAATTTGAAGTGTCAACACGGGTTTATAACTAAATATTCCCATAATCTGCTATCTTCCAGTGATACAATACAAAATTCCAAAGAAAAGCATGCTGTGCAGATTCAACTTAAGGAAATTGACACAAGTATTATGGACATTGTTTCCACGATTTGCCAACAAGAATCCAAGATTTTTCCTCTTCTAGTTTCTACAATCACTTTTTCTTTTGGGTCGAGGTTTCTACACTAGTACATGTAAGATGTATATAGGTAACAAATAGCAGATTAAATTTATTATTATCCCACAAATAGGGCAGGCATGATATACCAAAAGTGTTCAATAAATAGTTCTAGTCTATGTATACGTTAAAGTCCTCACCATTCAGTCTCCTCCCTTCTCTTGATAAACTCATCAGCAACCTGAAAGATTCATACAACATTGATGAAATCAGGTCTTGTTGATAGAAAAATATTGGTAAATAGGAATCTACATTTAACATTGAAAAGTGTCATTGAAGTGGTGGCTTTTACCAAGGTCAATTTTGGAAAAAACTGGTCATTATTTTAAGTCTTAGAAAGCAATGAACCTATTTTCTCATATAGCAAAAACTGCACACAAAATTGTTGTGTCTAAAAGGTAAAGAAAAATACTTGATCCCGCAAATCATCAGCTAAGTCTCTCTGAAGGCTTCCTGTGGGAGCTGGTTTCCCTGCCCGTAAACATACCCCGTGAGCCACAGAGCGGAATAAACACCTTCCATCACCTGGTATTCCTGTATAGATTGAATAGCAAGACATAAATAACTAACATGCAAGTCTAATGGCGCAGTAATAAATGTGTCATTGATCAATATGGACTGAACATTGTTAAAAATATGAGCTTACCAATAATAGAATAATCAGTATAGACTTTTTTTCCATGTGAGATTTTAGCACCTGATGAATTGCAATCTCCTTCACTAGACTTTTTATACACATAAGCTTCAGCATGTCTTGGCTCAGAACTCGAATAACAAAGCAAGAAACCAAAAATTATGCCAGTGGAGGCACATCCTTGAGACCAAGATATATTTCCAAAATTACCCTTCACTTTGGAGAGCATTCCCTCTTTTGACAATCCAATATTCATGTTTTGGCCTGGCAAAGAAATATTGAAACGTCTCCTCAATGGACCTCTAGAACTAGCTAATCCTTTAACCGTTAGTGTCTGCAAGTTACTCCTTTGCTTGGACAAGCCAGTTTCGAAGCAGCTTCTCTGTAATGTGTGGGAGCTAGTAGCAGATGGACAAGAGAGAGTATTGGAGACAGACAACCGGGCATAGCTTGACCTGGAATGCCGAGGTCGGAACATGAGACAACATGAACCAGATTCCCCTCTAGAAACCACATTCAAAACGGTACCACCCATATGTTGTGTACGCCCACTTAGGTGGAAAACACTCTTCATGCAAGTACAAGTGGGAGAACTAACAATCATGCTCGGATACCCTGAGGCACAAGCACAAAGCATTACATTTTAAATGAGCAGCTAGTAACAGGCAGCAATGGGATAGGGAACTGAGTAGAGAGTAATGCATACGGAACTAGTGAACAACAAAACACTATTAGTTTGACATTAGTGAAGTAAATGGCATAATGGCACTAAACAATAGATTTGTGAACTTCATAGGACTACCCCTCTAACCATGACTTTCTTTGAACTTACATAACTAGGGCTGCCACCCCCTGGAGTGAAATTCATCTCCTTCTTCGATGAATGGAAAAATGCACACACTAAAATTTGGCAGGAAGCTAGAGAACCAAGCGCATGCAAGTGAAATTACCAGCAGAGAAGTCGACATAGCTGCATTTGCTATTTTAGTTTAGTTATACTCAACCAACATCTAAGATTTACCAATTTCTCAAGGGAGTAGAAACTTAATGAGCATACACTTCTTACTTGAATGACCTCCAATATCCTCAACCCAACAACTTCCACAAAAAAAGATTAACCTCCTAACCCATACTTCTATTGAATTGCTCAGCTCTCTCAATTCAAACAAAACCCTTATGAGAGAAAAAAGAAGGAAGACATTTGCTCTAACAAAAAGAAGAGATCATTTCCTACAAATCAACTACACTAGCAAATACAAGTTAACAAGAAAGGTTGCTACAAACTTAATTCATTCTTGAATCTTAAACTCCTAAACCGAAGAATCAAGCATCACCACGGCCACAGTCATCAATGAAACAACACTGCAATAAACTTTAAAACGCAAACATCACAACAACAACAACAATATGTACATGATAACTGAGGAAACAAAACCTCTAGGAGAGTGATGAAGCAAGCAACAATACGGTCGATGAATGGGGATTTGATATCAGTATCAATGGACAAGAACCCAGAAAGAGAAGCAGCAAGAAAATGGCATTTTTTGCGTGAATGACTGAAGAAAAAAAGAGAATGAGGAAGAAAGGTGTGTGTTAAGTAAAGAATTATACCTGCTTTTTACACCAAATAAAAGAGGAAGGAAATGCAAGCACAAAGCTGAAGCAATGAACAATTAGATTCAATCAGTGGTTTGGGTTTTGGATTGGATTATTGAAGAAGCTCCCCCATTTCTCGATAGTAAGCTGGAGGTAGTGAAATACTGAAATTCAAATACTATCGTGGGTGTCCGACTCCGACCTTGGTTTGCTCGTGTGTCTCTGTTATCGGTGAGTCGGTGTTCTGGTGAGGTCTAGAAGTAGTTGGAGACGTTACCGTTTCGTTCACAATTTTCTTAGATTTTACAAATTATATAACTATAAATTAAAAAGAAAAAACAAACTAGGAAATTAAAAAAAAATGCCAAATTAGTTGACGTGATGTCAGCTGGGTTTTTTTTTTTTAAAAACTTTCATTGGGTGTTTGGTATCAAAATCATGCTAGAATTCAATTCATTTCATTAATTCAATTCAATTAGAATTCAATTGAATTGAATTAATGAATGAACTTTAATGATTGGTATAATCACATAAAATTGAAAGAATTCAATTGAATTGAAATGAACACATTGTTTGGTATCGTTAAGAAATGATTTCATTTTACTTATTTGACCATTATACCCCTAAATTAAAATTTACCCATAAAATAGAAAAAAAAATTATAAATGAAAATTTCCTCTCCTCTACCATCACCCACGCCTCTCCTCTGCCATCACCGCCACTCAACTTCAACAAGTGCACTGCTTATCCGCCTTTCTAGTGGCAACTCTAATGGTAGCCGTTTGACAACATGCACCAATATACACATGTTAATATATTATCAACACCAACCTGATGCACCAGAAAAGTTCAGATAATAAACCATGACAGACCATTCAAAAAAAGACCAAAAAATAGTTCTAGCAATAGCCAAGATTACACAGCTATTCCGTCAATTATCTAATACTCAAAATGAAGTACCATTCCAGCAAACCATAAGCATCTCAATCAGTTTAATAGTAAAGGAAGGAGGTTAAACATAATAGACAAATTCCCAAGACTTTTCAGCGATCATGACTCACTGATTGGGAGCCTCTGTAATATGTTTTCAACCTGATTGGGAGCATCTAATATAAGTACCTAAGTCAAGTTCAATAAAGCCAACAGATTCTAAGTAGAACCTCCATCATCTCACAATAATAAACATAAAAAATATGATCAAAGCAACAACTATCTTTCCATTTTCCTAGCCAACCATAGAGCACGTAGACCATTCGGGCATGCAAAAAATGTGCCAATCAAATCCGGATGAGCCACAAGCCAATCCACGGCATCTAATAAAGCAGTCCCTTCGAGCCCTAACCCTTCCATTGCCTCAAAAATTTCCGGTTCACTCCAAACACGTCGGCTGGTACTCAAAATTGCATCTGCTATTTTGTTCATAGCACTTGTCACTTCTGAAATTTCATCAATTATTGCAGTCTTCATTGGTTGTTTCCTTTTTGTACCTTTAGAAGTAGATACCGATCCACCTTGGGTATCATTGCACTCTCAAACGGAGAAAGGTTCTCTAGTTGAGCTTCATTAGTACCTATCATTTCATCCACATCATCGATCGTCAACTCTCTTTTTTCTCTTTCCCATCGTCTAATCTTCTCTTTTGCGGTTTCAGCTGCTTCACCGGTGGCTCGATCTTTCTCAAAGATCTCACGAAAGAGGTCCAAATGGTGTAAAGTCCTCCCGCGAACAAGTTTGTACTTTTCATCAGCCTAATATTAAACAAAAATTCAACATTAATCATAAATGGTGTTTCATCCCATTAACAAATGCAAAAATATAAGAACTTTGACAAGATACATACCTTAATCATTTCAATTCACACTTCCGGTTCAGCTTCAATCCTTTTGGTGGGTTCATCCCATCCAAACCCACTTTTCTTAAGAACTTGACAAGCTAGAAACATTTGATCCTTCACAGTTTTCAATCGGTTAACAACCTTTGCTTTGTTAATAGCTACCCCAAACTGATTGTTAACCTCTGTTACTACTCTTTTATAAGACAATGCAGAAAAGTTCCTATCATCTTTCAAACCTTTGTTCTTTTCCCCTTTCAAAATATCTAGCATTAACCCATCCATTTTTGTAGTCCACTTAAAATAACCACTAGCAGATTACATATCTTCACTAGTGGCGCTTGTCTCTTGAGCATTCTCCACTTCCATTCTTCCAACTGAAAAAGTAGTAGTACTCCTAGAAAATGATATCATGATTGAGAGCAAATTTACAAGTCAAAACAGGAAAAATAATTCGAGAAAAAACAGGAAAAACCAAACATACAAAAGTAAGCAAAAGTCATCCACAAAGATTAGGGCTGTCCACCGAATTACCGTACCGAAATACCGTCCGAACCGAACCGAAATAACGCAAATTCGGACGGTATTTTTCCGACCGAATTTACTATTCGGTAATTCGGTAACGTACCGAAATAATTTTCGGTACGGTTTGGTATGAATTTGGGTAGGTTCGGTATGATTACCGAACCTACCGTACCGAAAATCCCTTTTACTTACTCCTTCTGGGTTTTCTAAATCTCTCACTCTCGACATCGCCTCCTCTTCCCTCTCCAACAAACTCCACGACCTCGATTTGCTGCTCAGATCTGGCGTCCTCCACCAATCCAACGCCATCGTCCTCTCCCACCCTTCCTTTGGCTCCGACAAAGAAGACCTCATCT
This sequence comes from Viola odorata, assembly GCA_963691705.1. Taxonomy (NCBI): domain Eukaryota; kingdom Viridiplantae; phylum Streptophyta; class Magnoliopsida; order Malpighiales; family Violaceae; genus Viola; species Viola odorata. Next base: position 4,050,025 of record OY829538.1, read on the forward strand.
TTTTCATTCACGATCTCTTCACTCGCTTGCAAATCACCGTCTTCCAGGTCTTGTCTCTTCTTACTTGCTTGTGTATATTGAAGAATTTCATCTGCTCCTTACGGTTTTGTGGATTTATATTGCGATCTGTGAATTGGTTTCTAAGGGTTTTAGGTTTTGTGAGGTAGCTAGAGATTTCGCATGCGTTAGAGTTCTGGGAATTGAAGTAGTTTTAGGTTAGGATTTGGTGAATGACTTGATTAGGGTTTTGGCTTTTAGTAGTGGCTAATAAAGTGGCTGTAGAGCTCACCCGATCTGAATTTGTGGAAGCACAATAGGTGCGTGGTATACCTCCTACCCTATATGTTGAATTTGAATGGGGCATCTAAATACTTAATCATATTAGTAATTGTCATTTAGCAGCTTCTAGGGTTTTGGGGTTGAGTTCTACTTTTGCTCACCGCAAATACAATGGTTAAAACTGCAGTAGACATTTATCTCCCCCAATTATGAACATTTATACAGTTTGGATCATTGGATCTGTAGTGGGATGGACTGTCATAATGCTGACAGATTAAATGAACTATTTGCGGTGAAACCATTTGCACCACCATCACTGTTTTTTCAGTTGTTGCTCTTATGCTGTCGTGTCTCTGATTCATTTGTCCCTATCATTATTTGGTACTGTTAGAGTTAACATAGTGCAAATACTAATCATGTACATATTGTTGCCAGGCATTGGTGCAAATGAAAGAGTGGTTCATTTAGGTTTCCAACAATTTTACAGGCAACTGAGTGTATTATTGAGATGCTGAGAGGGCAGTATGCTCATTTTGTTGGCTGCTATAATGAAGCTGCTTTTCACTACATTGAAGCGGCAAAGGTGCTTTCGTTAATTTCTGATGCACAACTCAGAGCACATTATGCATTGATAATCAATTGGTTGTTCAGAATTTATATTTGAATTGAAAGATTTTTAACTAATCTTTAAAGTTTGGTGCTACCTTTACATATTTGTCTGTCAAGGAATTGTGGTTTGTTGTATGATGGAGCACTAAATGTTCCATGTGTTGTTTGTTCAATTAACCGAGAGCAGATCAATGCAAGCTATGTACCAAGTTTATGCAGTTGTCTCTTATGTCTGCATTGGTGATGCTGAATCATCATCACAGGTTGAATGTCTGCTTTAAAAAATGGGTGGTTTTTCTGTGAATTTAAATTGAGAGTTTTCCGGTGTTGAATTCCTTAGTAGTTTTAGGTTAGGATTTGGTGAATGACTTGATTAGAGAACTGTATGCAAACAGTTTGTGAAATCAAATAGTATGCTAATTGTATGAAATTATGAAATTTTGAATTCATTAATAAAGAATTAATTTCGGTATTTCGGTACCGAAATACCGTACCGAACTAATTTCGGTATTTCGGTACGGTACCGAAATTTAGTTCGGTACGGTATGGTTTTTTTTTTTTGCATTCGGTATACCGATATACCGTCCGATGGACACCCCTAACAAAGATCATCATATACTCTAAATCTGCTTAAATCTTGCAGATCATCATTCCAAATTAGTTTTTCCTCTAATGCATAAAAACAACATGTTCAGCAAAGCAAAAAACAAAACTCATATCGGAAAAATCCATGCTCACATTACAAATTTGTGCAGCTAAAAAACTAATCCTGAGCGACATAATCATACCACATTTGTGCAGCTATTGATTCTCTGATCATTTGTCCTCTCCTACCATCTTCACTTCTAGAAACACCCCCTCCAATTAAGTGTCCATCTTCGGTTTCAACATGCATTAACTCTCTATCAACGCGTGTAATCAATTCTTCATCCGGATCGACATTCATCAAGAAATTATGTAAAATGCAGCAAGCTAACACAATGTTTGATGTCGTATCCACATCATATGTTGCATCTTGAGATAAAATTGGAAATCTAGATTTCAAGATGATAAACGTGGCCTAGAGGGGGGGTGAATAGGCAATAATAGACAATAAAAAATCTAACACAAATTGTAAATAATTTGAGTGCGGAAATTAGAATGTAAAAACACAAGTATGTATAGTGGTTCCAATTCCTCAATGAATTGTACTCCACTACCTAAGAGTCCTCCTCTTAGGATTTTCTAACAACGAACACTTTGTTATTTACCTTGAGTTTTTACGGGTTCAACTCAAACCTTACACCTTGGTTTTTGCGGGCTCAACCAATAAACCTTTCACTTGGTTTTCACGGGATCACCAACAACCTTACACTTGGTTTTTGCGGGCTCAACCAACAAACCTTACAATGTGATTTTTCCGGGCTCAATCACAACCTATCACAATCAAGATTACTTGACAAGAGAATGTTAAATAGCAACACAATTGGTGTACAAATAAACTATGTATGATTCAATAAATAACACCAATAAATGAACAAGAATACCTCAAAAGAAAGCTTAAACCTTACTTGAAATATGGACACAAGATTGAGTAAATTCGGATGTGAGAAGCTTGTGTTATGAAAGAATCAAGTTGAAGGTTTTGCAAAAACTCGGATTTTTGGTCTTTTGAAAAGTATGAGAGCTTTCTAAAATCTTTCTTGTGTTCTAAATGTTCTTCTAGTTAAGTTCTAACTCATCTAGGATGAGTTATATATAGTGTAAGATCAGACAAGAAAGTATGGAGCCAAAAAATCCGTTTGTAGTGGACAAAAGAGCTGTTTGAGAAACTAGCCGTTGGGCAAAACGCTATAGCGTTTTGCTACTGGAAAGTTTCGCATTTTTGCTCACCAAAACGCTATAGCGTTTTCCAAAACGCTATAGCGTTTTGAAAAACAGCTTTGCATACTCTTTACGAAAACTTGAATAACTTTCGACTGAAAATTCGTTTTTGCGTAAAACGTTTTGCCACATCTTCTTGAGGTATAAATGAACATTAATCAAGTGTTAAATTGAATCATACTTACATGATTAGAGTTCTAATGTACACTTGATCTTCTAGCTTGTGATATCTTGATTTGTTGCTTCTTTTCTTATTTGCTTGATCACAAACTACACACACTTTAACTTCAAATTGCATTAGTAATACTAATTAGTTTGTGTGTCTAAAATCATCAAAACAAGAGTAAGTTGCCCTTGGGCTAACAATCTCCCCCTTTTTGATGATGACAACCACAAGCTAATCATAAATCATAATTGAACTAGCAATTGAAGTTGAAGTCAAATGGAGAAAACTTACATCTCCTATCATTGCCAAAGGAATGCTCCCCCTACATAAAACATTAGTTGCACATAGAGCATAGCAAAGATTAAAAGTTTTGCTCCCCCTAAATCTTACCATTCTCCCCTTTGATGTAAGCTTTATTACCAATATCTTCCCCTTAACTCATTCTCCCCCTTTGTCATTAGCAAAAAGGAAAAAAAAATAGGAGGTCCAAAAGATCAAATAAGGAGTAAAGAAAGGAGCAAGCAAAGATCAAATCCAAAAATACTTTAACAAGTATTAAGATCAAACAATTATCCAATCCAAAGATAAATATCAACAAAAAGATAAAGAGAGGATAATCAAAATTATACTTGTCGGTTTTCCCTTGGGCTACCAATAGCAAAATTACAAAATAATTTACCAAAAGGGTGAGCATCGATTCATCACCCGACTTGTGCCACGAATACCCTACATATATTTCATTTATCTTCAAGGGGTTTCCGGCACACCTACAAAATAAATCATTTCACTTTTGGTACCCAAATCCGTTTGGGTCCTTCCAAGTTAGCATATGCACTCTTTTGTGCCCACATTTGTTTTGCATAAACAAGTCCTTTACGAATAAAGCAAAAATATGCCAAATGACCATTCTTATGACAATAATCACATTTATACAAAGGTCTAGCATGTGAGTGATTTGAAGAGCTAGCATGGTCACAATTTCTTGCTTTAACAAAAGATGTTTTAGAATTATTCATGCTAGAAGAATGATCAAATCCAATTCCTCTTCTATCACCACTAGTCTTTTGATCATTTAAACACTTTTGGTGACTTTGTGCACTTTGAGTAAATTTAGCTAAAGTAGCTTCAAGGACTTTAATCTTTTCATTTAAAATAGCTACTTCCTTACTTGAATTTGCACAAAGTTCACAACTAGAGTTTTTCTTTCCATTAGCAATTTCCAATGATTTAAACTCATCTCTAGTATTAGCCAAAACAACTCGTAAATCTTCATTGTCATTTTTCAAAAAATCATTTTCCTCTTTCAAGGATTTGTTTGAAGATTCTAGCTCACAAATATCTTTTTTTAAATTTGCTAGTTGTTTAGTAAGTTCTATGTACTTCTTACTAATCTCTTCAAACTTAACAAATAGTTCACCAAAAGCATTTTGCAATTCTTCATAATTACATTCATCATCGGAATTGCAAGAACTTACCTCGTCATTGCTTTCCCCATGAGCCATAAGACACATATTTGTACGTCCGTTGAATGAGGTGGAAGTTGGTGAAGAACTTCTTTGATATGCTTCACAATTTCCATGTCTCTTGAGTCCGGAAGAGTGTTCACGTGTACTTCTCTGATGCTTCTTTCTTGAATCCGAATTTATGAACTCACGAACAGTACCGGTGAAGAGGGCAAGAGATTCGTCGTCTTGAACACCAAGAAAGGTTCTCAACCTTTTCTTCCAATGTCGGAAATTGTTACTATCAAGGTATAGAGAATGGTTGCGCACAGTACCCTCTTTGGCCATATTTGATCTTTCACTTGAGGTGGTTAAACCTACAAAACAAGTACCTTGCTCCGCTACCAATTGATAAACGTGGCCTAGAGGGGGGGTGAATAGGCAATAATAGACAATAAAAAATCTAACACAAATTGTAAATAATTTGAGTGCGGAAATTAGAATGTAAAAACACAAGTATGTATAGTGGTTCCAATTCCTCAATGAATTGTACTCCACTACCTAAGAGTCCTCCTCTTAGGATTTTCTAACAACGAACACTTCGTTATTTACCTTGAGTTTTTACGGGTTCAACTCAAACCTTACACCTTGGTTTTTGCGGGCTCAACCAATAAACCTTTCACTTGGTTTTCACGGGATCACCAACAACCTTACACTTGGTTTTTGCGGGCTCAACCAACAAACCTTACAATGTGATTTTTCCGGGCTCAATCACAACCTATCACAATCAAGATTACTTGACAAGAGAATGTTAAATAGCAACACAATTGGTGTACAAATAAACTATGTATGATTCAATAAATAACACCAATAAATGAACAAGAATACCTCAAAAGAAAGCTTAAACCTTACTTGAAATATGGACACAAGATTGAGTAAATTCGGATGTGAGAAGCTTGTGTTATGAAAGAATCAAGTTGAAGGTTTTGCAAAAACTCGGATTTTTGGTCTTTTGAAAAGTATGAGAGCTTTCTAAAATCTTTCTTGTGTTCTAAATGTTCTTCTAGTTAAGTTCTAACTCATCTAGGATGAGTTATATATAGTGTAAGATCAGTGGATGATCAGACAAGAAAGTATGGAGCCAAAAAATCCGTTTGTAGTGGACAAAAGAGCTGTTTGAGAAACTAGCCGTTGGGCAAAACGCTATAGCGTTTTGAAAAATAACTTTGCATACTCTTTACGAAAACTTGAATAACTTTCGACTGAAAATTCGTTTTTGCGTAAAACTTTTTGCCACATCTTCTTGAGGTATAAATGAACATTAATCAAGTGTTAAATTGAATCATACTTACATGATTAGAGTTCTAATGTACACTTGATCTTCTAGCTTGTGATATCTTGATTTGTTGCTTCTTTTCTTATTTGCTTGATCACAAACTACACACACTTTAACTTCAAATTGCATTAGTAATACTAATTAGTTTGTGTGTCTAAAATCATCAAAACAAGAGTAAGTTGCCCTTGGGCTAACACAAGACACCAAAAGATCTCTCAACAGAATTACGTAACGACGCATGCCTTAAATTAAATAACTCTTTGGCATTTTCAGGCCGACGTGGAGAGTATTCTTTCAAGTGGTAACGTGTACTCCTATAGGGAGTGATAAACCCCGACCTTAACATATAACCTACATCGGCTAAATAGAACTTACCTAAAAAAAACAAACTTTAATTAATTACAAAAAATAAGTTAATTGAAAATTTTGAATTTTTAGTAAACTACTAGAAAAAATATATACAAGTTAAGAAATTTACCCTCGGGAACTTTCAACTTATGTTCTCTAGTTAAGGAATTTTCTAAAATTCGTGAATCTGAGGCCGAGCCTTCCCACCCGGGGAGCACATAAGTAAATCTTAGATCAAAAGAGGATGCTACTAAAATGTTCATGGTAGGGTATCCCTTTCTTCCTCTATATCTTGTAATACTATCTTTTGGTACCTTTACTTGAATATGCGTCCCATCGATAGCACCAACACAATTCTATATATACAAAAAAAAATTGTTAAAATTTTCATGTTTAAAAAAATATTTACATTATTGAACCATAATTATTGACTAAAGGAAAAATATTATACCTGAAAATAAGGATAAAACCTACTATCCTCTAATATTTTTTGAGGAATTGAAGATGCATTTGGTTGTACCAAAAATTGATCCTCAAGATTCAAAATTGCGTTAAGAACTTGATGGAAGTGACGACTAACAGTCTCTCCTGAGCGACGAAAGAAAAAACTTGTTGAACGGTTCCTTGATTGACCACTTATCGTGTGTAGAAACTTAGCTACTTGTTCTTCAACAAAAGAGAATTTAGTATCTCTTAAGAAGTTCTTATCTCAAAGAATAGAAACTAGTTCTGTAAACGCATCGAACCCTATGCGTAGTACACAATGAGCATTGTTATTCGTTTGTAACTCCATCATCAACTCCCTACGTACTGCTTCTCTTTGTGCTCTAGGTCTACTAATTGGCCTATCTATGTAATTAGAATGTTTATAGAGCCATACTAAGTAGCCTGCATAAGCAACTAGAGCAAGTACCGTATCCTTTTTAACCTTTTCCATAGTCCATACAGTAACATTAAAAAAAACAAAAGCAAAATGGGCAGAATTGCAAACTAATAGGACACTGAAATCTGAATGTATTTGCTAAATTACAGATCCAACCAATGATACAACATTAAGGCCAGAAAATTGGTAACAATGATTACCTAACAAAATTCCTACTACAATTGCCTTCAAATATCAGAGAAACTATGATTTGTCCATCTAAAAGACCATGAAATTCACAACATACAGGTCAAGATTGCATTCCTACCAACATCAAAATTGAAAGTTCCAAACCATATATTGGCAGGGTTACTTCTTAAATAATTGAGCTCTTTCTACACGTGTGAAGCAACTGTAAATATCACAGACCTAAATGTGTAAAACAATCTATAAGCCCAGGAGAATATAACCCAGACCTAGTGAAGCACTACCCATGATGTATGTGACACTAGACACAAAATCATAAAGGTATAATAAACACAATTGCTATTTGATTTGTGTTACAAAAGAGCCAATTTGGACACATTAATTATTTAAATGAAAAAAATACTAAAGCTTAGTATTTACAAACCCTAAAGCTGTACCCAAACTGGAACTTAACTTCACTACAACAAGCTTGTCCAGAAGCTTCCTAGTTTCTGCAATATCTGCATTTCAACGAGCAGTTATAAGAAAACATAAAAAGAATAAAAAGATGGGAAAAGATGCAAGATGAGTTCAGATAAGTAAAGGTTGCATTTAGTGTACATAAATATAATATATCCTATTATATTATTCAAAGAAACCACTTGTCGAAATTGAAGATTGCTTTACGAGTTGTTTTTCTAGAAATTGGAAGATTACTAAATTCTCCAATTTGCTCATATCTCTTCTCTTATTTCAACAAAATCTGAAAAGTCTCTCGTTTCTCTTTCGTAATAGTAAATGAGCATATTTTCTTTGTTCCTGGAGTAATGATTGTCTTTGAAAAGTAAATTTATTTACCATTCTTAAGGAAAACAAGAACAAGCTATGAATCAAATAGAACTCCTACCAGTAGAAGCAGGTGCAAGTCGATCTCATAATGACCAAAACCCAGAGCTCAATAGGCACAAACTTATATGTGAACTAAGATTATAAATGATAAAATACTGATGCATAAGTTGCACAAACATGAAGAAATTGAGTAATAGTAACCGTTTCACTGCCTTGTATTGAGTCTAACAAAAAGGACTATTAGCCGTACATCAAACTGAAGCAGAGACAACCCACAGTGACTCAAACTTGAGCTGAATTCACGCTCCTCAAAAGTATACAAAGAGAGCACAAAACCAGATTCATAGTCAGCTTACTCACAGGTCAAGGCGTCAAGCTTGGCAAGATATCTTTGTTCAGTATGAAATTGCAAACAAGAGCGGTAGCACAAAGGTAAGTTTCACGTTTCAAGTTGCACAAAAAAAAATATATTCCTGCCTTGCCTAATCAGGGAACAATATAATCAGTTGTCTTCAACCCACAAATGAAATCACTACTCTTGCATGTGTCAATAAAGTTAGTGGGACTGGGATTATCATATTTATGCATTCAGACAGATGGTCGGTTCCAATGGCTTAAAGCCTATTAAGCTACAAAAACCATGGGTTTAAACATAAATATTTACCTCAGGCACATAGTCCCATCCCAAGCATTCAAGCGCCGCCTCCAACTATGAAACTTCCTGGCAGATGAAAGTTTCAATAGAATTAAGTCTTATTAAACAGTATATTTCTCATCACTAAAAAGGTCTGCTAAAAATATGCACGCTGAAACAAGATGCTAGGCATTAAAATAAAGCAATACAGCATAAATTTGACAAACTAAACATCATCTGTAATTCCAAATAGTGATTACATAATTTTCCAGAAACACAAACTACACAATAAATACATAGTAGGGAAAATCATATTGTTGCTCCCAGTTCTGTCATTTCCAATTCAAATTAAAGAAAACAAAAGGAAAAAAATCAAGAAACCCTTAAAAACCCAGATGGAGAAATGAACAAAAAGAAGAGAAAGACAACCTTGGACAGCATTTCTGAGAGTGAGGAAAATATGGCTGCAAACGATGAGGACGATGCCACTGCTGTGTTCTCTTCTCCTTTCTCGCGTTCTCTCTTGATGCAAAAGGTAGCTATGAGTCGTATGACAGGCAAAGGGTAGGTTTTAGACAGGGATAATTTTGTAATAGGATAATTAATAATTAAAAAACTAATTGAATTCCTCCACAATCTCACCTATTTGGACTAGAATTCTCACCTTCTTTAATTTTTCAGTTTCAATTCAGAGTGAATTGAATTCATTTTTAAAATATCATAACAATCACAAAATTTGTTATGATTTCAGTTTAAATGAACTGAATTCTATCTAAAATTTGATACCAATCAGGCCCTTAGTGATGAATTTAGTTCATTTGTTGGTAATTATTTTTTTAAATATACCCTTAACTCATTAATTTAGTCACCGTATTTGTAAAAAATTCCGATCAAGCCCTAAAATGATTAATTTAATACCGTGTTCGTAAAAAAAATTAATCAAACTCATACATTTATGGAATTTTATATTTTTTCTAAAAAAATTCCAAATAAACCACTAACTAAGGTACGTGAAGAACACTTTATATTTTTTTCAGTTTCTTCTGAAATCGATCAACTTGCTTCGAATTAAATCGTGTTGATTAGAGAAAATAAATTTTGAAAAAAATGTCAAACATAAATTAAAATGTATGTGAGTAACAATTTATTGAAAAAGATTACAATTTATAAATTACCTAGAAAATAGTTTGTAGCATAGTTATCAGAATCGAATCGAACCGGTCGGTTTATCCGGTATTTTTCACATTTTTGGTTCGATTCAGCTATCAGACCGGATATACATGTAAATCAGGTTTAACCGCTCGAACCAGTTAGTTTTTACAAACCGGCGAACCGGGTTGAATATGCCGGTTTGATGAGGCAAACCAAAATGACGCCGTTTTGGTTTGGTTTGTTTTTTTTTTTTTGAAAATTTGATGGGCTGGCCCATTACAGACATGGGCCAGCCCATCAGAGAGGCAACCAAAACGACGCCGATTTGGTTGCCTTTGGTTTTTTTTTTGGCAAAATATGATGGGCGAGCCCATTAGAGGCCCATTATAGTATAAAAACCGGCCGGTTCAATCTGATTTAATTATCTAAGATTGAACGGTTCAATGTATGAATGGTTCAAAACGGATCAGCATCTACAATCTGGTCGAACCCAGTTCAACTCTGTTGAACCACCAAATTTTCATTTCCGGTTCGCTATCCGGTCCGGTTCTGATAACTATGGTTTGTAGTAAACAATGTTATTTTACTTGGAAAAAGAAAAACTCCTAAAGCGGTCATTATTTAAAATACTGATGCTACCGTATACGGGCTCCCGCTCCCTATTTGAGGGTTTGAGCTGCTTCCAACGGAGTCCAAAATAACATGACCATCGCAGCAAATTGACCGGTTTTCTGGGCGCAATTAGAAACAGACGTCTCCAACCCGCTGGAATCGCCTCTCCTTGCCCGGAACTCAAGCTTTCCATCCCATCTACTGTTTCCTCACACTACCTTCTTCACTCACTCAACTACAACTACGAAACGCAAGCATGGCGTGGGATTTGATTTTCCAGATCCTCTTCTTCATCATCTGCTTCGCTCTCATCGGCATGAGCTTTCACCAGGTAATTCCTCTTCTTTTCCCGCCATTATTGCTGCAATTTTCATTACTTTGCGTTTTTTCGAAACCCTAGGTTAAACAATGCAGGAAATAACTTCCTTTTTCTTCTTTCTTTCTGGGTTGTGTTTAGTATATAAATTTAACGGATTTGGAGGTCGACTACTTGAATCCGTTTGAAGCAACATCTAAGATTAATCAATGGGTTATTCCGGAGTTTGCTTTGCAAGGCGCACTCTGCTTGCTCTGCCTCTTGACTGGGCATTGGGTCATGTTCCTCTTGTCACTTCCCATCACTTGCTTCCATGCCTCACTGTAAGTATGAAGTTGGTCTTTCATGTTGGATAAATTATGAGTTTGAGTCAATTTCTGGGCCACATTATTCTTTTGTTGGGTTGAGCTGTTTTTCATGTTTTGTGTGATTGTGTTTTTGAATTGTGCGTTTGGTATTCTAATCGTTACAGGTTTATAAAACGAAAACATCTACTTGATGTCACTGAAGTATTCAGGTTTATTGGATTTGAAAAGAAGAGTAGGATGGTCAAGCTTACCTTTTACTTGTGTTCTGCAACTTATATCGTAATAAGGTTTGTTAAACGTCGATGGTTTGGCTTCTGGTTTCATACTTTTTGCTCATGCAATGTGTTGGCTCTTTGTTTTGATATAAGTGTCTTTTAGTTTTCTTATTTGTTGTACTGAGCAAGATTTTTCATATCCTGTTTGGTATAGAATTGCTCAAGGCAAGTGATTACAGTACAATTCTGAAGACTTACATTTTCACTCCTTTTTTCTCTTATTTCTGCGTAATTCACCACTATAATCATAAATATGTGATCCCTCTTCACTGTTTCGAAATAGGACAGAATCTAACATAGTAGTTTTGCAAAGGAACATGCTAGCTTTTATGTTGCAGTTTGCTAAATACTAGGCCTGCATATGGAGGAAAAGAAGTCACACGGGCTTACATAGCAATATACAGAAATTTGTGTTCTCGTGACATGCACATGAGTTAATAAATATCGGTTGTTATGGTTTTAGAAATGTACCCTTATTTGGTCTTTGTATATATCACAGAAGACGAGGGTTGTGTGGGAGATTTTCATTAGTCGTGAACATAACACAAATGGTTTTTGTCAACATGCATTATCTTCATTTTGAATGCAGTAGGTAGACACTGTTAATTGTCATTCTAAGTTTACAGTTCTTTCCATGGACAAATGTCACGAAGTCTGTTAATTGTCTCTTTTACAAGATTACATCACTTGCTTTTAAGAATCCTTTGATTACTATTCCTGATATCGAGTTCTAACTTGCAGTTTCATATTCCTTGGTTTTGAATTAATCAAGAATGAAGATGCTCACGATCACATATTTTGACCATCGCCGAAGGAGGACTGCAGAAGCTATGCATGTTAGAACTTCGTTTTTTAACACTGATCCCCAGCCGCGGGAATAGGACTAGGAAATCCATTTAGCATACTAAATGTTGAGAATAGACTTGTTTGAGCTTTCCATCTAAAACAAATTTGTGAAGTCAGTTTGTGTTAACATCTAATTCTACTTCAGTGCACTGGTTCTAGCGTTCTTCATTTTGTTTTTTCTTTATTTTGTGAACTTCAATTCTTTTCTTCGTGGCTTTGCCTAAGTAGGAGAGTAATAAAGAGGTGCATTATTAAAGCATAGAATGTAAACAAGTTGACTACGAAAGGGTGTAGCTTCTGCTTTGTGATACGATCCAGACGCGCAGTCATGTCAGCCGTGAGATGATTCTCCCAGTCTCCAACTTCACCTTTCCAGAAGAAATCAAAATTTTTCAGAAAATGATTTGAACTAGTATTATTAATCGGCCAGAGCTGGAAGAAAGGAAAGGGCCTGGAAATAAAGAGTAAGGGAAGTGGGTAGCGGAGATGCGAGGTGAAGACATTGTTGACATTGTTTGGAGAAGAGGGATCGATTCATTTTCGGGAATGAGTAGTTCCACAAATCATGTGGGTTACATGTGAGAAAAGGGTTCGAGGCAGAATCGAAGGAGGTGCGGTTGATGATGGCGAAAACGAGAGCTTTGAGCCAAGTGGTGCCGCATTTAGGCGAGGTTGCCAGGATGACCATGTCCCTGTCGGGTTTGTGCCAAAAGGTATGATTTTGAACGAAAATGACACCCTTAACAATGAGATATTATAAAAATTATTTGTACCGCATCGTTTAAAAAGTTACCCTTACTTTTTTTTATTTATATATACTACTTGACATGGCCTTAATAAAAAAATAAAAATATAAGATGGGTTTACATTTATCATCACCAGTCACAAGTCTCATGATTACCGCAAACAAATTTTATCATTCAAACTATATTCAATTAAATTTTGATAAGATTTTTGATTGTTTAGTGATCTTAATTATTGGTTGTAGTTAAGTTACAGATTATATTACTATCTAATTATAATTTCTTTTATATAGTGTTATTTTCATACTTTTAAATTGTTAATTCTATACATTTTATCTAATTTATTATACTAGTCATTCTTATATTTTTATGATATTTTTTTAATAATTTAAAATAAAGGCTAATATAGTAAATTCATAAATAAATAGTGAAAATAATAACTTAGGCGTGAGAATAACATTAGTCTAGTCTAGACTCTAGCTAGATAAATCTACCAAACCAAAGAGAGTTCGCAAAATTGACTTCCTCCAAAACCGGTGAGCTAGAAGCCCATATTGACTGGATGTGCTGTTATTGGGCTTTAATTGGGCCAAATCTGGGCCAGCTGATAAAAAAACTTCGACAATCTGTTTAAAAATGAAAACAGAAAATTGACCCCTCTTTAAAATGGGTCCACTTTCTCTCCTTTTCAATTCAAGGGTCCGACTCCTGGCCCGACCACTTGCCAGACCCGACATACCGTAAGCAGCTTGACAACAGCTTGCCTTTCTTTGCACAATCAAGAGATACTAAAAATAATTGATAATTGGGCTCATGTGTGGACACCATCAAGGCCCACTCCCACAACCCCTTTCATGGTGGGCCCACCCAACCCGAGATGGGAAATTTTTCACCATTCTGATGGGCGGGTTAACCACCACCAATTTGGTCAGTGACAGTGACGTGGCGTGTCCGGTCAATTTCAGGGCCTGGACTTGACCCGGTGGTTTGTCTACTGTATTTTTCCCACATGGTGACCGGCAAGCATCATGAAAGGCCTGGTTTAGGCTACTACAAGCTAGTGAGCTACGGCCTGGTTTTTAATCTGGATGGGTCAACATCAAAACTTCAATGTGGGGTCCCATCGCGTAGACAACAAGATCTGACCGTCCGATGTACGAGCTCCTTTTTTTTCTTTTGATCTACATTAATAATGGTAGTATTGATCCAAATGTCATTGAACCTTTTTTAGCCACCATAACAAAAAAGGTGTCGTCCTTGTGTTGAAGGAAGAAAATGAGTTTGATTGTATATAAACCTCCATAGAAAGTTTCGTTAGCTTTCGGTTGTTTTAAAGTAACTTTAATAAAAACCGATAAGTTTATAATTTATATTTTATTCTTTCGAAATACCAATTTTGCAACATATAATTCACTTAAAATTATTTAATATATTTTGTTTGGTTTTTTTATAGACGAAAATAAAATTTGAGTATGGTTTGATTTTTTACTGATATATCTATTACTAGCCCGACAACTATTAAATTACATGCTGGTAGACTCCTTATTGCTTATCATTCATAGTCATTTGAAAGATAAATTTAACCAAAATCCCTTGTTGGTAATTTATGTGACTTTTTACTTTTTTACACATAAAAATTATAATAATTATAAATATATATACGTACATGAATATCATAGTACGATATATACAATTGAGCTGGTTTCCAGCTCATTGTATAAGTTGATTAATATAATTATATATTGAGGTTGTCCTCGTCATATCTCATCATCATATATAAGAAATTAACACTATCCAAATATTTAATCATATTCGATATTGTTGTTGGTATCACCATAGACACAACATTTCAATATTGATCGATGGCTGTCCTGTCGAAGACCTCCATCGTAATCAGCATTTCATCTCGCAAAGATTCTTGAAAATGAGGTCAGTTTTTACTTACTCCGTCACAATTCGAATTCGAGTTCGAATTTATTATGATAAGATAATAATAATGACTCGAGTTCAAGTTTTATTTTTATATTCATCGCTTTATCAAGAAGAAAAAAAAAAGAAAAACCACCCATATTAAAAGTTTACATAAGAGGAGTGATTTTTCTTTCCGATTATTAGTATTTGTTTTTATAATTTACCATTTCTTTCTCTGGTTTATATTATAATACGTACATCATTCTTGCCACCAACACGACACCATAGCCAATGCTGAATTGAATATACATACATATGCGTATACTTCATTTTCACACATCATTTTCAAACTTGTGTGGGTCACA
Organism: Viola odorata; assembly: GCA_963691705.1. NCBI lineage: Eukaryota > Viridiplantae > Streptophyta > Magnoliopsida > Malpighiales > Violaceae > Viola > Viola odorata. The sequence goes on from OY829538.1 coordinate 4,065,127, forward strand.
AAACATACTGCAAGTGTATACATCAGTCGTATTTATGACATTACCAAACATTGCCCAACACATAATGACGACCATAGCCTTAACAATCAGAAGCAGGGCACCAGTTTATCTACCATTGCTGGCTTCCAAACATACCTTTTGGATTGTATTGTCACTCCCGTCAACAGCTTGGAAGTGGAAAATGACCTATATTTGCTATACTCCTTCATGCTTCAATTAATCTATATTAATCGAGCTCGATAAACGGATCGTGTTTGATCCATAAACTTTATAAATGGTTGAAGTATTCGTTGTGTAATGTTTTAAGGTGACTTTAAAATGTTACGGCGAAATTAGACCAGATTTCTTAAGGTGACAAATATTACCATTAACAAATTGTGCTACGTATTTTTTCCATTTTTAATCTTTTAATATAAAACAATTATATATAGAAACTATGTTAGGAAATTATAAAGTTAATAATAAATTATATTTATAAATTTTGTATTTATTTAATGTAGGAAGTTGACTTAAATTTTAAATCATTTATAATAAATAAAAGCTGGATTAATTAAACAAATATAAAATTTCGAGGACTAAAATAACAACTTTGACCAAAAGAAAAAAACCTTGGCTATAACTTATACTCAAGGCCTCAAAGTTATTATTCTCATACCTCAAATTGTTACTCTCACATTTTTAATTTATAAATTTACTTCACTATCCCTATTTAAATATTAATATTCATGTCATAAAATATAATATATACGATAATTTTCCACATTAAAAGGTATATGAGTAATAATTTAGACTGTAAAAATAACACTATTCGGTCGAATATTATAAACATTATAAAACTTCCGTTAATAGAAATATTAATAAAATTATCATAAATATATAGTAATTTATTAGTTATCTATTGGTATTAAAATATGGTGATAAATTTTGCCAACTCGAATTAATCAACTTTGAATGATTTATTAAAAGAAAGAAATACCAATTATTCATTATCATGAACTTTGTTAGAAGCACAGTATTAAATGGGCCCATGCTCACGTGGATGGCGCCCACAAGGCCCACAGAAGTTGATATTCTCAAAGTCGTGATCGGGAATTTAATAGGTAGATTTTCGGGTTTGGCGGAGATCTTAATGGTCCGGAATTTCTGAAAAATCTTTTCTCTATTTTCTAGTATTATACTATTATATTATACTCCAATAAAATAATGGCCTAGGTTTGGAATCGGCCTCTTTTATTTTTATTTTTTTTGAACAATGAAATCTGCCTTTGTTTCTTCAAATTTCAGCTCTATTGTTAGTTTTTATGTATTATTCTCTATGTTTTTTAAGAACAAACATAGTATTTATCAAGTCACAATATAAAATATTAGTAGGTAAAATTCTCACAAAATAAACTTTCTTTACCTACATATATCTATGTTTAATCAACCCCTTAATTAATCGATTAATTTGCTAATTAAGTTTTAACAATTCTTAATTATTTGAGATGATTTACGCCCATATATTCTGATTTCGTAATCCTTTAACTTAAATTAAAATCTAATGGATGATCAACGAATTCACCCGCAAAAAAGAGAATTAGTTTCATTATTGGAATATACTCCTTTCATTTTAAATTAAATGACATTTTTAAAGTTTTTATTCGTTTCAAATTAAATAATATTTTACTGTTATCTGAGGAAATTCGTTTCAAACCACAATATTTTACTATTGGAGTATTACTTTACAAATAAGAAAAAAATAGTTAGTAAGAAAGCATTGAAGTAAAAATCAACTCAAAAAAAAAGCATATTTTCTTTGCTTTGTGTAAAATTTAAAAATTGTGTTTTAATTTATTACTCACCTTATCTTCTAAAAAAAGACTTACAATCCATTTTCATAATAATTAAGATAATTATTAATTACTATTTTTTACGTGTTTTTAACAAATTACCCTCAATTATTTTATTAATTACAATTAATTACATTAATTTTGATTTTTCTATACACTAATAACGAAAAAAAACTACTCCCTTCGTCCATTTTTAATGGACGCGAGGGAGTTTTTCATCAGGTTTAAGGCAGCTGACCTCTGTCAGCTGCACCTCTGTTTTGTCTGTGGGCTCCACAGACAAAACAATATCTTTTCACCGATGGGCTTGCACTGTGCAGCCTTGGCCCATTGTGAAATTTGATTTTTATGTTTTTTTTTAAATGGAAATGTGCACTGCCCCAGCCTTGGCCCATCAAGTTTGAGATTTTGTCATCACGACCGTCGATTTGTGGGGTCGTCTGGTACTGCTAATTGGCTACCTTTCTTCTTTATTTGGTAATGGACAGCCTCCTCAACCGCTTCACCGCCGGCCTCCTCCGCCACGTCGCTACCGCCCAAAATCGCCACTGCCAACCACCTATCGCCGCTGCCAACTACCCTCACCGTCAGCCGAACCGAACACCCAACAAACCACCGCCACTAAAAATCCAATCGCAGCCCCGTCACTTGCACTGGCCTCCTTCATCCACCGAATCATCAATTACCAACCATAACCCGATCCACCATAAATCCCAACCGAAATCAACCAAACCGAAATTAAATCAAAACCGCACCAACCACCAAAATCCCGCCAGCCACACCACTGCACCACTGCCGTTCCTCTATTGCCGCCCATCGCCGTTGCTGCTGCTCACTGCCGCAGCCACCGAAATCAACCAAACCCAAATTAAATCAAAACCGCTCCAGCCGCAGCCACCAAACAACCCGCAGCCACCAGCTACCGCTAGCCACGCCACTGCTCGCTCCTTGGGCTGGGTTGATCCAACTGTGAAGAACCCTAATTTTTTTAAAGAAGAAGTTTGGGAGAAGGAGACCGATGGGTGTTGAGGAGAGAGAGAGAATTTCTTAGTTCTGTGTTGTGCAGAACCCGTGTCCCCTTATTTAATTGCTCTCCCAATTTTGCCCTCCTACGACTCAGCCTTCACTCATCACGTTGAGGGCCTTTTGGTCATAAACACCAAACACGTCCATTATAAATGGACAGCCATTTTACTCCCTCGTGTCAATTAAAAATGGACGAAGGGAGTACTATATTTTTTCGAGGAGAAACAGAAGTGACAGTACAGTCACTTTTTCAAGGATTAAAAGAGTACTTTGAGTCAAAGTTGTGTATTTATTACTCCTTTCTTTATGGGCCAATAGTCAAATCTTTAGAGATGCTTCCGGTTCCTATTATGTTCTGCTCCTTTCCCAGTTAGAAACTGCGAAAATGGCCCGTTGCTCCTGACGATCTATAATATGTCATCGGTAAAGATGTAAATGGTACACATGTCAGAATACAAAGCAGCTGCCATCTCTGCTCCCATGGCCTTTTCTTGTCCCTTCTAACCTCTGTTTTTTCTTCTCTTTCGGTTTCCTTGAAATTACTACTCGTAATTAATTCCCTTCATTTCAAATCCAGGATCAATGTATATATATACTTGGTTGGTGATATACTGAGTACTAGTGCTCAATTTATCTGCCTGAATTACCCGATAAATTCATGGATCAAAGTTATAAGCGCAGCAGCGCGAGAAAAAATCAACCGTAAAATTAACTTGGTTGTGGACATGAGAGATGAGATACTAACATCAGCAAAATGAGGCAATTCCTTCTAAACACATCGAACCAGTATAACACAATGACCGGTTACAAAAATAGGAACCTAAAGTCAATCATATCTATGGACGACAGCTACTTTGTTGTCACACTCAATTAACACTTTAGAACTGCCCAAAGCTCGGCTTGAAAAATCGGACGAGTCAATGTTCATCACGAATCCACTAACCCAATAATTACCATCACTGCTGCGAATAAGGCCCCGGCCATAAGCACGATTGGAGGCATTAAAAATCTTGTTCATGTCCTAACAATATAGTTAACATTGATAAATTAGTAGGAAAGTTTTATTAATCAATTCTCTTGTACATACGATTCTTGTTCTTGTCGTAACAGTTGTATATGTCTCATTATTGTTTGCGAGGTTTATTAAGTATCTCAACTAAGCGTATACCCAAATTAATACGATGGTTACACGTGAACTTCATTTTGAAATTTATCTCACCACTACCTAAATTTATAGTATTTTTAAAATTTAAAAACTACTTAATCTGTAGCCACCAATTTTAAATTTTATTACTGACTAATATAAATGAATAAACGAAATGACATGACACATCTAATATATTACTCCCTCCGTAAATAATTACATAACTTTCTCGCATCCCAATATTCAGTAGGGAACGCATATCGAGGAAGCCGGATGAGGTACTATTTGACCACAAAAAAATCCGAAATTTTTTGTGAACGTACGTTAATCCTTAACGTACTTTCCAGAAAAAATTAGAGGCAAAATTGTCTCAAATAGTGAGTCTACCGGCCGTTTTAAGATACGTACCGAAACAGTAAAAGCAAATGCTAAAACGTCATCTAATTATTTACGGAGGGAGTATATAATTACTCGCGAAATTGGTGCATCTCCATTCTCCTCCACGTAGTCACGACAAAAATGGTCGTTAGTTTGGTACTTTGTTAATTACATTAGTAAAATGAAAAGTCATGTTTATAATTTATAGGTGATTTTAAAAGATGTCGTAGAGTAGATCGCAGGATGGTCCCTAATTTGATAAAAAATAAACAAATGGTCCCTTATAAATATGCAATGAAAACTAAAGTGGTCTTATTATTACTGATATTTCACTTTCGTTTACATTGTTTTATTAGGTGTAAAAAAAATATTTGTAGCCATAAATGTTTCTATTATTGAAATTTTATAGCTTCAGCTTTTTTTCCTCGTCAGGAGGAGACTCTATATAAGCTCGCTTTTCCCCAGAAGGGACCAAACTATATGCTAGCTCGACATTTTATTAAAGGGTGATCAGTAGAGCTATGTGACACGTTTAAAAAAAAATCATAATTTAAATTTTTAAAAATTACTCCCTCCGTTAAGTTATATATAACTGATTCGGTGAAAACAAATTATTTAAAAAAAAATATCTAATTATATTTTTCAAGACAACATTTAGAAATTTTGATTAATTACCCATTAATACATGTATTTTTATTAGTTAATACAGAAGTAATTATAAAGTAATTAATTTTTTTTCATTTTACAAGACAACAATTAGTCTTTCATTAGAATTTTTATGGTATGTGTATTTTTTTTGTTAATTTAATATTTATAAAATAACAAAAAGGGTAGTAAAAATAAAAATAGCCACCAGATTTGTCGAACTCAGGACGGTTTGATTAAACTAGATTTCAACAAAATTTAACTTAAATTGGGGCAAATTTAGTCACCATTTATGTGACTCTTATGAGCCGTTAGACGAACTTATATCATGTGGAGTGTGAACCAACATACGTAAAAAAAATATAAATATATATCAAAAATCACTATTTTTTTTTACCAAGACAAATATTTTGTCATATAAGAAAATAACACAAACATATGATATGTAAGCTACCTTATCGGGTTGCTGAATTAAATATTGAATAGAAATAAATATGGTTTAAATCTTAAATAGTAAATTTTTAAAAGAAAAAAAGTGTTCATTTCAACTTCAACCACACGGCGATCTTCTTCCTCAGTCACTCTCCTGTGCTTTTCACCTTTTCACCTTTTCACCTCTCTCTCTCCTCCAACAACAGTAACTCCGTAGCTGTGGTCCCCACACCCCCAATGTTTTTTCCCCTCCTCCCCTCAACCAACTGTACCGTTAAGTACTGTATCCAATTTCTAACCATAACCAAATCCTCTCTTTCACTCTCTCCTCCTCCCTTTCCCCTCCCCAAACTAAAATACGGCCACCGCCAGCACCACCGTCGCTTCCGCCGCACTCCTCCTTCTTCCTCCCCCTCCTACCAATTTACACTGAACAGTATCGATATCTCTTCCATTCACCATGGCGTTCGGTTCCGGCGGAGCTAGATCTAGCACCAGTGGAGTTGAACCTGAGGAAACTGCCCTCGATTCCCTCCAATTCGGCGAAGATATTCGTCATTTAATCGCTGCGCCGCCCGAAAATGCCAACTCCTTCACCGCACTGCTCGAATTGCCCCCTAATCAAGCCATGGAGCTCCTCCACTCTCCCGATTCCCACCATAAATCCTACCAGAGCTTGACATTCCCCACCAATTCAGGTTTAATCGAGCGCGCCGCGAGATTCTCAGTCTTCGCTCACAACCTCAACAGCAGTAGTAACAACAATAACAACAATGAGAATGAGAATTACAACTCCGCCGACACGAGCTCCAATAATTCGAGCGCGAATCTCGTGAGTGTTGCGGGGAAGATTGTCAAGAGTGAGCCAGAGACGGAATCTTCGTCCCAGCCGTTGGGGTCTGATCCGACGGTGGAGGATAATCAGAGGCCGTTGGGGAAAAGGAAGGAACGAGAAAGGAAGGTTAGAAAACTTAGGGTTTCCTGTCCTTTTCTGTAATTTGATCCCCTTTCGGTGGGAATTTCCGAATTTGTTTTATCTTACACTAATTCATTTGTTACACAGGTCAATAAAGGATCAACCAAGAAGACCAAAACCCCAGCAAATGATAGCTCTCTACCTTATGTCCATGTCCGAGCTCGACGCGGCCAAGCTACGGATAGTCATAGCTTAGCAGAAAGAGTAATAATTTAATCTAACCCGCTCTTAATTGTCAATTAATTAAATTAATCAGTCAATCAACAACCACATTACTGTTTCTTTTTAATCAATTTTGTGGGAGATTGAATTTCAGTGGATGCAATTTTGTATTAGTGTTTTGCTAGTATCCGTTTAATTAGGATTTTTTGATGATCGTGACGGGAACTTTTGGGGGTTTGCAGGCGAGGAGAGAGAAGATTAATGCGAGGATGAAGTTACTTCAAGAGCTGGTCCCCGGATGCAACAAGGTTAGTGGTGCAAATGAATTGTTTGTTGGTTAGTTAGTTGGTTGTGCAACGTAATCATTAGTTTAACTGATTAATTAATCATTTGATTAAGATTTTTTTGGAGATTTTGTGTGCATATAATAATAACTCTAAAGTATATAATAATAATTATTATCACTAAAGAGTAGAATTAATAATTATATTATCACTAAAAGTGCAAATTTATAAGCTTGGATTGTTTGGGTTCTAATTAACGGTTTTGTCACTATCACCTTTTTTCATAAAAAGTGGGTGGCCTTGCTTTTATACCAAGAAAAGGTGCGAAGGACTGTGGGGTTGTCAAGCCAAAGTGGCGTAATGTAATTTCACCGTCATTTAGAGCGTTTTCCTTTTCCCCTTCAATTTCTAAGTTTTAAAGACTAATAGTAGTAGTTTGTTAGAGGTTCTGTTAGAGGGTGATTTTGTCATTTTGTTTTAAAACTTGAAACACCTTTTGAGTACATCTTTGTTTCGCTTGAGAAATGGTAGGTTGGAATTTCTAATTAGTTGGGAAGATAGGCTTTGAAATGTTGAGGAATGAATTATGGGCTAGTTTTTGTTCAAATAACGAAGATACCCTTCATGGGTAGACTTAAAATTTGCTGGTCGGGAAATGCTAGCTGGATGTGGCTTGAAGCACTTAATGTGCTGGCTGTTGGACCAAATGTTTTGGGTCCCTCACAAAAATGAATTTTTTTGATCCCTACAAGAAAGGTGCATGGTGCCAAGTTCTTTAAGTGCAAGTTTGGTATCCATCTTTGACAGATGACTAAAGGGATGACAAAACAGAACTTCCTTGAATACATCAATATGCCTAATTATGATTCTGACTTGGACAAAAGCTATCAAATTTGGCTCCTTGGGGCAACTAATTATGATCTTCTGGAACTTTTGAAAGTGAGACTGCTTTGAGGTCTTGTTGATTATGGATGTTTATTGGTCTGGACTCCAAGTTGATTCTATAATGTATTTGTTGGATAGAGTGAGCTTCTAAATCCAACAATTAGTATCTCATTATGCAATTTTGATTACTTTTCTGGGCTGTGCTTGATCATGTTAGTTCCTTTGCACTGTGCGGGAAAAAAAATCCAAAACTGGGGAATGCTTGGATCCATATTTACCTCTAGTTGTACCTTTAATCTAAATGTTTATGGTATGTTGCACAGCCATGTTGACTGTGTATAACTGCAAACATGTGTTCTGCTGTGAAAGTTCTTACAGTCTGAATGCTTTATACAACAGACCTGTTTTTAGCTTCTTTCTCATTACTTGTTGTTTTGTTTTACATATTGTGGCTCAAATTTTATGAAATCTCTTGAAGTTATAGTTACGTGGGGCTGAATGGGAAACTCGTCTAAGGCTTACATATGTAGATATTGATTAGTGGGTGTTGATACGGCTAAGTATTAGTTTTGGATCAATTGGTTTTATTATTGGCGTCTATGGGCCAGCAGTTGCTTTTCATAATAAGACTCCACATGTGAGGTTCAATCATTCATCTATTAGAGCATTGGTCAAGTACATCCCCATAGTAGCCTTGGAAACCATAAAAAGCATGCATTGTTTTTTGTATGTTTTACTCACTTGATCTAAACTGCCAAAGAGAGCTCTTCTATTCATGTATGTGCGCACATGTGCTATATATGTACTGCTGAGAGCTTTTGAACTTCAACTGAAAAGAAACTTATCCATGAAATTTGCTATGAAATACGCTGTATCCTAAATTACACTGGCTTTAACTGTGGAAGATTATGTTTTTATGCAGATTTCTGGAACAGCATTGGTACTTGATGAAATTATCAACCATGTACAATCCTTACAACGCCAAGTAGAGGTTAGAGTTGCATGACTTAAGCATCGGTTTAATTTTTCCCTGTTAGCATAAGATAGGATTTTTTTGTTTTTAGCCATTTGATTTGCAATTTTGTGGTTCTCCTTGTATTAGTTTACCTTCAAGAGGAAAATAAAATTCATCATCTTATCTAGTTCACTCTGATAGTGTCAAATCTAGTTTCAAATCAAAATTCCTTCGCAATGAAACAAAACTGTTAGAAAAGCTTGAAAGTTCCAAATGCTTCTTCTTAGACTACAAGAATAACACTTGTGACCTTATTTTGATTCTGAGTTGTTTTTTTGGTCCAGTTCTTATCGATGAGACTTGCAGCTGTTAACCCAAGAGTTGATATCAATCTTGACAGTATACTGGCTGCGGATGTAAGTATCAGTCTCTTTCTTTTTCCTTTTTTAATAAAAAAAATCCATTTGTTTGAACTCAGCCAAAGTGAGATTTTCCGAGTTTGGATTTTCTTGCCACATCCCACAAAGTTTAGATTTCATAGATATGAGCCAATTGTCACCTGCTTGTACTCTGAATGCTTGATAATATAAACATGGACTCTAGATTAATAACTGATATTATTGTACTTTATTATGTCGGCCAAGGCAAGCAAGATTTTGTCACCTGAAACTCCTGTCTGCTCCCTTTAAAGGACAGTTGCCCTCCTTCAGTATATGCACATTGTAGTACATTACTTGATGGGAACGGGGAACAGTTGATCTCATTTTTTTACTCGGCATATATAAATGCAATCCCTTGAACCAAATCAGGTGTTATACATACAATTTGTGCTGTGTGGTTGATCAAATTCTACTCCATCTAGGCTTATTTATGTTAACCTTTTTTGCGTGGATGATTGATTGATTTAAAATCAATCACTCTGTAGTGGCCTAAATTATGTTAAGGCCTCTTCATGGCAAAGATCCTATTATTTAACCTTCTGCACAATTTGGTGATATTTAATAGCATCATCTGATTTACCCTCATCAATTAGAAGTTCAGAGGTTGAATGGTCTCAAGTACTGTGGAGCAGCATGTTGTTAAAAGTGCACATTAGGTCAGTAGCTCAACTGTAAGTCAATAGACAAACCAGGAAGCAAAAGTCATTTTTTCTCTGGTAAATTATAGTGCGAACACTGTACACTCTTCACCAATATACAAAGCGGAAGCCTGCATGAGTGAGCTAATTTACCACTAAGATCGATTCATTCTACTGTCTCTAATTGTTTCATTTTGGTTTGAAACACGCAGAGTGGCTCTCTAATGGACAGTAATTTCCACAGCATGGTTATGCCTCTAATGTGGCCAGAAGTCCAAGTCAATGAGAACAGACAACAGTATCAACAACAATGGCTTTTTGATGGAGTCCACCAGCCCGTTTGGAGAACAGAAGAGGATAGTCATAACTTCATCACTCCTGAGAACTCCCTCTTGAGTTACGACTCCTCAGCAAATTCAGGTAGAGCATGAGATAATTCATCCTAAACTTTTTTCATCAATATTTTCTATATTGGCTACTACTATTTTTCTTGTTTTTTCAAAATGGGATATTATCTGGGTAGGTATTGGTGTCAAAATTCGAGGACTGTGAGAAAGAAATTACAATAAGAAAAAAGTATCATAGACATGAAATGAAATGCTATATAGTGTTGGATTCACTCTGCTTTATTTTCTTATGAGCTTCTTGAGACTGGGTCGTCCATTCCCTGCCTGTTTGTTGATATGCATGCTCTAGACGGTAGTGAATCAGAAATATTTCTTCTAGCATTGCCTTGCAGCATTAATGATGGAATTGTACGCAAGTGATCGTGTTTCCCAGTTTGGATGCTAGCATTAACGAGGAACGTGATATTATTTAAGCTTATAACAGTGGAACTCGTATTCTGTTATCTATCATACTAAGTGCTTTTCCGCATGCTACTATAGTATTATTATGTCAATTTGCTCATGTTCTTGAAAGATAAAATCAGACTGAAACCATGAGATTGACCTCACATTTTTACCGCGGTGCAGCTTCTTTACATTCAAACCAATTGAAGATGGAGGAGCTGTGAACGCAGGTGGAATGAAGCTCTACTGATAGCTAGTACTGTAAATATCAACATATTAGAGCATTTAGCAGGAATTAGAGGGGAGGCGGGAGGCCTCAAACATTCTTCTTTGGAAACCTGAGTCGCTCTCAACGGGATGGATGGTAAATTTCCGGATGCTATTCTTATATATATTCATATATTATCAGTATATATTAGTTAATTTAATATTAATATAGGTTTATATACTAATTTTATAGTCATTCAATCGAAACACTTCATCCGCGAGATGATTGATTGATTCGTATTGTAGAAACGGACCATGATTTAACTATTATGCAAGTTGGCTCGTCTTCTTTTTGTTCTATACTCTTATTTATGTGAAGGTATCTGTCTGCATTTCTTAGAAGTATGAGAAGTAGTTACTAAGGACTGAAATGTATTTGAAGTTTCCGTACACTATTGATTTCAATTACAACTGAGATCAAATCTCAAATACAGGAAATTAATAAGTTATCAATTAAACCTAAGAGATAGCTATGAAAAAAAGCTGCTACCCCTCGCTAATTAACAAAATCCTGTTTTATCTAATTAAATAGATAATGAATAGTAAATAGATATAGGTCACCAATATTATTTTTGAAAATGTCAGAAAAATGAATGCTTCCGATGTTCCAAAACCGACATGGATGTGCTTTCAAGAACAAAACCACAAGAATCTCAGTTGCAGGAGGGTGGCTTTGAGATATGCCAACAGAGTTAAGAAGGAGAGCATTCAAGAAATGAGTTGCAATGTTTGGTCCAAATTCGTTTGATGTGGTTCTAGGAATCTCAAAACCTGAAAAATAAAAGTAGTATAAAATTGGGTAAGATTAGGCATTTCAAACAAGCAATTATGTAATGGTTTGAGAGTTCGAGTCTTTTTATTTGCATCCGTTATTTAAAGAAAAAAAACAAGCAGGAAAAATAAAAACAAAATACTTACCAGGACTAGGATCAAAGGATGGGGAAGAGACACAGACAAATGAGAAATTAGAAAAAAGAGAGAAATAAAGCTGCAAGAAATTGAACTCTTTTCATTTTTTTTTTGGTGTTCTTCAAGCTACTTTTTTAAGTCTTGAATTCTATTCCATTATGGACAATGCTAAAAGGCTCATACCAAACAGCAGCTCAACCATCACAGCCGCCGTCTTCCACCATCAGCGGCGTCCTCCTTTCTCTTCGTCCTCAAGCGCGGACTCCTCTCGCTCATCCTAAAGTATTGCTGCATTACTAAAAGGTAATTTATGTTTGCATATTACTATTAATATGATTATCATGGTTTAATAATTGTTTTGAGTTGCAGTAATTAGGATTTAGGTTACTTGAGAAATCGCATAATTGATTGGTCGAGAGAAATACAAATTTGGTGTTTTGGATGTTACAGAATTTGGTATTTTGGTTTTTACAGAATTTGGTTTCAGTTTAGAAAATTTGTGATGTCATTGCTTGAAATGATCACTAAATATAAATTGTTTTTGTTTTATTCTTTGACAGTCACATCCTGGTGGGCTACGAATCAGGCATATCATTTGCGGCAGAGTTAATGGCGTTTATGACTCTAATTTCTTTTGCGGTAGAGCCTTTCACGATGAGGAGAATCCTTACCTGCAAAAGGTTCGGATATTGGTTCTTCTCCTTTATGCCTGTAATTTCCTTTGGATGCTTGGATTAAAATGTCCTGTTTGATTTCCTGCAGCATATTCTGTACAGGCAGAAGGAGCAACTTAGTGATGGTGTTGGCTACAACTGGATAGATGGTGATACGATCTTTCATCACTCGAGGCTCGTAGCACATACTCTGATCTAATTCTAGGCCTGAATTTCAATGCGGAATTAATAACTTAGTCTTGAATGTTCGGAATTAACAACCTGTTTTAACTAACCCTAACGAATCAAGTGAGGATCTTAATTCGGATCTCTAACCCTGAACTCAACCTGTGAGAACCAACCTAGAGTAAACGAACTAATGGATAAACTTTCGGGTTTTACTTGCTATCCTAATCGAGTGTTCGGACTCAATAAGGGACAAGGTTCACGGTTCACGAGTAACAATTGAGAAAATTCTCTCTGAATTTTGATTGAAAAATAACGTAACCTTACAATGAAAAATGTGGCTCTTTTAAATAAAAAACCCTAAATCCTTACAATAGAAGTCCTTCTTCTAATTGAACTTCTAATTAATTAATTAAACTAATTATAAATAAATTCAAACTAATTTAATTAATAACTAATTAAAAATTGGAAACTTGGAAATTTTCTTCTTGGCGCAAAACTGGTACCCGTTGGCGTGATCACGCCTCACAGTCAACCGCCCTTCGGAGTCAACCGCCGTTGGCGTGATCATGTCAAGTCATCGCCTGGCATCAATTCACCCGAGTCTCTATTTTGGGCGTGATCACGTCATTTCTAGTCTGGGCCATGAGAAGCGTCACAAGACGCGGGCTTCTCTCGTGTAGCACAACTGTAATTCCTTGTAGATAAGCTGTGAAAGTTGCGCTTGCAACTCCTTGCTCTTTGCGCGAGTCATTGGTCCGATAGGTGGCAAAGGTACTTCTGGATCCGCATCAGATGGTCTCAAAGCCCATGCTGCAGATAATGTACGTTCATAACCACTATTTGTATATTCTTTATTAGAATCTATAGCGTTCTTTCAGGTGCTAATAGTGCTCGGTGCTTAACTTCAGGTGACTGATAAGATGATGCAAAACGCGGCGCACATCTTTACACACAACACCCCTACCACCAAAGAGGCCTATTACTACAGGATGATTCTTGAGAGGTTCTTCCCACAGGTGATCCAATCATCGAGAATGATCGTTTATTTACTAATTACTTGTTCACGGTATAGAGTATTTGAATGTTGTGCTTAGTACTAATTTCATTTTGATGGATGATGCTCTTCCATTTTACAGAACTCGGCCAGGATGACTGTTCCTAGAGGAGCAAGTGTGGCATGCAGCACTGCAAAAACTGTGGAATGGGATGCTGCCTGGTCAAACAACCTCGACCCTTCAGGCATGGCTGCGCTCGGCGTTCATCTTTTAGCCTATGAAGCCAAGGTAGCTGTGGCCAACGGGATGGTGCCTTCCAAAATTATCGACAACATACCAGGAATGATGGGAGTTGGAGCTCCGGGAGTTTCGATCCGGAGCTAGTACCTGGAAATTTAAGAACAGAGTTCTTGGTGTCATTTAAGATTTTAGTTACCTTGATGTATAAAATGTAGGCAATTGTATAAGATGCTGGGAAGCATGTACTTGTTTTAAGTTTCTTGTGTTGTCTATATATGATTATATATATACATTGTCGTTTTAATACAAGGTATTAAGAAATCTGTGTTATCTGATGCTCTGTATTTGCTTAAAAGTTGTAATGCAATGTCTCCTTTGGTTTTCCATATCTCAATCTCATATTTATTTACAGGAAAAAAAGTACTAGAAAATATTCAATTTATCCAGCTCTGAGATTTGGAATCCGTAAGCAATGAGGATTTCTAAAAATCTACAAGTGATCCCCACGGTCCGGAATATAATAGTAACTCAATACAAATCTAAAACAAAATAAGTTTGTAGATTGGCGGCATTGCTTGCAAAATATAGAATGGTTAGATCTTCCTTCAAAGAAAAAAATAACAAAGGAACAAGATTTATCTTATATCTGGTGGAACAAATACAACTCTTTTACAAGAGGGGTGTGCTGCATTGCACTAAGCATAGAACAAATACTAGACTTGATCTTTAATCAAAAGATCATTTTACAGCTATCAATGGGAGCTTGCTACTTATGCAAGTTTTCCTTCCCACAATGATAATTTGAGCCCTAAACTGGTTTGTAACAAATGACAACATATGTGTGACACTGACCGCGCGTCGAACACGTCAAATATAGTAGTGAAATAGTTATGGAATTGGGGGTAGAAATACAACTTATCACTGTCTACAATAGCTTGTAGATGATGGTAAGAGGATCGTCCACAGAGACCTCTAGGAAATGTAGTTCTTGAGTTGACTTCCTCGTCACTGAGTTTTGGTTGGGTGTTATCTGAAATTAAAGACAAAACAGAAAATAATGAAAACAGTTTAAAATATAAAATAGTATTGGCCGAAGTCTAGGCCAAGACTGCGGGCTAGATTGGGAAAAAGTCTTGTGATACGAAATTCCAGGTAAGGGCGATGGGTGAGCTTGCGTTCTTATGCATCGATCATAGACTGAAGTATGTTCATCTCTTCTTCATAGTACTGCTATAGAGGGGAGGAACTCCTTTTCCCTCCTATCTTCCCTCCTCTTCAAACTATCTGGCGGGTACTCCCTCTCCTGATAATCCTAGCCAAGGGACACCTTGCTGGTTAAAGGGTTTATCCGTTTGACTGCTGTCTTGAATGGTTGCTCACCTCTTCAATGGTGCAGGGGAAGACAGTACCTAGGCTAAGTTCCTAGGTTGTCAATCTGGTCTCTACCTATTTTACCTATTCTTCTAGTCTGCTCGAGACTAGTCACCTACTCCGTCTAGCCGGCGGGTACTCCCTCTCCTTCTAGACTGGTTACAACTCTTCTCTCCTAGAGAACAAGGATGATCAAACCTTGGCTCTAGTGAGTAAGCGATGGATTAAGTTCAAGAATAAATAAATACAAAGAAAGAGATTGTGAAGAACGAATTGTGTCTCACGATTGCATTAAGAACTTCAGCTCATCACCCTTACCAAGAATGGGGTTTAGCTACTCAGACTCATGAATGAATAATAAGAATACTTGATTGCATAAATAAATTAAATCCGAGATTTAAAGAATTAAATCCGGAGCAAAAATGTAAAAGTGTCGAATTGGGGAAGAAGAAGAGAGCGTCGAGAGAGAGTGAGGAAAAGGGGAGGACGAGATCAGCTATAAGAAAGCTAAAACTCCTCTGTCCTTCTCCAACTCAATCTCCTAAATAATCTCCTAAATAATCTCCTAAAAGATTATTACAATTAATTGTTTCTAAAAAGGAAACTAAATCGCAATTAATTAAAAGAGGGAGATCCCATGCGGGATTCTACATAAGATTGTCTTCAGATCCCTCTAAAATTGCAGGACAGCTGCTATGTGCCAGCTGTAAGAGTCCAACTCTGAAAGTGGTTCAAACGCTTCAAACTACTGTCTGATCGCAAAGGAGTCTTGGCCGAAGTCTAGGCCAAGACGATTCTGGTAAGCGCACTGCGTCAGATACGTACATGTCTAGGCCAAGACCCAGGCCTAGACTCGAGTAAACAGCTTCAGCTCTTTTCTGCACAAATTCCTCAATGCTGCCTCCAAACCAGACCTGATAAAATGTGAGAATTAAAGGGAAACATCAGTAGTTTTACCGTCCAAAATAGCTAGAAAATGGGCAATAAAACATGATGAAATGGAATGCAATCAGACACTAAAAGAATAAGGCAGTGTAAAACAATTGGTTCCAGGTAGGGGTGTTCAAAATTACCGAAAACCGAATTACCGAATTTCCGAACCGAACCGTTTGCAATTTCGGTTCGGTAATTTCGGTATCGGTAACTTCGGTTTCGGTAATCGTCTACCGAACTTTAAGTTCGGTTCGGTACGGTATGAAAATTTGGAAGTTCGGTAAACCGAACTTACCGAAATTTTTGCCTAATAAATTAGGGCCTTTGCTTGGCCCATCTGTGTCTCATCTCTCTCATCAAGTCTTGGGCCATCTTGGCCCATGCCCAGTTCTGCTGCAGACCAAAATCCCAATCCTCTCCTCTCTTGCTCTCTCAAGTCCTTTCCCGATCACACCCACAACACCACACACCAATCCTCTCTTCTCTCTCTCTCTCTCAAATCCCGATCACCACCAGATCCGACAGCCACCGCCAATCCGACAGCCCGACAGCCACTTGCCGATCGTGTCTCCATCGACTCTCTTCTCTCTCAAATCGTGTCTCCGTCGACTCTCTTCTCTCTCAAATCATGCTACTTTATATATTTGGTTTCTATTCCTTGCTTTTTATTTCAAGATTGCTGCTTTGTTGGTTGTGTTCTTGTGGGTGTTTGCTTGGTAGTTTAAGAATCCCACTATTTTGGGAGATGGGTTTGGGTTATGAACGGTTTTGGATGTGATTTTGATGTTTTGCTGGTTGTATTTGGGTGGTCTGGTTTTGGGGTTTGAGAATAATTTCGGTAAACTTCGGTAAACCGAAATTTACCGAAGTTTCAATTCGGTAATTCGGTTTCGGTATGACTTATGTGTAATTCGGTTCGGTTTGCATTTTTTAAAGTTCGGTATTACCGAACTTCGGAAGTTCGGTACTTCGGAAATTCGGTAATACCGATGAACACCCCTAGTTCCAGGTATCAGGCAATCCAGGAAGGCACCATACTTTGGACACGTCATTCCCATTCCGTTTTCCTGGGACACTGCACATCAATCCAAAAAACTCATTTTATTACCTAATAATGGATGGAGTCCAGCTAAGGCTAAACTCCAAAAGCTAGGGGCGTGTTTACCTTGGGGAGTTTTCAGAAAATTCCCCAGTTTTTTGAAAACTGGATTTTTTTTTTTTCGAAAACGTGTTTACCTCGTATTGTTTTCATTTCAAAATGAAAACGAAAATTTTCGGATTGAAAACTCATGTGTAAATTTTGAAAACAACAAAAACCTGTTTTCAAAATTTTACAAAGGAATTCCTCCATTTGCAAAACACGCTTCTCCATTTGCAAAATTAAATGAAACTTTCAATAATACCATTCTACCCCTCAACACTCAACGCAGCCTTCTTCATCTTCTTCCTCTCGATAATCCTCACTCTCTCCTCTCTCGACGCTCTCACTTCTCACTCAGCCTCTCACAGTCACTCCCTTCCCTTCTCATCGCCACCGTCTCTTCCACCAGACTCACCACAACCGTCGTCTGTTATTCTCTTCGCTCTCTCAATCTCACTCTCCCTTTCTGCCCAAAATAACCACCGTCGCCAATCGCCAATCTCCCTCGGCCAGAACCTTCTCCCACCATCACCACCGTTTTCTGTTCTTCTCTTCGCCGCCGCCGGACACTATCCTTCTCTGCTCCGTCATTGCTGACCAGGTTTGTTTCTTCTTACCTTCTAATTTCTAATTGATGTGCTATAGGGTTTGAATTTGGCTGGTAATCGTTGCTCTCCTGAACAACAATTTTTGTTGTTGCTTTCCTTGATATATCGCCTAGGATATTTGAAATCAATGAAGATTTAAGACTTTTTGAGTACTCTAGGTTGTGTAATTCTCTTTTTAGGTAGACAATCTTGACAATTATATTTATGGTAGTTTAACAAGTTTCATTAGAACATGATAGAAAGTTTTTCCATGCGTGTATGACAGAGGACGTGCTCTTTGTACACCAGATCACTTCTACTTGTGGGTCGTCCCATTTTTTTCATCAACGGGAATCAATTTTAGGCTGAAATTTCAAATTTGGTTTGGAAATGCTGTGCTATGCGTTTTAATTTTTAGGAATGAAGTTTTGATTGATAGGAATGAAGTTTTTTTACTCATATCTGTCCTGGTCTTGAAACCAATTTGCTGCCATTTTGCTTGAAACCAATTTGCTGCCAATTTGCTGTCAGTTTGCTTGAAATGTTGTCCTTGTCTTGAAACCAATTTGTAAAGTGCCAGTGATTTCATTAGCACTGGCTAGAGTAGTTGTTTGTATTAGAGAAAGATGAAAAATATCAGTATTAGAGTATTAGAGAAATATTAGTAGTGATTTTCCTGTTCAGATGCTGACAAATATCAGTATTAGAGAAAGATGAAAAATGATGTAGCCTAGCACTGGTTAGTTGTAATCCCACTTCTTTTGAAGCTGTCTAGTGCTTGTAGGTGAGTGTTTTTGGGAAACTAAGTTAGTGCCATGGAAAAGAGTTGTTATCGTAACACATAATGGTAATTCATTTCTTTATTCCTGTGACAGATACTGGTCTACACTTGCAAGAGATGTGCCTTTTGCTGGTCTCATGGTATGCATATCTAGCTTGAGAAATATAGTTTATGACTTAAGCATCATGCTTTATTACTTCTCCTGGCTGTAACAATTTCATATCCGTGGCAATTCACTACTGCTCTATTGCTTTTAATTGCAGGTTATGTTTTATGAAGGCCTGAAAGACTTGACAGACTATGGGAAGCAAAAAGGGATGCTTAATTTTAGTTCTGTGGAGGGACTTGTCCTAGGAGGATTGGCTGGTGGTATGTGTTTCGCTTCTGCTTTATTCTGAGGAGTTTGTGGGAGTCCAATGGACTAGTTAGTCTAATTTTGAATTAATTCTAATAGACACGAATGTTCTTTATATATCTTAAGCTGAAAATCACCAGAAAAATTCAAGTCAAGGAGCAGTTTTATCTTGAACACATTTAAGACTACGTTCTCCTATTTAAAAGCTGAATTATTTCTAAAAATTCATTGTTGCATTTTGTGCTGCATCTGAGCAGTGACTGTGTTACTTGGTGTGACAGGTATGAGTGCATATCTTACCACTCCCTTGGATGTTGTCAAAACTAGACTGCAAGTGCAGGGAACGGCTATAAGGTACTGCCTGTTCCAACTTTGACTAGCATGAAAACAAATGATTACACATTCTTCTAAATGTTAAGTTGTGCCACCTATCATGCTGCATGATAACATCTCCTTGTCCCTTAAGATTGTTTTCCATTATCGAACTCTTGAGCATGATAATCTGGGATTATATTTAAATTTCTTGTTATAATGTGATTTGAGTTTTTCAGTTACCATTTTAAGGGGGGAAATAAAAATTGGCATCCTGGCTTACTGGCCATGACTCTGTTTGGAATGAAAGAAAGATTTAAAATTCATTGGAGTGCCATATTGGCTGATACTGCTGTGAACTCTTAGGTACAAGGGCTGGTTGGATGCAATCCATAGTATTTGGAGGATTGAAGGTGCCAAGGGCTGGTGATACAGATTGCAGATTATTTACAAAGTGGTGGAGCAAATCCTGAGGAATTTTCTGTTGGTTTGCACAAGGAGTTTCGAACACTTGAAGGCCACGACATTGGACAGTTTCCAGCTGTAGAGTCCGCTGTAGAAGCCGAAAAAGTTCAGGCATATCAGTTAAGCACTTGACTTCAACAGCGATCGTATAATAATTTTTGGAGTTTTGGTAAGTACTTTACAAGTTTCTTTGAATTGGTTTGCTTTTCCTATTTCTGATGCTCAGTACAGCCTGATAGTTTTTGTTTCTCTTGTTTGATTTTCCAGCATGGTAAAGTGGCGACATTTTCACCGAATTTTTTTCAATCGTAGTGGCTAACAAAAGATGGCATCGAGTATTATGTTCTTTTAGTGGCGGATGCGTATGATAAGGTGGCTCGTTTACTGGCCGAAACAAAGAGCAATCCTGCTTTGCTCTGCAACATGGAGGTGCAACTTTCTCTTACTGAAAAAGATGTCAAGAATATGAAAACTTCCCCGAAATTTGGACATTAATCAATGAAATGATGGTTAAAGTTACTGCTTCAATATCTGTTCTCAACTGGTACGACGTGTAATGAAATTGTTTTACTAGCACAAACAAAAACATTTTTGGCTTGTAGGTATAATAATAGCATTTTTGTAGATAATATTGAATTGAGTGGATACAAGTTATAACAAAAAAGTTGCTGAATTGCTTATGTGATGATTGGCGAACATATTTTTCTTACAACTACGATGTATATATTTCTTCTTTAGCCCAGCGGATCAAAACTAAACAAAGTTTGTATGGGTTTATTATCTGATGTATAAGAATTGAACCAACCACTTATTTTATATTTTTGGCTTAAACAAAATAAATTAATGACTCAATTCAAGTGGGGTCATGTATTGAGCAACTAATTAAACGGCATAATAAATTACCTTTGGAAGACACTTAACCTCGAGGTGTTAAAAATTAGATTGAGAGATTGTAAAGGTTGAACCGAATTCAACTTAATTAATAATATTAAATATTTTTATATATACTTAAACCCTTTTTCAATAAAATATATATTTTTATTTAATTTAGTAAGAAATTATTGATTTTGAAGTTGATTAATAATATATAAAAACTAATTTGACATTTTATAAATACAGTGACAAAATATGTAATCTAAAAAAAAGAAAAATCTAGAAGTAAATTATTTTTAATCAAAATAAACAAAAAAATAAGAAAAAAAAGTATATAAAACTGTTAGGGAAGACATTGCAAATGAATTGTGGGCTCATCGTAATAATCATTAGATTACGAGGGAGCAACGAGTCAAGTGGAGTACGTTTGCTATGTAATTTTTTAATCAATTACTATATTAGTAGATTGCTTTTATTTTCACGTAAGAATATGAATTACAATATTTAAATGCAATATTAGAAGATTGATGTTATATTTAAAAAGTTTTCCTTTTTTAAAATGACTATTTTTATTTTAAGTTTCTAAATTAATAAAACTTTTTTCCATATTTATTTCATATTGAATATATTAAAATAAATAATTAGGATTATTAAAATAATTTTCAAATGATTTCTTCTTTTCATTACAAATATTTTCGGTTTTCCACAAAAAATGAAAACGCACGAAGTAAACACGTTTTTCAGTTTTCAGATCAGGAAATTCTTACATTCAGTGCGAAGTAAACGCGTTCTCCAGTTTTTCTGATCAGGAAACAAGTGCGAAGTAAACGCGTTTTCCAGTTTTCAGAATGAAAATAAACAGCAAATTTTCAAATTGAAAATTCTCAAAAACAGCAAATTTTCAAATTGAAAATTCTCCCAGGTAAACGCACCCTAGACTTTGCAATCTAGTCTTTCTTTTTAGAGTAAATAAATGATTCGTGGAGAAAATAAAGGGAGAGAAGACTTTGCAATCTAGTCTCTCATTACTTCATCTCTTTTTCATTTGCCTCTTTTCCTTTCCTTAATTGCCTTCAACAAAAACCAAAAACCAAAACATGATTTCTGATCTTGTGGCTTCATCCCCCACCGCCCAGCAACCAAAAAATCTTCGTTTCGATGTTTTCCTGAGCTTTCGGGGAGACGACACTCGCGATAACTTTGTGAGCCACCTCCACAAAGCTTTATCTAACCATCAGATAAAAACTTTCATTGATTACAACCTCACTAAAGGAGCCGACTTCCCTCCTGCACTCCTCACTGCAATTGAAGAATCTTTAATCTCTATCATCATTTTCTCTGAAAACTATGCAGACTCTACATGGTGCTTGAAAGAATTAGCCAAGATCATGGAATGCAAGAACTCCAACGACCAAATTGTTCTTCCCGTGTTCTACAGAGTAGATCCTTCTCATGTAAGAAATCAAACTGGAAATTTTGGGGCTGGATTTGATAGGCTTCAAGAATGTTCAAAAGGAAAGATGAATTTCGAAAAGGCGAGGTCTCACCTGATGGAAGTCGCTAATATATCCGGTTGGGATTCACACGTCACTAGGTACCTACTACTACTCATTCATAGTTTCTTTCTTTTATCATTTTCCTTTTGGATAAGGATTGATTAAATATTATTAATTAAGCTAAACTCTATATATTGAATAAGTGACATAAATCCTTGTTTGTGCTCTTCATATTTTCGTATATATTTATAGGCCAGAGACAACTCATCATGGAAATTGTTGGGGGATGTTCTGCATAAACTGAATTTAGTTTCCTTCACTTATTCTACCAATTTGGTTGGAGTCTTTCCCCACATACAGAAAGTTGAATCCTTATTGTGCTTGGATGCCTCGGATGTTTCGGTTGTTGGAATATGGGGTATGGGTGGTATAGGCAAATCAACAATTGCCAGAGTTGTGTTCAATCATATTTGTCAGAAATTTGATGCTTCTCATTTCGTTTCAAATCTTCAAAATGAATTAAAAAGACGATCTTTGGATAATGTACGAGACATGTTGATTCTGAAAATATTTGAAAAAGAGTGTCTAACTATGGGTACTCATAGTTTGACACCAGATTTTATTAAGGAGACAACTTCTACAAAAGAAGGTTTTTATTGTATTGGATGACGTGAACGATTCAATACAGTTGAAGGAATTGTTAGAGGGACAAAATTATTCGTTCGGTAGTGGTACTAAGATTAGGGTTGGCAATGGAGCGGGTATGGAGCGGGTAAGGCACTATCCATACCCGCACCCGCACCCGCCCAAATTTCTTAAAATTTAAATTTTCATGTTTAATGTTTTCAAATACCCTTTTGAAGTCATTTAAATTTATGGTTTGTATTATACTTTAAATTGGAAAATAGTTGAAAAATTACTTTAGTGGATATGTAAACTTTAATTTATGATTTGTGTTTGACTAAGGGATTTACTAAGGTTTACAAATTTTATGATATGTATATATATTTTGCGGGTATCCATACCCGCATTTTGTGGGTATTTAGTGCGGGTATTGGAGCGGGTAAGCACTATCCATACCCGCATCCATACCCGCACTTTGCGGGTGCGGGTAAATCCATACCCACAAAATACCCACAAACTGCGGGTAATACCCACCCGCAATTGCGGGTATCCGGCGGATATCCATACCCGCGGGCGAAAATTGCCAACCCTAAGTAAGATTCGTATTACAAGTAGGAACACACAAGTGCTTAAGAACGTCACCAACAAGATACATACAATGGAGATCATGAATGAAAAAGATGCTATGACGCTCTTCAGCTTAAATGCTTTCAAACAGAAGTACCCAACAAACAGTTACAAAGAGCTATCAAAAAGAGCAATTTATTATGCAAATGGCAATCCATTAACTCTTGTTGTTTTGGGTTCTGCTTTATTTGATAGAAGCAAAGAATTTAGGGTTAGTACATTAGAGGGATTAAAGAAGGAACCGAACTTTGACATCACAAATGTGTTGAGATCTAGTTATGACACATTGAGTCCTGGAGAGAAGAAAATATTTCTTGATATTGCATGTTTTTTATTTGGTTTTCATCAAGATTTCATAAATCAATATTACGGTAATTCAGGAATTTCCAAGATAAAAACTCTCGAAGATAAGTGTTTTGTAACTATATCTTCTTCTAACACTATAATGATGCATGATTTATTAAAAGAAATAGGTCAGAGCATTGATCGAGAAAATTACCTCAGCAAACCTAAAAAGCATAAGAGGTTATGGAATCGTAAAGATGTTTGCTGCTTTCTTACCAAAAAGACGGTACTTATCTTGCTTGTTTATATTTTTATGCATAAAATAAAGTTGATCAATTTTATTACTAGTGTTCTTTTTTGTTGTTTTTTATTCACTGGAGTTTATTCTAAATTTTAGGGGGCTGCAAAGATTGAAGCATTATCGATGGACGTGTGTAAAATTAAAGAGGTGCACTTGGATGGTGATGTCTTTGTTGGGATGGATTCCCTTCAATTTCTCAAATTCTTCAATTCTAAGAAACTATGGGGAGTTAAGGATCGAAAAAATAAAGTCTACTTTAACGGTGGCCGCGTTGAGTATCTCCCTCCGGAATTGAGGTACTTTCAATGGGATGGATTTCCTGCAAAGCACTTGCCATCCAAATTTGTTGCTGAAAATCTTATTGAGTTGTGGCTGGATGGAAGTAATATTAAGAAACTATGGAGACGAGATAAGGTATGCGTTTCATTCAATCTTGCACAGTTGCACGTAAAATTAAAACGTTATTTCATACAATTGAATTAAATAAACTGTAATTTTGGAGATGTGAAGAGGAGGATGATATGTTTGCAGTTTTATGATGCTTTTCTTTTGGCATTCTTTCTCCCAGTCGCAGGGTATTCTTACAAATTTACAAGTGCTTAGCTTACGGAATGCTCCAATTTGATTAAAATTCCAGACATGTCCAAGGCTAAGAGCCTTAGGAAGATCGATCTTTCGGGTTGCGAACGTTGTGGGAATGTTCCAAGCGTGTTTGTTTCAGAAGTACTTGAGTATCTCAATCTATCAGATTGCTTGAATGTGACAAGGTTTCCAGATATTTCCTCCAAGAGTTTAAAAAAACTGGTTCTAACTGGGACAAATATTGAAGAGGTGCCCTCCTCAATTGAGCATCTCTATGGACTTGAAGGTCTGTCTATGAATGATTGCAAAAGGCTCTCAACTATCTCAACCAATATTTGTAAATTGAAATCTCTCATGTCTTTTGAATTTAACTGGTGCATAAAACTTGAGAGCTTTCCAGAAATATTAGAGCCTATGGAAAACTTGAAGCAGATTTGTTTAGTTGGTTGCGAGAATTTGAAGAGTCTTCTAAGGAACTGGTATAATATGGAGTCCTTGGAGGTACTAAGTTTAGCTTCTTGCGAGAATTTGAAGATTCTTCCAAGTAACTTGTATTTAGATGAACTGCTAGCTCCAATCAAGATTAAATCTCTACATATTGGTCGATGTCATTCATTGAACCTCTCAAGTGTTGCGAATGCCATACCAAGTTTATCTTTTTTGAAGGAATTACATCTACGGGGAAACAATTGGGAGATGTTACCTGAGAACATAGCCCAACTGGCTAATCTTGAACGTCTCCAGGTGAGCTATTCCAAGCGTCTTCGCTCCGTATCGAAGCTGCCATCATCTCTACAAACGTTGGAGGCAGAGTGGTGTGAATCGCTTGAATCCATAAGTATTGGTGTAAGAGGAAACAAGTTGTGCTCTCTCAAGTTGACAAACTGCTTTAAATTGCAAGAGGTGACACGTAACCAAATATTGGCACATTCTCATTTCATGATGACGCAACTTGCAGGGGATTACAATTTTTGTGCATTGCCAGGGACTGAAATTCCAGAATGGATGAGAAAGGGAGTGGGATCTTGTGTGATCATCAAGTTTCCCTCATCGCACGATATTGAATATTGGTCTCAGTTTCGAGGATTTGGCTTCTGCTTTGTGTTTTCTCCAATCAGTGCTTCTAGTTCTGGTTATGAATTCAACTTCCAATGCATTCTCAAACAAAATGATCATATCATCTGTCGTTTAGGCAAAAAATCTCACTTGAATAAACCGGTGACAGAGCACTTGTATATGTGGAGATGCATTGATGATAGAGTATCAGAGTTGGACTTGGATGAATTGATGGGTAAAGAGGTTTCTTTTGAATTCAGCATTGGAATCTGTCATATTCGTAACGTAACTTGGGAACGGTATGAAGTTTCTTTGGATGTGCGCAAGTGTGGGGTCCAACTTCTGTTTGAAAATACACCACCACTCCCCACAAGTTTTATCTCTTGCTGTGCAACAGACACAGCTTCTTCTTCCATTCCACCGCCTCCGGAAAAGCCGTCTAAACGGAGAAGACTCAATGGCCTGTAATCAAGAACTCCATCCTTCCATTTCATTTACGTTCCTGTAATCATCTTCTTCTTCTTTTATTATGTAAGTTCTTGTCTACCCTTTTTTCTGGAGTTGTATCATAAGGGACAAGTTTTCGTATCATGCTACTAATTAATTGGCAGAGTTTTTTGAAAATATTATTATCAGAGAAAAAAATTCAATTTAGTACATAACATAACAAACCGTTAGTGACGGAATTGAATTGACCATTTTTCATGTAGGGTTGGTAATTTTTGCCCGCGGGTATGGATATCCGTCGGATACCCGCAATTGCGGGTGAGTATTACCCGCAGTTTGTGGGTATGGATTTACCCGCACCCGCAAAGTGCGGGTATGGATAGTGCTTACCCGCTCCAATACCCGCACTAAATACCCGTAAAATGCGAGTATGGATACCCGCAAAATATATATACATATCATAAAATTTGTAAACCTTAGTAAATCCCTTAGTCAAACACAAACCATAAATTAAAATTTACATATCCATTAAAGTAATTTTTCAACTATTTTCCAATTCAAAGTATAATACAAACCATAAATTTAAATGACTTCAAAAGGGTGTTTGAAAACATTAAACATGAAAATTTAAATTTTAAGAAATTTGCGGGTATTCGCGGGTATCCTATCCGCGGGTAATCCGTGAGTACAATTTGTCTTCTCTTACCCGCTCCGCGCGGGTGCGGGTGCGGGTATGAATTACCCGCAAATTTACCGGTGCGGGTATGGATAGTGCCTTACCCGCTCCATACCCGCTCCATTACCAACCCTACTTCCATGATCCACTTTGGCCCATAACAAACCGTTAGTGACGGAATTGACGAGGATTGCTTGACAGAGGTTGGGTTAAAAATACTTTTAGTTCCTATATTTTTTCCTTTGAATTTTCAAAATTTTCCTAATGTAATTTTATTATGTAAATATCCAACAAATTGTGCTACATGTCATTATTTTCGTCACAAAAAATAATCATGCCAATTTAATATTTTTATTATAAAATATTAAAATTATATTTTTAAAAAAAACAAGTAGAAATATAATTCACGGACAGTCTATACATGGTTCAAAACGCAAGAAAGACCCAAATTCTCACAAAAACCCATCCAATCAAATGACAACTCCACTTGTAATCATCATCATCCTTTTAACAACCCTCCTCCTCCTTTTCCCTCTCCACCAATCGCAACCACCGCCAACCACCCTCTCCGTCACTGACTTCGGCGCCGTCGGAGACGGCCATCACTACGATACATCCGCCATCCAATCCGCCATCAACGCCTGCCCCAGCTCACCCTCACCCACGCCATGCCACGTCACATTTCCACCGGGGAGGTACCTAACCGCCACCATCCGATTAAAATCCAACGTCACTCTCTACATCCAGGAAGGCGCCGTCTTGCTGGGCGGGACCCACATCGGGGATTACCCGGAGGAGGCCGATAGGTGGTATGTGGTGGTGGCGGAGAACGCGACTGATGTGGGGATAACAGGCGGCGGAGCAGTGGATGGGCAGGGGTTGGCGTTTGTGAAGAGATTTGATGAGAGGAAGAATGTGATGGTGAGCTGGAATAGGACCGGGGCTTGTTTGGGTGATGAGTGTAGGCCGAGACTAGTTGGATTCATTGGTTGCACCAATGTCAAGGTGTGGAATGTCAAATTCAACGAGCCTGCTTATTGGTGGTAAGTAAGTTTCTGAATTGCTAAACTAATTTTAGTGTAGTTGTTTCCTTTTTTTTTGTTGATTGATTGATGGTCAAACAAAATATTGTTTATCTTTGATATCTTATCCAGTTTAAAAGAGCTTTAAATTACTAATTACCTTGATCATGATCTAAGATCATGGAACAAATTATCTATGCAAATGGGGATGATGAGACCCACGTTTTAGGAGATGCCATAACTTGTTTGTTGACAATTTGCTCTTTTACTCTGCTGGGGAACTTGATTGGGAATTTGGGTGTATGACACCTTCTTGTCTATTTGACATGGACATGTTTTGTCTTCTTGTATCTTTACCCAAATATTGCATTTCAACTTCTGGCCATTTGAGATAATTCATCATCCAAAGAAATCAAATATTTTGCTGGTTTCTCTTTTCTTTTCCCTTTAAGGTTTTGGATGAATTGCTTTGTACTATAGAATATTCTGTTGCTCAAAGAAATGTTGTAGCGTAGCTTCCTACGCGAGTAAGGTCAGTGATGAAGAAATTGATGGGATTTTTTTTTTTTTGTAGTATTAAGACTTATGAGAATAAGATGAAAATTGGTCTCTGTTTTCTCGCACCCCTCATTGCGTAGGTTGTAATACTTTACAACTGTTAGGTATTTGCATAATTTGACAGAAAATAGGTTGACAATTTAACTGCAACTCTGCAACTTTTAAGATGTTTTATGAATTTCCTTTTCGTGTGTGTTAAGAATGATTTTTTTTAAGTTAGTCTAGTTATGGATTTGATGCTGAGAACTAGAAGAGGCACAAACAAGGAGTTAACAAAGTAGATGGTAACTTGGATACTTAAGATTTAATATAAATGTGGAAAAAAGTAGAATTCCTTCTGAAAGATGAGAAACGTTATATCAGAATATAAAACAGATTAATTCATTCCAAAAAAAATAAAAGACATATGGGTCATGTGCTCAAGTTGTTGATTTGGGCTCTTCTGGTCATTTGTATGGAGCCTACTTATTGGTGTAAGTAAATTTCTCGATTACTAATCTTAGTATAGTTTTCTTGTTTTATGTTGTTTTTTTGTCGATTTATTGATGGTCAAACAAAAATTGTTTATGTAATTGTTTGGTATGTTATCCAGTATCATTGTATTTTTAAGCTTATCTAGTTGGAAAAAGAAAAGAGCTTTAAATTGCTTAAAAAACTTAATTCTTTTGTGATATGTTCTTATAATCTATGGGTGCTAAAAAAATAGTCATGCTTAGATAAAACTGATTGATCTTGTTTAGATAAAGAAAGGTCAAATGAAATGGAATTAGCTGGTAGAATAATAATCACTGTTTTTCTTATTTAGTTTATTTTAGCATAATATCAGTTATATATATGCATAGTATCTACAACCTTCTTAATATGCACTTTCATTTACTATGATCTAATGTTTAACTGTTTAAGTGATCTATCTGAAATCATATTTGGACGAGCCTCAGCTTTTTCCTTTGGGGGTAATCTTTCTCTAGTTTAGCCTAGTTTAAGTTTTAACCGTAGAGCTTCAATAGAGCGGACAAAGTTAGTTCCTTGATCATGATCTAAGATGATGTAACAAATTATCTATGCAAATGTCGATGGTGGGACCCACGTTTTAGCTGATGCCATAGCTGCTTGTTTGTTGATAGTTTGCTCTTTTGTGTTCTGCTGGGCAACTTGATTGGAAATATGGAAAAGGATGTATGGTATTCTTCTTGTCTATTTGGCATGGAGGTTTTTGTCTTCTATCTTTACCATCCGTTGCATTTCCATTTTCCATTTGAGATAATTCGTCATCCAAAGAAATCAAATATTTTGCCGGTTTCTCCTC
Source organism: Viola odorata (assembly GCA_963691705.1). NCBI lineage: Eukaryota > Viridiplantae > Streptophyta > Magnoliopsida > Malpighiales > Violaceae > Viola > Viola odorata. The sequence goes on from OY829538.1 coordinate 4,094,763, forward strand.
TTTTTTCCCGCTTTGTACTGTGAAATATTCTCTTGCTTAAAGAAATGTTGTGGTGTAGCCACATACGAAAGTGAGTTCTATGATGGAGATCTTATTTTGATAGTATTAGATTTAGGACTATCGAGGATAAGCTGAAAATTAGTCTCTGTTTTCTACCATCTCTCATCTAGTAGGTTGAGAAATAATTGATAGCTGTTAGGTCTTTGCATAATCTGAGTGTGAAAATAATAACTGCAACTCTGCAACTTATAAGATGTTTTATGACTTTTCCTATGGTTCTTTTTGGCCAAGAATGAATCTTTTTAAGTGAGTTTACTTTTAGATTTGATGCCGAGAATTAGAAGAGGTCCGACGAGACCCTTTGATCTATGTTGTAAACTATCACCTCAATAAATTCCCTCTTAAAGTGAGTGTGACGGAATGACTGGAAGTTCTTGCTGTTGGAGTATCTGCTGAGACCAAAATTGGAAAAAGAGATATGAACGGAGAAGCCATTAGGTGGTATCACCAGATTCCCCGGAAGCTGACTTGTAATTCGTGGTCTAATTAGGCAGCATTTTGCTTCGTCAAAGTAGATGGTAACTCAGATACTCAAGATTTAATTGATATCTGGAAAAACAACGGATTTCCTTCTAAAATGTGATGAATATTATTATGAGAAGCTGATATATTCTTTTCACGAAGTTAAAGGACATGGATCTTGCACTTAAGTTGTCGATTTGGGTTATTCTGATCATTGACTCATTTGTATGGAGTGCTGTGTTGTTATCTATGCTTGTCAATGGTGTGCAAGTATATAATTGATAGGTAGACTACACAATGGGGAGAGAATTATTAAGTGGAATTGATTCTCCTTAGTTGATGATTGAGTTTCACTTTGCTTTCTAGTTCCTGTCATTTCCTTTCAACAGTTCTGATGAAATACATGCATTATCACTGCAGCTTGCACATTGTGCGGTGTCATAACACGCTAATTCAAGATGTTTCCATATATGGTGACTTTAATACACCCAACAATGATGGGATGGATATAGAGGATTCGAATAACACGTTAATCACAAGATGCAAAATTGATACTGGAGATGATGCTATCTGTCCCAAGACATACACTGGCCCTCTATATAATTTGACTGCTACAGACTGTTGGATTCGGACAAAATCATCAGCAATCAAACTTGGGAGTGCCAGCTCGTACAATTTCAAGGATTTGGTGTTTGACAATATCACTATTGTAGATTCTCATAGAGGGCTGGGATTTCAGATACGTGATGGAGGTAACATTTCTCTGACATTGTTGCTCATAAATGCTACATTTTAAGATAAATTCCGAGCATATTAATCCTCAGATTTCTGTTTTCGTAGCATGTGGACTTTATAGTTGATACTGATTAGAAAATGTATAGTTGCTTATTTCTGGCAAGCGCTGCTGAACTGCTGATTAGCAAATCTTTCTTTACCCATTTATGGTCTCAATTCACAGTTGGATCTTTAATTATTCAAGTCGTGCAGGAAACGTGAGCGATGTCACCTTCTCGAACATAAACATTACCACAAGGTACTATGATCCGTCATGGTGGGGGAGAGCAGAGCCTATTTATGTGACAACCTGTCCACGTGATTCGAATGCGAAAGAAGGGTCCATATCCAATCTGAACTTCGTCAATATAACAGCAAATTCAGAGAACGGTATCTTCTTGTCGGGATCTAAAGGCGGCCGGTTAAGCAACTTAAGATTCATTAACATGAATATCACATACAGAAGATGGACAGAGTACAAGGGTGGGTTGGTTGACTACAGACCGGGTTGCCAGGGCCTGGTTAATCATAGCCCTGCAGGGATGATTATGGAAAACATCGAAGGACTTGAGGTCGAGAATGTAAATATGATCTGGTCTGATAACCAAAATGAGCAGAATTGGGATAATCCTCTTGATTTCAGACCCTCCACTGTAAATAACATTTCTTTGCTCAATTTCCATTCTGGCTTGTATAGACTATGACAGGATTAGATAAACCAATGGAGGAGGAATCCACGGCACCGTTCGATTTTTGCGGTGAGCAATGGCATGCTCTTGATTATTTGCTGGTTGTTGTATGGAAACTGGAAACAGTTTCTTGTAAAATGTGTAATAAAAACCAAGATTTTGCAGCTCACTGTACATTTTGCATTTTATAACTCAATGAGGATTTTTGCCTCTGGCTTTTCATTGTTAAAAAAAAAAAAAAAACTCAATGATGATTTTGATTTTGAGTTTGAGTTTCCGAAATTATAATTTTGACGTCAAAAAATGAGAAAAAGAAAAGAATAAAGGGTCTCGGGGTTAATGTTAAAGGGTATTTTTAATGATTAAGTGTTCGCTCTACCTCAGCATGGCTAACTCTCTTAATATAATTTTCTTCATTCCTAAATTCAAACCGAAACATAGGTTCGATAAGTTACACGTTTTTATTCCACCTTGTTGTTTAATTTTTTTAACTTAAATGACAATTTTCTTAAATTTCCAGTAAAGTTTGCTGCTTACTTTCTGTTCTTAAAACTGACAGCAGCAACTCTCTTTAAATTAGAGAGGACATGAAAGTTCTCAAAAGCATCAGCTTTCTTCTCCACCTCTGCCCCAGATACGCAAAACCATCCATCATTACCCGCAATTTAACTCTCTCATCCTTCCCGCCAATTGCACAGACTTTAAATGAATTAGTCATCAATGGCCAGTTGCGCCAGGCATTGTTGGAAATGGCCATTCAAGGTCCTCAAATGGAGTTCCATGGATACATCACACTGCTCAATGAATGTATAACCGAAAGGGCCTTGAAAGAAGGCCAGAGAGTCCATTCCCACATGATCAAAACATGTTATCTCCCACCCATTTATCTTAGCACCAGGCTGATTGTCTTTTATATAAAATGTCAGCGTTTGCGCGATGCAAGACATGTGTTTGATGAAATGCCTGAGAGGAATGTGGTTTCTTGGACTGCTGTGATTTCGGGTTATTCACAAAGCGGGCACGGGTCTCAGGCATTGCATCTTTTTCAACAGATGTTGCAATCAGGTTATGTCTCTCTTTCTGTTTGTTTTTGCTCTGAGTGGTTATGAGTCTCGATTGGAGCTTTTGAAACTAGAAGTAGCTATTAGAGATGCAAAGTTTTTGTTAGGTCATGATGCTGTGAGAAAGCAAACAGGATTTTCTAGCTGCCCACTAGACTAAGATTGTAGATAAACTATTCAAGCTCATAGAAGCCGACTGTTGAAATTCTCTGTTTGCTTTTATCCCAAAACTTATTTTGTAGAGGCTGTTCAATGGTTGCTTTATGTTGATGGCTATTAGAGAGAACTTCTTCACTGGTTTCATATTGTTGATATCAGTAGTTTGTTTTGAGTATGAATTATTACCTGTATCTGCAGAATGCTATTCTTCTTACTGACACAGGCAAAAAAATCTGTGCAGATATAGAGCCAAATGAATTCACTTTTTCTACGGTACTAACTTCTTGTACTGGTGCTCACGGTTTTGATCTAGGAAGGAAAATTCATTCTCTCATTATCAAGTGTAATTATGAATCCCAAATATTTGTTGGGAGCTCACTTCTTGACTTGTATGCCAAAGCTGGTAGAATCCATGAAGCTCGAGGAGTTTTTGAGTGCTTGCCAGAAAGGGATGTTGTTTCTTGTACTGCTATAATTTCAGGCTATGCACAGTTGGGTCTTGATAGAGATGCATTAGAACTGTTCCGAAGGTTGCAAATAGAAGGAATGAGCTCAAATTACGTTACTTATGCCAGCTTATTAACTGCATTGTCTGGGCTTGCTGCTTTGGATCTTGGAAAACAAGTTCACGGCCATGTCCTGAGATATAACTTACCTTTTCTCGTAGTTCTTCAGAATTCCCTGATTGATATGTACTCAAAATGTGGAAGCCTTAGTTACTCAAGAAGGATCTTTGATAAGATGCCTGAGAGAACTTCAATTTCATGGAATGCGATGCTTGTGGGGTATAGCAAACATGGAATGGGAAGAGAGGTGATTGAGCTTTTCAAATTGATGAGACAAGAAAATAAAGTCAAACCTGATAGTGTCACTTTCTTGGGAGTTCTATCTGGCTGCAGTCATGGAGGATTAGAAGATAAAGGGTTGGAAATCTTCAATGAGATGGTGAGTGGGAATGACAGGGTTGAGGCAGAGATTGAGCATTATGGGTGTATTGTTGACTTGCTGGGCCGATCTGGCCGGATTGAAGAGGCATTTGATTTTATCAAAACCATGCCTTTTGAACCAACTGCTGCCATTTGGGGATCGCTTTTAGGAGCCTGCAGAATGCACTCAAATATTGACATTGGTGACTTTGTTGGTCATAAGCTTGTGGAAATAGAACCTGAAAACGCTGGAAATTATGTCATTCTCTCCAATTTATATGCTTCTGCAGGAAGATGGGAAGATGTGAAGAAAGTAAGGGAGTTGATGGCGGAGAAAGCTGTCGTTAAGGATCCTGGCAGAAGCTGGATGGAAATCGATCAAACCCTTCATGTTTTTCATGCAACTGATCGTAACCATCCAAGAAGGGCAGAGGTATTTGCAAAAGTGAGGGATGTATCAATAAAGTTCAAGGAAGCTGGATATGTTCCTGAACTCAGTTGTGTATTACATGATGTGGACGATGAACAAAAGGAGAGAATACTTCAAGGTCACAGCGAGAAACTAGCTTTGGCTTTTGGGCTGATTGCTTCTCATCCAGGAGCGCCAATCCGTGTCATTAAAAACCTCAGGATTTGCGTGGATTGTCACAACTTCGCCAAATTTTTATCAAAGGTTTATAGAAGAGAAGTGTCGCTAAGGGATAAAAACCGGTTCCATCACATTCTTGATGGAGTATGTTCTTGTGGTGACTACTGGTGAGAAGACTTGCTATCAGATATCCATTTGCAAGGGTTGTTGAGTAATATATCTTCGGAAAATTGAGATGAATATGCAAGAGCCCTACTTCAGTTGATTCAGTTTATCTAAGCCAAGGTTGGAAAGATACATGATGATTGGCCGGACCAAGTTAAAGTCGAGGCAAATGCAGAAAACCTAATATTCTGATCAGGTTCACATTCTTTCTTTTCCGCGGATGGTGGTTCAGCATAGTGAGAACTTCGGCTATCATGGAGGTCGAAAGCTGGAAAATGTGTAGAGCTCAAGTGTAACGTAAGTGTTGCCATGGAAACAGTATGGTGTTGGACTTTGGGGTGAGAAATTGACTGGAGGTCTGGCACAAGGATTCCTTCCTGTTGAAGGTTTTCGACTTGCGGTAAGACATCCTTAACTGAGTTTTAATCAGGAAAGTCGACGATTTTTTACGTTGAGACAGATTTAAGTTAACCAATGGTATGATGATCACATCATTGCCGGAGGCCGAGATGCAAATATTTTGATTGAAAAATCTGAAATCCTAGACTCTGTAGCACAAGCAAAAGGAATGGCAAAATGGAGGCTAACCATACAACTCTTGAGCCATGAAAGAATATATTCATCAGAGAATTAGCTTTGTTTTTAGAGTTTTGGCTATACGGAAAATAATACTATGATAAGTATGTCATTAACCTTTTAATCAATTTCTTCTACAAGGGAAGTGCTAGTAATTCACCAATTTATTTTTCACAACATTTTTTTCACCCGCTAAAGTCCAAACCCAAAAAAAATGAAAATAATAATAATACAAATTTGCCAGTTACAATGAAACGACGCTGTTTTATTTCCCCAATCACGTAGCAAGTCTCACTCCACTGATTCTCCTCCTGCTGATACGCCCCATTAGTACTTCTCATCGGTGAATTAATTTTCTCCCTTTCCAAACCCCAAACCCAAAATCCATCCTTGCCACCATGCTCCGCAGCCGCCTCTCCTCTGCTCTCCGCCTGCGCGGCGGAGCTGCCGCTGGACCCAGCAGGTGGGCCGCCCCGGGTCACGAGGAGCGCCCCAAAGGATACCTATTCAACAGAACCCCACTCCCTCCTGGGCAGGCGCGCAAGTGGGAAGACTGGGAGCTCCCTTGCTACATCACCAGCTTCCTCACCATTGTCATCCTCGGCGTTGGACTCAACGCCAAGCCCGATCTCACCATCGAAACCTGGGCTCACCAGAAGGCGATTGAACGGCTCGAGGCGGAAAAAAGGGCCAGCTCTGCGGATTCGGAATGAATGGGGATTTTTCGCGATCTGGGTATGTTTGTTTTTGAGGATGCTCTGCTGGGTTTGTTGATAATTGTGTAGCTTTTATAATTTAATAAGAAACCTTGTGGGGATTGATGCTTTTGTTTGTTAATTTTGGATGTTTTCGATGTTGGCGATAAAAATTTCTAATCGAAGAGTGGTTTAACTCTGAAGTTGTGATTGTTTAATATGTGCCGTGGATGATAAATTCAGGTTTGGCAAGGGGTAGAGTTGACTGTCCATTGTGCTGAATGATTTGCACTGTGATTAGGTTAGTTTGAGATTGGGAGTTAACTGAGGGTTTATTGCTAGTCATTATGTTTTCGTGTTTTTCAATGATTTACCTCAGCTGTATGCTATTCCTGATGGATTAGGATGCTGGTGTTTGATGTGTTTTCGTGTTTTTCAATGATTTAGTGTGGTGTTGCTGGACCCAGTTATAATATCATACAGTGTAGTCAAGGCAATGTGTTGTTGCTTCTAGTGCAGCATTGGTTGATGTTGGTAAGAATACTGTAGTGAAACTACCTAAAACATCTGAGGACCTGAAGTCTGACCTGCCTAGGAGTAGGATGCAGGTCAGCGTTCTCTTATCACCGAAAATAAGTAATCTCCTGTGAATTGCTACTTCACTTTGCTTAGGTGTAAATCATTGTTGGAAAACAATCTCCTTTTACATGTTCAAAAAGTCAATGTGTAAAGCTATTGCTCGGGAGTGATAATCTGTATATGTTGGACAGTCAATTTATATATAAGCAGGATGACTATGTAGTGCTGTTAGGAATGTAGTAAACAGGAACTCCTACACCTTCCACGATACATATTCCAGACTGCATGGCCTGAGTCGCCCTATAGTTGCAGCTTGGACTGGGATGGAATGGTGCTAGGGATTATGTTGATCTGAGGTCCTAAAGAATTAGGAAGAAAAAATATCTTTTTGGACCGTAGATTTGTGTCAAAGCGTGGTTTACTTTTTGATAGTTTAGTGTTGGTGGGTGATTTGCTAAACACACAACTCTCATGTTCTGTAATGGAGAAATTTCTTGGTATTTGAGAGTCTCAAGCATGTTAGTATTATAAAAAGTAAGTGTTGATTTGTATAAGATGCTTTGTAGATCATTGTATTTTCCCAGATACAGTTTTATTTCTTGGCTGGCAATTTTAAGATTGTAATTGTCATTTATGCGAGCTAGGTAGGACTATCCAACGGATTGAAATTGTCATTTATGTAACCAGGACATTGTCAAGAGGTCATTTATTCTCTGTTGCCCTTTCTTTAAGCAAGTATTAAAATCCTATTCTTCTACCCGGCATGTTGAAACAAGTTGGAGACCGGTTTGAGTAACTGACAATGTCTTTTGCACTCGGTTTAGAACTGTTATCTTTCTTATGGCAGGGAAAAATTATAGGTTTTTAGTGGTCTTTACTCGTCAGATTTGTGCTCGTGTTGGGATTACAGTTTCTAGTTGCAAATTAGTCGCTTAGGTGGATTCGTTAAAACCCTAGATTTGATGGTGCTTGTACAGCTTTGGTTTCGGGAAGTTAACTTGTTCTCTTGAGTAGTGGATAGACTAGTTGATTAGTTCTTTTGTGGAAATGACTGGAGTTTCTGCTTAGTGTTTCTTGATGGTGAATTTTTCATTTAGGCACGAAGATGAAAAAAAGCGTTTCACATCTTCAATTTGTTAAGCAAAAGTTCGGATTTATGTTTTTGACGCCGGTGGGGAAAAAAAGAACTGTTTCATGATCTGGGGTGAGTTAAACCTGAATCTTTGTTAATACTTTATCATTAGTTGATAATCATTGAATTACATATTCATAGACGATAAGATAGAAAATCAAAACGTATTTTCTATTCAAGTTAGTAAACTTCTTAAAACGCAGCAAATATTGTAGTAAAATAAATAGCGCAATCAACAAAATTATAGGGAATACTTGGCCTAATAAAGGTGGACAGTAATATCAGTAAATAAATGTTGTTACAACAAATCCCAGTCTCGTCTAAATTCGAGCTGGGTTGGACCGGTCATGTTTAATAAATAGGACCGCTCAACAAACTCGACTCGTTTAATAAATAGACTAAAACTTTAATCTCGGTGCCGACTAAACCAGAAGGAAACTCGCCGGTCGCCCCCACTAAAATTGAGTGCGATATTCCCTTCCATTGTTATGGGTGCAATATTTTGACCCACTAACTAGAAAAGAGATTTAAAAAATTGGGCTTTTGTGTAAAATTGAGAAGAAAAGTTGGAGAATTTTTTAATAAAATAGAAATTAAAAAATGGCTGGAAGACAAAACATACGGGCCTTAGTCCTTACTTTCGACGTCACCGTCACTATCGTCAACATCAGCCCAAACCATAGAGTTAAGAATGAATTTGGTCGCTGTCGGTGATAAATACTTAGCGTCCGGTCGAAAACGACAAGGTGACGGTGATTTCCTCTCCTGCAAAACAAAATTCTAATTCTTTTTTCCACAAATATAAAGTTTCTTCTCGAGAGAGTTTAATTTTATCTTTATTTTTATTTTATAAATTACTTTAGTCAATCAAACTAATCTATATAGTTATATAGTTAAGTATAATCGGTTATTACCTATAAAGTATAGACACTGACACAAACACCGACATTACGATGCGAAAAAATTAAAAATTATAAGACACCGACATCACACACATATATGTCATAATTCTGAGTAATTATTGGTAGCAAAGAGATGTTTAGTTTAAATTATAACTATTAAACTTATTTATAAGCTAAAGTTAATTTAAAATTGACTTCAATTACATTATCTTTAGAGATATAATTGAAACTCATTTTGTACTTCCTTTTTGTCTCCCCATGACCATGTCCTCGAGCATGAAGGTTTTTTTTACCGAATAGTTAAATTTGTTGACAATTTAAAACATACACAATTTTTCGATCATCAAACTCATAACCTATCTTATAAAGAGAGAATGGACTAATAAATTACACTACAATTTCGTGTACCGATCCATCCATTTTAATAACTAATGTAACTGATTATTATTTTCTTTTTAGTGGAATTGAAAAAATAAAGCTTAAATAATTTCTTTTTTTTCTTTTCTTACCCAATTACTGAAGACAAATTTATATGTTGAGAATATTTACATCCTATTAATATATATACTGGATCTATACTTTTGATAATACATAATTGGCTTTAAATGAAATTTGTGGTTGATTTGCTCATGCGCTGGGCAAATATGGTCATTAAATTCATGACGATGTGGGGAGTAAATTTTCATCAATTGTATTAAATATGGTTCGGTATTTTGCTCATGGCTAGGTTATTTTCCTTTCACGGTAAATTACTCCCTCCGTAATAAAACGATTGGGAGCAATTTACTAGAAATACATTAACAATAATAATTAATTATTATCTTAATTATTATGAGTGAGTTGAGAGTTATTTTTTAAAAGATCAAAAAATGTAATAAAAGTTTAAAATTTCATTCCTTATGATTGATTCTGTTGGGGTGTGCGAACAAAGAATACCACATCGGAAAGAAGAGAGAAATAAGAAGCAAATATAAGAGGAGTTGATCCTCTTAATGGAATGAGGCCTTTTGTGAAAACCGTGCGGGCTCAGGTCTAAAGCGGACAGTATCATTCCATTCAGAGAGACTCGGGTGGTCTTTATTTCTCCAACAAGTGGTAGCGGGGCCGAAGGTTCGGCTGGGCCTATGCAGTGGGCTTGATGTGAGTAGCACACGGTGAATCTCCTGGCCGAACTTGAAAAGTACGGGAGTTCTCCAGGTCGAGTTGTTCGAAGGGGAGATTGGTGAGCCCAATGTGGTTGGCTCTGTGGTACTTAGTTCGAGTGGTCTTTATTTCTCCAACAAGTGGTAGCGGGGCCGAAGGTTCGGCTGGGCCTATGCAGTGGGCTTGATGTGAGTAGCACACGGTGAATCTCCTGGCCGAACTTGAAAAGTACGGGAGTTCTCCAGGTCGAGTTGTTCGAAGGGGAGATTGGTGAGCCCAATGTGGTTGGCTCTGTGGTACTTAGTTCGAGGGGGAGATTGTTGGGGTGTGCGAACAAAGAATACCACATCGGAAAGAAGAGAGAAATAAGAAGCAAATATAAGAGGAGTTGATCCTCTTAATGGAATGAGGCTTTTTGTGAAAACCGTGCGGGTTTAGGCCCAAAGCGAACAGTATCATTCCATTAAGAGAGACTCGGGTGGCTTTTATTTTCTCGGAGTCGAAGGTTCGGCTGGGCCTATGCAGTGGGCTTGATGTGGGTGGCACACGGTGAATCTCCTGGCCGAACTTGGAAAAGTACGGGAGTTCTCCAGGTCGAGTTGTTCGAAAGGGAGATTGGTGAGCCCAATGTGGTTGGCTTTGTGGTACTTAGTTCGAGGGGGAGATTGTTGGGGTGTGCGAACAAAGAATACCACATCGGAAAAAAGAGAGAAATAAGAAGAAAATATAAGAGGAGTTGATCCTCTTAATGGAATGAGGCCTTTTGTGAAAACCGTGCGGGCTCAGGCCCAAAGCGGACAATATCATTCCATTCAGAGGGACTCGGGTGGTCTTTATTTCTCCAACAAGTGGTAGCGGGGCCGAAGGTTCGGCTTGGCCTATGCAGTGGGCTTGATGTGAGTGGCACACGGTTAATCCCCTGGCCGAACTTGAAAAGTACGGGAGTTCTCCAGATCGAGTTGTTCGAAGGGGAGATTGGTGAGCCCAATGTGGTTGGCTCTGTAGTACTTAGTTCGAGGGGGAAATTGTTGGGGTGTGCGAACAAAGAATACCACATCGGAAAAAAGAGAGAAATAAGAAGCATATATAAGAGGAGTTGATCCTCTTAATGGAATGAGGTTTTTTGTGAAAACTGGGCGGGCTTAGACCCAAAGCGAACAGTATCATTCCATTAAAAGAGACTCGGGTGAGTTTTTATTTCTCCAACAGATTCAACTCATAATTTATCTCGTAAAAAAAACATACATTTACGAGTGTGTTCTTTTGCTGCTTGGAATATCATTACATCAACGCGGCCTATCGAAACAAAATTAATTATTCGCAACTATGCAGTGCATAAAAAGTAATCACGTGACCAAACGCAAATTTCACGTGGAGGTGGTCATAAAAGATTTAATACACTTGCCGATTTTTAACGTTTTCCAAAATGATCCTTTTAATTCTAATTGTTTTTTTTGCTCTCATCTAGTTCAGAAATCCAATCTTGCATAAAAAAATATTAAAATTTAACAAATAAAAATTCAAAATTCAAAAAAATTCAAAAAAAATATTTAAAAAATAAAAATAAATAAATAAAAATTCTCATAAACTCAAGATAATAAACTCGAGCTAGGAGAGTTAGTCCTTCGAGTTATGCTCTATTTTCTGCATTTGAATTTCAATCATTGAACTAGATCGGTATTTTATATATAAGGTGTTCATATCAAGGATCATATCAATTGATAACAAGAAAATAGAACACAATTATGGAAGAAAAACATACCCAAAGGTATAGTTCATTAGTCGATATCGAAATATTCGGTAATAAATATTTAGTATTCGGTACCGAAAATACCATACTATATTATTTATTATTTGGTACCATTATTAAACTACCGAAATAATTTTAGTATGATAGTTGGTATTTCGTATACCGAATCAAAGTATAAGCTAGTGGATTTTGTGAAAAAAGGAAAGAGATTTTTGAGGTGAGAAGAAGAGAAAAAATAGAAAGTGTTAGAATTAAATAATTAGATTGGATAAGGAAATGAGGTTGTGGTGTGATGTGTATGTGTCCATGTCTTCTTCTAATAAATATATTAAAAGTATAAATATATGAAAGGTAAAACGGTATTACAGTAATACCGTACAACAAAAATTAGTTACCGTACCATACTGATCAATATTCGATAATACCATAATAGAAAAAATTTAAAAATAAATTACCAACCGAATAGTGTAAAATTTGATTTGATATTTCGGTAATTTAAGGTATAGTAATTTGTTGCACAGCGAGGATGTAAAAAGAGCACCCTCAAGGCCCAAATTAGTACACCTTAACAGTACCTAAAATGCAACCTACCAAACAGTTACAAGAACAACTAAATAAATTGACACCCCCAAAATAGAAAACAGAAAAAACAAAGATCCTTCAATATCGAAAATGATAACTGATAATAGAGTTAGAGTTGTAAGATCGAAAAGACTGCAGATAATTCATGACCTCTTATCCCTGAAGTAGAAGAAGAAGCTTCAACATATCCAATAAAATCAAATTAATTCATATTTTTTTTCCTTTTTTTTGAAGAAAGAAGTGCAAAACAAGTTTGGAGGACAGAGGTGTCAGTGTGGCTGGCATCATCCTCATCGAAGTTAAGTAAAATTTTCTGTTCTTTCTTTGCTTACGGATCCAGAATTAGAATTAAGAGGGAGCGGGGTTCGGGGGCAGCGCCCCTGAAATTTTTGTTTAGAGTATTTTAAAGGGAAAGCAAACGAGCTGAACGAAAAATTGAACAAATACTTAAGAGTATTTGTATCCGTCACTAAATAACAAATATTTAGATAACTTAACAAAAAGATAAATAAGAGGACAATATAGAAAAAAATTAATTATACATTGAATATTTCCTAAGGAACTCTTCAAGAAAATTTACTTTATTAATTGAATCTTCAAAATCATCATTACCACGAAAAGCTAGTCCCTGATGAAGTAGAAACCGAATATAATCAACTACTGCAGTCAACTGAATCCGATAATCTTGTTTTATTTGACTAGATTGTTGAGAAAGAGCCACTTCAATATTTTGGTGACAATATTTGACTTCTTCGCAAGTTGTTCTTCACTTTCATTTGGACCAACATTTGATGGTGTTTGAGTAGATGGTTTAATTAAATATTTGTCCATATCTACAAAAACAAATATTAATACAATTAGCATATTTAATCCCGACCAACAGCCACAAAATGAAAAACAGAGTCGACTAAAATATTTTAAAATCAATCACCGATTCACCCGTTCGTCCCAAACATTCGATTGATGGACGAGCAAAATTAAATTTTAAAAATACAAAACTTTGGCTAATTAATTTAAAATGCAAAATTGGAGCAAACCGTTAATCGATTTGTGAAATTGAGGATATGTAATTAATCTAGAGATGTAACACTTATTATTTAACAACAGATTGGGTATCAATTTACTCAATAAGTCAATTAATTTGATTTAATTATCAAATGGCCTAATAAATAAACAAGTGAAAAAAAACTTGCAGTGAATGCTCCGGCTCCAAGGCTTGAAGGAAGGCTAAAGGGAGTGTGAATCAATGATATTGAAATAGAGAAAAACATAACACCGTAATTACCATGGTTGGTGTGGTGGACGATGTGTAGGGTTGTCAAAAAATGGGCCCTCTTTGACACCTTGTAAGTGGGTTAAATTTTTTTTTGGATTACTTGCAGTGAATGCTCCGGCTCCAAGGTTTGAAGGAAGGCTAAAGAGGCGTGAGTGATGCGTAGGGTTGTCAAAAAATGGGCCCTCTTTGACACCTTGTAAGTGGGTTAAATTTTTTTTTGGATTGGCCTAGGGTGGACAACCACCTACCCTCGCCAGGGCTGGATCCGTCCCTGGGTCTCACTCCTTAGCTCCTAGCACTGAACTCCATAATTCCAGACAAAAGACACTTTGCAGATTTCACAGTCGACTTAGAGGATGCACTCCTTCCATTTCTTCAATATTTGATGACTTGATGTAGTGATTGATACAAGTTGTAAGCGATACTGTATCAAGCATAACAGCTTGTGTCAACAAGATGGATGACATCCACAAGAAGCTACTACTGCCAGATCAGTTGAAACCTCTGCTAGCTTTGGAGGCCCCAAATTTCAATTCCGCCTAAACTGGAGTTTCCCTCACACAGTGCTCACCTTCACCTCCGACTCTGCAGGTAAAATAGATTTGGAAGGCAAAGTCATGGTTTCTAGATGGTGGCATTGAAAACTTCTACAGAACATCAACCAATGCCAACCCACTTCCTAAATCTTTGAACAAACTCGAGTTTCTTGCTTTGAGCCTCTGTTCTTGCCTCTGATGCTTTTAAACCCCTGTATAGATTCTTATGAAGCTTCAAGAACTCACTTTTATACATCCACTTGTCAGTGTACATGTTGTGCCCTTCCATATAACCAACGACCTCTATTGCTCTCTCAAAGTAACCACCTTGGAGAAATATGAGTAACAAGAGCTCATACAAATCCCTGCTCACACTGAAACCACTGTACTCCATCCTCTTGATATCCCCCCACAGGATCGTAATATCACCGAACATCTCTAACGACGAGTACCCATCTATCAGATAGGCATAAGTTTGCACAGTGGGTCTCATTTTCATAACCTGCATCCTTTGATATGTCTTCAAAGCGTCCTCCATCATTTTGGCCTTGCAGAAAAAGTAAATAGAAGAATTGAACTCAAGAACTACAGGCGGAATAGTCTTCCCTTCCTCTCTCACATCTTGAATTAAAAAGTCAGCCAGATCTAATCCACGAGTAGAAGACGACGCATTATCTGCAGCTTCTGTAAAACACTTGGATGCAACCACCTCATCAGACAAGTTTTGAACCAAACCAGCCTTCTTCATTTGTCTTAAAAGTGCTTTTGCTTCCTTGAAAATTTCTCTGTTGTAATAGGCTGTTAAGAGCACCATATACGTGATAGAATTCACAGTAGCCCCAGCTGCGTTCATATCATCCAAGATGTCATGGGCCATTTCCAGCCAACCCATGCGAATGCAAGCATCAATTACCTTTGAGCATAAGCTGGATCCTTCTACAGCATCACAGTCCTTCTGAATTCTCAGCAAAAGCTTGGAAAGGTCAGAAATCCTCCCATGTCTCTTCCATCTAATAATGAGCTTGGCAAAGGCTTTGTTACTGAGGAGAAGTTTCCCACTCCTAAAAGTTACAAGTTCTTGTTTATGTTCCCCAATGATGATAGAGTCCTTCTGCAACAGCTCAGGCATAATTTGTATCATCATACCACTCCTAAGATTGTGGGATCCAATTGGAACAAGGTAAGACTTTTGGGTGTCCTTCCCAAGTCTTTGCATAGACAGTGGAGATTTATGAATATCTAAAATAAGCTCAGCAGCAGCATCCATGTCATCAAACTTAAAATGCAGGCTCAACAAGCAATCATAGAATTGGCGATAATGGCAGACAAAAGGAACAGACACTCTATCAATATGATCTTTAAATCTCTTGATCTCATCTCTCTGACCATTCATTTCATGGATTTGGGTGATAAGAATGATTGAATGTGCATCGGCAGTGATGCCCACTCGTGACATCAATTCAATTAGCTGCTGCCCTTTCAGAGATGATTTAAACCTCACACAAGCACCAAGATCATTGTATCAAGTTTTAGAACTTTTGCATGACCATTTCTTTTTTCATATAAATGTAAAAAGTAGCCACACAACTGAACTAAGAAATTGGATGCAAGAAACGCACCAAACTTCTTCTGCACCATATGAGAAATAACTAATCCCTATACATCCACCGGTGGGATACTCCCTCTATCTAGCATTACTCTCAGGATCATAAATGTAGGAAGGGGCCTCTGCGCTCTTGCTAAGCAGAGTGAGAGCTTAGTTAAAAATTAATGGTGAAGAAAAACAGACTTTTCTTTCAGAAGTACAAAGATTAAATCGCAAGCTTTTTGTAACCAGTAAGGATCAGACGAGTATGACAATTCAGTAATCAATTTGCTCACCATCGAACCTGTAGGAAACCCGTACAATTTTTTGAAGTCATTGAAAGTCACCCATGCATCATCCACTTGGTGGTCCTTCAAAGCAATATCCAGCTTTCTCAAAAGAGCATCATGAGAAGAACCTTCCCAGCACAACCTTTGTGCCTGAGTACTAGTAGAAAAACATCGGTCATTCACTTGCAGGTGCTGACATTCTAGAAAGTTTCTGAGGAAAATCTCTCTACAATGATCCAAAATGAAGCTGGCTCTCTGGATAGTTGAAGTGATGAAAACTCCAAGTTGATTGCACTTGAAAACACAGGGATGATGCAGTATAATTCCTCTTCTCAAAAGTCTCGCCATTAATCTATAAATTCACATTCTGGACTAGCACTGCAATAAAAAGAAAGCCCACAATAATTACAAAAACAACCCAAATTTAGAAATTAACCAAATTAAAGCTCACCTAACTAGAGTTGGCAATGGGGCGGGTATGGAGCGGGTAAGGCACTATCCATACCCACGCCTGCAAATCTGCGGGTAATTCATACCTGCGCCCGCACCCGCGCGGGGCAGGTAAGAGCAGACAAATTGTACCCGCGGATACCCGCAGATTTGATACCCGCAATATCATTTTCCTTGTTAAAAATTGTTGTACATATAAGAACATGCATACCAATATCCAAAATAAGTGTCAAATTATGCAAAACCCAGTAAAACCAGAGTAGCAGTAATCATTATAACATACAACCACACCAATTGATCTGAGGATGTGTTCCTCACAAGCATTTCATCAAATACGTGGTGGGCATCAGCGACAAACCTATCTTTGGCATAGAAATTGATGAGGTTGTTCTTTAAATCCACACCAAGTTCGGAAATTGTCCCATCAAAATCCCTAATCTCCTTTAAAATCGCGGTGCAGTGTCTGCAGACTGCAGATTAGAAACTCATTCCAGAATCCAAATCCATTTTAATATAAAAGTTATTTTCCCATCTCAACTATACGCACAATAGTTAGTTATGCAAGATAGATATGTGCCAGGTTTTGAATCTAAAACAGAAAACATAATCTCAATCAATCTGTAATCCATTCATCAAGAAGCTAAAGAATAAAATTTACTTGAGAGAGACGAAGACGACTGGAGGAGGAGGAGAAGTAGCTGAGAGAGACGAAGATGAGGGGGACAATCGTCGATTTGAGACTTGAGAGTGAGAGAGACGAAGACGACTACAGGAGGAGGAGGAGCTGAGGCTTGAGCTACTACTGGCTGCTGTTTTTTTTTTAATGTTTTAGCCTTTAGGGTTTGACAAACAAAACGAGGAGATGGCAATGGTAAAAAGTAGCCACACAACTGAACTAAGAAATTGGATGCAAGAGACGCACCAAACTCCTTCTGCACCATATGAGAAATAACTAATCCCAATACATCCACCGGTGGGATACTCCCTCTATCTAGCATTACTCTCAGGATCATAGATGTAGGAAGGGGCCTCTGCACTCTTGCTAAGCAGAGTGAGAGCTTAGTTAAAATCTCATGGTGAAGAAAAGCAGACTTTTCTTTCAAAAGTACAAAGATTAAATCGCAAGCTTTCTATAACCAGTAAGGATCAGACGAGTATGACAATTAAGTAATCAATTTGCTCACCATCGAACCTGTAGGAAACCCGTACAATTTTTTGAAGTCATTGAAAGTCACCCATGCATCATCCACTCGGTGGTCCTTCAAACCAATATCCATCTTTCTCAAAAGAGCATCATGAGAAGAACCTTCCCAGCACAACCTTTGTGCCTGAGTACTAGTAGAAAAACATCGGTCATTCACTTGCAGGTGCTGACATTCTAGAAAATTTCTGAGGAAAATCTCTCTACAATGATCCAAAACGAAGCTGGATCTCTGGATAGTTGAAGTGATGAAAACTCCAAGCTGATTGCACTTGAAAACACAGAGATGATGCAGTATAATTCCTCTTCTCAAAAGTCTCGCCATTAATCTATAAATTCACATTCTGGACTAGCACTGCAATAAAAAGAAAGCCCACAATAATTACAAAAACAACCCAAGTTCAGAAATTAACCAAATTAAAGCTCACCTAACTAGAGTTGGCAATGGGGCGGGTATGGAGCGGGTAAGGCACTATCCATACCCACGCCTACAAATCTGCGGGTAATTCATACCTGCGCCCTCACCCACGCGGGGCGGGTAAGAGCAGACAAATTGTACCCGCGGATACCCGCAGAATTTATACCCGCAATATCATCTTCCTTGTTAAAAATTGTTGTACATACAAGAACATGCATACCAATATCCAAAATAAGTGCCAAATTATGCAAAACCCAGTAAAACCAGAGTAGCAGTAATCATTATAACATACAACCACACCAATTGATCTGAGGATGTGTTCCTCACAAGCATTTCATCAAATACGTGGTGGGCATCAGCGACAAACCCATCTTTGGCATAGAAATTGATGAGGTTGTTCTTTAAATCCACACCAAGTTCGGAAATTGTCCCATCAAAATCCCTAATCTCCTTTAAAATCGCGGTGCAGAGTTTGCAGACTACAGATTAGAAGCTCATTCCAGAATCCAAATCCATTTCAATATAAAAGTTATTTTCCCATCTCAACTATACGCACAATAGTTAGTTATGCAAGATAGATATGTGCCAGGTTTTGAATCTAAAACAGAAAACATAATCTCAATCAATCTGCAATCCATTCATCAAGAAGCTAAAGAATCAAACTTACTTGAGAGAGACGAAGACGACTGGAGGAGGAGGAGAAGTAGCTGAGAGAGACGAAGATGAGGGGGACAATCGTCGATTTGAGACTTGAGAGTGAGAGAGACGAAGACGATTGCAGGAGGAGGAGGAGCTGAGGCTTGAGCTGCTACTGGCTGTTTTTTTTTTTTTTTAATGTTTTTGCCTTTAGGGTTTGACAAAAAAAACGAGGAGATGACAATGGTAAAAAGTAGCCACACAACTGAACTAAGAAATTGGATGCAAGAGACGCACCAAACTCCTTCTGCACCATATGAGAAATAACTAATCCCAATACATCCACCGGTTGGATACTCCCTCTATCTAGCATTACTCTCAGGATCATAGATGTAGGAAGGGGCCTCTGCACTCTTGCTAAGCAGAGTGAGAGCTTAGTTAAAATTTCATGGTGAAGAAAAGCAGACTTTTCTTTCAAAAGTACAAAGATTAAATCGCAAGCTTTCTGTAACCAGTAAGGATCAGACGAGTATGACAATTCAGTAATCAATTTGCTCACCATCGAACCTGTAGGAAACCCGTACAATTTTTTGAAGTCATTGAAAGTCACCCATGCATCATCCACTCGGTGGTCCTTCAAAGCAATATCCAGCTTTCTCAAAAGAGCATCATGAGAAGAACCTTCCCAGCACAACCTTTGTGCCTGAGTACTAGTAGAAAAACATTGGTCATTCACTTGCAGGTGCTGACATTCTAGAAAATTTCTGAGGAAAATCTCTCTACAATGATCCAAAACGAAGCTGGGTCTCTGGATAGTTGAAGTGATGAAAACTCCAAGCTGATTGCACTTGAAAACACAGGGATGATGCAGTATAATTCCTCTTCTCAAAAGTCTCACCATTAATCTATAAATTCACATTCTGGACTAGCACTGCAATAAAAAGAAAGCCCACAATAATTACAAAAACAACCCAAGTTCAGAAATTAACCAAATTAAAGCTCACCTAACTAGAGTTGGCAATGGGGCAGGTATGGAGCGGGTAAGGCACTATCCATACCCACGCTTGCAAATCTGCGGGTAATTCATACCCGTGCCCGCACCCACGCGGGGGCGGGTAAGAGCAGACAAATTGTACCCGCGGTGATAACAGATAAGACCATCCTAAGGGCAGTGCCGTAATTACACCACCCACTAAAGGAGGAATCCTACTGCTACTCGCAGACAGCTATCGCTATAGTTGCCGCCGACCAACTAAAGACAGATTCCTGGGATGGTCGACATCAACGGAGGGGGTCTCATGCGTCACCTTGCTGCACGCACGACGTTATCCCATCCCAGGCTTGCTGCGATAACTTCCGACCTATCGCCCTTGCGATACCTTCCTGACCTATCGCCTTGCCGACTCCCGAGTCCACTGCCTTGATATCGCCCCAACCTATCGCCCCGATATTGCCCCAGGCGATATCTATCCATAACTATCGCTCCTCTCTTCAGAAATTACCCCCGCTTCCTCTATAAATACCCCTCCATTCGCTGCGCCAAGTAAGCCTAAGAGAGCGTTCTAAAACCTCTGCTACTTTGAAAAGCTTTACTAACTTAATCATCGGAGTGTCTACGCCGGAGCCCCCCCTCCGGCGCTTTGCAGGTACTCTGGACTGTGACCCCCCGACTCTGAACGGCACGTGTCCCTTCCTCGGTCTCCATAGGAAACGGGTCACATCAAATCCAATCAAATCTTATCAAATTGGTGCTTTCATTGAGAGCTTTGGTTTATTAAGTGAGCGTCCTTGATAACCAAGCTCCATCTTTCAAAGAAATCAAACGACTATGACCTCCGAGCCGGGGTCAACGCCACCGTCGACCTCCCACCTTCCTTTTGCGATACGTCGACAGTTATTCCCTTTCACCACGGCCGACGTTTCTGTGACAACGCAGGAAATTACCCCAGAATCTTTAGATCTCCCTCTCAGGTCGATAGGGGGAACCTTTTCCTCTTAGATGACTACCCTACCTTCCTAGATGGCAGGATCTAGTTTTTCTACCCCTCCTCCATGGGGATCTGGGTCGGGCGGCGCGGGCTATTCGCTCTTAAGTGAGATAGCTGCTATTGCTACCTGAATTTTGACTTGTGTCGCAACCTTTTTCCCATTTTTACGCTTATCACATTTTAATAGCTCGTCTAGGTTGCTGCGCTCCCGGCTCGAATATTTGACCGAAATGGCCACAAGAATTGGCCCTGAAGTCACTGGGTCGAATGTCCCTCCTCCAGTGATTTTTACGTCGTCCATTGTTAATGAGCGACCCTTATCGCCTCCGTTGCATGAACATGCCTCATTGGCCGTGCCAACGGCAAATATCTCGGGCGGTCTTGTGCATCCCGTTCAAGATCTGTTAGAGCGATACATGCCACAAGCGCCACAAGCTCTCATCCCTCAAGGGGATAGGCGCGTCAATGAAGACAGGAACCGTTGGGATGGCCGAAGGGAGGGAAGGGACAGAGATTCGTCTCCCGAACGGAGCGAAAGATCCAGCAGCAGAAGACACCGAACTCGATCGCCCAGGAGTCGTGCTCAATCTCCTAGGCAACGTAATATTCCGGACCCGCGAAACCAGAGGCGCCACCCGGAGATATCTCCCCCACACCAAGTGCGTGAAATCCTTGATGATGTCTCTGGCCATCCATTCAGTCGTCGCATAAGGCATCATAGAGTCCACCGATATGTAAAACTCCCTTCTGATTCCTATGACGACACTCGAGATCCCATTTCCCACCTAAATAAGGTGAAGGATTTCATGCAGTTCCAGACTCACAGTGACGCAACACTGTGTCAAATATTTGTAATGACGTTGTCAGGAGTAGCCCGCCTCTGGTTCGAAGGTCTTCCTTGTGGATCTATTGATAATTTTCCTCAACTAGAAGCTAAGTTCAGAAGCCGGTTCAGCACCTCAGTTCCCATCAGGAAGTCTACTGCCGTGCTATTTGACGTACATCGAAAACCTCAGGAGTCTCTAAAAGATTTCCTTGGTTATTTCGACCTGGAAATGTCGTTAACACCGGGCATCACCATCGATTTTGCCATAGAGGCTTTAAAGCGGAATTGCCGTTATGGAAAGTTGAGGGAGACGTTAATGGTGGATCCTCCAGCCACTTTAGACGCGTTGAGACTAAAGGCCCATAACTACGCAAGAATGGAGGAGGAAGAAAATCGAGACAGGAACAGTGACGCACCATCAGGCGCACCTCAGGCCTCTATCACCTCTACGGTAATCCCCTCCGAAGATTGCCTGGTCGATGATTACGTGCGGAAAAAGGACCATATCCCCAAAACCTCCGGTCGACGGAAAGGCAACTAGTTGAAGGGAAAGGCCGGCAACTCCCCCACTCAGCGGCAGGGAGATCCCCCCAAGGGTCGGGCATATGACCTCGTTCTCCCTTCCCTAGTCCTGCCAAGAGCAGAGATTCTAGCGATTGTGGAGCAGTGGAATCTTCCTATTCGCTACCCGGCCCCTGTCAAACCTGGGGTACTGATGGGAGGAAGGGAAAAACGCCTTCTGTAAATTTCACAAAGCTAGGGGGCATTCCACGGAAGTATGCCGAGAATTAAAATCGGCAATAGAGCGTCTGATAGAGCAAGGCTACCTGGGAGAGTTTGCTATCAACATGAAAGAAGATGCACGAAACAATCCTACTAAGAGGAGGACGGATGACCGACAGGTGCCCCTTCATGATCAAGGGAACGATAACGCTCCTGGAGGAAGAGGCAAAGAAACCTTCATAGCTGAAGAGGGCGATTTTCCCATGATCAACATCATAGCAGGAGGCACTCCTTTTCTAGAAGGACCCGAACAAGTGATACCCGCGACTGGCGATAAGCGTAAGCGTGAAGCCACGCAATTAAAAAGCACAGCGATAGACGCTCTGGACCGCATGGTGCTATCTTTCTCAGAGGAAGATGAGAAGGGCGTCGTTTACCCGCATAACGACGCGTTGGTGGTCACGTCTATTATTGCCACCCATGGAATCAGAAGAACCCTCGTGGACAACGGAAGTACAGTGAAACTCTTTTCCCTGGAAGCTTACAACCTCATGAAACGCCTTGACAGTGAGTTAAAGCCATGTAAGAAACCCATTATCGGGGTTGACGGAGTTCCCATCCCCGTGACGGGCGCAACTACCCTGCCTGTGCATTTCAGGGAAGATACCTCCAAGCGGTCAAAGGACCTTTTGTTTCTAGTGGTGGACTTAAATCTACCCTATAACGCCATACTTGGACGACCCTTCCTCAACCGTTTCGGAGCGGTAATTTCCCAAAAGCATCTCAAGATCAAGTACCCCTGCTGGGACGGAGTGGTATCGGTTAAAGGAAATCAAAGACTGGCGGCTGAGTGTTACCTACTCATGACGCAGAAGGGTCGTGATAGATACGTGTGCGTAGCCACGGAACCGCATGAGCAGGGCGACGAAAGACGCACTCAGCCCATCGACAAGATGATACCTGTGCCGATTAACGGGGTCCTAGGGGCAAATTTTCTAGTCAGCGAAAAGCTCAGCCCGCTAGAAAATCTCCAATTAGCCCGGTTATTGAACAAATGTCAAGGAGAATTCGCGTGGAAACCCGCGGATATGCCAGGCATCGAGCGAAAGGTAGCGGAACACAGACTTAACGTTGATCCTAAAATCAAACCGATACAACAAAAGCGACGCGCGTTTTCTAAGGAAAAAGCAGCGGCCGTCAACAAAGAAGTGGTCAAGCTCCTCGAGGCAGGTTTTATCCGAGAAGTCCAATACCCTACCTGGTTAGCTAACCCGGTCCTAGTTCCAAAGCCCAATGGGGAATGACGCATGTGCATCGATTTCACTGACTTGAATGACGCCTGCCCCAAGGACTGTTACCCCCTTCAACGAATTGATCAATTAGTAGATCAGACCGCTGGGTATGCATACTTAAGCTCACTGGACGCCAACTCCGGGTATCATCAGATTCCTATAGTTGGGGAAGATGAAGAAAAGACTGCCTTCATCACCCCGGAAGCCACTTACTGTTATACGACGATGCCATTTGGGCTCAAGAACGCGGGGGCAACTTTCCAGTGAATGGCGAATAGAGTCTTCAAAAACCAAATTGGCCGGAACGTGGAAGCCTATGTTGATGACATGTTGGTTAAAAGTCAAAGCTTTCAGGGTCATTTGAATGATTTAGAGGAAGTTTTCCGCGTAATGAGGGAATATAAGATGAAGTTAAATCCCCGCAAATGCATGTTTGCGTTTCAAACGGGGAAATTTCTGGGATACGTGGTTAGCTGAAAGGGTATCCAGCCCAACCCCTCAAAAGTCAAAGACATTCAAGACATGATATCGCCTAGAACTGTCAAAGAAGTACAAAGGTTGACGGGGCGTGTTATTGCCCTAGGACGGTTCATCTCTAAGCAAGGCGAGAAATGTTTGCCTTTCTTTAAGATTATACGCAACAAGGCTCCCTTCGGGTGGACAGCTGAATGTGAAGAAGTGTTTACCAACCTAAAGGCATATCTGTCTTCTCACTTAGTGCTAACAAGGCCCGAGCCGGGCGATACTCTATATCTATATCTAGGAGCGGCAGACGAAGTGGTCAGCGTCGTCCTCATCCGAGATGACAATCACCTACACCACCCTGTCTATTTTGTCAGTCACGTCTTGAAAGACGCGGAGTTGCGATACGCCCGTATCAAAAAAATCGCATTCGCATTAATACAAGCAACGCGTAAAATGGATAGGTATTTTCAGGCGCACTCCGTGATAATACTTACGGATCAACCCTTAAAGCGGATATTTCGAAAACCTGAATCCTCCGAAAGAATGTTGATCTGGGCCTGGAATTGGAGCAATATGGATTGAGGTATAAGAACAGACCCTCGGTGAAAGCTCAAGTTTTAGCGGACTTTATCGCTGAATGTACTTTCACTGAAGATCCGTTGATGGATTTGACCGAAGAAGAAAAGGGTGACTTGGATCTTCCATTCCCGGAGACATACACTAATCTGTGGGTCATCCACGTGGATGGAGCCAAAAATCAGGAATCTGCCGGAGCAGGGATTTTCATGATTGGACCACACAACGTGCAGGTGCGATATGCCATCAGGATCCTGCAGCCGTTATCTAATAACGCGGCAGAATATGAGGCGCTGTTGGCCGGGCTCAGAATAGGGAGGAATTTCTCCAGCAAGGCCATACACGATACAGGAATGATGGGGGACTTGCGCCTAAAAATTTACGGAGACTCCAAATTGGTTATAGACCAAGTCCTAGGACATTCTCAAGCCAGAGAACCTATCATGGTCCAATATCTCGCTAAAGTAAGGCACGAATTGTTAGAAATAAAGAAAAGCGGCATGAAGATAGGCTTCGAGCATATCCCCCGAAAGGATAACGCTGAAGCAGACACTCTTGCCAAGCTGGCAGCGAATCCAGACGCGCCCATCCCCAAGGGCGTATACTATCAAGAGATACTGGTACCCTCCTTCATGGAAGAGCAAGCGATGCTCTGCGTAGAGGAAAGTGAAAATGACTGGAGAATCCTAGTAATAAAATACTTGAAACATGAAGAATTACCCGAAGATAACGCTGAAAAAAGAAAAATACTGAAACAAGCGGCGCGATGCACGTATTATGACGGTGAGCTAATTCGAAGAAGCTTTTCTCACCCTGCCGCCAAGTGCATCACGGAACAAGAGGGCCTTCATACCTTACGCGAGATCCATGAAGGGATATGCGGTATGCACGCATCAGGCGGCACCCTGGCCGCACAAGTCTTCAGGGCCGGATTCTACTGGCCAATTATCCGAAGAGATTGTCACAATTATGTACGAACGTGTCCAAAATGTCAGGAATTTTCCAAAATTCCTTGACAATCGGCTACGGAAATCTCCGAGATAGTGGCTCCTTGTCCTTTCGCAAAATGGGGGATAGACATCCTAGGCCCTTTTCCCAAGGCAAGGTCCCAACTAAAGTTTGTAATCGTAACGGTGGATTACTTCACAAAGTGGGCAGAGGCAGAAGCGGTAGCTACCATCACGGCCGAAAAAGTATGGCGCTTTTTCAAGCACCAAGTTATCATGCGATTCGGTGTCCTCCGAGTGCTAGTCAGTGATAACGGGACACAATTCACCAGCCCATTCTTTAGGGACCAATGCGAAGAGTTTCAAATAGAACAAAGATTCTCTTCCGTGGCTCATCCACAGACCAACGGTCAAGCAGAGGTGACGAATCGCAGCATCCTGAGCGGTATTAAGAAAAACCTGGAAGGGCCTAAGAAAAAATGGGCGGACGAACTGCCATACGTGATGTGGGCTTACCGTATGACCGTCAAAACCAGCACGGGAGAAACGCCATTCGCACTGGCTTTCAGCACCGAAGCTGTTACGCCTGTAGAAATCAGCGCCATGAGCCTGCGAGTTACCCACTTTCGTGAAGAAGTAAACGAAGAAAGGTTATGAACCAACCTCGATGCATTACCAGAAATGCAAGAGGAAGCCCTCCTGAAAACACTGTATTATAAGCAGAAGATGGCGCGATATCACAATAGGCGTGTCAAGGAGCGGCTGCTAAAAACTGGTGACCTCTTGCTCAGAGACAAGCGAACGGCAGGAAAACGCATGGGGAAGCTTAGTCCAAACTGGGACGGGCCATACCGCGTTACCCGCGTTATTGGAAGGGGAGCGTACCACTTGGAAGCTCTTGACGGTACTCCCTTGCCTAACTCTTGGAATATCGCTCGTTTGAAATTATATCATGCTAGAAGTTAATCTTTATCTACACCTTTGACTAACGCTGGCTTTAACCTTTGCTAACGCTTGAATAGAGAGCTTTCTTGGTGTTTGTGGCTATCGTTGTGCAGATAACGAAGGGGGTACCAGGAGTGAAAAGTCCTATCCTTGTGATGGTCGGTTCTGATCAGACGACTCACTAAGTGAGGGCACGCCCTGGTATACCTAAAAGTAGCGTCTTAAAGGGAAGCCATGTCCTCACGGTAACCCCGTTAAGGTGGTAGCGCTCCCCTGACGCCCCCGGGAGTGAAAATTCCTATCCTTGTGGTAAACCGGGTTAACATAGACGACCCACCAAGACGAGGCACTACCCGGTCCCTAGGAGTGGAAAGTCTTATCCTTGCACTAACCGTTCTCGAGGAGACGACATGCCAAGGCTGAGCACGCCCTAGGGAAGTAGTAACTCCATCCCGGAAGTAAAAATCCTACCCTTGTGGCACCCGGGCTAACATAGACGGCCCACCAATTGAGGGCACGATTCCGGAATGAGAGGACAACGCCTGAAAGTGAAAAGTCCTAGCCTAGTGATGACCTTTCCTGATCCGATGGCTCACTAAGATGAGTCACTTTCCAGGCCGATCGTGGAAATAAGGAAACGTGAAGAATCGCGAACTCCCAACAAGTAACCGGATGCGTGATCCTGGTGAAGTTAGTTGGTGGAGAAAGCAAAAGAATCGCGAAATCCCAGCAAGTAACCGGATGAGTAATCCTCAGTGAAGGTAGCTGATGGAGAAAGCGATTCAAAGAAGGAAGTTGATTTTTATTTTCTAACAGCTTGCAGTTGAGAATATGCAGGGATGTTATTTCGACCAATGAGAAGGTCAATATCTGAGAAATTGGTACAGTCGTGATGAGGCATGGAAAGCCTCACTAGGAAACATGTGAACCATATTACCTTGGCAGCGGTTAATGCCGCTGGTAGCGGGGCGAAAAGGGAGTGACAAAGAAAAAGAAGATAGTAACAACAGAAGTAGTTAACCGAATATATAGAGTTTGGGAAAAACACCCACGAAAGATTACCAAGACAAAAGTTAAAGCATCCCTACTGTGAGGACCGAATACAAAAATGGGTGAACCCCGGTATCTACAAAAAAGCAAAATGTTGCCGGTAATCCTATGGGTTTCCTCGCCTTTTGTAGCCATTCGCCTTAGCCTGACGGAAACCCTCGTCATTTAAGCCGGAGGATTTCTATTTAAACGCCTCCGTAATCGCGGCACCTCGATATACTTCCACCCCATGAACCTCTTCGAAGCATTCAACTAGGATGGCGGCTGTCTCTTCAACGTACCACATACACTTATCCGCCGACTCTCCCTCCTGAGCCGCTTTCTCCCTAGTAAAAGACACCTTCTCCTCCGACAGGATGGATTTTTCTCTTTCCAGGGCAGTGCCTTTTTCTTTTTCCGCCGTTAAGGCAGCGTCCAGAGCATCAGCCCTCTCCCTTGCCTCTCGCTCTGCCAGAAGCAGCCCTTCGCGCTCACTCAGTAGTTTCTTCCTCTCTTCCCGCTCTAGGGAAGCTCGCTTAAGGAAGCGGTAAGGGAGGCGACTTTGCGCTGCATGTGTTCCACCCAATAGTAGGACTTAAGGAAATTAGCAAAGGAAGAGGCACGCAGCGCATTTGCTTGATCATCGTCAGCCCTGGTAAGAGAAAGCCTTACGTTCTTCGTCGGACGATAACATATTGGCAGCTAGCAAAGAAGTAGCCTCAGTCGAACCGTCACACCCCACGGCAGCCAAGCCCGTGTTACGAAAGTTCCTGAAATTCACTTGATGGGTCACAGGACCGGACTAATCCACCGAACTTAAGCCAGCTGTAAGATGAGGCGTAAACACACCCCCCTCGAGATGACGAAACATTGGAGCACTGGCAGGAATAAAAACTACCGATTGAGGAGGCGCGGGTCGTCCAGAAGTATCATCCTGAAGGACGTAAGAATTATGAGGCT